>JARFIW010000046.1:1325000-2525000 GCA_036346225.1 Platerodrilus igneus | reverse complement strand
TATATTAGAAGCAGATATAGGAAAAAAGAGAAGTAGAGGAAGACCTACGTTAGACTACTGCACACAATTAGTGAAAGATGTATGCCGGGAGAATTTCAGGGAAATGTGTAGGCTAGCTCAGAATAGAAATCAATGGAGGTACGCTTCTAACCAGTCGCAAGATGGAAAAACTAATGACAAAAATAATAACTGTACTTAAACAAGGTGATTACTATAAACAACTACAGATATTGGTTTTGCAATACTCAACTAATGTTAATTGTGCGAAAGGATTTACTGGAAAACTATTAATACGGCAAATGTCTAAGTGTTGGGGGATTCTTGGCAGGCACAGGCTGCTTAACTCCCTTCACATACCACTGAATCTCGGTGAAATAGAGCATATAATTAGAAAACAATAGAAGGGAATCGAGCTGTATATAGGCTGTTGTGAGAATTGCAGAGAACTGGGTAGGCTAGCTCCGAACATAAATAAGCTGGAGTACAAGTCCAACCAGTTTCAAGACGTAAAACCAAATGACGACAAAATAAGTGCTCTTAAATCTGATAATTATTATAAACAACTACAGGTGTTGGTTGTGAAATATTTTCAACTAATGTTGATTGTGCGAATGGATAAATTAGAAAAACTATTAATTTGTCAAAGGATCAAGTGCTGAGGGAACTTGGCAGCCAAAGGCTGCTTACCCCCCTTCACATACCATACATGTGATTTTTTCCCTTGCTTTACCCGAAGGTACTACATTGGCCAGTAAGCGAGTTTTTTTTACCTGAAAAATTTAGAATTTTGCCGAACCCTTGCTGTTCCAAGCAAGGTAGGGATCTTTAACGTGCGTGACAACACTCACACACGGGACCTCCATTTTACCTCTCATCCGAACGAAGGTGTATTTTTGTGAAAATCGCTCGCCTAAGAACACGTTTCTTCATCGAGTTTCTCTATTTTCAATTTTTTGTAACTGGAAACTTCGAAAAGTTATCGATCATTAAAAAGAAAACCTTACTAACAGCTAGCGCTATCCGAGGTATTACGATAAGGTCACCAGAGTGCAAACGCCGGTTAGCCAGTATGACAAATGATTTTCTATTCTGTATTAATTATGCGTTATCTTATTGGACAACGTCGTAAGTAAAATTAAGTATGTCCACGAGGATGCCAAAAGGAGCTCTGTGTAAGCAACAGTCAAACAATAGATTCTGCCCGGTTAAAGTGCGGCTCTAAATTTCACAAGAAAAGGACGCTAGCGTAACGCAAAATTATTGGACGAGTTGCAATAAATAGGTGATGTATTTAAAATTAATGTCATACCTCCTTCCCGTCCAGATTTGCGTGTTTGTAGGGTTATTTTAGGCGATTTTTGGTTAAATAAACGGCCTATATAGATCAGATTATGGTATGCGAGTAGTTAAGATAAAGCTACGTTAATTCCAAGAGAAAGAATTCAATTGCCGCATACGTCGATGCCTTGTGGTCCTGCGCGAGTTAAGGTTGGGGCCTTTGGAGCGATGTTTTTAAAAAACGTTTCCAAACTCTTAACAAACTTATTTATTCTAAAACAGAAATTAACATGGAATTTTAAATAACTGTATAAAATAACTTTAATTCGAAAATAATTACTTAATTGAAATAAGGCGAGTAGTCTAGGTAAAAAACAATGCAAAAGCTGTAGTGCTCATACTAACTCTATTGAGTAGCTTGAACAACGAAGTATGGAGTTCGAAGACTGACTGCCGGGCCTTGAGCGCCCGGGCTTTTTATAATAACCTGCCTTCTCACATGGCTGTGGGAACTTGCAGATCTCATGTCTGCTTTACTCTTAATTCTACACTTTATTACATTGTAACAATTTTATTTCTAGGTAATTACGGTATGTTAACCGTCTGTGACCTGCCACCTGCAGTATCACTGTCCTCTCGGATACAAAGTTGCATATCCGTTCTCGTGAACTGTTAATAACCTGTCTGGGTTATCTTTGTATTACATTGTTGCAATTGACTTATTATTTATTTAACAATTTCTAATAATTTCTATTAGATTATATTATTCAATCTATATAGGTCAATTGGGGGATACATAACTCCTCCCACCGTAAATGAAAAATTAAGGTTTTACTTAATTTTTAAATACATAAAATTCATTATTCAATTTCATTATTTAAAATTCATTGTTTCTAAGGGTACACTTATCGTTTCTTTATTTCTCTATGTTTCCTTAAACCTAAAACTGTTTCTTCATTCTTATATCTAAGATTCATTTTGTAAAATACATATATAATTAGAAAAATTATTAGAATGATTAACACAATTGTCCAAACGCTTATATTATCATAATGTAACTTTGGCGTTTTGAGTTCGCTTAAATGTTCTTTGTAACTTTCCACTAATTTCGTGGCGTGGTTGAGGTCGTCTAAGTCTAGATGCTCTAGCTTCATGGGTCCCTTGGCTATTTTTTCGTCTTCTTGTTGTTCTATCTTGAACTGTAGTTTCGGTAAGTTTGCAAGTTTCTTTGTTGCTATGGGGTCTTGATAAACTCTGATTACTTCGTCTTTCAATTTTACGTAAGTCTTCTTTTAGGGTGATTAGTTTGCTTCCGGTTAATGCTTGGTTATTTTCATCTTGATTGCAGTGGATGGTTGCTATTACTTCTGTTGGGAAAATGGCTATCCATTTGTTTTCTGTAACTTTTTGAATTTTCATGTTGTTTATTTGCACGGGTTTAGCTTCACAGTTTTCGTAATGATTTGAAAATTTTAATAGTTGTACTTCACAAGGGCTGTCTTCTTGAATGGTTGTTGTCGTGATCGATTGGCATAAGTATTGGTTTGGTGTTACTTCAGTACATTTTTCGTTTGTATAACCATATCTCAGTTCATTTAAGGATTGGAATTTGGTTTTGAGTATGATAACTTGGTATGTGCTAGTATTTCGTTGGAAAAGCAAATAAATAATAATAATTATAATTGTTACTTTCTACTATCGGGATCTCTATTAAAAATATTATTTCGTTATTCTTAATGTAGCCTTTGACTATAGCTATCTTTTCAAATATTAGAATGTTTGATTCTGTTACATCAAGTAAAAATTATTTACTGTTAGTTATAAATGATCTAATTCTTATTAATTCTTTTAATAAAGTGGTTGGTTTAATGATACTAGAATGTAGGGTATTTAATTTTGCAAATGTTACTGCGGTTTCTAACGTTGCTAAAATTTGTTGAATTAAAGTAAGGGTTGATATTATTTGAGTAAATATTGTATTAAATCTAATTAAATCTCGCATGCTTAACACGGTAGTTTGCATGTTGGTTTCAAGGGTTTGTATTCGGTTGGCTATACTGTTCTGATTTCTTACTAACTTTCTCAATGTTTCGTTGAATTTTATAATCGTTGATTGGGTTAATGATAGTTGGTTGCTGATTATGGTTTTTATGTCGTTTTGGTTCTCTTTTAATTGTTGTATTGCGTTGTCATAACGTTCTGCGTCTTGGTTATCTAAGTTGCCTGTGATAGCTTTTATTATGTTACCTAATCCGTTGATTAGTCCTCTTTTTCGTCTCGTAGTTTGTTCGTTGGGTATTAATCTAATAAGTTCATCTTCTATGTTTCATAAAATGCTTTCTATTATACTGTTGTAATTCATCATTTCTATTGCGTATTCCTTTCCGAATTTTGCTGTGTCCATTGATTGTTTTAATCGGTAATAATTTTCTGTGATTGTTTAAAATTCTTGTTTTAATTCTATTAGGTCGAATTTTTGTGCGAATGTCCAATAGTCGATTGTGTTTTGCATACTGCTTAATTTAATTCGTAGTATACCGTGGTTGTTTTTTATATCTTCTTTTATTATTTGGTTGTCCGTTCTACCTGGGCGGAGGTTGACGGTGAGGGTGATAATTGCCCATCTGAAATTACAGGGTGTCTTAGGTTTTTCAAGTAAATGTACTTTGTTATTTTGCCATTGTCTACTATTGCTATATTTTTATCTGATATTCTCTTAATTTTAAATAGGCCTAGATTTCTGGGTGCTGTTTTATGTCGCTTGTTTTGAAAATTTTCTTATACACGGTTTGTCCTATTGAAAATTTATTTGCGTCAGTATTTTTGTTACGGGTTGTGGTGATACGTTCTTTATCGTTATCTAATTTATCTTTTACTTTGTCGTAAGTTATTTTTAGTTTTTCTTTGTGATCTTTCGCATATTGTTGATATACTTCTTTGTTGTAGTGTATGTCATAGGGGTTACGTGAATCTGAGTTAATTCCAAGGGTGTGAAATGTGTTGATGAGTGAATTGTATTATTATAGGCGATTAGTGCGTATGACATTAAATTGGTTATGTGTTCCTTTTTATAATTTATTGTTAATAATCGAATTTGTTCTAACAGGGTTAAATGTAGTCGTTCAATTAGTCCGTTTGATTCAGGGTGGTTTTCCGTTATGAAACGAATTTTTATTTTGTGAAGTTCTAAAGTGTTTTGTATTGTCTCATTTTTAAATTCGCTACCATTATCTAGAGTTATTGATTCGGGTGTTCCATAAAATGTGAAATACTGTAAAAATTCTTGGGTCACGTCAATGCTATTTTTGGATGTGATTGGTATTGCTTGGCCTATTTTTGTGAATGCGTCTACAATTGTTAAATAGTTTTGCGCTTCTACTACTAGAGTATCGGCATGTAGTTTTTGAAATGGTTTTTCGGGTGTTTTGGTTAACATTAAGGGTATCTTTGGGGTTTCCTGTCGTATTTCGCTTTGTCACATAGTTCACATTGGTTAATGAAATCCGGGGTCAATTCTTTCATGTCTTTAAAATAATAACGTCTTACAAGTTACTTTATTGTTTCGTTAATTCCACGATGGTTGGTTTTTCCGTCGTGTTGATTCCTAATTACATCATTTATTTCGTCAGGGGTTGTCTAGTGTTATTAATTTTCTCGTACATCTGATGAGTTCAGGGCCAGAGTTATTGAATAATTTAACGTATAATTCTGAAAATTTTTGGTATAAGTGCTCGGTGTTGAAATAGAAATAAAATCGTTTTTTCTGGGGGGTGTATTCTTTTAGAATTTTAATTATTTGTTCCTCGTTGTCATCTTTGGTTATTTGAATTTGGTATATCTTTTTGTTATCTACTTTTGTATATTTTACGGGATTGGGGTTAATTAAAACTTCGGTAATTATAAATTGGTTGGGTTTCATATAGATTGCTTCGTTTAAAATTTTAATCGCGTTTTTAGGTTCTTCGTTTTGTGTCGAATGTATCGTGTCGATTTCGTCTGGATCTTTCCTTATTTCTGCTTCGTCTACGTTTCCTACAATGGATTCCGTTTCTAATGCATTGAGTTGGATTCTACTTAAAGCGTCTGCGTTGTTGTTATAGATTCCCTTTTTATATATAATTTCGTAATCGTACTCTTCTAGTCTGATTCGCCATCGTTGTAATTTTGAATTTGGTTCTTTAAGTTTGGATAGCCATACTAATGGTCTATGATCGGTGTATATGTAAAATTTTCTTCCGTATAAGTAAGGTCTAAAATATTTTGTTGCCCAAATTATGGCTAATAATTCTTTTTCTATGGTGCTATATTTCTGTTCGGTTTCATTTAGGGTTTTGGATGCGTAGCTGATGGGTTTATCGCTACCTACGTTTCCTTGGCTCAATACTGCGCCTAATGCTACGTTCGATGCGTCTGTCGTTAGTATAAATTGTTTTGAAAAGTCTGGGTATTCTAATACAGGGTGATTCGTTAATATATTTTTAATTTTGTCTACGGCTTTGATGAATTCCGGAATGTGTTCAATTTTGTTTCTCTTTTTTAAACAATTTGTCAGGGGCTTGGTTATCTGGGCGTAACCTTTAATGAATTTGCGGTAGTAACCACTAAGTCCTAGAAATCCTTTAATTTCTTTAGTTGTCTTTGGTAGAGGGTAATTTAGAACTGCATTTGTTTTGTCGGGATTTGGCATTACTCCTTGGGGTGTCATTATGTCCTAAAAATGATACTTCCTTTTGTAAAAATTCACTTTTGTCCAATTGTACTTTGAAATGTGCTTGTCTTAGTCTTTCAAATACTTCTTTCAGTCTTTCTATGTGTTCTACCAATGATGTGGAATAAACTATGATGTCATCTAGGTACACAACGCATTTTTCATTGTGTATTCCTCGTAGTATATTGTCCATGACTCTCTGAAAAGTGGCGGGTGCGTTCTTTAATCCAAATGGCATTCGTTTGTATTCGTAATGTCCTCTAGGTGTGCTGAAGGCTGTTTTTGATATATCTTTTTTGTCCATCTCTACCTGATGGTATCCTGATGCTAGGTCTAATGTTGAAAAATATTGACATTTGCCTAATTTGTCTAAAATTTCGGTTATATTTGGTAGTGGGTATTTGTCATCTACCGTTTTTTCATTTAACTTTCTGTAGTCTATTACCATTCTGTACTTTCTCTTTCAGGTTGCGTCTAACTTTTTAGGTACTATTAATACGGGGCTGCTCCATGGTGAGTTGAAGTGCTGGATTATGTCTTGTTCTAATAAGTCTGCTACTTGTCTGTCAGTTTCTTTTTGGCTCGCACGAGGTAGTCTATATGCTTTTGTAATGATTGGCTTGTTATCTGTTAGTTCGATATTATGTTTCACTGTGTTGGTGAATGTTAGGGGTATTCCTTCGCAGTGAATATGTCGCGATATTCAAAACATAAGTTTTTAATTACTCTTTGCTCTTCTTGATAGATGTCGGTATTAAAGCGGATGTTACTTAAATTTTCTCTTAACATTTTGTCATGTTCTATTGGGTTGTAATCGTTTTCTAAATTTTCGTCTATTTCCATTTCGTTAAAATTTAATTCCTTTACGTTAATTGGGTCTGTTAATGATAATTCTACGGGATAGTCGTTTGAATTTAATATCGTTGTAGTGGCATAATTATCTTTTATTTGTACTAGGGCAGTTGGGGTTTCTACTCCTTGTTGAAATGTCATGTGATTTATTATTCCTACTTTTTTGTTAGAATTTACTGGGATTTTTATTTTTCTTTCCGTTCGGGGTTCTATTGTGTATTTTTGTTCGATTTGAGTGTTTTGAAATTTAATGGGGATCTTTCCGTATTTCGTCCTTAATAAACGGTTCTTTATGTCAATGTTGGCTTCTAATTTCCATAGAAGGTCCATTCCGATTAGTCCGTCATATTTGTCGTTAAATTCGAAAATACAAAATTTATGTTTCATTTTTACATTAAATGTTCTCGGTAAGGGTATATTAGATATGAATTGGTGTATTGTCGTTTGATGGGCTGTTTTAATTTTAAATGGTTATCTTTCTACATAATCTAAATAATGTTTCTTCACGGTTCTGGGGCTAATTAGTGTTTTCGAGGATCCGGTATCGATTAATAGTTTGAATTCGGCGTGTGGTATTTCTATGTATGGTAGTACGAGATGATTTATGTTATTTAGGTTTATTAAGTCTGGTCGTTTATGAATTGGTCCATTTGAAAATTTGAGCACGAGTTTTCTTCGTCGTCCTCCTCGTAAGTTTCGTATTGTTTGTCGCGTTCATAAGTTTCTGCATAGTTTGATTCGTTGTTCGTACTGGGCTGAATGTAATTATTCTGGTCATTGTCAAATTTTTCTACTTCTTGGTGAAATAGTTCTTCCGATGTAAAATTGCGTTTCTGATGAGGGTTTGGTCTGATATGTGTTATCTTTGTATTTTGTCTGGTGATACCAGATGAGGTAGCCATTGGTGTTGGTTTATTATAATTATAAGGGTTGTTATGATTATTATTCATTGGTGTATTTCTACTGGGGTTCGCGCTGAATGCTGGTCTTTGTTGGTTTAGGTTTTGATTGAATCTTGGTTGGAATGCGGGTTCCGTAAAATTTGGGTTAAACGTTGGTTTTGAAAAATGTTTATATTGATTACTAAAATTCGTATTGTTGAAATTTGGGTTATTAATTCGCGGTTGATTTGTTTGTGTGTTGAAGAGTGTGAATTTTTGTTGAGGAATTGTTTGTCTCGCGGCTTGTATAGTTTTTATTGGTGAATAACTTTTATTTGCGTTGGGGTTGTATAGTCTGTTGCGGTAGTACATTACATTTTCTTCTTCTATTACTAGGTGCATGGTTCTAGGTTTTGGGAACGTTGGAATCTGATCTTATCTGATAATCGTTCTGGTAAAACGTTTATATATGTATCCAGTAACATTTCGTCATACATTTTTGTTTTTAAATGTTGAATATTTTAATCGGATTCTTCGATTTTTAATTTTGTTAGGATTAGACTTCTCACGTCTTGGCATTTTATTCCGAATTGATATGGGGATTGGTTGTGTTCCATTCTGAGGTTTATCAGGTCTCGTACCAGGCATTTTATGTTACGTTGATCTCCGAAATATGCAATTAGTATTTGTTTAAATTCTTGCCATTCCTGACAATTAAGGTTGTGCCCTTCCGGTTAGTTTACTTATTATCAAGCGTATAAGCAATGGATTGCTTTCGTTATCTCCGGGTTTGTAGAAGGTTTTCAGGAACATTTCGCATGCTCCAATAAAGTTTACGAGATGGGCTTGCAGGCCATTAAAAGTTTGAATTGTCTCCAAGTAATGTTTCATGTCTCCAGTACTCATTTTGGTTAAGGGTTGCTTTCGCTAATGGGTAATTTCAAATTTTGTAAAAATTGAAATTTATTTTGCTATTTGCATCGTTATTTGTGGTTTGGTTTATTAATTTTTAGTTTAGATTGGGTAATTTCAAATTTTGTAAAAATTGAGGTTTATTTTGCTATTTGCATCGTTATTTTTGGTTTGGATTAATTAATTTTCAGTTTAGATTGCGTCGGGTTATTTTTAGAATCGTAATTGCTGTTATTTGAACTTACTTACACGGTGCGGTAATGAATTTGTGGTATTTATACTTGATAATGTTGGTTTAATTGCTGTAGCCTTGAATTTGCTTGTTTTTATCTCACGGCGTTAATTTGTCGTGAGTTCTGCTTGAGTTTTGCTTCCTGAAAGAATCTGGTGCGGATAAATAGTTTCTCGCGGTATTTACTTCGCTTTGTATGTTTTGCGTTAGTTAAAGCTTTGTGTTCGTTTAGTTCTGCTGATTTTATCAGTCTATTGTAATTATATCTTTTCCGTAAGTTTTAATTGAATTGAATAAACGTATAGTTCGCCTGTCTCGTCTCCTTGAATTCTAAATATAACTTGTGGGTTTTCAGTTAATTACTTTGTTACACTTTATCTTTGTAATTTGATCACAAAGTTATGTCTACTTGAAGATGTAGTAATTTAGTCTTTTGGTTATTTAATTACGTAAATGCTGTATAATATGCAATTATACTTGTTAAAGTAATTAATACTTACTGATAGGTGTTATTTTCAGTTAGTGTGGGAATTAGATAATTCGCTTCTTTACTCGTTAATTGCTTGCATAAATGTTGCGTCTGATTATTTTTAGATATCTCCGTATTAAGAATATTCAGTTATGCTGCACCTCTTGTAATTGTATCTCTCCGTAATGTAGGTTTCAAGTTTCTATGATAAGCGTTTTAATGTCGGTTAATTATAGCTTTTATGATAAACGGTTAACTTTATTCAGTGTTTGTACTGAAATAATTAGCTTCTTCGTAATGCAACTTATTTATAGATTGCGGTGGTGAATAGTTTTTGTTTAATGCTGGTTGTAATTTTATGCGCTTTATTCTACTTCATGATGGATTAATTACTTATAGATCTTAATGCAAAATGCGTTGCTTTACTTTATAGAAAGGTTCTGGAAGTTATTTCTTTAAATAACCGTTTTTAATGAGCAGTCTGGAATAATCGTTTCCGTAATGAGTGATGTTTCATTCACCGGTCTTAAGGATTGTATTAATTTGTACGCTGGTTTTTAATTACAATGGTTTAATGGTTCAAGTTACTTGCATAGTGTTTTGCTGTAATTTATAAAGTATGATAGAGGTCAATGTTTTAAATAATCTTTTCTGTAAAAATGAAATCAATATTGGCAGATAATGCAACATATTTCAAGAACCAGAGGTTAATAAATAATTTGAATAAAAAAAATATCAACATAAAATTTTGTAGTATCAGACATCCACAAAGTAACCCATGTGAACAATACATAAAGAAAGTGGTGAAATATCTTCGTATTTTAAAGGAACAACATCATGAAGGATGGGTGAAATACTTAATCCAAGTTGAATTTTTTTTAAATACGGTACCAAATTCTGTCACGGAGATACCACCCATTACATTGATTCATGGGATTAAACCATGTAGACCATAGAGAGATGAAATAGAACAAATAGAATTTACAAATTTGCTTATGAAGGCAAAAATGAAAATAAATAGTAGGAGAGAAAAGTTTTTAAGAAAAGTAAATGAGAAAATAAAGAAACGTACAATGCTAAATATCGGAGACTTAGTCGTAGTAAAAAGATTGAGAATGTCAAACCCAGAGAAGAAGATATGTGCAAAACTATCATTTCCGTATATCGGGCCATTTAAAATAATTAAAATATTCGCGGAAGGGAATGTTTACGAATTAATAAACAAAAGTGGAAAAATAATAGATCACTTCCATATTCAATTGTTTTATCCGATACATAGTGTTATGATGTGAATCTATGCAATTTGGTAATAATAACAGATTAAACTACTCTAAAATTTCATTATTGATCAAAATTAAAGAAAATTTTAAAAAAATTAAAACTTTTACAAACTACACCTCTTTTAGCATACCTGTAAAAAACTTCTTTTATAATTTTATTTAATTTTGGTGGAGCTTTTATGTGGTAAAGTTTTGGAGTTAAGGAACTGTATTATGAAAGAAGATTGGGCTCGTTCCAATAAGATTAGAATTTAGGATAGATTATAATATAGAAAATAGTAGGTAGGGAAAATAATAAAATAAAATATTTTTGACGCGAATAGTCGCAATTAAAAGTTTTCCTAAATATTATTATTATTAGAGAAGATTATTATAATGCTGATTTAAATTAACATAAACAATATTGAGTAATGAAGATAGTTAATTATCGAATTAGATTAAATTGATTTATATTAAAAGAAGAAAGTTTATTTGTATTTAGGAGTCTGTTTTTTTGAAGCTAATGTCATTATCAAAAAAAAAGAAAATAAAAATCACTTAAAAACGTCAAGTCTTGTGTCATTGAAAACATTTTAAACAAGTTGAAAATGCAAGGCATTGTCGCAACGAACTTCCAAATGTAGACTTACTTTAAAACAATTTATGTATCGCACATTAATTTTGGACCTATTTGAAATTTTTGATAAAAATTAATTCCCGGGGGTGGGTCGGGTATCCGTGGTCAGATTTTGTGGGGGGTACCATATTTCGACTCAGCTATGTTAGGGGAGTCCAAATATGTATCGCACATTAATTTTGGACCTATTTGAAATTTTTTTTTTCCCGACGGAATATCGCGGGGGCACGGCGCCCCCGTGGCCCGATTTTAACTGACATCAAAACTTAAGCTCTGGACACCGAGCTGAATCGATTGATGTATCACACATTGATGTCCAACCATTAGAAAGGCCTCGGACGGACGGACAGACGGACGACAAATCGATTTCATAAACGAACGAAGTTCGTTGAAAACATTACAGAAAATAAGTGTCAAAATTATATTTGGTAAAAACAGGGATCAATTTTGTGAACGTTTTAAAAGAGACTGTCAATATATTATGTTAAGAAAATAAAATTAGAATGGAAATAAGTTTTAGAAGAACCTAAACTCTACGTCTACAGTATCAAAAATTTCAAAGAAGTAAAAGGATCTAAAAATATTTCTGAAGTAAGAAGAAATAAAAATCTACAAAATTATGCAGGGAAGTTTAAATTTATTATTTATTGTAATAGAATATAAAAAAAAAAGTAGCACAGTAATTATTCTATATAATGTTATCATTATACAGATCTAAAAATTGGAAAGAGCCGAAATATATTCTATCACAAAAATATAGAACTTCCATTTACTCAATTATAAAAAAATTTATTCTGTCAAATATTTTCAAAAATTGACAGATATTTTCAAGTGGAATTTTTATAAAAGGTATTTAATTATTACTAATTTGTATTGAAATTTTAGGAAGACATAAACTGCTATTTTGTGAATTAATATAATGGTGAATAGGAACCATCATAACACTGAAACATCGAAGATTCAAACCGTAAGTTTTTGAACTATTTCTTTATTTGAGTATAATTTGAAAATAATAAAATAAAATATTTGAAGCGATCTATTTTATACAATTTTATAAAGGGAACTTAATTCATATAGTCAATTGATGATAAAATTTTGAACCCACCTGAGATCGTCAGTTTAGTGAATAAGAACAATATTTAGTCGGAGAAGAATATTTATAAAGTACCCATTTAGAGACTAATTTGCTAAAATATTTTATAAATATATTAAAATACAAAACAGGATATATTGGTATACCAAATAATCACATATATGACGTAAATCGAATTTTAGATTGCTCAAACTATATGATAATTATAGCAACTATGGACCACAGTATAATAACGAAGACATGCTTTCTATTTTTCAAATTAATTAAGTTACCTAAATGCATGTATTGTTACAATACGAAAAGTCTATAAAATAGAATGGGTTTTGCAATATCATGCCTGTTTATTCACCGGAATAATTTTCACGCCTTTAGTAATTAATTAAAAATAAAATGTAAATACATATACATGGGTGAACTTAAAATTACGTTGCAATTTTTTTGTTTCGTCAGTACATCTAATAAATAATAACGAATACATTTTCACCGCAACGAAAGTGCAATATCAGTAAGTTCCCACGTTCCTTTCTGTTAATGTTGATTAAATGTATGAAGAGGAGACAGCTGAAAATAGACTGGTTTACATAAATGATTAATATGATCTAAGATTGAAGTTGTGGTGGTAGCTAGAAAGAAAAAGAAACACCGCCGCTCGAAATTGAGGTCGTTACAAGTACCGTGTAATTACGTATTGTTACTGCAGTAGGAATAAGCAACACATTATCTTTAGATTGTATTTGCTTGTGGTTAGCAGTTTGATGTTCTTATATCGATGTCAGATGAAATACGATTATATAGTTAATAACTAAATTGAGATGAACTGCGCTTTGATTCTGCTAGTTATCTAAATTGATTTCGGCTACTTATTTAGCACTTGGAAGCTGTCTGTTTAGATGATTCTATTACGTATGTTGCTGTGTACATGCCATCTTGGCAGTGGCCTGTTTCACGTCCTAGTTTTGTTTATTTGCTCGAGGTGTTTTTTAAATTTCTTTTATTTTATAATTAGGTGATTTTTACAAATACCAGTTTTTACGTTCAATTTGACATTTATTTTCATTTAGATTCATTTCCTATATACAATTCATAACAGTGGCTTGTCTCCACTTCATTCGCAGTTATAGTTGGGACCAGGAAAAAAATCATCACGAGTTCATTTGTATTTGTCTGAATCAATATGAATTTCTGAAGTCAAATGATCATCAACTTACATTCACTGATAAGTTTTATGGAAAAAAACAACATTGCCAAATCAGTTTTATTTACAAACATTTCGATTATTGTAGAATTTAGTGTTCACAACCAACCTGCTTTTATTTAATTAGTCCCTCATAAAATTATAGTAATTGCAATATACAGAGTGATTGGTGAGGAAACGGCCATACTCCAGGAACATGTTCACGAGATCAAAATAAACAAAAAAAGTCATATAAACATGTGTCCGATTCTTAACCGTTACGGAGATATCAATTAAAAAGTAAAGCAGCATCTGAATGACGAAGCAAATCATTTATTATAATGTACTATGCTATACAAGAAGTGAAAAAAAACAATTCAATGCAGAATATTTTTGAAAATACTACCGCCAACTTCGATGCATTTATTAGCTCGCTTGTAGATCGCACGTGTGGCTCTTTGGAAGAGGTCTTTGGCCATTTTTTATAACATTATAATTTAATTAAGGGCCGCAATACTTGCGGCCACGTCCCCAATGCTCCACCCGAAGGTACTACATTAGGTTTAAACACAAAAATACAAACGTGCTCCTAATTATTCTAACTTCAAAATTAACACATCCTAAATAAAGATCTAACAACTGAAACAAAAACTAAAAATAAAGTTTCATTGATGGTATCCCTAGCGTTGATTTGGAGTGTGCCCGATCAACAAGACACAAACAAAATGAATGAGGAGGGATCCGTAATGCCGCATAGCAGCTGCCAGTTCTGCTTACCGGTGCGACCTGAAGGGTCAACTTAAAACTATCCAATTCTAGCTAGCTAATTTAAAATGGATTCAAATTTTCTAAGAATACGCCAAATATATTAATAGTAAATCCAGCTATTTTACCTGCTCTATAAATTTACAAATTCGTCTGCCCTGGTCTAAGTAATTTGTTAGCCTAAGTCCGGCCCTAGCTTTCCCTATCATTCCCTAACTTATTTATATTGTAATTACAATCTTCTCAAACAATCTTCCTTCCTATATATAAGCTGCCACTAAAAATGGCGGTAGAACGTCAAACAAATAATATCAAGCTACACACAATAAAAGCAGGCAAAAATATAAAATAAATATAAATATTTATGTAAATATATAAATAAACATCTATAAGCATTAAGCGTTGAACAGTGCATTAAATTGCAAAAAGCATAACCCAAATTATCAGGTGAACTCGCATAAGCTAGCTAGCGCCATTACGCACAAAACGTGCTCGTTAAGTTATTTCAAATCTACTAATTATCATAAATCAATGCTTATGCGAGCACAACCGCCACAATTTTGTTCTTACCTCGTTAATATATTTCTCCAGCATCTAAAGATCTGGTCGTCTGCATACATTTAAACTGACTGCTAGGGGGAAATGGAATGCATATGCACTGCTAAAGTTCCGGTGGGTATGCACTAATCGTCCTGGGGGGTGTTCACAATCACTATCATTTCACTTTTAAGTCCTGGAGAGATGCGCGGTTTCACTCTATTTTATTTATTATTTTATTCCTTTGTTTATTTCATTGATTTCATTTAATGAGGTTTTTTGATTTATATGCTCTTATTTATTTATTTGCCCGGATTAAGTTTTAAATTTTTTATTTATTCCCGATTTCCGCGCGTATAAGGTTATACAGCGGTTATAGTGATTGTATTATTGGTGCGGGCGTTGTCGTGCATATAGACTTTTATAAATATTATGATAATTGTTTCTGTGTTTTTTTTGTTCTTTTTTAGTTTTTGTTTTTATATATTCTTTTTCCTTTTTTAAATTATTTAAATACAAGTTTTGGTTACCAAACTCATATCATTTAACGCCAGGTCAAAATCTAAAATTTCCAATCCTTCCCCCACCCCCTTCCGTTTTACGCGCGGTTATCGCCGTCTAATCTCGCGACCCTTCCCGCGAACTTTTTAAAGGCTGTCCAGAACGCCTTCTGGTTAACCACTTCCCCAACTTCCTTTAGGCTCTTTGGCCATGCTAGACCTAGGGTAGCTAATTTGCTATCAGCTAACCCTCGATTTGCCGCCTCAAGCGGGCAGTCGAAGGGCACGTGCTCTGAGCTTTCAGCGCCCTCACCCCATTCGCAGCGGTCGTTGTCGGTTAAACCGAATATTTGTAAATACGCTTTTAGGGCGCCGTGCCCTGTTATCAGTTGCACCATTTTATGATCAAGTTTTACCTCGATATTACCTCTAGCTTCTAAGCTCGGTATGAATTTGTGGGTCAACCTGCCCATGGCAGCGTTGTTCCAGCTCTCTTCCCATTGTCTGATTGACTTTTCGCGCAGCTTTCTTTTAATTAGAGACCTCGGTATCGACGAATGTGATATCCGAAAGTCACCCGTCGCGGCCTTTTTAGCTAATTCATCAGCCCTATCGTTCCCTACGTTACCATCGTCCGCCCTAACCCAACAGAACTTTAAACGTCGAAACTCAAGCGCCATATGCGCTATTCTCCAGACGTCCGCCTGAAGGTTTGTTAAGGTGTTCATGTTTGTCAAAGCCGTCAGCGCTGATTTGCTGTCGCTGATTATATAATATTCATCTCTGCCCGAGTGGTTTATGACGTAATCGATTGCCTTTCGTATGGCTACCAATTCGCACTGGAAGATAGTGCTCCAGTTCGCGAGTTTGGTTTGATACCGATACACCTCCCTTTCCTGCTTAAACACAACAAACGCCGCGCCTGCTTGCCCATCATCCATACGTGAACCGTCTGTATAAATTCTGATACCCGTCGCGTCCCCATCGCCTTCAACAAACTCGATTCCTCTAATATCTGCCGAGTGCCCTAACTCTGATGCAACAATCTTTTTCTCTACCTCCCTATTGCCAAGATGAATATCTTCGATAATTTCGATTCCCTTCCCTGTATCTACTAACCTTCTATCTCGAAAATCCCTAACGACATATTCGATAGGGAGAGTCCTACTTATAACCAGGACCGCCTCCGTGGAGGTGGTTCTGTACGCCCTCGCCGCGGTAATGCGTTGAACGCTCGTCAATTGACGCATCTCTCGGACTTTGCAACCTTCCGCCCATACAGATGCTGCGTACAGCATTGCCGGCTCTATCGCACCGGCATTCCAATTTAACTTATCGTCAATTTTTACCCCGAGGTATGTAATTGTTTCCTTAAACAGTATTTTCTCCCCTCCCAACTCTAGCCGAGGGGGTCACTGTCCCGGTTTCTTTCCGAAATAGAGCGCCTCTAACTACATTCGTGTAGTTTATTTTGCGTTTCGTTCAGTTTTGTACACATATCCATTAATAATTGCGATTGAGCATCCTGTGGGGAACTTGACCCTAAAGATGCTCTCCTACAACAACTTCCAAAATGTGTTTCCACCTCGCGCGACAAAAGTCGCACCCGGATTTTCAACCTGTGCCAATCGCCCCGAGAAATAATTCTTGACCAAAGACATTAAGTTTCGCGGACAACCTCTATTTTCCAACTCGCAAACAATCAATTGCCACCAGGCAGCATCAAATGCTCCTGAAATGTCCAAAGCAACAACAACACAGTACTCTTTAGCATTTCTCGCCTGCTTAATTTCCCCGACAACGAAGTCTAATGCGTCGATAGTCGACTTTCCCTTCATAAAACCGAACTGTCGGTTATTAAAACCGCCGCTGTCACGCACTAAATGCTCAACTTGGGTAGTTATAACGCGATCCAAAACTTTCCCCAGCACCAGTAGCAAGCTAATTGGACGATAGCTGCCCGGGTCTGACGCATCCGCCTTTTTAATGTTAGGTATGAATTTCACATTCTGGATTTTCCAGCAAAGCGGAAAGACGCCCCTCTCTAGACAAAGATTAAACAACCCGGCAAAGACGCACGGGGCTACAGGCACACCTTCAGAGCTGCGTCTGAAGTGATTCCGTCATGCCCCGGTGCCTCATTTCTTATAACAGAGGCAGAATTGACGATGCGGTCTAATAATGCCTCTCTTGTTTGAACTTTTGTAGCATAAACTAAAGATTTTAGACACCCCCATAGACAGTAATCGAGAGGAGTGAGGTCCGATGACCTCGGTGCCCAATTATGCGGTTTTGCTGGTTATCTAAGTAATTTCGTACAATATTACTAAAATGGACAGGGGCCCCGTCATGCTGGAAGTACATACTTTGTGGTATATCTAAAGGTACATCATCCAGTAGGTCTGTTAAACGATTTTGCAAAAATTGTAGATAAATGTCCGATGTCAAACGACCATCTAACACAATCTGGCCAAGAAGTTGATTGTTGATCATTCCGCACCATATATTAATACTAAACTGATGCTAAAAGTTACTTTCAACCGTTGCATGGGGATTGTCATTTGACCATCGATGTTCATTATGATGATTGTTAATTCCATCACGTGTGAATTGGGCTTTATCCGTAAACAAAATGTAACGGTATAGCCCACGATTTTGATTTACCCAATTGCAAAATTGCAGCCTTAGAGCAGGATCACCATTTTGAAGATTTTGGACCCGCTGAATATGGAAAGGGTACCGCCCATTCCTGTGAAGAGTCGTCCATACTGATGTCTGATTAATTTGAAGGCGACTTGCAATGCGCCTTGAACTTACACCTGGACTACGGTGTGCAAAATCAAGAATCTCTTCTTCTACACGCACATCAAGACCAATTTCTCGTTCCGATGTAATTCTTGCACTGGGAAATATGCCGGTTTCGCAGGAAGTGACAGAAACTGATTGAAATACGTTTCTGTGAGGGGCTCTTCTGTTAGGATAACGGTGTTGGTATTCAGCAACGGCCCGTCTAGCGTTCCCGTTTCAGTATCCACAAATTAAAATCACGTCGGCATATTCTTGATGTGTAAATATCGCCAGCATTGCTGAAGTATGTAACACTAACAAACTAACAATAACAACTGGATGTGACTGCTACAAAAAACAAATGTCAAACATGATAATACTAACAATAACAGCTGAACGTGCTAACAACAAAAAACAAATGTAAACTATTATTTTCCGCGGTTATTCGCGTACTATTAATAATTAATATCTCCGTAACGGTTAGGAATCAGACACATGTTTATATGACTTTTTTGTTTATTTTGATCTCCTAAAACCCTGAACTAGACTCAAGGGTTCGCTAACTCTTTCTTATGGGTTCTATTCGAGGGTTCTTTAGGATCATGAAACCTACCATCAAAACAAACTCGACTTCATCTTAATTTACTTTTAATTCAGTAACCAAAATTAGGACTGATTACACAACGCTAAAAACAAATGCCGCCCAGCTAATGTTTCCCAACTAAACTAATACAAGAATAAAACTTAATATTAATTTCAGTCAGGTAACCAAAACAGTTACTAAACGCGCTTTGTATTTATATCCTAACAACTTCTATTTCTAATTTCTACTAACGTATAATCGCAATGACAAGAAAGGATTCATTAACCCTGCGATTACAGAAGGTAGCCTTAAAAGTAAATAATATTTAAACTTCCCACCCCACTAAATTATCCGTTGGTACAAAACACGTGCTTTGCCGTTAAGAATGTTCTATTCGGCGGGGGCCAAGTAAACCAATACAAAATCGCGTAAACAAAATGTAGAATCGTTCCCTTCAACACAGCTTACATAGTGGTAATAAACATAAGCACAATGACACGTCAATTTGCGTGTCTACGTTCTAGACAAACGCTCTACCAATAAGCAAATGCTTCGTAACCAACGCAGATTCAAACTTATCAACTATAAAAAAGGTAGAAATACATGCATCCGCCGCGTTCCTTTGAAATCGCTGCTTATTTATTCCAAATGGCGCTACTTCCTTTATAAATTCTCAACCCCTTGTTGAGAATCACTACTAATTCTTGAACACGGTACTTTCACGAATACACTTTAGAACTCAACTAAAAGTAGAATGCACTCTACTTTATCCCAAATCGTTACAGCTAAACATTTTTACACGCTACGCTAGTGATCATTTTAACATTCTATTCTCTCAACAGCCTGGATGTAACTGAGTCCGTACCCTCGCGCACATCCCGACAGCTGACCAACCCTCCACGTTAAAACCGCTAACCTGGGCTTTCCAACTTAAACGCTAAGGTATTATCTATAACAAGCCTGCAAATTCTAATGTTAGTACTCGAAGAAAAGCAATATAAAACAATAAAAATATAATGTTAAACAACTAAATTATAATCCGGGGTCGGGCCTGGCTCAACACGTTCCTCGAGTATGGCCGTTTTGTCACCAATCACCCTGTATAACATACCCAGATTTCAAATTTAGTTCTAAAAGAAATATATGCGTATATGATATATATTTTCAAGAAAATTGTATTGGCGTTTTAACTCTGTTATATTTAACTTGGTAACTAGGCAGGTTCAACATATGTTGAAATGACAATTATCAAAATGAAAATGCACAAATTTCCATATCTTATATCAACAAATGTTAATAAACATGTTAAAAAACAAATTAAATTGCGTCACGTTACGTACGTATTAGTAAGCAAAAAGACGCTTATCTTAATTTAAACGCGGCACCTAGTGAAATGTAAGATAAATTATTGTATTATAATTTTTCAGGTATACATTTTTGTTTATAGTGTCGTCTATTTAAAATGGATATAAATAATTTCGAGCACTAATTATGAATTTCTAAACAGTTTTATTAGAAACATTATCGTCTTTAAATAACAACTTAAAACAATTGGGTTAAAAAATAAATATTAGAGAATTATTGCAAACTCATTCCAAACATACTTTATTAAAAAATCTTTAAATAAAGTATCCTGTATTAAAATTTTGCATCCAATTGTAAGGAGTGTTTTTCTTTTATTCATTATTTTGACATATATGTTAACTATTCTATCTATAGGTTATGTTTTCAAAATAAATAAAGAATTGAGCTCTTTTTTGTGATACAAGAATTTCTAGTGCAGAATTACATTGTTATTAGTGTTTCTATATAAAAACCACAGATCTGTAACTTTTAAGTGTGTAATTAATATGAATATGGAAGAAGAATTAAAGGTAGCAATCCTAAGGGGTGCTAACCACCATGAAATTGAGCTGTTACTTCTCCACAACATAATTGGTATTAATGATAATGAGGAAAATGGTGTTATTGAACCAGTGGAATTTAATTTGGATATCATGGCTAATGCTGAAGCAAAAATTAACTTTCGTTTTCACAGAGCAGATATACCACGACTACGAAACGCTTTAGGAATTCCCCAGCCAATTGTTACTGACACCAGAAATAATATAGATGGTACATAAATTATTAGATTTATATATTCAATAAAAACTAAACGTTAAAGTACAATATAAGTATATAATATACATTAATAAACTTGCAGGAACAACAGAATTATGCATGTTGTTGAGAAGACTCAGCTATCCAAACCGTTTAGTAGACTTGGAAAAAATATTCAACTATTCATCACAGTCGCTATCCCAAATTATTCGGAGTACTGCTAATTGTATTGTTGACAATCATGGGCACTTTTAAATAATTTAAATTCCCACCAATGGCTAAACAGGAATAGATATCAATTATATGCACAAATAATTGGCATACCTAATGACTTATAAGCGAAATATTAATCACAACTAATTTTTAGTCTGTAGCTGACATGGGAGCCGCTGTCTATAACTGTTGAGGGTTTATTGACTGTACAATTCGTCCTATAAGCAGACCGTCTATTAATAAAGAAAAGTATTACTCTGGTCATAAGAGAATACACTGTGTTTAATATCAGTCAGTTTTAACTCCATATGGATTAATTATCAATGTAAAAGTAGCTTTTCCTGGGAGAAGACATGATGCTGGAATTTTTCAGAAAACAAATTTATATCAAGAATTGGAACAAAATTCCGTTTCCTAATGGTGAAAATTATGTGTTATATGGAGATCAGGCTTATGGTGTTAGACAACTGTTATTATAACCATACCCTGATCAACCCTCAAATTTATTACCCCAACAAATCGTGTTTAATAACACTATGAAAGTACTCCGTGTTGTAGTTGAGTGGGGTTTCCAAAACGTAGTTAGTCAATTTGCATTTGTCGACATTAAGAAAAATCAAAAACTACTCATTAGTGATTTAGAAACTTTGTATAAATGTGCGTTCTTCTGACAAACTGTCACACATGTTTGTATGGGAATCAAACTGGTGAATACTTCAATATTATGCCTCCGATACTCGAGAAGTACATTGCTTGAAAATTAGAATCCACATCCATAAATATAGGTACTATTGTAAATCAAAATAAACATTTCGACTACTATAACATGAGAATTCCCATTGTTTTACAAATTTTTATTTATAATAAAAGTATGAAGGGACTGTATTTATAAAATAAAAATTATTATCCTTATCCTGAATCAAACATTTGTTTACAGGTGATCAGATCTGACGATATTGGTATGTTCACAGTATGCAGACCATAGCCACTTTTCAATTGTTGAACCAAGATACTGATTTATGTAGTAGATGTTTCATTAACATGAATAATATGTACATAATTATTAGGAATTATATTTTTTAACTATATCCAGTAATTTATCAATTATTTCATGTTGCCTATCAAATATCTTCTTATACTGTTCTGATTCTAACACGAACTTTTCTTCTGCTAGAGCTATATTCCTTTCAGCCACTGCTACTTTTCTTTCTTCCAGTTTCATTTTTCTTTCATCAAATTCCATTTCTCTATCATTCTTTTCCTTCAGGTAATCTAAACCACTTCGTCTCAAATAATTATTTTTTTGGCTCTAGTTCTTATAGGGCCTACAAAAATGTGCATATTAGTTGGCATGCAAAAATCCTAAGAAACACAAAACCAAATTTATTAAGAATACAGAAACCGCCATTGCTAATTTTAATGTTTTAAATGAATGAAAAATCTACGTGATTAATTTCAATTGGCGACAAAAAGTATATGTGTACAAATATGTAACGTGAGTAATCAAATGGCATAATGTAATCATTTTACTGAAGCAGTATACACATTGCTACGTACATTGACGTAACTTATAAAAAAAACCAAGAAAGAGAAAGAAAGGATGACCGGGCTCAATCGGTGAGTGGGCGGGGTTTTATACCTAATGATAAATTAAAAAGAAACCTGAAATAAATAGAGAGAAAATTTATATACACTCACTCATTCACACTCAGAACAAAACATACAAAAGAAAAAAAGAACTTATAATTAAACAAAATATTTACAGAACACAGTATTCCCAAATCCAACAAAAAATCAATATTCCTAATTTACCTATACATTATGAGAAACCCCCCAAACATTCAAAAAAAATTACTCGTGAAAATGGCAAGCGGTAGTTTTTAGGTAATTACCCCTGACAAAAGGAAAACGAAACAAGATCAAGAACATTAAGGTTTCGCCGACCTATATCCTCAGGATCGGAAGGAGCATAGAATAAAGTCTGCCTCTTTTGGACAGTTATCTGCCAAATAGGAATAGCAGCGGGTGTAGTAGTTATAACATTAGGTTTAGGAGGTGGCAAGGGTGGTTTAGAAAACTCAACACGCGTCATAGAGGGACGTTGTTTATTGTTAGGATGGGTGGTAAGAAGATCAACGGCAGAAAAGGAAACATCATGGGTTGTCAGCATATCAACAGTGGAAAAAGAAAAAGTATTGGCTGTACGAGAACCAACCTTACAAAATGAAACACAAGCGGAACACACCTCAGTTACTTCAGAGAAAGGGACAGAAGCAGATGAAATTTCATTGACGTTATGTGCGGGACTATAAGTATCACAGTTAGGAAAGGAAACAGCATTGGTTGTGGATGTATCCACCTTAGGAAAAGGAGCAGAATCAGGTAGAAATTCGTCAGCATTAGATAACAGAACATCAGCTAGGATGTCACCAACCTTAGTTAAAAGAACAGAAATAAGTAGCATTTTGTCAGCATGAGAAAAATGAGTAAGAGTAGGTAACGAAACAGGATCAGGTAACGCTTTAACGACAACAGCAACAGGCTTCACAGCTACGGGTTCACTAATTTTAACAGGACTTTCTGTATCCGTATTAGGAATTACCTTTACTTCAGCTACGGCTGTGATTGCCGGCACAACAGGAATTTCTTGAGTCGAAGCATTTAAGAAAGCAGGAACAGGTAAAATTTTGACAAAAACGGAAAGAGGCATTAAAGATACAGGTTCGTGAACTTCCGAAGGACCTTCGCATACTAAATTAGAAATTATGGTCATGTCAGCGACCTTTGTGCTTGCAGACATGACAGAAAATTCTTTGGTAAAATCGTTTAGAAAAGCGGGAACAAACTCTTGAGAAGCTATCTGCAAGTCACTAATTTGAGGTATGGGTTTTAATGGTAGTGGAGGCACAGTTTGGGGTGAGAGTGAATAAGTAGGGCGAGAAGAAGGAGGAGTAGAATAGAATATAGAACTAGAAACGGAGGAAATTTTGTTCGAAGTTATATTTACCGAAGAAGGGTATGTTTTGCTCGTAGGAGCAGGGTGACCTAGATGAGGGACAGAAGAGAACGTAGAGTGAGAAGCAGAAGAAATTAGGCATCTAGAGCTGGGAACCGAAGTTGAAATATTCTTTGAAGAACTATTGGTAGTAGGATGACAGTTGGGACAGTTGTTGCGCGTAACTCCCTTATGTCCGTAACCATAACAATGGAGTACTTTAGGACGATTACAACGTGTCGAAACATGACCAGGTTTATCGCAATTAAAGCATACGACCTGCCGAGTAGAAATAGAACAAGGAGGAAGAACATTAGAACGTTCGCAAGAAGTAAGGGATCTACTCGTAGGCGTCGGAGAAATCCTAACAACTCGGTCATGTGAAACAAAAGTATTTTCCTCAGTAGTAGTAGCCTTATAAACAAACTCCATGTGTTCGAAATGATGAATCAGTAAATTAGACAACGACTTCCCGTCAGAAAACCTATGCCGAAAACTACAATACCAAAGTAAAGCTTTAGCCTCGAATAATTCCACTGCAGACTCAAATAACTGCAATTCGGATACATGGTAAGCTCGTCGGAGTTTTTCGACTCGTTCCAAAAAATCATGTACGGTAAGAGTATTTGGATTACCATAAAATTTCAAATTCCACTCCCACATTGGGAGACCTTGGTAGGAAGCCGAAAAGGAAGTCATTTTTAGTAATAATAAAAAACGAAATTGGGAGAAAGTAACTAAATAAAGGCTAACCGTAACTCGATAGAAGCAAAAAATATTGCAAATACAATATTCAGCAACTAGAACTGAGTTGCTTGTGTGCATGACGCTTCGGTGTTCGATTGTAAGTCTTTCTACTAGAGCGGCGACAATCTTGCAGTATGGAAAGCATCCAAATGAAAACAGATTCCTTTAATACAATTGCCAGTACTACATATAATTCAGGTCGAACAGATAAAATATATATATGAATATAGGCACAGGTGATAATAAACCTATTAGGAAACGTCCATATCCAATGTCTCTCTTTATGTCAAAAATTTTAAATGAAAAATTAGATGAGATGCTAGCTTTAAATGTAATAAAAAAATGTAACTCACCCTGGTGTTCCCCAGTTTTATTAGTAAAGAAACCTTCTGGTGATTATAGAGTTTGCTTTGACGGAAGAGCTTTAAACGAAGTTACTACACATGATAGCTATCCTATGCCTAATGTAGACCGTATTCTAAATATGCTTAGAGGTGCTACATATATTTCAAGTTTGGATTTAAGACAAAGTTTTTGGCAAATTCCTTTAACTGAAGAATCGAAAGATAAAACAGCCTTTAGTGTCATCTCTAGAGGTCAATTTTACTGTCCCGTTTGGTTTGAGGAATAGTGCTCAAACACAACAACGTTTAGTTGATACAATTTTTAGACCCGAACTGGAGCCAAACATTTTCTGTTATCTCGATGATATCGTGGTAGTGTCTTCCACGTTCGCTGAACATATTAAATTATTAGAAACTGTAAGAGACCGCTTAAAAGAAACAAATTTAACTTTAAATTTAGACAAATGTGAATTTTTCAAAAAGTCATTAAAGTATCTAGGATATATTGTAGGGTCGAATTCAATAAGAACAGATCCAGACAAAATTTCTGCCATGATAAATTATCTAAGACCAACAACAACCACTGAAATAAAACGTTTTGTAGGTATGGTCAGTTGGTATAGAAGATTTGTGAAGTCTTTTTCAACTTTATTATCTCCAATTAATGATTTATTAAAAGGAAAGAAGAAAAAGGAACCAATAGTTTGGACTCCTCAAGCAGAATCGTCATTTTTAAATATAAAGCAGATTTTGGTGTCTGAACCAATTTTATGTCAACCCGATTTTAGTCAACCTTTTATAATAGAGACTGATGCGTCAAATACAGGTCTAGGCGGTGTCTTATTACAAAATTTGAATGGAGAGAATTACATTATCTTATATGCAGGTCGATCTCTCACTCGTTCTGAACGTAACTATTCAGTTACAGAACGTGAATGCCTTGCTGTGATTTTTTCTATAGAAAGAATTCGTCCCTGGATAGAAGGCACTAAATTTACAGTAAGAACTGATCACCACAGCCTTCTGTGGCTTAATAATATACAGAATCCCTTTGGTAAACTTGCGAGATGGGCAACTCGTTTGCGACAGCATACCTTTGACTTAATTCACCGAAAGGGTAAATTAAATGTAATACCTGACTCACTTAGTCGTTCGACTCCAGAAGACACATTAAACTTAAATATTTTAGAAATAAATCAAAATAATCTCGATGAATATTACATATCTTTAAGAAATAAAATAATAAATTCACCAAATACCTATCCACAATGGAAAATATAAAATAATCTTTTATATAAATTTATACGAACAAATTACCTTTAAACACAAACATTAGTAATTGGAAACTTTTAATACCTATACAACAAAGAAATGACGTCATATCAGCATATCATGATCCTCGTACAGCTAGTCATTTTGGCTTTTATAAAACTTTAGCTAGAATTCAAGAAGCCCATTATTGGCCAAAGATGAAATATGATGTTCTCAGATATTGTCGAAATTGTCTTGTCTGTGGTGCACAAAAATCGCCAAATCAGAAACCTTTAGGATTAGTAGGAAAGGAAAAAGATGTCCATTTCCCATTTCATACAATAGCACTAGATCTCATAGGTCCCCTACCTCGTTCAAAACAAGGCCACAAATGGATACTTGTTGTTGGAGACTGGTTTTCCAAATTTACTTTGCTCTTTCCTTTACGTAGTGCTAAAGCACAACACATTGCAAAATATGTAGAAAATAATATATTTTTAACTTTTGATGTCCCTAAATTTATAATTTGCGATAATGGTTCTCAATTATCTGGAAATATTTTTAAAAACTTAAGTAATAAATATAATGTTGAAAAGATCTGGTATACTGCAGTATATTCTCCTCAGTGCAATTTTGTAGAAAGAATAAACAAAACTGTTGGTACCGCAATAAGATCTTACGTTGAAACACACAATATGTGGGATGAAAACTTGGCAAAAATACAGTATGCTATAAACTCTGCTAAGCATGAAGTAATCGGTTTTTCTCCAAATTTTCTCGTCTTTAGTTGACATGTTCCTATCTCAGGAAAATTTTATAGTTCGTCATATAAACCTTCTGAAGACGTCGATATAATGCCTGAAGATAGAGTTGCATATTCCACTGATCAACAGGGTCTCTTAAACTTATTCAAAGATATTAAAAATAGGCTGCATTCAGCATATAAAAAAATGTCTAGTCGATATAACCTTCGACGTAGACCAATTTCATTTAATATCGGTGACTTTGTTTGGAGAACGAACAAAGTGTTATCTAAAGCAGGAGAAGCTTTTACCTCAAAGTTAGCTCCAAAATATATTTTATGTACCGTGAACAAAAAATTGTCTCCCTTGGTGTATAATTTAACTAATCCTGATGGAACCAAAACAAATAATTGGCACATCAAGGATCTTAAGCCATATACTGGCATCGAAATAAATTAAATATTTAATAATTTGCCTTTTACTTAAAAATTATATTCCCTTATCTAAATATTTTCCCTCATTAGTAACTTTGTTAAATACACTTTAGTATTTTAATTTTAGACCCCCACCCCCCATAAGGTTTCCAAACCGCCCTCTTTGTCCTAAACCGCCCTCAGTCCTAAACCGCCCTCTTAGTCCCAAACCCTAATATTTTTTATTTTAATTTAATTATATGAGTGATTAGATTTTACCGATTTTGTCTTTACCTATTTTTGTTTTTACCAATTTTAGTCTCCCTCGGGACGGGTGATACACGTCAGATATCACATCACTCATACTTTTAAGTTTATTTTCAGTACTTTTTTTCCCATTAGTTTACCCATATCTACTACAAAAACAATATTCCTAACATCATATTTCTTTTTCCTTGGTCCGGGACAGTGTAACATGCCTTTTTGCCTATATTTCAGCATGTTACATTTGTGCTTGGCACTATTAGCATATAAATGCTTATATCTACATTTAAATATAAAATTACTTTCTTTATTATATAATATATTTTCTATAAGAATTTATCTCACACAATCCTGGATTATTAGTTTTAATCCACAAGTTATTAATTTGTTACATAGTACAAATAATTATATCTATATGAAATTTTCCTATTGGTTATTTCTGAAGTGTTTATTCCAAAAGCACAACTGGTGTGGTTCTAATTCTGTATTATAATTATATCTATATGAAATTTTCCCATTGGTTATTTCTGAAGTGTTTATTACAAAAGCACAACTGGTGTGGTTCTAAATTCTGTATTATTGAGAATAATCGCTAGAGATCGTCCATCCCGAAGATGGCCGAAAATAATTTATTTGAAATGTCAGATTTTTCATTTCTCTTTTGATATCTGATTGCTTATCTGGCACTGTTGGTCATTTTTGATTTGAACTTCTACCTTGCTTCATGTGCTTACCTGGTATGTAAATTTTCTAATCATAAATCCCAAATTAACATTTAAATATAGTTTCAGATGTTTAGTATGAAAGATAAAGGAGTTATTTATTCGTTTAACCCATCAAATAATTATAAAGATGGTAAGTTATTAATTGATTAATTTTCCTTTGCACCTTGTGTTAAATTTTCACTTTTGTAACACAACTGAATTTTCTAGGGTGCTCCGGTTATCTGTGATTCGGTTACCTATGTTCCGACTACCTGTGCTTTGGTTACTGATGTTACGGCGGTGTTTCCCTCATTCAGATTTCTACATGGAAAAGTTGCTCGTGTTTTCGCACAACCAGATGATGTAAAATAAATACTCTCATCACAAGAATTTTATATTTCGTTTCATTCTACTTTACATATTGCCGCTCAGTTATTACCTTATTAAAAAATATCTACAAGTTTAATTTATGGAACAGAAGTCAACATTTGAAGTCGACCACATGCTGTTTTGTACCTACACTAGGAGATCCACCAATGCAGGATGTCTCAGTTTCCTGGATATGAAGGATTCCTATAAATTAAGTAACTATTAATATTAGTTTTAGTTGCTGATACTACAGGTATGAGATAAAAATTTTTACCTTATCGTTTTTCTGTTAAAATAAAGAGGCCTAACCTCTATTTAAATTTGTCTTTGTCACTACAAATATTTTGTTTTGATTATCAATTACATTTTACTTATCTTAAATGATTTCAAATTAAATTCTCTAATACATAACCTAAAAATATGTAAACATTCGGATCTTCATGAAGCTTCTTATTGTAAAAAGGTTTATTACTTGAACTTTCATTTCATGTGCATTTGTTATATGACATTATTACAATTATGATCACTTTTTGATGTACTCCCACATTAAGTAAAATTTTGAGTTTCTAAACAGAGATTATTATATATATATATATATATATATATTGCTGTGAAACCACCAAACTCCGAGTACTCCGCTTTAAGAATCGAGCCCCTACGAATTGGATGCCAAAGAATGCTGTGAAACCTACAAAAAGCTATTCATTACCTTAACTGTGTTGGTCCATTGACTTTCTTCCGTTAATCGCCTCGGCTGCTCCCCTAGATAACTTTCATCCTCATACATAAAAAAAAACAAACGCATTCCTACCACAAACATCAACGTTAACTCTATTTACATCAATATTCACAATACATTAAAATTTCAAAATTAAAATTCAGCATAAATTTCAGTATCAGAAAATTTCAAGATTAAATTTGTTATCATTTTAAAGTGCATCCAGAATTAAAGTCCTTGTAGGATGCCTACTAATTACTATAACAATATATGCAGAGTAAAAAGGGAGCATCTACCACCCCTTTACGTTAATTAACCAGGTTCGTCTAATTGAGCTCAAAGACATACCCTAAATTTTCATCATAATCCAGAACATCAATACTAAATACCCCTTTCTACTTAAACAAGCAAATTTCACCTTAAAATTAAAATTTTATTGCTAGTACAATTTCACTACTGTCCATTTTGAGTAAATCAATTATAAAGTTATTCAACACACACAAAATATCAAAGTTCAAACAAAATAGTATAATTTACCTGAAGGTTACTTGCACTCGTAGCTTCAATGTACATCGTCCCTTTTGTTAATCACACCATTCCAACTGGGTTATATTTACGGCTTCTGATTCTCAACGTTTTAAAAATTTGCTCCATCACCATTTATTTAAAGTTGTTTCAGGGCTTTTCCGGAACTCATCTGTGTATATCTGAACCTTGTTTAGTGGATCCAGTCATGTTTACGAACCATTTAATTATTAACACCCCCGAAAAATAACAAAGAAATTCATACTTCTTTCACCAATATACGCCAAAACTGCCTACTTTTGTGTATACATTTGTCGTTGTAAATTTTACTAATTGGTACAGTGATACTAAATTTTATTACCTTGTATCTAAGTGCACTAAAGTATATTCATGTTAGCACGTAAAGAACAAACTATTTTGAATCACCAAAATATACGAGCAAACTTTAAATTATTTTATTAAACTAAAATGCACTGTTTAACATCTTGAATCAAGTCGCGGATGTAAGAGGCTTGTTTATATTCACCTCGGTATATATAGCGGTTAGCCTGTCTGTCGGTCTGTTCCCCAAAATGGACAATTCTAAAGAATTTCGCTTGCTATGTTCCCATTCCGTAGCTCGCGCGTCGGTTTTTACGAATTTTATACTCGCCCCAGTTAAATCTCAGAAATTTCAACACGGCAGCAACGTCTGGAAATAACTAATTGACTTTTATACAGAAATCGTTGTTTCTACCTCTGATATTTGCATCCTATTTTCAACCAATTGTGACCCTCGTGACGTTGCTTAAATCACGCCTTTTACTATATGTGTCTCGGTCTTGTGCATATTATGTCTCTATCTAACCTGTTCTTATTGATGCAAATTGATATTCTTTATTATCGATTATTTTAGTCCATGTGGAGTGTGAAATATCCCACCTTTAGCATTTCTCGTAACTATTATGCGATGGTTTCTCCAAGATTCTTTGAAACCATTTGTTATCTACAAAATTTTCGCCGTACATGACATTTAAACTACGCAGGTGTTCAAACATAATATTAATTCTCAGAGCTTTATTTTCTGGTATTATAATCTTGGATTTTCACAGACTTTTATGCTTATTATTAATAATGGTTTAATTAACTCCAACTAAAATTGACTTCTATCCTTTCATTTTTAGCGAATACAAATTAAATATTAATTATTATGTGTACACTTTGTTTAATACCGGTTACTTAAAATAGGGTTAATTAATATAAATTTTGCACGTAATTTCCATTTGTTTCTTTCTTAGGAATAATTAAATTACACGCAGAGCTTTTTAATACTGTTTCTTTTGATATAAAGCGTCTTGTACACGATTTAAATCTCTTATTTTTACTGAAACGACCGAATTTATTTATGTTTCTTGGTTTTAATAAAGCGTACCTTTTCCCAAAGCTTTTACACGGTGATTAAAATTATTTGATGTGATTATTTAATTTTCTACCCTGGTCTAAATATGAGTAATATATATATATATATATATATATATATATATTTAGTCAAATTTCTCTTATCGTGTTTTAACTTTTGTTTCTTTAAGTTATTTTACAGTTGTGTAAACAAGTGTCTTGAAATTTAAATTTTAACATTCAGATATTCTCTAAACATTCCTCTTACCCTGTGATTTCAAGTCTCATGCAGCCTCCGCAACCTTAAACGGTTGATGCAAGCTGTGCCGAAGTATTTCGTATACTTCGTCGTGCATTACTCTTTTTATATCATCGAGAAAAGAGTAAGGTGCAAGTTGGGGAATTTGTAGTATGCACTCGTATTAGGTAGGGTTTTAACAAAATGTGAATATAGTCCAAAAAGGCAACATTTTGCAAAACGGCAAGTTATGGCTTATGGCGCAAAGATGCAACTGCCAAACTGCAATGTTAAAAGTCGAGGACTCTTCGTCTAGCTTAAAAATATTTCTTGCAAAGCTAAATAATTTATAATATACGCTCATATTAGGTAGGGTTTTACCAAATATAGCCCGAAAAAAGCAACTTTTGAGAACCTGCAATTAGAGCTTATTGAGCAAGTAGGCGAATACAAGACTGCAGTGTCAAAAGTCGAGGACTCCTTACATAATTCAAAACTATTACTATACACCGTATTAGGTAGGGTTTTTCATAAAGTGAATATAGCTCTAAAAAAGCGACTTATTGCATAACGGTAATGTTGCAACTTTATTGTATTATTTCAAATATTCGTTGTTTCCCGCTATTTGTTATTACACGCTCTGGCGGCAATGTCTCACACTAAGATTTGACACTAAAAAAATGGAAAAATGGCAGAACATGGCTGCTTTAGCTTTGTTCCCTGTTAAATTTAATATTAATACTTGTAAATGTATTCAATATACTAATCTTCAAGCATTTTGGTTACTTTACTGTAACAGAAAGAAGTTTAAGCTGCAATTATAGATCCACTCCACTGCGCAACAGCCACAATAGTATTTGTGCATTCCAGTCAAGGCAGAAGATTCTCATCAATTGTAGTGAAATTTCAACAGATAATCTAGGGCTTATTAAGCAAGGGTGCGACTTACAAGACTGCAGTGTCAAAAGTCTTCACCAAACTCAAAAAGATTTTTTCAATATTAGATCATTTTTAGTATACGTTCGTATTGGGTAGGGTTTTACCAAAAAGTGAATATAACTCGAAAACCCAATTTTTTAAAAAACTAAAAATTGGGGAACTTTCGGCTAAAAGACCGTGCTGAAAAAAATTCGAGGACTCCTCACCTAACCGAAAAATGTTCCTTTCAAAGTTAGAGAATTTTTAGTACACGCCGTATTAGTTAGGGTTTTACTGAAAAATGAATACAACGCTTCTTTTATCAAATATAAATCAGTGGCAGCAGATGGAGCACAGGCCATGTTTGAGCGCAATTTGTGTACCCGGGGCATTTGCAATATACTGTGGCATCCAACGACAACGTTTAGTTGTTAAAAATATGAATGGTAGATTGCATCAATCTCTTCAATTTGTCATTAACACAGTATACAAAATTCTAGATTATTTGTGCAGCTATGTAAAGGAAATGATGAGAACTTTCATTGATTACTTCTTCAGTAACAAAAGCTGAAAGATCGTTCTCGAAATTGAAGCTCCATGTCTCAACAACGTGTTAGAAGTTTGTCTCTTTTATCAATTGAGAATGATAGAGCACAGAGAATTGACTACAACAGAGTTGTTGATATCTTTGCTAGTGTTAAGTCCAGAAAAAAATCAATATAACAAGTTTAGTTGTACGTAGGATAAGGTGTTATTATAGTATTTGTTGCTATTTTGAATAAACTTTGAATGAATTACTAATAATGTTATTGTTGTCGCTTTTCCCTTCATCTCCAATCGCTAATGAATAGTGTATTCATACACTATAAAATATAGGGGCCCCGGGCCACTAAAGACCCTGCTACGGCCCTGTTTAAACCGACTTTGAAGATAGGTTTGAGGATGTTTTGACTGTGGAAATATAGTCGAAACCATGAAAGAAGTCGTCTGCGTCATCACTTGTATTCGTACGAACTAAGTTGAAAATATTAAGTCAATGTAGCATCGTTCATATTACCAAAGGATAGCCTGTTAAGTATTCAAAACATACGGACATATACTCTTCTCAGTCGTTTTCCCAGATGAACGTGTTCACGTATGTCTTTAATGAAAACACGTACAAATCGTATTACTGTCTTTATCATATACATTAGTTAAGCTTTTAAATAATTTTAAACGTATGTATTGAATTGAGTTAGACACCTATGACGTAGGGGACTTCTTTCGTGGTTCTTACTATACCACATTGTATTATTGATCCATACGGTGACATTGAAGAAACGGATATGATATTACAAGAAAAAGTGATCGGATTAAGCACTAACGAGAACTTAAGGTACAGTTCAAAAAGGCGTATCAGCAACTTTGGCTTCAGAGAGACATTCCTATTACTTATGCTGCATTATGGACTATGACGAGAAAGTAAGCTTTTGATAGCTTTTCCAACTGCATACATCGTGGAAAGGGGTTTCAGCGCGAATGTCAATCTTCTTAAAAAAAGAAACAGATTAGAAATCACCGATCGGTGAAATTTAAGGTTAAATCTAACTAAATTGAGGTCGAGCATTGACAATTTGCTGTTAAAGCATCAGGCTCATCTCTCCCATTAAACGTATTTACTTTTTTGTGTAGTGGTTATGTTATATTATAATTTTATTAGATTTGCATTTTGTGTCGTTTTAATTACTAAATGTATAAAACTTAACACGTATATTTTTTAATTTTTCACTGTACAATAAAGCCTCTCAAAACGAGTAACACGGTGTAAGCTCTCAAAAACACACTTGAAGTTGATGAATTTGTAACAGTTCAATATTAGAAAGGCGGGTGTCCACCCAAAACAGAAAAAAATTGGCACGTGGTCTACGAGATAAAAAGCTTGAGGGCCTCGTATTTAAACGATAGTAATACTTTCCGTCTTCTCATTCGTCGTCATCGTCACTTTCATCAACCGTTCGTGTTATAAAGATCGAACAACTGAAAAATTATAATCACTTGTTAGTGCAAAATTAGTTAATAATACTGAACCGAATAAATCTTTGTTTATTTAAACCATTCTATGCCAATGAAGAACAAGTAAATTAATTTTGTAAGAGAATTCAGGTCGAAAGTTATTTCCTCACGTACCGCATTCCGTTCAACTACATACAGTAGAGTAATTATAATGGTTTTTAATCTGTGAAACAATTTCCATAAAAGTTCTACTGAGCAATTTGTTTGTTTATTATATTGTGTTAAAGTTGATGAGTATTTAATTATAGTTAATAAAATACTTGCTTGTTTTTTCCAAAGAACAAAAGGAGCCTTCAAATTGAACATATTCTATAATGATGCATGAGCTTGCTTTAATTATGTGATTCTTTTGTGGTAGTTATATTTAACCTAGTTTATGATAGTTGCTTGTTACATTGTACCTATCTTGTAAATATAGTTTTGCAGGTAGCTACTGTTTGATTTAAACACAAAATAGTTTAGCAAAAAACAAAGCGTTTTCTTACAGAAAAGCTAATAAGATATTAGTTTAACACAATTTTATGGAAATATTTGTAAAATTAGGTACGTCTACAAAATATTACTTAAATAACAATTTATTAAAATGATTTAGTTCGAATCGTTTAACATTTTTAAAAATTATGACTAAAACTTTTGAACTTTCAGCGATAAACATAGCAGTGCTTTCTGTAATTAGAGTAGAATTAGTGATACAATTTATTTGTACATTTAATTGAATGAAGTTGGCACCCCGTTTTTCGAAATTTAATTTTAATAGTTATTCCAGATCGTTATGACTTTGTTTTACATTGTTCCAAACGGTTTTTTAATAAAACAAAAACAAATAATTGTTTTTGAGCTGGCACATTCTTTTCCCAAAACTGAGCATTTTGATATCGCTTAATACTGTTCTAGTTGTTACAAACATTTTTCTAAAAGGACAAATCTGTAGCTTCAATTATAAATCCAAAAAATGGAAAAGAAGTTTTTGATAAACAGCTTCCAGGGCTGAGTACATTTACACTATTTTTCTTGTCCCAATCTGGTCATTTCTGCTCAGAGTTGTTCTAGACTTACAAATTGTAGTATAGTATAGTATGAATTTGTAACGTGTAGTCTGCAATTTATTGGGTAATCATGAATACGAAACTACAGAAACATTAAAAGAAGTGTCTATCTTCCACAACAGCATCAACAGTAGAGAAAACAGAAAATTGTACTTTAGATCAAGCTGTCTGCCTCCCCGCTACCATCTTACAGGATTCGGAAATGCGGCCTACATTCGTCGAAAGACTGAATGCAAGATGATCCAATTTGACTATATTGGAACGCTACGTAAAACGACACATTTTATCATCGCGACTTACAACGTTTCCTTGCGCTCAAAGGACATCGTATCAAAATAGAATGGATAAAGTAGGGTCTTTCAAAAGTTCGGCTTGTATTTATACAAATTGCAAATAACGGGGGAATGTAAGATAAAACAGTTCTCAGCGACAGTAGGTGAAATATTCTGAGAACCGCAGCTGCCAGTATCCTCATAAAACAGCTGCAAAGCACGCCTTGCGAATAAAGAGATATCCTAAGGACTACCAAGAATTACAACAAGGGGGACAATTTTACTGCTCTGGCCGCTCGATAGAAGTAATTGGTATAAGCCCCTTACAAGTGTTCATTTACTAGGCAGGTGGTTAAGGCGACCTAATCTTTTAAAGATAGTCATAAATGTACGTGCAGCTGTGGTTGAAATGTATTCACTGCAGGTGTTGAACATATTTCAGAGAATTTGTGAGGCGATGTTGATAAGCAGATGTTTGAATTTATTCTACGACTAACAAGGCAAAATATTATAGAATGAATATTTGAAAAAAGTTTATAAATTAGCACTCATTTTCATTGGAAGGAAATCGAGCTTGTTGATCAATAACTTTTATGATTTGTTTAGAAATTTTAATAAAAGTAACTTGAATTAATATTCATACAGAAATGGTAGTCTTGCAGAGTTTTAACGTAACAATCTACTGCCAACGTCACTACACGAGATATTAGAAAGATATTAGTTTTATAACGTCAAGCACTAACAAAAGTTCACTCTATTTTATGTTCTGCTTATGCGCAAACGAAATTTTTTAAGGATGGACTTTAATAAAGTTTGTGGCTGGTGTTATTAGTGGATGCGTAAGTTTCACTAATTAGAGAGGTTTTACATAATATCGGATAAGTTCGTCAATAATCGTTGTATTTTATTGGTTGTTGTTTAGCAGTTTATTAATTTACAACTTAACCTTAATTTTTAATTTACAGAGTTAATTTGCTGCTTGATATATATTGAATATAAAGCTAAACAAAAGTACGTAGGATTTAGTTATCAAGATGATGTCTCGTTTAAAAGGAATTTCTCGCCTACAATCCCATTAAAAACATCAAATTGGATAATGATACACTACATTAGCCAGGAACCGAATTTTTTTACCTGAAAGATTTGGAATTTTGCCGAACTCTTGCTGTTCCGAGCGAGGTAGGGACGTGCGTAACAACACTCATACACGGGACTTACATTTTATCTCTCATCCGAACAAAGGCGTATTTTGTGAACCCAGGATCTAGGGTTTAATAATCACACGCATACCAACTAAGCCATGGGGCTGTCTGAATTGGTAATGCAACAACATCGAAAATGTAATTAAAAAAATGTAGTACCGCGGTAACTCACAACGTTACTCTATGCCCAAGGTTCCGGGTTCGAATCCCGACACGGTCCGCTTGAAAAATGTTAAGCAAGCATTTTTCACAAAAATGCGCCTTCGTTCGGATGAGAGGTAAAATAGAGGTCCCATGTGTGTGTTGTCACGCACGTTAAAGATGCCTACCTTGCTTGGAACAGCAAAGGTTCGGCAAAATTCAAAATTTTTCAGGTAAAAGAAACTCGCTTTCTGGCCAATGTAGTACCTTCGGGTGGAGCATTGGAAAATCACATGTAAAGTAACCCACAACGGGGCAGTCTTGCGATTAGTAGGATGCTCCCAATCGAATTTGTCGTCATGGAAATTAGAGTTCACAGATTCGTAGATATAAAGAAAGGGCGGGAAAATGTCGAAAATCTTGATCTTGGCAGTAGGGAGGTTGAGAGGAAAGTCGTCATTTCCGTACTAGGGCATCTGGCTGATGTGAAGGGGCTCGAGTTTATCGAAGGTGATGAAAACGCGCTCTGGCAAATATGTACACCTCGACAGATCTTCAAGGAGACGTCTAGGGAATAGCGCACACGGCATTTGGGTTTCGTGTTTTGAAGTTTTATTGGGTTAGGTCGATGACAGCAATCGAGTAAACGACAGAGAAGATGAACTGGCCAAAGAGGCGGCAACAGAAGAGTTCCTTACATCGTATTTATACGTACCGAGGTCGCTAATTAAAAACAAGCTGCGTGAAAGTTCAATTCAACAGTGGGAGGAAAGGTGGAACAATGCTGCCACGGGTAGGTTAACACACAAACTTACACCGAGCATAAAAGCTAGAGATAAGATGGAGGTGAGGTTCGATTATAATTTTGTGCAGCTAGTAATGAAAGCCTACCTGCGAAGATTCAAATTGACCGTGAACAACCATTGCGAATGCGGTGAGGGCGCAGAAAGTCCACTAGAGTGCTTATAGGAAACTAGCTGTCAAGGTGCTGGAATGGCCCAAGAGTTTAGAAAAAGACGAGGGAGTGGCTGACTAAAGGGCGTTTTGGGTAGCCTTGAAGAAGTTTGCAGAAATGGTCGCGAGACTGGACGCTGAGTATCTGGTGTACACAGAAAAGTGTGGGGGAGGAGGCTTTGAAATTTGCAGCAGGAAGTAGTTTAGACTTGCAATAAAATTTATTTTGTGGCACGATAAAAATAATTTTTTTACAAAAATAAAAAAACAAATATATACACATAAAAAACAAAATACCCAAATATCTAGATATGCGTCATGAATTTTACACTAAATCAGACACTGTCATTCCTAATACGTGCGGAAAAAACATTGAATTTAATTCAAAACTTTGAACCGGCTAATAAGTAACAATACTGAATCAAATTTTTTAATTAACTTAAACCAACTGAGTAAATCAATTAAACTGAGAAATTAAATTAGAGTGAAACTGTGCATCCCCCAAGAGTGATAGTGATTGTGATCACTCAGGACATTTAGTGCATATCCACCAGAACTTCAACAGTGCATACGCATCTCTCCTTAGCAGTAAGAGATAATTAGGTGTAGGTAGACGACCAGATCATTGGAATGTAGAAAAATTTATATTCGAAAAATTTATAAATATTGTGGCGACTGTACTTGCATAAGCATTTATTTGTCTTAATAAGTAAATTTTGTATTAATTGTGAACGAGCACGTTTTAGTGCAATGATGCTAACCGATATAATGCTTATTCGAGCGCACCTGATAATTTGACGGGTGCTTCTTTGCTATTCTATGTACTGTTAATGCTTAATGCTTTATTTAGATATTTATATATTTACATTTTATACCTGTATTGTACATTTATATATTTTATTGTTCTATCGCTTGATTTGTTTTGTTTAACGTATTGCCTGTTATTGGTCGTATTATCTATAGAAAGGAAGATTGAAATTAGAATAAGTCAGTTAGGGAACGATAGTGAACTTTAGAGACGAATTTAGGCTGAAGCTAGAATAAATTACTTAGGATGGAGCGAATGATATTGTAGACAGTAGGAACAAATAGCTGGTTAAGCTATTATTGAATTTGACGTATGCCTAGAAATTCGAAATCCATTAGTAAATACTAATTTAGCAGATTTGGATAGTTTTAAGTCGACTCTTCAGGTCGCACCAGTAAGTAAAGCTGGTGACTGCTGTCCCGTATTACTGATCCCCTCCCTCCACCTTTTGCTAGTGTGGTGTTGATCAGACACTCTAAAGTCAACGCGATGGGTACCATTATTTAAACACTAACTTTAGTTTTAGTTTTTAAATTATATTTAACGATTAATTAATTTTAAAGTTAGATTTATATCAAGCACGTAATTATTCGCGTTAAACCCAATGTAGTACCTTCAGGTGGAGCATTGACGACGTGGCCGCAAGTGTAGCGGTACTTACTCAAATTATTCTGTAACAACTCACAATCTATGGGTTCAGTGTAGGTGACAAGTTGAAAGTGAGCGTAACACAGTTTTAGGAAAAAAATAAATAAAGATTAATATTTCCGCAGAGACAACAAAAACGCGGCATACGATACTATATGTGAACTTACTCTCGCGCGGGTGAAATTATTGTCGTTGTGGCCGTTTAGAGGGTTAGGATTTGGATAGTCACCCTGCCATTAATTTGAAATATTGAGTTGTATTGGGTCAATGGCAGCTGTTGTTTGAAGGAAGGTATAATTAAAATATTTAGAACTTGGAAGACTGTTATTTCTGAATATTTTTAACTTTATAATAGGCACATTGAACAGTAAGTAAAATTAGCTTTTATGTGAAGAATTATTAATTATGCATTTCTGGACTAAAAATTTCTATTGGTTGTCATTTATGTAATAGGGAATTAAAATGAAAGTAATAATTTGTTTGGATTAATTAGCAACGGAAAGAGTGTGTATTGATTTTAAATACTCAATTTATTGCTGAAATTTAAGTTAGTTAAAGCACAAAAATTTAGTATTTTTGCAATGAACAATGAAAGAATAGGACAAAAAAGTTGTTTTTTATGTGTTATTAAGTGCATTTCCAACAAATTGAGATTTATAATGTCACATAATTCATACGGGAAAGTTGGAATGAATTATTATTGTTGGACGTATTTTAATGTTCTCTTTAGGTTTTGTTTAGTAATTCGGCAAACTTTTTCTATTGGATTTATTGTAGTTGTATCTGGCCAGAAGTGATGTTAAGATTAAGTTTTTTTAAAGAATATTTGTATTCAGAGTGCGATTATTTTATGTTAATAGAAGCTAAGTCTACTTTGAATTTATTGAAAAGCTAAGTAAACCGAAATATTTGTAAAGGACATCGAGCTATCTCAGTGAAGAGGTTTTATTTGGAAGAAGCGGTTTATTATAAAAAATTTTGACTATGACAAAATTAATTAGTAGTTTTAAGGTATTTTTGAAAAGGGTAGGATATAACATTGCAAAGTTTAGGATACCGACGAAAGGAGAATTAATGCGGAAAAACCGTCGTCCGTATGGGAATAAAGTCAAAAGGAATTGCTAGGACAGACGGTTTGGCGCCCTTCGATTTTGACAAAAGTAGAAAACCCTTTCAACGCAAGTGTTTGTGAAACGTAGTTTTTTGTATTTCAGTCGTTTTAGTATGTCCTATTATTTTTATTTCGCATTTTTCTTGTTAATTCATTCCTAGGATTCACTTTCGCACCACTAAAGTTAACCAACGCACCCTTACATTGATACAGGGTCCCAGTTCCTTCAGGGCAAATCCAAATCTATTAGTTTACCGCTCGTTTTACCCGTAGCAAACGGTTAACCAAGTGATATTATATTTCGGAAATTTGCAATTAGGAAGATGTTGCCTCATTTTTGTGCACATTGAGGTGTTTTTTTGGCCGTTTTTAATTTTGTTTTTAATCGAAGACCGTAGTGGATTTATATTTTTATGCCTTTGTTTACAAAATATACACGATTGTAATACCTAGTTGCTTTATTTCATAGACGAGTTTGATAAAATGATGATTATTAAAATGTATGCACATTTTCTATTTTTGAAATTCTAGCTTTTAACACTCTTTTACGCTTCAGGAACGGGAATGAACACTAATTGGTGTATGAATATAGATCAGAGGCTTAATACACAATGTAGAAAGTTAAAAATTTAATATTATAAAATTGATTTAAATATTAAGTAATATAAGGTCTGAACTTGTTACACATGCCTTTCTTTTTTTAATAACAGTGAATTTAATTCAATAGATGTGTAATAAACTATCAGTGAAAGCGTTAAGATATGTGTTGTAATACAATAGGATCGACTTACGATAATATACGATCACTTCCAAAATTATTATAATTACATTCATTGCCCAACGTTGGCATTTCCATAATGAAATTAATACATTTCGACAATAACAATAATAGTACAAAATTGTGTAACAAAAGATTAACCATTACGTTTGTGAAGCGTAAAATTATGTTAAATTGATATTTCCTTTAACTCATAATAAGATCTACTGAAATTATGGGTTAGTCTTCAAATTATTAGTTGACCTTAAATTTCTCATTACCTTACTTTTACTGTACACATGTTTGACTGTTTGTATGTTTATTCTTTTCCTTAAGCAATCTTTGTTAACGCAGGTGTGCCCCTATATCCGTCTTCATAAGTGGATACACTGAAAGTATGTTTAGTAGCTTTTGTATTGATGTCAATCACTTAAGTTGTCTGTTAATGGAAATATAAAGATCAGGTTCTATCATATACCCATTTATGCTTTATATCTCTTATCATTAAATGAATTCTGAATTCCGTCTACATATATTTAATATTTAAATTTTCTTAAGCTGAATGTAAAATTTTAAAACATTGTATTTTATGTTAATTCAATTTATAAAATAAAGCACCGTTGCTGTAGCAGCCTACTACCTGCCGGACAATGAAATAAACAAACATTATTTCAAAACTATCTTTGTAAATAATCCAGTAAATTATTTACGCATCAGAAAGTGAAAATGAAAACTCACTAAACTTTTCGTATACGTACAAAGCATGACAATAATCAAAAACACACATATCCAGCAGCAGGGCTGACACTGGGAGTATTATGCACCAACCCCTACTTAATTAAATGTTAGGGTTCGAATAATGCAAATTTCTATATACTTTAAAACTATAACAGTTACAGTTCAATCCTCGGTGACGAGCTCCTCTCATGGTTTTCAGTGGTTCGGCCTTCTGCAGATGTTTGACGTGAGGCTGGTCGATAGCAGCTGTAGCGTCCTACGGGAAAGATACGAAAAAGGTATAAAGGACGAGAAAATTGAACACCACATCTACACACGGTAACACGCCCCGATCAACGCAGTTACTTCTCCAAACTCCGGTACTAAAGTTGTTTCCTACATTTGGCTCCAGAAAGTCTAACCGGTAATCCACAAAAGAACTCGGTGAAGTACCTTATTAAAAATTCTGTTTTGATAGGGTACCAAAAACCTCAATTGTTACTAGCAAGAATGGTTGCCGACTAACTCACTGGGACGGGCGGTGTAAGTGCTTGAAAAGGGTCGCGGAATGCTGTCATGTGTGAAATACGTCATAATCGGGAATTATCTTGTACGCTACCTAATCTCTGAACTCTGTGAATTTCTAATTACATTCTAATTACATTTTTAGCTTACTGTAAAACGTGTTCGGTGAACAAAATTGCTATGTAAATACTTAAACTAATAACAAGAACGTACTGTGGGTACGTTTAAAAGTTTATGCAATCAATTGACAATGTTTATTCATTTATACTTGCTGTAGATAATAGTTTCAGAGGTTTTCATAAATATCTGAAGAGTAACTTTTGACTGTAAATAACTCGGACACCACTAAAAGCCATTACTGGGACTTCGAAAAAAGTTATATTGCTGGCCCTATAAAATTTGTGATGGTAGTGTAAAGCAAACATATCTAGTCAAATAAATTCCCTAATAAAATGGTGTGATGTTTAAAATATATGGTAACAATGGCAAAGTTGGTCAAAAGTAATGGTGTTAATTAAAATCAAGACAGTCACTTATGTTAACACCTCACTTCTAAAATTCTACATATTTGTCACTATTAACGCAAATGTTTAAACAGATATGTGTAATGTTGCGACTAGCTCACTTAAATGTCAACAAATCTTACAAATGGTCAACAGTAATACAATACTAATTATTTAGTCTAGACCAGTAAACAAATAGGTGAACAACTTAATAACATCTAAACCAGCTAATCGCACTCTCACTGTAGTAACTGGAGAAAAATTCACAGTTTCACAAATCTGTAAATTGATAATTAAGTATAACTTAGGGGAAAGAACGAAAGTTTGTGTAAATGCAGGAGTATGGTGATCTTCTCACTTATTGTAATTGAAGTTGTATACGGCTGAATAAACTGCTTATAGATTATTGATGTCTTGTTTCTGATTTATCGGTTTGTCCTGTTGATTAATGTGAAATGATTCTAAGAATAGCTTTTCTTTGTAGCTGCTTTCTTTATCAAGCATCTTCACCTCATCATAATTGACTTTGTGATGTATCTTATATACGTGTACAAAGGTTTTTCCTGACTTTGCAACGTTTTAACGTTGTGTAAAGCGATTGCGGAGCCATTGTTTGGTTTGGCCTACATAAGAGGCTTCAAAACTACACTTAACTTTATAAACTAAGTTGTTACCCAGAGCTATATCAGTTTTATCTTTTAATCTGGTAAACAAGCTTTCAACGGACTTTCCATTTGAGTTAACTATAACAATGTTAGGCACTTTTAAAATTTTTGTTAAAAGTTGTGACAACTTAGTTATATATTGCAATTTTTGTATCAGAAAGTCTATCTTGAGGTGGAGCTGTAATGGTATTGATATATAATAATTTTGATAAAAATGGTTTGGGGTAAGCATTATTAATGAGAATATTTTCTAAACCTTCCAGGTTTTTATTTTTGAATCTGGGTTCACAAATCGAGACAATGCGATGTTTTAATCCTAAAATGGTGTTAAACTTATGTTGCAAGTTATGATTGGAGTCAGCATCATCATTAGGTCTTCAGTGCTGAAACTGGTTAGACGCGTACTCACATTGTTTCTTATTCTGAGCTAACCTACTCATTTCCCTTAAATTTTCACAGTCTGCATTTTTCACGATCTGCGTGCCTTAGTCTAATCTAGGCCTAGCTCTATCTCTTTTTTCCAAACTCTGCTTGTAATATATTCCTCAAAAATGCTTTAGAACGTATCCTGTTCTTCTATTTTTCCTATCTTTTTTGTTTTCCACAACGTTTTCAACATTTTCTCCTTGTTTCTGTTTGTTGTCTTTGAACATAGCCGCTGCTCTTTCTTGTTAGATGCAGTTCGGTTCCTCTTCTATTGTTTTGCAAATGTGTACCCTATTTCCTCGAGATTCAATGGTATGTGAAGAGGGTTAAGCAGCTTGTGGCTATCAAGATCCCTCAACACTCAAACATTTGCCGAATTAATAGTTTTCCCATATATCCTTTTAAACAAGGTTCTTCTTCGTCTTGAAACTGGTGGAACGCGTACCTCCACTTATTTCTATTCTAAGCTAGCTTACACCATTTCCTGAAATTTCCACAGCCCAGATACAGCTCGGTTCCACTTCCGTTGTTTTCTAATTATATGTCCTTATATGTCCTACTTTACCAAGATTCAGTAGTGTGTGAAGGGGGTTAAGCAGCTTGTGGCTGCCAAGATCCCCAACACTTAGACATTTGCTAAATTAATAGTTTTCCAGTAAATGCTTTCACACAATTAACATTAGTTGAGAACATTGCAAAACCAATACTTGTAGTTGCTTATAATAATCACCAGGTTTAAGTACAATTATTCTTTTCGTCATTAGGATTTAACTCTAGGAATTTGTTGGACGCGTACCTCCAATGATTTCTATTCTGAGCTAGTCTACACATTTGCCTGAAATTCCCACAGCCTACATCTTTCACTACATGTGTGCAATAGTCCAACCTACTCTACCTATCTCTGCTTCTAATATATTCCGCACTACTCCCTCATGTCTTAGTATTTGGCCTATCATAGTATCTCTTCTATTTTTTACTGTGTTGCACATACTTCTTTCTTGCCCTGCCACTTCTAGTACCTCTTTTTTCTTAACTTTGCCTGTCCATGATAGCTTCATAATACGTCTGTAGCATCACATTTCAAAGGCTTCTATCTTTTTCCTGTCTACTTCCCCTACAGTCCAGGTTTCACAGCCGAACAGTGCTGTGCTCCACACATGTGTTTTAAGCAATCTTTTCCTTGTTTCTATGTTTTTTGCATTTGAATACAGTAGTTGCTTTTTCTTGTTAAATATAGCACAACCTTGTGCTAATCTTAGTTTTATATATTTTGCGCCCTTCCCATCTTGCTTTAGTTGGCTTCTTAGGTGACAAAAATTCTTAACCTCTTGTAAGTTCTTGTTACCTATGTGTATTCTAGTATTTAATTTATTTTCCCCTCCTCTGAGCAATAGTACTTTAGTTTTATTTGTATTAATTTTCCTACCGTATCTCTCTGTTAGCACTGTTTCCATTTCATTAAGAGCAGCGTCTAGCTCTTCCTTGCTAGATACTAATACCGCTGTATCATCTGCAAATGTAAGCATATCAATTTTTTGTCCCTGCATAATAATTCCAAATGTCTTCCTGCATTTGACAGTATTCATTGCCTTTTCAATGTACAAGTTAAAAATTAATGGAAAAAGGGCACATCCCTGTCTCATACCTTACCTAATATTTACTTCTCTAAATTCCTGCCTTAATTCTACTACCGCTGTTTGCTCTTTTTATAAGCTATGTATTATCTGTCTATCCCTAAAACTGATTTTAATTTTTTTTAGTATTTTGAATATTTTTTTCCGGAGGTGTGCAGTCCCAATTTAAGCCTAACGCCTAAAGATACTGAATAAGATGTTTGGCGAAAAATGTTAAAGGAGCTAAAATAACCTAAGGGGTCATATATACGGGCCACCTCTGAAAACATGATTCGCTTTGTACAAGGGGTGTCAACTGTTGTGACTTCAAAAAAAAATATGTCTAAATTAGAATGCCATTGGAGGCCTAGAATCTGGACAATTGAATCACTATCAAAACTCAAATGATTTGACTGAAAATGTTCTGATGGAATATCTTTCAAAATTGTGCTATTATTAGCTGCCCATTTGCGTAACTCGAAACAAGCTGACTGTAAGAAGACAATAAGCTGATTACGTAATTCCAAGACCGCTGAAAGATCTCGGCCACCACACACTAGGTCATCGACATACAAATTTGACCGAAGTGCTTGCGAAACAAATGGAAATTCATGTCTACCTTCATTCTCCAATTGAAGAAGGCAACGAGTGGCAATGAAAGTAACCCCATACGTGACTGCATTGAGGCGATATGTACCTATCGATTCTTCAAAAGTAAATCTCCAACAAATTAATTGATAATTGCGGTGCGGTTCCCAAACTAAAATCTGTCTAAACATCTGACGGATGTCACACGTGAAAACAAAAATGTAAGTACGAAAAATAAGTAAAATTTCAGCAATGTCTGCTTGAAATTTGGCTTCACTAAATATGCAATCATTTAGATAAACATTGTTTTGTGCCTTTGCCGTTGCATCAAAGACAACGCGAATACCTTTTGTGTCACCATTTGTTTTGAAAACACAATGATGCGGAATAAAATATGAATTTGGATCCGATGTATCCGACATTTTTGACATGTGTTCGGACTTGAGATAATCATTTATAAAATCAATACACATGTTGCGGACAATAGATTGACTGACCAACCTGCTTTCAAGAGATAATAATCTGCGATTGGCTATGTTTAAAGAACTCTAAAACATGGGAAGATTCTTGTGATCCTTGAAAGGTAGCCCAATACCAAAAAGACCTGACGGTTCACAAAAATGCGTGTCAACAAATAAATCCTCTGCTTGTTGATTGTTAGAAGAAATGTTTAATTTTGAAGGAATTTCTTCCAAATTCCAGAACTTCTTTAATGTATCATCGAGATACGATTCTGTTGATATAAAAAATGAATGAACTGATGTGGGTGCGGAAACAACAGTGCTTAATAAAGCATAACCAAATACGGTATTTATACCTACTAGATGAACACCATCGCCAGGAATAAAACCATCTTTTACGATAAGTACGAAAACATCTGCCTCTAATAACACGTCGATTGAACCCGGCAAAAACCATTGTGGATCTGCGAGTTTCAAATTAGCAAACGATTGCTGCGTAGGCAGAGGGAAACTTGGCAAGTCTGAACAAATGTTAGGTAAAACCATTGTGGAAAATGTTAGTAAAAAATCTGACGATTTCACCGGACGAATTTGACATTGTATGGTTCCATGTGAAGAACCTACAGGAACTTGACCTAAACCTTTAATAGGTGCGGAAGCCTGCTGAAGAGGCATTCCTAAACGTTTGCGGCAACGATTAGTCATAACGCTTGATTGACTTGCAGATTCACAAATTGCTCTTACAAGTTGGAAATTATTCCATTTATCTTTGACCTCAAAAGCAACAGTAGCTATCAAAACTGTGTGATTAGCTTACTAATCGTTTAAGCCTCTAGTTGAAGACATGGAAATTTTTGCGAATTGCGAAGAGGGTTGCCCTGTAGCATTCTCTGCGGGAGGTGCACTGGGAGCAACGTTCGGAAAATGTAACGAATTATATTTAGTCGAACAATGCCTACAAGTAGACGTCGACTTGCATGAATTTAACAAATACGACGAACTAAGATAATTGATGCACAAACGTGCTGATTTTACAACATTAAACGTGTAGTCGCTGGCAATTCTAAAAAAGACTAACATTTATAACATTTATAAAGTGAATGTGTTGTGGCCTTGCAATGGACACATCCTGGTTTTTGGTGCTTTACTTTCAGTAGAAGCTAAAAATACTCAAGGACGATCCTTAATATTTGGCCTATATGAAGGCTTGCTTGCGATATTATTAGTGTTAGAAACACTAGCCAACGAATTATTTTTTAATGCACGACATCTGTCCGTTAAAAATTGTTTCGAATCTTCAAAAATAGGAAATTCCACATTTTCGCATTTTATTTCAAAAGCCTTGCGAGTAGAATTGTCTATTCTGTGCTTCAACCAATTAAAAAGTGTGAATTCCCAAAGATCTATGTCTTGGTAGTGCGAAAGTGCAGTTAAGTTTTCATTAAAAGGGTTTAATAAATTTCGTAATGATTGAACTGAATCATTGTTGCATTTTGGTGCGTTAAAAATTGATTGCCAATACATGGTAGCTAAGACACGTTCATTCTGATATCTAGACAAAAGCATATTATATGCTATGAAATAATTATCAGAGTCAAAGGCAAGTGTTTGACAATAAATATAGGTTTTTTTAAAAGAGATGAGATTAAATATTGGAATTTAGCCACGGGTGACAAACTGTCATTATTGTGTACAAGTGCATTAAATAAATCTATATAGGTAGGCCACTCGTTAAGTTCGCCTGCAAAACGAGCCAATTCAATTTTTGGTAACCTTACATTATTGCTAAGAGTTGGCACTTCCAACGCTACTGATTCAACCAAATTCAGACGCGACATTGTCGCTTGCGTTTCCACCATCTGAGATAGGACTGGACTTTGCAAATCTTGCTTTTGCGGAACATCACTGATGCTCATGTGAACAGCCTCTAATTGGCAAAATAATAACTCGATTTCAAATATATAATTACAAAAGTCTGTCCAATTCTCAGATGATTCATCAACTAAAGTGTTGCGGTTAACTGACTGAAATTCGTCATATAATTTTGATGCAATTTTAAACTCAGCGGTGAACTTGAGCCGGTTCTGCAATTCATCAATACTGTTAGATAAGGCTTCAAAGGCTTTCAAACGTGCAATAGTCTGTTTGGTCACGACTACCGGTTTTTCTAATGCGTAGTTCATTTTCGTTGAAACAATACTACGTGTAAAGTGTAAAATAATAATTATTTTATAAAATTTTATAAAATCTTTGCTCATAAAATTTCGAATAAATTCTAAGATGGAAGGTTTTTATAAAAGAACAAATAATACGAAGACGCTTGCAAATAGCAAACATGATTTACTACCTGTAAATTTGAGAAACGGTAAACAAAAATATGCAACTTGTTTTTCCTAACTGTAAATATCAGGTACAAGCAGTGCGGTTTTTTCATAAATCATACACAAAAGGGATGAACTAGTATTGAAAACCAGTTATTTTACCATATTTTGCGAAAATACGAATGCGGAATTGTATAGATTCACGTTGCAATCTCAATAAACTCAATTGTATACTTCTTAATTAATTAGTTAAGGAACTGTAATTAAAACATAAAGCTGAATCTGATCGAAGGACAACAATGTTATGAATGCGGATTAATTAAGGATCTTATTGAGGGTTGCTAATGCATGTTTGATTAATAAAGGACCACGAAATATGACTTTGGACGCAATTAATAATTCAAATGTTGTATGTAAATGATTGTGCACTTACTAATTGCTGGTTCTATGACGAACACCCTGCTGCCAAGCGAAAACTTGTTGCTACTCTAAAATGCACATGTTAACTCAATAGCAGCTACACGAACAGTCACTTATATGATGAAATGATGCGCGCAAAAACGAGTTACTATTACACGCACATCACTGTGGTTCCTTATTGGTGAAGGATAACTTAGGTAAAGGGTCTAAGGACGAAACATAAGTCATTCTCTTACTGTTTGTTCCCAACGGAAAGTTGTTTGACAAAATATTTAGCATAAAATTTTAATCCGTTTTGTTAGTAAGATAATTATGTACTTTAACCGCAAAGTTCCACACAATTACCAGAATTTTTGAAATTTCATTCCTTATTAAGTCAGGCCAAATCTGGATCATCAGAATTTACCATATTGTTGCGCCCTTTCATTCACCTTCTTTCTGTATTACTGCCATTTGTTTAAACTGCAGTTTCAGCTTCTTTATCTGAATCAATTTTTTGCAGCTGCGCAAATTGTTTGATACTGCTGATTCTTCCACTTTTCCAAAATTTTCTTCGAATTGTAATGACAACCGACGTTGATGCGGATATTATCACATTGGCATCGGCATCGGCAAAAAAGTCGTGTGTTGAAAGTAAAATTGACGCAGTTACAGTATTTTCAACTATTTCGTCTTGAATATGCAAAAACCAGTTTAAATTGCTTAATTTTTTTTCTGTCGAAATTTTACACCAGAAAGTTTTTCTATTTTGGAAATCCTGAAATAAAATAAACATCAAAGTTAATTAACTATACCACAAGTATTCGGCTTTTTGGAACTATTCCAAATAATTAAATGTTTTAAATTTTTTCTACAAGAAATTATAATATTCTAAGTCCAAAAAAAATAAAAATCGAAATTGTTGCACAAGAAAATCGCTAAGTTGGTTGAGATTCAAGCTGATTCAATTAACTAGTATGATAACTAATATAATATTATTTCAAAGTTAAAAATAATAATAAAGTTAAAAATATACTTACCATTTTATTTAAATTTATATTATTAGTAACTCACAGCAAACGCAACATTACACTTTACTCGCACAGGTTTAGGAATATTTGTTGCAACAAATTTAAACCTTAATTTCTGTACACGTGAGTGTGCAGATGCAAACAAAATACCAATTATAATTTAATATGCAATATGGCCTTTATAGGTTTGTAGTTGTGCAAGAGTCGATAGGAAAATCAACATAAACTGAGAGGAAAAGACGCCGACGTACGCACTGATACAATAAGAGGCAAGTTAATCATTTGAATCAAAAGGGAATAAATTTGTTTAGAGATTTTATTATAATATAATATTTTTCTTTTTGCGCAAGCATAAATATGTAAAAACCACAATTTTCGTTAAATGTATTAATTATTTCTCTTAAATTAAATTATGAAAGTTAAACACGTACCGTTGCCAAGAGGCTATTTGCCTCCCCTTGAATATGGTTCACGGTCACCACACGCTTTGCACACATGCTTACGAAAACTTTGCCTCGCCTTAAATTATTGGGTATATAATATCGAATTCATGCATTAGTACGCCAGGTGTTTTCAAAAAGATGTAGCTATAAACAACATATGAGTTATCTTGCCATAAATTACATAAAAACAAGAAATTTACTTGCTACTATAATTTAAGACTGCAACATAATTTTAGTAAAATGCAAATACTACAAGTTGAAATGTGAAAAACTCAGATTAACATTATGATGTGGTGACCATTTTGTTTTTTACTGAACTGGTTGGTAATTAGAGCATGAGCATTCCAAATAATTAAACGGTTGGAATATAATTAATTGTAAGTGAAGTAAGACTGTATGAAAGCAAATGAGTAGTTACAAAAATTGTTATTCAGCATGAAAATATTTTTTCCCACAACTATATAGTAATGTGCCGTTAATGCATTTACGAATGGATCAATTATAGTACTCTTTACTCTGTAGGCGCATATCAAACCATAATGTAACACCTTCTACAAATCGAAAACGTCCAGGTCATGGGTTATGAACATAATTCAACATCTATTAGCAATCAGTGCAAATCTCTATTTTCATATTCTATGAGGTTTGATTTTCGTATCATACGAAATAGGCTGTTACACTTTGATAAATAAATTTTTGCTTGTCAGTGTTTGTAATATTAGTGTAAACGATTAGAAAATATCTGATAATAAAGAGTTGTGTAGTCGTGGGAAAGTATAGTATTCCTCTTGCGAGTTATGGCCATTACTCATTGGGATTAAGTGGTTCGCTCTAGAGGGCTCGTGACGTAAACCTTCCGAATGAGTAATGTATATCATAACTCGCTCATTAAATAATATACTATTTCTCACGACTATTCAGTAATGCACTTATTATGAATATAAAAATAGGTCAATAATAGTACTCATTGTTCTGTAGGTGTATACGAGTCCACAATCCAACACCTTTAACCATCAGAAACATCCAAGTCGTGGGGTATGATCATAATCAGTACAAACCTCCATTTTTCATATTCCACGAAGTATAATTTTCGTATCATGCGAAGTAGGCTATTACACTTTAAAAAATAAATGTTTGCTTGTCAGTGTTTGTGATATTAGTTTGAACATTTAGAAAATATCTGAGAATGATGATTTGTGCGGTCGCGAGAAAGTATAGTATTTCACCACGAGTTATGGCCATTACTCATTCGTATTACGCCGTTTGCGCCAGCGGTCTCGCGACACAAATTTATCGAAAAAGTAATGGTTATCCAAACCCGCTCGTTGAATAATATACTATTATCTCTTCATAGAACAACCGTAGCGATTAAGTTTATATTTAGTACTTTTGATCATGTTTACTCAAACATAAAATTAACCATCTCAAGGTCTTCAAGAGGTTTTGAAATTTAATATTTTAGTCAACACCTACCTATGACTTTAAAAACTTTTTATTTGTGTTTATACCTGTAGCAGCGATTTACTTGAAATATTTCTGAAACTAACATAAAATAAAATTTCTAAAAACACATTCACTTTTAATATACGAGGATAGTTAACTAATGAATTGCACTTATAGTAATTACACCTGCTCCCCACGAAAACCACCAAAATTTTAAACGAAATAACCGGTTGTAACGCGTTTGCGTTACTTTAGATATAAACCAGATAGGAAAGGAAAAAATTAATTTAAAATGAATTGAATAAATTCGGATGCACTCTGTATATTATGATTTACGAAGATTAGTAATAATTAAACATGACATTTCAATTGTTTTTAGTTTTATTAAAAAAATTCAGACAATAAATCTAAACCTCGAACTGAAACTTGTGTTTGTACAACACGTAGTTGAACGTAACTCAGGACAATGACTTATTTTAAAACCGCAAAAGCAAAACAGGCTTCAATACTACTCATTACATCCGAATGCAAAGATGCACGAATGAGTAATTACTGAGTAATTACTGTAGACCAATTGCAATAGTAAATTTTTATAACGAAATCATGTTATTTTAAAACGAGGATAATTAATGATTATTTATAATATAATTACCCTATAGACTGGAAAGCTTTTTTCCACTTTCCAGTAGAATTGATTAAATATAAAATTACCGGGCTACAAGTATAGCTTCAGTTACATAATAACCAGATAAGAAAAGGTAAGATTGCTACAATATAACACAATCACCTACATACAGCCGATGACCTAAAGGGAATTTAGGACAATATCATTACATATACACTAATACATACAATGTATAATGTTTCGATGTAACCACTTAAATACTGCCGAAGACAACAAAAAAAAAAAAAAAAAAAAAAAAAATCGCGTGCAATAAATAATATCATCAACTCCAGGAAATCACGCATTTTATACGTGATCTAATGAAAGCTCGATATAAATGACCGTAATACAATGGCATATCCCTCAAAGACATAGAAAGTGGGAAACAGGATGATGGAAGCTAGACAGTGGACGGAAATAAAGAAATAATTACTCGTGAGCCGGCGACCAGAACATATGTAAAGGTAATCGTTGATAGGGTAGTCGAGGAAACTCTTTGGATTATGCGATTAGCCAGCGGGAGTTGGTGGTGGTAGTCGCGGATGATATCTACAACCACACGATAACAAAGATAGAAATTTGCATGAATTGGATTCAACCCAACATAAGTTGGAAATTAATTACCCGTTGCAAAGTGTACTCAAGCACGGCTCAATGGAAAGCTTTATTCTGGCTGGCATTCAGTGGTAAGTTCTATTTACTATTTATATATTTTTGTTTTTGTTGGTAGCGTTTATGAATTAAACTTATTAAGGTAGAAATTGATCAAATTAGTTGTATAGTATAAGGTTAAGCTAGTAATTACACCTGCTCCCTACAAAAACCACCAAAAATTTTTTAATGAAATAACCTGCTGTAACGCGTTCGCGTTACTTTAGTTATAAACCAGATAGGAGAGGAAGAAATTAATTTAAAATAAATGGAATAAATTCGGATGTACTCTGTATATTATGATTTTACGAAGATTAGTAATAATTAAACATGACATTTCAATTGTTTTTAGTTTTATAAGGGAAATTCAGACAATATATCTAAACCACGAAATTGAAACCTTTTTGTACAATATGTAGTTGAACGTAACTCAGGGCAATGACTTATTTTAAAGCCACAAAAGGAAAATAGACTTCAATGTTATTCATTACATCCGAATGCAAAGACGCACGTATGAGTAATTACTGTAGTTGGTTTGGGTAAATAGACCAATTGCAATAGTAAATTTTTATAACGCAATCATGTTATTTTAAAACGAGGATAATTAACGATTAATTATAATATAATTACCTTATAGACTGGAAAGCTTTTTTCCACTTTCCAGTAGAATTGATTAAATATAAAGTTACAGGGCAACAAATGTAGCTTCAGTTACATAATAACCAGATAAGAAAAAGTAATATTGCTACAATATAATACAATCACCTCGATACAGCCGATGACCTAAAGGGAATTCAGGACAATATCAGTACATATACACTAATACATACAATGTATAATGTTTCAATGTAACCACTTAAATACTGACAAAGACAACTAAAAATCGCGTGCAATAAATAATATCATCAACCCAAGGAAATCACGCATTTTATACGTGATCTAATGAAATAAATGACCGTAATACAATGACATATCCCTCAAGGACATAGAAAGTGGGAAACAGGATGATGATAGCTAGACAGTGGACGGAAACAAAGAAATAAATACTCGTGAGCTGACGACCAGAACATATGTAAAGGTAATCGTTGATAGGGTAGTCGAAGAAACCTTTTGGATTATGCGATTACCCAACGAGAGTTGGTGGTGGTAGTTGCGGATGATATCTACAACCACACGATAACAAAGATAGAAATTTGCATGAATTGGATTCAACCCAACATAAGTTGGAAATTAATTACCCGTCGCAAAGTGTACTCAAGCTCGGCTCAATGGAAAGCTTTATTCAGACTGGCATTCAGCGGTAAGTTTTATTGGCGTCGCCGTGGATCAATGTAGTAAGCGTAAGACTACGGATCCCAAGGTCCCGGGTTCAAATCCCGACACGGCCGACTGCTTGAAAAATGGCAGGTGAGCATTTTTCACAAATATTACGCCCTCGTTCGGATGAGAGGTTAAATGGAGGTCCCGTGTGTGAGTGTTGTCACGCACGTTAAAGATCCCTACCTTGCCTGAAACGGCAAGGGTTCGGCAAAATTCTAAATTTCCAGGCAACAAAAAACTCGTCTCCTGGCCAATGTAGTACCTTCTGGTGGAGCATTGGAAATGTAAATGAACGGTAAGTTTTATTAACTATGTATTTATTTTTGTTTTTATTGGTGGCGTTTATAAATTAAACTTATTAAGGTGGATATTGATCAAATTAGTTGTATAGTATAAGGTTTATGTTCTTATAAAAACCTATTTACAGGAAAATGTTATGACAATTATGGTGAAATTGAATTAAGTGACGCCGAATGAATATAGTAGAAGATTTGGACCCTGAACTAAGTGAAACCGTAGTAACAGGTTCTTTATTAAAGGAAAGACGTTTCTGGGGATTTTGCTGTAAATTAGATGAACATTTGTAAGTAGTAGGTTTTACCTGACACGTACAACTGTTAAACGATCCTTTGAACTTTTGTTCAAAACGCGTTTTGCTAAAACAAAGTAAAGTGTGGTGTCGTCTTTGAAATGACGACATACATTTTTTGAGCGGCATTTAGTTAGTGAATATACTAAACTTAAACAGTTTATACAACCATTTCTCGATTTATTAAACTCACATCTAGATTGCGGGGTATTCGTATTTTGAAATTGCGAACAAAAATAAAGCTTGTTGTGATCATCCCGTTTGCAAAGAGCACAAAAGGGTAGTGCACTAGAAACAAAAGTTTAGTTTTGTAAATAGGTGTGTCGGTTTTATAAATTTGGGTATACACACGTAAAGAATTACTTGAGTGCTCTAATATTTTTGCTTGATCCTGAATAAATACTTTAAAAACTCCGTAGAAAGGTAACTCGGTACTTCGAACTAATAACTCGAAGGCTTGTGCGGTTACAGAAGAAATTCTTCTCAAGTCATAAGTTAAAAAAAAATGAAGTTTAACAGATCAGTAACACCAACGTGGTTAAAGGTGACTATATATGCGGAATATTTTGCTACGAATGCATTTAAACTAGGCGCAGTATGTACACAGTTTTTTAGATCTGGAATATTATTTAAATCAATCGTTTCTAAAGTGCGTTTATATTGATACCTTTTTCAAGAACTACCCATAATATTTTATACGTTTCTCCACTAGGAATTAACTATTCCTGCTGTAATTGTAATGTACGCCCTAGGTCCGCTTGAAAAATGTTAGGCGAGCATTTTTCGCAAAAATACACCCTCGTTCAGATGAGAGGTCAAATGGAGGTCCCGTGTGTGAGTGTTGTCACACACGTTAAAGATCCCTACCTTGCTTGGAACAGCAAGGATTCGGCAAAATTCAAAAATTTTCCAGGTAAAAAAAACTCACTTCCTGGCCAATGTAGTACCTTCGGGTGGAGCATTGAAAAAATCACATGTAATGTAATTTTAATAGCGGAACCTGATAGTTTACTAACTAAATACTGTACACGTTGAGAATCTGTCAACTGTGGGTTTCACAGTTAGACAATTGGCAATCGAAACAGGGGATGTCAAGAAATGGAAATGCACCGACGATTGTGCCGAACTAGAATTATTTTCATCATGAGAACGTTTTGATGCCTGAAGTATATTACTGCGTGTCCGATTAATACGGCTATAAAGATCTTCAAATGCAATTGAACTCTTATAATCGGGTTGTGTATCAGGTTTGCATTGATTGATTTCATTAACAATGGATTCATATTTATTGTGCATTTCATTCAGCGATTCAGTCTGTGTCAGAAAGTCTTCATTTGCTCTACTTTCAAATGAAAAAATATTTTTGAATCAATTTCTGTAGTACGACCAAGTAAGCATTAATTCAAAGAACCTAAGAAATGCAGCGTAAAATCTGAAGAATATTGATTACAAACCAGGCTAAAAACATTAAAATTTCTATTAAAGAAACATCACTCTTCAATTACCTTCTAATCACGTAATAATAGAAAGCACGTTTATCATCAAACGAATTTTGTAACTGTCCGATTTAGTTTATCTTATTATCATAGAAATAACAACGCGAACTAGCGCAAGATATATAGTAAATTCATTCGACCACTGTATTTATAAAATTGTTTTTTGAAGAAGAATTCCATATGGAATGCAAATAAGTTTGAATATGTTTCTATCTTTCAAAGATAACACAGCCGCTTTACCTAATTACAATTAAATTAACAACATTCGGGAAATTCTTATCAACTAGATGCCTAAATAAGAAATCAGAACGTGTAATATAGAGCAACGTTGGTTGCCTAACTAAGCAAACCTGAAATGATAAAAGTTTAGCGAACCTGTATATTCAAATAAAAAGAAATTGAAATGGTTTTTAAATTAGGGAGGCAGAAAATTTACACATACAAAATGAAACGTAACAATTTGAAAATATATAAGAAATTAGGGATTGAATATTTTTGTTGCGGGATTATTTGACAAAATAGCAAAAACCAAACAAAGTCCAGCCATTTTCCATTTTTGAAACCTACTAATGTAGCTTACTTTTATACTTAACGATGCATATTTTATTGAAAATTTAAATAAAATATGTACCAGTTCTTTCTTATATATTTTTTTTAATATTTCAAACTATCCATGATATTAAAGAAATCTACTGCATAAAAATGTCTTTACGTAGTTTTTTTACTAGCATGTGCCTGTTCGCATGCACGCACGTGCTGTTTTTGTTTTTTAAAATCATTATACAAACGTACTATTAATTTTTTGAAGTTTTTTAATCGGCTAAATAACAAATTTAAACATTGGTAAAAATTTGAAGACTTCGTATTTTTGGATGATCCCGATTTTGAAATCAATTTTTGAAACAGTATGTTAGTATATTCAAAATCCGAACCATGCACTTGAAATATTATTTTCTGCACAAATATTTTGGAAGCAACCACACGCAGTGTTTATTGATGGTATTTGTACGGTACTAATATTAAAGATCAACACACGGCAATGCTCTGTACACAACTTTTATCAATGGAGCCTGTTAATTAAATTATAAATGAATTGCCAGTTTAAAATTAACGTTAAATCTGTTGACACCTTCTAACTATAAAAATAAAGAACAGTCAATTATAAATCACAAGCAGAATAACTGGATATATCCTTAATTAGTAAACAGTTAATTATCTGTGTTGCTTACTTGAAAGCGTACCTACAGCTCATCACTTTGATGAATGAGCCATTGATGGTATGTATGGTCCATTAACGGATGCCAAGATTGTAAAGTGAAGATAATAAACGTATATTGCACTTAAGAGTAACAACCTATATTTCCTTGACGTTGAAATTTATTTTGCAGGATTGTTTTATTGTATAATAAATGTGGCACATATAAAGAAACTTTATTTTTAAGTTCGTTTTCTTCCTACAGTCACATCCATAAATGGTCACAGTGAATCACGAATAATGTCTACCTTCAGTATGTGAAATAATTTTAATGGTAACTACATGTTTGGATGCATACCATACCCTAATTAGAATGCGCCACGTACTGTGTCGGTGGTATATTAATATAGTTAGACTTCGTGACGTTTCGAGATAGCGGTTTTTGAAAACTAGCCTTTAGCATTGGTTAACAAATTTTAAATTTGCTAATTGGGAAGAATTTGAGCAAACTTTAGACATATCGCCAAGTTAAGGTTGAAAACTTGTCGAAATTTCTGCAATGCTATTTTGGCACACAAAACCGAGAAATTCCAGCACAAATTCGAGCAACAAGTTGCACGCTCAATTCTATATCAAATTTAAAAGTTATGAATGTTAGTTAGGGGAAAGTGAGGCAAGACAGGGTACTTTAACATTCGATCGAGAGTGGAATTAGGAATTCCGTAGTTATGCACATTCTTTCACCATTAAAATAGTTGGTGGTTATCGGTGTTTTAAATATTTGTCATTAGAATGATCATTTTTAATTAAATTTGTGAAAAATAGTAATTAAACTTAAAAAAGTCATTTCACCCTGTTTTGCTCGATGTGCGGGGTTAAACAGGATACCCCTAAAGAGGAAGATGGGGTTTATGAATGATTATCATAATATGTATAATCAGTGTAGTCAATAAAATGAAAATTTGAAGTTACAGTCAACCTATATTTAAAAAAAAGTAAAAGTTAACAAGAAAAATTAAATGATTAGTCAGGTGGTTCACACAATGAACGGACGTGTGTTGCTTCATCATCATCAACGCCGGCACAGCCATAATAAGCCCACCGTCCATAAACTGAACAATCTATCCAACCTTCTAGTGATTGTAAATATAACCCACTGGTTAGTCAATTATCCGACGTTTCGTTCCTTGGTGGTTCTTCTTTTCCTGTTCAATTTTTAAAGTGCCTTGTTTTTTCCTTCTTTTTTTCTGTTAATTTCAGTCTTTCACCTCTCTTCTTGTGCTTTTTTATAGATTTTTCTTAGATTGCTTCTTGTTTAATTTTTATATCTTCCGCCAGTTTGCTTTGTGGAACAAGGAAGTGATACTCTGTTTCCTTAGTTTTCTAGACGATCTTTTAGTTTTCGTTGTGGTGACGGTGAGTATTGTAAGTAATTGCTTTGGACTAACAAATGCAAATGTAGTTTTGTTTGGTGGGGGAGATGATACTGGACGGCGTTCTTGTTTATCAGTCCAATGTGAACATCCAAGTTGAGTACTAAGACTATAAATTCAGAGATTGTGGGATTGTGCTCGAATTGTTATTATTTGATTCACTTTGTTTATCTCTGACTGTGTGGGTTTAATTTATTTCAACTGGCTTGCCATCGCTTATTTGAATATCAGTGTTGAAGAAGCGATAAAGTCACTTGTAGTAAAAATTGAGAGGTCGTACGATTCTACTCCGCATGTCTTAAAGCTGTTTACTGACGGACTCATGCTCGTGGTGTTGAAAGCCTTGGGGCCCTCTTGTAGATGGCAGTAGAAATTTGTTATTTCAATTAACCGTTAGCAATTTAATAGCCGAAGTACCAACCATTTATAAAATGATAAATTCATACCTGTGACCTTCTTCATGCTCGTACCATAATTCACAACGTAAAACACAAAGTAAATAAGATTTATTGAACACTATACAAGAGCATCTTTACATGTTGGTGGTCAGCAAGCAAGAGAGCGAGCAGACACCGTAATACAAGTACGAAAGAACGTCCGGGTGGGGAGCTTGCCACATCAGCGGTGCTCAAAAGTTTACATACATTACAAAACCTTAACACGTAGCTTGTACGAAAGCTTTTCTAAAGAACTAGGCAACATGTCTTACTGTTACTACAAATTAGGCGGCACCGTGGCGTAGTTGGTGTGCGTGTAACTACTATGCTCAAAGTCTCGGATTCGAATCCAGACACGGTCTTTTTTAAAAATGTTAGGCAGGCATTTTTCACAAAAATACACCCTCGTTTGAATGAGAGGTAAAATGTTGGTCCCGTATGTGAGTGTTGCCACGCACATTAAAGATCCTTGCTTGGAACAGCAAGGGATCGGCAATGTTCAAAATTTCCAGGTAAAAAACTCTCTTCTTAGCCAATGTAGTACTTTCGGGTAGAACATTGGAAAATGCAATGTAGTGTTACTACAAGTCCTGGACTAGGTCAGCCAAAAAGTTACGGCTTCACCATAATACATGATCAAAGGCTTCATATAAAGCACATCCCGCGACTGCAGCCGATGAGTTATGTGGGGTGGAAATGAAATTATTTCAATTCCATGTGCTCTAGTCAGATTAATTAGCCTTACTTTTTTGGTATGCGTTGCATGCTCATCTAGAAGCTATAACACAGGGCGTTCTTTTGTTGCTTTACTGAAACCACTATAATCCTCTAAAACCATTTTATGAACAGCTCTATCGTATCTATCCTAAGTAACTGCACTTACCCCAGGAACCAATTTCATCCCTTTATGTGGAAATACCAACATCGGTGGCATGTACTGACCGGTGGCATTGAGACAAATTTTTACGGTAATCGTTTATCTCCGTTCTGCCAAAAATAATATACCCACTTGCTTTCTCACCGTTTTTGCTATAATTTTACATTTATTTTTTGTAATAATGAAGATACCTGTTTCGTCTGTATTATAAACCCGATTACCTATAATCTTGTTCCACCGTATAATCTCCCAAGTAGTTCAAAAATTTGTCAACTACCACTTTGCTCTTGCAGCCGAAATGTTTTCCGGGTTTTCTAATATAAAGTTTAGGATGACGTTTGAAAAAACCCTAAATGCCATTTTCAGTCTGTTTGTTTTTAGCATTAAATAAATGGATTTTTAATTTTTAACTGCCAATTGATATGCTACGAACATTAAATCGATAGTTCTTAGACCAAAAAGCAGACACATCATATCAATAATGTAATCTACAATTCCAGCGTCCTTTTCTTTTGTGGTGCTCTGATTATCTGGGATCACCTTGTGAATGCTTCGTAGCAACAGAACTAACACATTATTTACAAGTAAAAGTATTGATATGAACTTATTATACATTAAGATTAAAGACATGACACGCTCAAACGAACTATTTACCAATGAATTTGTGTGCGTAATTAAATTGCAAATGCTTTTAACACTAGGAATAGAAGCACTTTAGTTTGTAAAGTTGCAAAACGTGTTTTTATGTTGAAGAATTGAATGTTGTGGCTTCATAGCGAAGACCTGGGTTGCATCACGTAGGTGATGATGTCCCTCGTTACCCTGAATGTAGCACGGCACCACGTAGTAGTGATTGTACTCGACTTTCTATGCTTTGTTACTTTGCGGTTGGTGGACTGAGACGCTGACGTCCTTAGAAATTGAAGCAGGCCGGTGGCGGTATGTTTCCAATCCTGGCATGCTTGTTGGAATCGCGTGCTCTAAGAGGTGGTCCTGATGCAGCAATGTCTGCGAAGGTGGATCATCCCAAGTTATGGAAGAATACTGCCCATAGCGTTGTGAAATTTTATTTCATTTTACTCCGTTAGATTTTGTGGTCACAACGGGAAAATTTGAAGGAAATCCTAAGTGCACGAGGAGATTTGTTACTTCCGTCTTCCCTTTCTTAAAGAGAAAATAATAAGAGGTGATTTGCTCTAGTGTTTGGAGCTCCTTTTATAGCAAAGTTTGTATGTACTGTACATACGGACAGTTCTATTTTGTATTTTGAGGGGTGTTGGACGAGTCCATTATTGGTTAAGGGGAGTTTTAAGAATGCATGCTGCGTGTCTATTTGTCAGTTAATTAGAAGTATAGTTGATTACATACTCGTAACTTTGAAAACACTGTCGACTTTAAATCTAGAGGTAATTATATGCCATCATGTTACTAGGTTCTGAGACTGACCTCAATTTCATTTCTAGAATAGTTTGTGAAACTTGAAAACTATTTGCATCTAAGTAGTATCCCATTCTTCCTTCTAAGACAGCTGTATTTGCTTTTTTCTTGTCTTTCTTTGACCACTTCCCTCTAACAGTTTTGCAGTTACAATTTCGCACCATTCTAAAAAGATATACCTATTCTAATTAAGGATGTTTCAGTCATGTGGGGTATGACGTGCTACTAACCCCATCTTACCCCCCAATAGGTACTCCGCCTTGCTCCTTGGCCTATTCTTCAACAGCAAATCTTCTAACTAAAAACCACTCTTAAATATTTGAAAATTAATCCTTACGGCACTGTCCAACACACCATGGCTCTATACGGAAATGAGACCACCTACAAATTGTTTTAAGGGGTTGCCACAGCTACAAAATGATTCCGTGATAATAGTAACACAGTGAAATATATGTTTTTCTAACTTAGCAATGTGACCTACTGCGTGAACGACACCAACTGAGAGGTGAGGAATGGTCGCTTTTACGATTTGTCGGGTTGAACGTTTGACGTGTTGTGATTACGAACTAACAGAGGTACGCTGTTTTGCTTATCTAACCTGTTTTGACTCACCTTCCTCTAAATTTTTTTGAAAAAAGAATGCTGCACTCGGGTGTCAATATTAACACTAGAATCGATGGCAATTTCAAAAGCTCCATAGGCTTAGTACAATGGTTCTAAACTCGGTTTTGGATTACGGGTACTATAATAGGTACTACAAGGAGTTTCCAGGCCCAAAGGAAATAGATTTGTCGCGCGTGGAGGGACCAGTAGCATCGTCCGCATCTGTGGTGGTATTAAACGCTTCTGCGCGCGTGAACCTGATCTTGAAATAAATTAAAAATCACCCCATTTAGAGCTCGCTAAAGTTAATATTTATCGCATATAACCTCAAATTTTCTCGGGGGTTAAATTTTCCGGGACGACCAAATGCGTCGTTAAGTTATTATGATTAGCGCTTACCAGCTGTATCTTGCTTCCGATACAGCGGCTTCCAATTCTCTGCGAGATGACGTGGTGGAGACTTGTTGTCCCGATGTTTGTCTGACTGTACCCCTCCTTGACGAAGTACCGATATGTGTTGAACGATAGAATAGGTATGGAAAAGATGGAACTACTTTGTCGATATCGAAGATCTACAACACGTCTATACCTGCGAAAGATTGGTAGTCAAGACTCTTGTTTCGATATATTACCTTCCACAAAAATGTCACTCCCCTCCAGGAGAGGTTAAAGTTCTCTAACGCATATTGGTGGGTACAATTGCGTGTACGGCATGAGAAATGCCAATTTTACATATTCTCAAACCACAAAGATATGTCAAAGACTGGATTCTCGTGAGAACAAAATCATCGTATGGTTTTCACGTACGCTTGCAAGAAAACATTAATATGCTGAAAATTTCCCGGTGTGGGGGTTTCTAAAAGTCCTCTGAACCTAACTATTGCGATAGACGTTAAAGCTTTTCAAAGAAAGCGTAACAATCACCTTAAAGCTTCAAAAAGAAAAACAAATAAAAAGAAACAAGTCTCTTTGTACAAAAGCACACGCATTCTTGAAAAGCTTAACCTATATTTGGGTATAGGCGCCACCAGGAAACGGACATGAGCAGTCACCCGATTTTAAGACTTACTCAACTCAGCGCGTACAGGCCTTGTTTGCAGCAGCAGCGACCGCACAAATTTAGTCGGAATCATGAGACTCACATACCTATTAATAACACATAAATTTAAATACAAAATTTCTTTTCACATTCACCTATGAATGCGTACAAATTTACATTCGTCTCTTTAACGACATTCTCTAAAGCTAAATAAATTTTTGGTGGCTTCAACAGGATAAGGCAACAAATGATGCAACAGTGAAAACCTTAACATAACAAATTAGCCAGTGTTACTACATTTACGCTTCGCTCGTTCGTGCTTTAATAGTTGAGATTATTAATCGCCTATTAACAAACGAGTTGATTACAACATTTTTTCGTTGACCGCAAGTACAATAAAGTTTACTTCTCCACAAAGACCGTCAGAATACAATAATGTCAACTTCATACATTTTCGCTTTTACATAAAACTTCACTTTAGCTAAAGGTAATCTAGTCACCACTGAAATATATGACATGCGAATTTAACAATAAGGATGCGTATCCGTATGTCTGGTTGAGGTTATACCTCTATTAAAACATCAAAACGTCAGTCACAAAAAGAGTTAGTAGAGCAATATTAAGAATCCCACTGCCTCATTTCCTCCAGAATCCCTCATTTTCTCACTCATCTGAACCAAATTTACATGTAAAAACCCACTATAAAGTCTTATTTTAAGGAATCTCCTCCTGCTCTCGCCTTGTGGAATTTTTTTATCCCAACCATTTTGATTACATCACACCCGCATTCTTTTCACCCGCGAGATAAATCTTTCTCCACATTTCCACCCACGAGATAAATCTATATTGTTTGGCATCAATTAATATTAGATTTTTCTCAGCTACCCGAATTTCTAAGAATTTTTTAGATAGCATCACCCCCCAGGGAGCTATCCTCATTTTAATATTTTTTTAACGCTAACATTCTGAACCAAATAGTTTTCTTCGACTAGCCATTACATCTTTCGAGATAAACCTATCTTGTTTGGTATCAGTTAATATTAGAATTTTTTCAGCTACCCGAATCTCTAGGAATTTTTTAGATAGCAACCCTTTCCCCCCAGGGAGCTACCGTAATTTTAAGAATTTTTACCAGCAGCGATTTTTGACCGTCCGCATAAATGTTTTTATACATGCGGCACATCAAATTAGTCTAGAATTCTACGCAGAATTCGAATCTGTAAACAGATTTAGAATAGGACCACGTCTTAGAAAATTACACACATACCTTCTAGCGAGCATACCGCGACCGTACCACTACTCGCTTTTAATGTCATACTTTCTATCTTGTTTCGCGCATATTTTGAGATAAATGTACCTTGTTTGGTATCAATTAATAATAGAATTTTCTCAGCTACCCAAATCTCTTTAAAATTTTTAGATTGCATCATCCCTTCTAAATTATAACTTTCCTGCAGCTCATACCTAAAAGAAAATCTAAAAATCATTCATAAAACTTTTTATTACAGACAATTTTTACTAATACAGTTTAAATTTTGTAAACGACATTTCTAAATACATATTCACAATTTGTATTCTTAACCTAGAACTCCAAAAATCGGCTTATACTTATTAATATTTATTTCTAAATAGAGCACCTTTTCCAAAGACCAACCGGACCCACATGTTTCAAATTCCTCTGATTTTGTTCTCGTGGTGTCGTTTAAGACCTCGTACATATGTTCCAGATTACTAGAAGACGTTATAACCATATTCTTTGTGTTAAAAGATTTCACATCGGTAGTTTCTTCTCCCATTTTGGTGTAAACGCCTAGAAATTCGGGTAGCTGAGAAAAATCTAATATTAATTGATACCAAACAATATAGATTTATCTCGTGGGTGCGGTGCCTATAGACACCAAGAGGAATCTCGAAAATTTTAGGGGTTAGGTTACCGAGTTTTTAGGGTAGGGATGGTTGGGGTAAAAAATTCCACAAGGCGGTCCACAAGGCGGAGCAAGGTGGAGATTTCTTTAAAATAAGACTTTATAGTGCGAATTTACATGTAAATTTGGTCCAGATGAGTGAGGAAATGAGGGATTCTGGAGGAAATGAGGCAGTGGAATTCTTAATAATGGTCTACTAGAGTTGCTTAATGAAAAAGAATGCATTAATGACGTTGAAACGTATTATATTTTCTTGATCGCTAACCCCAAACGGTCACATTCTTTCCTAAATTGAGCTTAACTAATGCTCTCTTCTTAATACATACATCTGACTCTAGAAGTTGGGGGTCAGCAAAACAAAGTCTTCCGACGTAACTAGGGGTCTATTCCTTGGGTAGAGCTATGAGCAATGGGGGTAAGTCGAAATCTATGGAGGGTTACACTTAACAAAAAAACAAACAGGCGCCACCAAGTCCAAATTGATTTATTTTAGGGGCATAGCTATTTTTAAGGGCGGACTTGGAGACCCAAAAAAGAGATCGCCTTCGTTGATACACAAACTTGTCTTAACAGAATAAGACGCTGTTCCTGTAAGAAAGAATAATAATTAAGTCACATAAAAATGGGAACACTATTTGCGTCCCTCAAGTATACCTAAAAAGTATAGAGAATATTTTCTGCATAATGGGATCATAAAATTTTAGTTCTTATTGCTTTTGTTTACCAAGTCTGATCAGACTAGATCAGAATAAAAAACTTTAAATGAAGAATATTAATTTACTAATAAGAATTTTCTTGGTTTCAGTAAATAAAGTATCATTGTAATTAAATAAAAATAAAAATTTGAAGTACTTGCAAAACTGGTAGTAAAGGTTATCAACTAATCCTTACTCAAATATTTTATAATTCTATGTAACTAAAAATGCTAGAGTTTCTTTATAACCCAATCAGATCTGTGTGAGTCATTTACAAATGAATATACGAAATTTTCTCTTTAGGTTAACAAACTTAAATTTAGTTTGAAGTCAAAATAATCACCAAGATATTCTCTAATGTTATCTATAGTGGTTGTACTAAAATGCTAAACATGTGTTAGCCATTGGGCAATTGTTGACAATAGTGAACAAACAAACAGGTGATGTAATAGCAGCTGTTAAATTACGTTGAAGCCACGTGTGATCACGTATTTACGAAGCTAAGTGAAAGCAAATTTAATACTGGGGAAAACCAGCTTATTTACAGGTAAACTGAATAACAACTTTTGTACGTCTAACAAACAAAATGAAATAATGTACTTTCAGAAGGAAAGTACTCAGGAAATCATAATTCTATTACGAACCCAAGAGCAGCAGTTGTCCCTTGATGTAATGGAAATTACCTCGCAGCGCGGGAACAGCAACTAATTATACTTGCTTTCCATGCTTTAACACAGGTGTAGGAGCAAAGCGGGTTCCTTACTTGGATCACGGCAGCATTACTTTGTAACGTAATCTTCCGTTGTCTAAATTTATTTACTAAAATAATTTTTCATTGCGTAGCCAACAAATTAAGCTTTCTAAATTGTAACTTCAAAGGGATCATGTTGTCTCAAATTTTACAGTTGCGATTTTCGACGTGGTGTGCGATATATACGTTATCCATGCAGTTTTCTAATTTCTCATTGGGATTTCAAATGTGTCGTTGCGAGTTCAAATAGGTCGTTGCGAGTTCAAATGGGTCGTTGCGAGTTCAAATAGGTCGTTGCGAGTTCAAATGGGTCGTTGCGCTAAATAAATTTTGTAAATTAGCTAATATGACAACGAATATACAAAATGTGGATTAGGTACTAACCGTTACTCAGGAAGTGTTTCACAAACATAGAGCGACTCGGAGGTCACTCGCCATTCTCTTAGAATGCATCTTGACGCTACTTTTAACTATCGACGAGTGCGCTCGCTGCTTTCTTGTATGGTGGGAGGTTCCGGATTTTAGTTCTCGAACCTCTCACGCGCGCGCCAGTGGCTGTGAAATTACACCGAACTCGGAAACAACTCGACTAATAATCCTTGATATTATAATACTATAAAAGTTTGATTGTTACTTGAATATTTATTTTAATTAATAAAGGTATTTTACTATTCATTGTACGTTTAATGAATGGATTCTCCTACTGCAAAAATAAAATTGTTACAACGTCCATTCATGCATACTTTTTAAAACAAAATCATTCGTTAATATTGACATTAATAAACGGTCGACGAAAAAAGAATTAAAACTATCACTGCCCACTAAGTGTGGGCCGCCTTTTTCAATTACAAACAACTTTATTGGTTATGTCATTGTATGCTTTCTCTACATTTATATAACCAACTGGTGTAATTACAGAACCATCATAAATGACCAGTGTTTTATCAGTTAGATGTATTTTTAAATTATTTATTTATTTCTGCCACCATTTCCGTGATATTACTCATACCGGTGCCCCATATCCAATTCAAAATTAAATTTTTGACTATTAATTCGTACCTTCAAACTAATAGGTTCAGTATCCTTCTTAGTTGAAGATAACATAAGCATTGTTTGAAATACCTCATTTAAGTCTGGAATATCCTTATCTGATTTTTCTATAAAATTATTACGACTACGTTTACATGTTTTCACCAAGTGACCCTTGATTTTACACAAATTACAAAAAGAATTTTTATAAAAGCACTTATCTTTTTAGGATTCCGCTTTCCACAAATGGAACAGGTGACCTCTGATTTGGGTATGGCTCCATGCTGCGCGCTGCCTTGTACGACTTTATGTCCTTGGTTCTTGTGACGTTGCCGGCGTCCTTCGCTTTTGGAATAATGAGAGCTCGTATTTGATTGCTGATAAAAAATTTCTTCTTTAGCTTGGACGTTTTCTTATTGCTACATTTTCCAATTGACTCCTCGCCAATTTGATAGCCCGATCGAAACTAATTGACTATTTTTCTCGAATAGTTTCTGTAGTATTCGCGGATTATCCAGTCCCATTATGAATTTGTCCCGCAGTACTACATTTAATTCCTCTTTGAATTCACATTTTGCCGCTAGAGATCTAATCCGTGCTACCCATTGTTGAACGGTTTCTTCTCTATTTTTATCTCTATTTTAGCGTTGTAAAATTTATATCGCCGAGAAAGCCACTAATAGTAGATTTGAAATGAGTGTCACACACTTCAATTAATTGCGTGTAGGTTTTGGTTTCCGGTACGGTTGGAAGACAAAGACTATAAATTAATCTATACGCTTGTTCATCACAGGCATTCAATAGTAAAGCACGTTTTATTGTTATTACATCGTCGCTTATCTTATTTACAATATAATATTGTTTCAGTCTAGCCCTAAAAATACTCCAATTCGTATCTTGTAGACTAAATTCTTTTAACTTGCCTAACATTGCCATTTGTATCTGCGGAATTTTAACCGGACCATGTGATGGCGGCATGTTGAAGCTATCTCTTACGAGTAATTAACAATTTTACCCGTACCTTTAAGATTATGCTTTATTTATTTCCTCGTCGACAACTTTTTACGTAAATCACGAGTATGAAGGGATAATAATTTACATACTACTGGATATGTCTTTTATTATTCTTTATCCGATAGTTCATACAATACTACCTTATCATCTACTTAACATCATTACCCCAACCTACACACAATCTACTGCAAGCTTGCGCACATAATTTCTTGCTAGACCGGTTCAATAATCAATTGACTGCAAATACACTACAGTAATTAAACTAGAAATAACAATAAAGAGGAGAGCAGAAAAATAACATTAAACATAAATTTATAATTATAATCATAAACCAAAAGCGTCAACTTCGCCGTATTGAATATCTACTTCCAACACATACAAGCTTTTCTTTATATACTTCAAATATATCATTGGCAGCATAAAATATTATACAAAATTAGTACAAACGTACATCTGCAATTTTATTTTAAAGCGTTTTCATCTCGTCATAATTCTAGATCTGAAGTGTTGCTATGGCCTTCTCCATGTTGCTTTGATGTTCGCTTTTAATCATGTGTATAGACATTTTTTAACGTTCTCGCTGTTAATCATTTGTCGCCTACACATTCGTATCATAAGAAACAGTTTTATTTAGGATGGTGATTTTAATAAGGAAAAGCAAATGCCACAGATCTTACAGGAATATGCCACTTCCGTGTTTCAACACCACTCCCCTGTTTAGGATAGGATCTGGCTGACACGCACTTTTGTAGTAGATGTTTCAAGTTTACTCACTTATAGCCGAGGCACTGAATGTCAAAAATTGCCTCGTGTCGCAAGAAATTTGATACAAGCTGAAATTATGTCAGCTGTTAGGGCCTATTTAGAAATACATTTTCCCTAAAAATCTCGCCTCTCGCTCTTGAGCCCCCCCCCCCCACACACGAATTTGCACAATCTCAGGTTACCATTCATATACTCATTACCTCTTGCTTGAACTTCATAAATTTTTTAGATGTTTATTTCTTATGAAATTTTCCATCAAAAGGCAACGGGAAGTTTACGTTTTATTTAAAAATATCCGGAATTCAGTTAATTATGTACATTTTTAGGTTCTGAACTATAGAAACTATATCGTCTAGCAAGCTCGTTATGGATTATTCGAAATTTTGAGCCAAACAAAATTTGTAGAGCTGTTTATAAATTTTTGAACAGTATGCGTATATCTTACACTAGGTGGTGGGATCACGTGTACAGGACGTGACAAACTTTTGTTCACAAGCCGGCACGGCGCTTGGTTCACAGTCTTACTGCCGCGCGCTATGACCAGTTGTTAGGTGCATCCTGAGATGACAACACAGTTTCAAGTAATTTAAACTGTGCAATGTCAGTGTAGTTGCAACTTATAATTCCCTAATAGGCACACGCATTTAGAAATCTATCTCGATTTATTTAAAACAGAGGTGGAAAGAACCCAACTATACTGTTAGGAGTTCTGAGAAGTCTAGGTCTATTTATAAATGTATCGTAGTTTAAGCTAAATAATTCCAAGTGCATGAATCGTCTTACTAGTGCACCCCCACTATTGGACTAGTTCTTCGGAGGGTTGCGACACTTGCGTAAGCAAATAACTTTCAAAAGTAGTAGGAGTACTGTTGAGAATGGTACGAGTGTCGTACGAAATTTTGCCTCGGTACTCAAAGGTAGTTATAGTTAAAACCAGTTAAGCTGACCGATGACTCATCTTGTTAAAGCATATGCATCAATGCAATCAGAACGTATTTCTAGCATTCTGGATTAGTTCAGTTGTTTATACAAAATGGCGCATGCAGTTTATATTGTGACAAATACTAGCTGAGAATGTATGTCCCAGGGCTTTTATAAATGATCCTATAATTTCTACGAATTATAAGAAATGTTTGTTGGATATGCAGTTGCCAACGGCATTAACATAAGTATCAAATACATTTTCTTTTATAAAAATTAAACCAAAAATTTAAGGTAAATTGGAAGTTTGGAAGGAAATAAACCAACATTTTATTTAGATGAATTGTGTTTAAATGAAGATATTAATAATATGTAATATGGAAATGGACAAGCTATTTTCAGGAATGTAGATAAAATCTTAGTTTAGAAATGTACTGCAGATACTGGATATTTAGCATGGTGTCGCGATATTGTTGGTTTTTGAAAACATAAAGTGAATTTTCAAGATATTATATTGTTATTAAGTATAAAGATGCGTGTGTTCTAATTGATTCGATAATATCTGAAGACTAATAATTTCTGTTGGAATTAGACTTGTTATTCACACAATTATCAAGGAAATTGTAGTTTCAGGATTTTATTTTATTCCTGTTTTATATGGTCAACAAGCATAGCATGGTTGTACATATGAAAGTGTATTTGTAAATATTTAATCAAATTTAGTATTAAATAAACAAAACGGTAGTGTATTATTTTATTGTAATATTGCTCTACTACATTAAGAAAGTATAAATCTAGGACACCACTTCATTTTATATTAATCAATTATTCTGAAATTGAATCATCTTCATAAGAGTCATTGCTGCTTGAATCCTCTAAGTTGATAATAAGTTTTTTTTTTAATTTGCCACCATTCTATCATACATTTTTCTGAATGGTGAGTGCATTTTTGCCAATATTTGTCATCTATCCTTCCAAGTGCTTCCTGCTATATCAATTGTACGTGCTCGTCATTAAATCTTCCAAAATTTTGGTCGTAATAGCCTTTGCAATTACCCCAAATTAATTCTATTGGATTAAATTGGCAATGGTATGGAGGTAGCCTTAATACTTTATGGCCACTTTGTGTTGCAAGTTCATCAAGTATGAATATTTTTGGTTAAACATTTTCCTTTACTAATGCAAGTAATTTTCTTTTTAACATTGAAGTGTCAGCAAATATGTTATGTCGAAGCAAATAATTAATGAATTCCTCTTTATTTGAAAAATTGTTAGGAACCTTTTCGACTAATTGCGAATGATATGAAGCATTATCTAGCACGATTAAACTTGGACCGCTTAAATTTGGTAATAAACTTTTTTGGAACCATTTTGTGAACATTTCTGTGTTCAAATCACCATGATAATCTGCATATTGTGATTTTGAAGAAAACAAAAGAGATGCATCATGTATAAAACCATTTGTATTTCCAGCATGTATCACAATAAATTTAAAACAACATTTGGTAACTATACAAAGCACAGTGACAACAACAAATTAACAACTAACCGTCTTCCTGTTCCAAATGGCTTCTTCTTGATGCTTTTGTGAGAATTATCATGCCAATTCTTTTTGGCAGATCCCCTACTAAAAAGCCAAGTCTCGACAAGAAAACAGGTTCATATAGTTGCGTTTCCTTATTGGAACGGTAATCCTTTAAGAATTTTATTCGTGCAGCAGCTATATGTTGTTTCTCGAACAATCGTTGCCTTCCATCATCTACTTTATAAAAAATCCTATAGTAGGTAAAAGTCTTCTTAAGCTAGTTAATTTGAAATTACATATTCCGGCAGTAACAGGCTGTTTTTGGAGTGCTTGTGCAGTTACATGAAGTCCTACAAATATAAAAATTAGTTACTAATTACAATTAATTTTCATATTACTTTTCGAGTGCATCTCATAAATTTTACGTTTAACTGCATGTTTTATAAAATCTTCAACATCGCAAGATCTGCTTTTTGTTTGGTTGCGTTTCCTGCACGTCGAATGAATTGGAAAATTTTCCTTTAGAGCTTGTGAGCCTCCTCTCTTAATCCTTGTTAAAACACTAAGGCTAAAGCACATGTTTCAGAGGTTTGCTGAAGAAATGATTAATTGATTTGAAGGATTAAGTGTGTTTATTTTTGTACCTGCATAACACTTCCAAACGAAACTAAAACACATTCATTATCACGCTCTCTTTCTAAATAATCCATGACGTTCAAAATCACCTGGTGTGTTTGGGGTTTGAGATGTTTTGTTTCGAAGCATTTTGAACAACTAAAAAGCAAAGAGGTGATAGTATTTTGTGTTGTTATAGGATGGCTGTATTTAGCTTTTATAAGTGTAAGAAATCCTTTTACTTTTGAAAAAAACTTTTATATTTGCGATTTGAGCTAAATGTAAAAACATAAATACAACAAAAAATCAAGAACTACGTGAAAAGACAACAAAAAGTGACAGGAAACTAAAATTATTTATAGGTTATAATAATACATAAATATTTTAGTTATAACAGACATACGTTTTGATGCTGCCATACCAATCCTTAAAAGACGTATTTTTTTTCTATCCATCCTGTTTTAGGGCAAATAGTTACATATACTGACAAAGACATGCAATTTTCATTATCATTTCTAATAATGTACCGCGGTGAGTCATCGGTCAGTTTAAATGGTTTTGACTATATAATGCTCCCAAGAGCATGACGGTATTTTATACTAAAATGCCTGGCAAATGGCAACTGTAAATAATGTTATTAACTATTCTAACTAATAAAGAGATGTGCATACGTGAACGAACACGCGCGTTTTGTTATTGCATATTACATGTCCAATCGAATAGAAAGAACTTCTATCTAGAAATAGGTTTCACTTATTTATTAATTGTGCTATAAAACTAATTCTGCTAATACAATACAGAAAAGGTGCAGCTCATAATACTGGTTGTGGGTTGTATAAATAAACCTTATCGTTCATATACTATTTTGTGATATTGAAATATGTATTGGTCTAGCATAGGGATGGATTCGGACAGGGCCGGGCCGGGCTTTTAGGTGCGGCCCGGCCCGGCCCGAAATAATTTGCTCCCCCGAACCAAAACGCATCGGCCCGGCTTGAGGCCCGGCTTGAATTTCGAGCCGGGCTTCGGGCCGACCCGGAATGTAACTAAAACCTTAAGTGATGTATAGATTTTTCAACAGCCAAATGGAAAGTATCATTTGTTAATATATGTATTTTCAGTTGTATAAAAATACTAACTTGTAGTTAGCTGTTACAGTGTGCGGACGTGTTTTACGGAGCTCCCGCTTCTGCAGCAACAAGTAAGTTTTATATAGGGTTTATTACTATATTTGTATATTTAAAGCTTTTTTATTTATTGTATTTAATGTTATTATTGTGTGGCATTAAATTTTAATACATAGGGCAGTAAATAAAACTAAAAACAACAAAATTTAAATCCAATAAATAATAAATAAATCGCGTTTTAACTTAAATTTTAATCAATTTTCGCGTTTAAAAATAAAGTATCTTAAATTTCGGACTACTAAACCAAAAATCTAATCAACAAATACCCAAAATATATTCAAAATAATTTAAAAGGCGTTATAATATAAATATATATATAATATATATATATATATATAATATATAATATATAAATATTCCATATTTTAAGTAAACGCGTACTTAAAGATTTCTAAAAGTCGATTTTTTGTGTAATTAGTGGTGTATCACTTGAAGATCGTGCTAGGCACCGAGTAAACACGGGTTAAGTGCGTTTACGGTACCGCATTCCAATAGTGCGTGTTTTTATTTGTTTATTTCCACAGTTAAATTTAAAGTGCAGTAGTTTATAAATTGGAGTGCGCATGTCGTGAAGACGCTAAGAGATTGCAGTTGAAGGTCGGCGGGCACTGCAAAGAGCTCGTAGCGAAGGCGATTGAGAAGAATGATCCACGGGTTGTTCTTCTGGGGGTCGAAGCGGGGACGAAGGCTATAGAGCTTGTGCGGTTGATTGCGAGCCAGAATCCCCGTTTCGGCAATTTAAAGCTAAAAAACCACCTGAGAAAAAGTTCAGGTTTGTCGGAAAGAGCCCTAGGGATGAAGTTACCCCCACACTTCGAAGGCGTATGTTAGCTGACGCTATCAACCTCAGGTGCAGAAGAGTCTGGGCCCGGGACCACTTCTCGACGACCCAGTATTACCGGTGCTACGAGTACGGCCATAGATCGATGGAGTGCAGGGAGAAGGTACAATGGTGCTGTAACTGTGCCGAAGTCGGGCATGAATTCAAGAATTGCCGGAAAGCAGTCCCCTGCTGTTCGGGCGGGCGGGCGGACGGACGCACGAACGAATGAACGGACGTACAAACGAACGAACGAATGAACGAACGCACGAACGAACGAACGAACGAACGGACGGAGCGGGCGGACGGACGGACGAACGGACTACGCACGGACAGACGGACGGACGCACGCACAAACCAACGAACGAACGGCGCGGGCGAGCGGACGGGCGGACGGACGGACTACGGACGGCCGGATGGACGGACGGACGGACGCACGGACGGATGGACGGACGGACGCACGAACAAACGAACAAACGAACGAACGAACGGACGGACGGCCGGACAAACGAACGAACGGACGTACAGACAGACGGACTGGCGAACGGACGGACGGACGGGATGAACGGACGGACGGACGCACGAACGAACAAACGAACGAACGGAAACATTAAAAATCTTATCTATGTGAGTTCAAATAGGGTGTTGAATCAATTGACTTCGAATATTATCTCAATGATTTTTAATGTTATTACCGATTACACGTTATTTATCAAATTGTATGATTCCTCGCAAGTTGATTTTTTGTTGCCTGGCCCTTTCTTGCAGTGTAACGTTTGTGGTTTTCCAAAAGTTATGACATGTAAATACGCGCTCTAAAGCCCCACGAATATCCAACTTATGATGTGAAGCAAGTATTCTATACTTGCCATTGCAAGATGTCGCTCACAAATAAACGTAATTACGTTTAGTACACGCTTTAGAACTTTAATCCGGCAGTTCTTAGTCTTTTACGGTACTTTGCCTATTTGTTCTCGATTTCTGCCACCTTTAGAAAATGTAATCGCTCAATCCACATGATGTTTGAATAATTAGTGTTCTGACCATCTTACATGATTGTTCCTTCAATCGTAAACGACTTCTCGAGCCAAATGAGAAGTTTCTATTGTATCTAACCGACAGCAGAAACAAATCACATCAATTATATTTACCGACAAACACCTGCGAAAATAAAAAGTGATCGTAAATTTGAATTTTCCACCTGGAGTCCTACACACCCACACGCACAGCTAAAACCGAATGATTCGTGGTGCATTCACACAAGGTGAAGGGGTTTAGTCGTTTCGAGTTCGTCATTATCAAAGATGGAAGATGAAGAGCATGAAGCTAAGAGGTTACTTCTAAGCATGTGAACAAAAAGGCCACCTACAATGGAGTAGTTTCAATAGACACTTCAAGTCCAGGGAAATCAACGACTTGTCTATGCTCTCACCTAAACAACAAGCGAACGTCAGGCCAAAACATATTGAAGCAGTTGCATATACGAGTGTACGATATAAGAGTTATGTAAACTTATTGCGAATTGTTACTCATTCATGTTACTGATGATTATCTGGATCCACATATTTACTTTTTCCACAGATGAAGCATGGTTCCACCGTATAAGGTACGTGAACTCTCAAAACACTCGTTATTGATGAACGAACAATCTCAAGGAACACTTTGAAGTGCCCCTGCATGATGCAAAAATAGACGTTTGTTGTGCAGTTTTAACCGAACGGACTGTACGTCCCATTTTATATAATAACACCGTGATCTCTGAGGTGGATGTAAAGGAATTGTTACAACCAATTGTAGCGCAGCTGACGGAAGAAGAACAAAAGTATGCGTTTTTCTAGCAAGATGATGAAACGGTGTATACTTCACGGCTTTCAATGTCACACGTCCATAGAATTGTCGTACAAGAACGTACAGTTTCCGTAGGTTTCTGCCCTCCCAGATCACTCCATCTGTCTGCCTGCGATTTATATTTGCGCGATAACTTAAAGGGTAAAGCGTACACTAACAACTCGCGTACAATTGAAGAGTTGAAAACAAACATTCGCATTACAATAGCGGAAATCACACCAAATGAACTGCTAAAAGTTTTCGAAAACATATGTTGAGACGTTCTAATTTGTGATGAACACTTGCAACATCTCCTGTGAACTATTGAATATTTAGTGTTTTTATTCATAATATTCTGTATTCACTACTTTTAAATAAATACCGGGCCTCTTTTATCTTGGCCACCCTGTAATTAACCAATCTCTCGTGTTCACGCGCGGGGGGTCTTATAAATTTATAAATGGACTTACCTCCGCGGTGTTTTGTTGTTCTAAGCTGCAGTTCCTATTCTTTCAACCAAGTGGACTGTATGCGAATTGAGTCTATGTTACGTTACACTAGCACTGAGGTTTTTAGGGTTTAACAACGAAAGTCTGCTGCGGCACTTGACTAACTTAGGGTACTGAACGAAGAAACACGACCGTTCTGCTTCAATATCCATAAGAAAGTGTTCGTTCACTACTCTGTCCACTTATTCACACATGCCCAAGGAATTTTTATGGCAGGATATAAGGGAACAAGGGATGACAGTTTTACTATTAGATTTACGACTACAAAATTTACGACTTAAAATTAAACACGCAAACGTGCGACAAAGAGACCGAACATCCCGCCCACCAAAATAAGTATGAACTAACTTATTTTATATTTAAAACTAATTAGAGCTATTAACTAAGAAACCTAACCGACAAACTTATATAAGTGAATATATGTGTACATACCATTAAATATCAAGTAACTGGCAGTAAACATAGTTTAACCAGAGGACGTTTAACTAACCCTTGGGCTGTCTTGATGGTAGGTATCCGAACGATACCGTCCCTACCAGCATGTAAATATCTTTCATGGCAATCTAAGATAATAATTTCAGTCAACCGATGCGACCGAGGAAGCAAAATTGGAAATTTTGCATCATGCGACAAGTCAGAATTACGTAGGCGACCGCCCACCCTCAACAAATCATGACTATCTAGAAACGGACTAAGGCTACGAAGTTGTTTACTAACAAGTTTTCCAGTTTTAATATTTGCAATGTCTTGAGCAAAAACATTTGTTTGAACTCTTTTAATCAATAAATGTATAGCCTCTTGCTGTTGAGCTAGAGACAAACTATCAGAATATTTTGAACGCAAATCTGGACATTGAACATTACGAATGAAATGACGAATACAGGTAATAATCCTACAAATTTTCTGCAGGTTTGAAAATTTATCCAACAACATATCTAAGAAATTGTCAGACATAACGACTGTTAACGACAGAGTACGATATTCGACGTCCATCTGAGATGAGTCGATAAGTTTTGGCAGCGATGTTACTGGCCATTCTTCATTACGACGCACTAACCAAGAAGGTCCTGTCCACCATAATGGATGATGAACCAACTCTGAAGCCAAAAGTCTACGTGAGGCACAATCCGCAGGGTTATCCTGGGACTTAACATGAAACCACGAAGATGGAGGAATACGTTCTTGAATATGCGAAATACGATTGCTAACGAATGTCTTCCACTTATGCGAGGAAGGCCGAATCCAAGACAAAACAACAGTAGAATCTGACCACGCGAAAATATTACTAAATGATAAAATATCTGTATAAGTATTTTTGACGAAATCTACTAAATCTGCCAAGAGTACGGCAGCACACAATTCGAGACGGGGCAATGAAACGCGATTAGTAGGAGCAACCTTCGATTTTGCGCATACTAATGAAATGGTGATATTACCTTCTAGATCGAACGAACGGAAATAGATGACAGATGCATACCCGGCTTCAGAAGCATCACAGAATCCATGCAACTCCACCTTTTTAAAATTATGACATACGATGCGACGCGAAATCTCAATATTCGAAACCGCTGGCAATTCACCCAAAAAATGTTTCCATTTTGTATGACTTCAATGGAGGCTCTTGGTCCCACCGAGACCTAATAGCCAAAGATCTTGAACTAAACGTTTAGCGAACAGTACTACAGGTGCTATCAAACCGAGAGGATCAAAATTTTTGCGATAGCCGACAAAATATTACGCTTAGTGCAAGTGCGCTCTTCAACGTCTAAGTTGTATAAAATGCATCTGTAAGAGCACGCCACGAGAGGCCCAAAATTTTATTGAACCACTATCTTTATCTTGAAATGTAATTGCGTCCGAACTGGACAGGGACTCCCTCAAGTTGGACATCACTTCCGGGCAATTACTTCTCCATTTTCTTAATTGAAAACCACCACTAGAGCAAATACTATTCAATTCACCAATTAATTGATTAGCAGCTTCAATCGAATTACATCCAGTGACTAAGTCATCAACATAGGTATCGCTCGCCAATACCGATGACGCGAAAGGAAAATTAATTGATTCTAACCTTGCCAATTCTTGAACAGTACGCAAGGCCAAAAAAGGCGACGACGAAACTCCATAAGTTACAGTATTTAATTTAAAGTCCATAATAGGATCTGACGGAGAAAATCTCCAGACGATACGTTGATAATTACGATGAGTATCTTTAACCAAAATCTGCCGATACATTTGTTTAATGTCAGCTGTAATTACGATAGGGTGTACACGAAAGTGCAATAACAAAACTGCAATGTCCTTTTGCAAAGCAGGGTCAATAGCCAAGCTATCATTTAACGACTTTCCAGATTGATCCTGACACGAAGCATCGAAAACCACCCGCAATTTGGTGGTAGTGCTATCACGCTTATGTACAGCATGATGGGGAATGTAGTACATCTTCTCATGACCCGACGAAATTTCAAGCGATTTCACTTGAACCATGTGCCCGCTTGTCAAATAATCCTCCATAAATTTTTTATAATCCGAATACAATTCAGGATTTTTTAACAAACGACGTTCTAACGACAAAAATCTTTTAATACAAATTGATCTCGTACCCACAAATGAGGGTTCCGAAATTTTAAAGGGCAATGACACTACAAAACGACCGTCCTTGTTACGTCTATAACCTTCCACAAATTGATTTTCACACCTTTCTTCTTCAGGAGAAATGTGTTTTTTGAAGGGAATATTTTCTAATTCCCAAAATCGACGAATGTCACTGTCTAAGGGTTCAACGAAAGCACACAACGACGTAATAGAACTATTCGGGGAAACGACCTTTCCCGTTAAAACCCAACCAAAGGTTGTTTTAATAGCAACTGGCTCGTTAGCAACACCCCAACGAGACTCGTTCAACAAAACCTGAGCAAAGATGTCCGCTCCGAGTAGCATGTCAATTTTACCAGGAACATTAAAATTAGGATCAGCTAAGGCCAAACGTCGAGTATGCGACCATTCCTTGACCCCTATCGACGACGAAGGTAATTGATTACAAATGTTAGGTAAAATATAACAATCAATTCCATATGCTGGAGACCGTGCTCCCGAGGGGCTGACTACACACGATAGTGCACCATACACCAACGACGAATTCAAGCCAAGTCCTTGAACAGTGACATTGGCTCTCCGTTTCCTTAAACCTAATTTCTGACGGCACCTTTCAGTCATAAAACTTTCCATGGATCCGTTATCTAATATTACACGAACAGATTGCAATGTTCCTGTATAATCAAGCACCGACACCATTGCCGTAGCTAACAGCGTGGTTGTGTGTTCTAATGATGTCGAAATCAACGAGCTAGTGACAGGTTGTTCATGCACAACCGACGACGACAGATTGTCTTCACTAGGTCTACTAGTAGAAGTAAGTCTAGGCGCCGCTCTCCGAGGAGACGCTGACCTTTGACGATGGGTTTGTCGGCGTGGCGACACCGATTTTCTTGTTTATCGAAGTGAAGCAACGAATTGTGCGACTGATGACATTTTCTACACGACCAATCTAACGTACAATTTTTCATCGAATGTGAAGGATTTAAACATTTAATGCAAAGATTTTTAAGCTTTACCACCTCAAATCTTTCTTGAGGGGTTTTATCGAGAAACTGCTTACATATATAAATAGGATGCACAGCTTGACAGAAACTACAATTTTAACATCATTGGTGGTACCAACTAAAGAAGTTTTAGTCGAAGTGCTAACGAACCTTCCTTTTCTCTTTCTTTAACGGAATCTCGAGCCTTTAAGCATGTTCCTGAAGCAATGTCATTGATTTCCAACACTTTACATTGTTTTCAATGTACGACCTTAAATCCTTAAACGAAGGAATTTCGTCACTATTTCCTAATTCGAAACGCTTTAAAATGTTTGTATCTAATTTTTCGATAACAGATTAAACAACATGAAATCTGATAAATCTATTTCCATCTGCCTTAACGCGAATATATTTTCATCAAAACAACTAATTAATTGCCGGAGTTCCGCATGCGAGTCTGAGGAACTGACCTTAGGGCATTTTTCGAGAGCGTTAAAATATGTTGAAAGTAATAACCTCTTGGACTGAAAACGATTAGTAATGATTTTATAGGCTTCCTCGTATGCATAATCATTTAATGGCAAGTGTTTTATTAAGCCACGCGACGACTCATCTAATGTATCAACGAGATGGCAAAATTTTTCAACGGGTGACAAACTGACATTATCATGAATCAACCGCTTATAGATTGCATTGTAACTCTCAAAATCTGATATGCGTCCGGAGAAGCGGGGACTGAAAGATGTTTCAAGCGAATTCCTCCACAATTCGACGAAAAGAATTATTCATATTTTCCACCTTTGGCTTATTTTCTACCCGATCTAATTCACATTGTTCAGCGATAATACGAATATCTAATAGGTAATCATCGATTTTCACCCTAAGAGCAGAAAATTCATCCAATTGTTCACTTTCTTCATCAAAGAAAATATCCTTGCAAAAGGATTTGAAAAGCGTTTCAATCTGTTCGACAGTTTTAATCGACGCTCTAATTAAAGCAATCGATACGTTTTCCGGTTGGTTTATTTTGCTGTATATGTGATCCAACCTTTTAACTACAAATTTAGCTTTAAGAATAGCTTTATCAATTGATATAACCATATTTGATTAATGATTAATGAACGACAATAAAATTAATATAAAAACAATGCGTAACTCGAATACGCTAAATTACTAATTCATCTACGAAATTAAATTATTAATAGAAAAATGCAACTACCTACAGTGCTTGCCAGACAAAGCTTTTAAGGTTTCAAATAAATACCAATAACCCCTTTGTTATACAAGTTGCATGAACCCGAATGGTTCCTCCAACTTGAACCGACAAATAAGGTAAAGCTTTACAATACAATAACCCCTCATAAATAGTTTACATAAAAGGATACCGACGACGACCCTAATCTTTGCCACAAAGGATAAGGAATGTATTGTAAAATCTACAGTAAATGTGTAAGCAAGATGTTCTTTTCTGTGTAACACGTTTAACCATAATAAAAACTACGACAATTTTATAAATTTCAGTATAAGGAGCTTAAAGGATAGGAACTAATTATTTAATTAAAGATCCAGCGATGAAGGCCAATTTTGTTCACGCGCGGGGGGTCTTATAAATTTATAAATGGACTTACCTCCGCGGTGTTTTGTTGTTCTAAGCTGCAGTTCCTATTCTTTCAACCAAGTGGACTGTATGCGAATTGAGTCTATGTTACGTTACACTAGCACTGAGGTTTTTAGGGTTTAACAACGAAAGTCTGCTGCGGCACTTGACTAACTTAGGGTACTGAACGAAGAAACACGACCGTTCTGCTTCAATATCCATAAGAAAGTGTTCGTTCACTACTCTGTCCACTTATTCACACATGCCCAAGGAATTTTTATGGCAGGATATAAGGGAACAAGGGATGACAGTTTTACTATTAGATTTACGACTACAAAATTTACGACTTAAAATTAAACACGCAAACGTGCGACAAAGAGACCGAACATCTCGCCTAAATCATAACTCACATTTAGATTAATAAAATGTTAAAGTGATCCATCAATAATTTTTCCATTTAGTTATTATATACGATTAATTTTAATAAACCGTTTGATTAACGGTAAGCACACCTAGAGGTGATTCTCGGAGATATCTATCAGTCTAATAATTTATTTGGAATTCTTAAATTGTAGGTTTTAGTGTTGTAAATATTTTAATTCATAGGTTATCTATTGACCAGAACCAATCAGATTAACATTTTGAGGTTATCTGAATCAAATACTTCATACATTTACTTAATAAATAATGCAGAACCTTCTTATCTAACCTATGCCTTCTTATTTCCAACAGAGAAATTAATCAATCTACTACGACAAAGGAGTTCCTACGAGCATATTAACTGATTCCATTATATTTTATTTATATCTTATCTAATATCGCACCCTGATCTCGAGATTTATTCATTATATAAAATTTTTAAAAATTTATATAACATAGAAACCGTGAAATTACATTATACTTTTAAACGTCATGTTCAATCAATTCTCGTACAGTCCTGAAATATTTTTTAAGCTTTTAATTAGTATCTAGTAAGAAAGCGTGAAAAAACTATACTTATATAGTTCTTGCAATTTCGAAATAGATATACATAATCAATATTTATGGTGTCACATTGTGGGGATGTTGCCACTACCAAAACCTAAAGCACCAGATGATACGAGCAGACGGATCCGACATTTTAGATCTAAAAACAAGAAGTAAATTTAAACAGTGGTACATAATTTTTGTCTTTATCACAAAAAACATACTAGTAACCGAAGCAAATGAATGTTTGTTGATTATAATAACCATATTATTACTGTACTATACAAACTTTGTGCGACAAGGTATTATATACCATCCATAATCAGTACTAATTACTTATGACAATTAATTTTTATGTTCATTTTTAAAGAAATACAGCAGTCAGATGTATAAATAGACATGTATTTACAACTTTGAGGAGTCATTATAGAGTAATTAATCTGTAATGTTTAGATAATTGATCAATAAACTACAACCAACTAATAATCCATAACACTTCAAGAACTTGTAGCAAATCTGCTTACAATATTAGCACTCATGTATTTAAAAGTAACCTTTGCAGCAATATAAATGATCCTTTTAAACTGGATAGAATAATTATGTAAATATAAAGAAAGTTTAAGCCACCAAAGTAAGACTATTTTGTTAAATGTTTATCTGATTCGATAACACTACTACCACTATTAAAGCTGTAAGCTGCTAAAGGGAACGTTGAACGGTATTAGTTTCACAGCGTACGAATTATTACGTTACATGTAACAATGTATACAAACCTTATAGTACTTCTATTCTGTATAAGTTTTAGTCTATCTGTTTGAGTAGGAGGAATATAGCAATACTGGAACCTCATTTGCTCCCGAAACCCTCATTTGCTCCCTCATTTACATGCAAATTTCCATAAGGAGCAAATGAGGAGGAGTGACTCCCTCCTTGCTCTCCTCCTTGCTCGGACACCCCCAATCCTCATTTGCTCCCTCATTTGCCACCTCATTTGCTCCAACATCCTCATTTCCACATCTGGACCAAATAGTTTTCTTCGACTAGCCATTTTTCATCTTTCGAGATAGCATCTTTCGAGATAAATATATCTTACATTTTCATCTTAGCATCCTCATTTGCTCCCACATCTGGATCAAATAGTTTTCTTCGACTAGTCATTTCCACCCGCGAGATAAACCTATCTTGTTTGGTATCAATTAATATTAGAATTTTCTCAGCTACTCGAATCTCTAGGAATTTCTTAGATTGCATCATCACCCAGAGCGCTACCCCAATTTTAATATTTTTACCGGTAGCGATTTTCTGACCGTCGTTATAAATTTTTTAGCCATGTTACACATCTTGCTAGTCTAGAATTTTATGCAGAATCCGAATCTGCAAACAGATTTGCAATAGGATCACCCCCTGCAAAATTATACCCCTTTAAAGTCCTGAACCTCTAAATTTTACTCTTTGCTCCCACATCTGAACCAAATAGCTTTCTTCGGCTAGCCATTGCATCTTTCCAGATAAACCTATCTTGTTTGGTATCAATTAATATTAGATTTTTCTCAGCTACCCGAATCTCTAGGAATTTTTTAGATAACACCCCCGGAGCTACCCTTATTTTAAGATTTTTTACCAGCAACGATTTTTGGCCGTCCTTATAAATTATTTTAGTCATACAGTACATCAAATTAGTCTAGAATTTTATGCAGAATCCGAATCTGTAAATAGATTTAAAATCGAACCACCCCTTACCGTTTTAAACACACCTTCTAAATTATAACTTTCCTGCAGCACATACCTAAAAGAAAATCTAAAAACCATTCTTAAAAACTTTTTATTACAGACAATTTTTACTAATACAGTTTAAATTTTGTAAACCACATTTCTAAATACATATTCACAATTTTTTATTCTTAACCTAGAACTCAAATCGGCTTATACTTATTAATATTTATTTCTAAATAGAGCACTTTTTCCAAAGACCAACCGGATCCACATGTTTCAAATTCCTCTGATTTTATTCTCATGGTTTCGCTTAAGACCTCGTATATATTTTCCAGATTACTAGAAGACGTTGTAACCATATTTTTTGTGTTAAAGGATTTCACATGGGTAGTCTCTTCCCTCATTTTGGTGTAAACGCCGTAGAGTTCGCAATAGACTTTTATTGCTGTATGTTGTATTCTTTTTTCATTAATTAATCGAATAAATCGCTCTTTCTGCTTCCAAAGAAACTCGGACACTCCATTGTCGACACTAGGGTTCTTTATGCGATAGCTAGCCATACGGTTGTTAAACGCTGTGCTAACCATTTCTACAGCATCGTCGCTAGTAGCCGTAACTGATGCATTTTTATGTCTGTTGCTTCTCAAGTGTGCGGCATAGGTAGTCTTTTCTGTTTCGAAATCGCACACTTTACACATAATTCGTGGTTGTTTCGCACAAGTCCCTTTAACAGCTGGCGGAGCTGAACGTTTAAGGCTTTATGACATACCGTGCTGGTTTTCCTTGTGTCGCTGTAAGTTGTCCATTCTCGTAAAAGCGATACCGTTCATTTACATTTCCAATCCTCCACCGGAAGGTACTACAATGGCCAGGAGGCGAGTTTTTTTGTTGCCTGGAAATTTAGAATTTTGCCGAACCTTTGCCGTTCCAGGCAAGGTAGGGATCTTTAACGTACGTGACAACACTCACACACGGGACCTCCATTTAACCTCTCATCCGAACGAGGGCGTAATTTTTTGTAAAAAATGCTCACCTGCCATTTTTCAAGCAATCGGCCGTGTCGGGATTTGAACCCGGGACCTTGGGACCCGTAGTCTTACGCTTACTACATTGATCCACGGCGACGCCTAGTAAAAGCGATACCGCAAGACCCACAGTTTAAGTACTTTGCTGCGGACGGATGTATAAGCATAACCGTGGACGATGTTACACCACGACATTTGTTCTGGTGACGTTTTAGAGCATTTTCCCAGATGCTGACTGGTGGACTACACACCAATAACAGAACCATTTTGTGACAATATAATGTTGGTTAAAATTTGCGACCATTCTGACGCCGAGCAAACATCTGCAAACAAAAGAATGTTTATCCTAAAAAAAGAAATTTGTGTTGCATTTAACAGCTATCTACGAAGAAAGTTCGACCAATTTGTTTCCGCTAGGCATGGTGTTAAAGCTAAGCTTCCGTTTTCTCTGGAAATCACTAACAAGATGGGCCAGAGAGTAAAAGAAATTATCCGAAAAGAAGACCTCGAATGCATTAATAAAAAATTCCAAAATCCTATATGTGTTCCGTACAAAGTGGAAATAGCAGATGTTAAGTTGGAAACTTTATTGGGGGAACTACCAGATATATTAGACGGACTCAAAAAAGATTATTACTATCTTTTTGACATGGATGTAACCCAAGATTTTGTGAATATTAATCAGTTTAATGATGAAATAGATAATGAGGGTAATGAAAATGAAGAGATTAAATGTCCAGAAGATTTAAGAAATAGGGTGAAGACATTATTAAGAAAGCATTCAGAATTAATAGGGTCGAAATCAAGAATTGCCACAGGTTATGTGCACAAGTTGGACGTAGTAAATACATAACCGTTTAACACTAAAATATATCCTATTCCAGTAGCACATAGGGATAGAGTAAAGGACCGTATGAGGAATTTTGTATCCACTATGTGGATGATGTGTTGATATTTAGTGATAGTGTGGAACAACACTTAGTACATTTAGAGAGAATATTATTAGAGTTGAATATAGCAGGTTTAAGTTTAAATTTAAAGAAGTGCGAATTTTTTCAAGATAGGGTTAAACTTTTAGGATATAGGATAGATAGTAAGGGTATAATTAGAAAGCAGGGAACAAACAAATATGAATTAAAAGGACCTAGATTCAGAAGCAATAAGGCGGAAGTTATAAATAAATTTGATTCACACCCATGCGAAGGGATACAAATAAATGAATAAAATGTAAAATAACTTTAGGTATAGGCATACATAGAGTAATAAAATACGATACGGGTATAAGTATAGGTATAGGTATGAATAGGGTAGTAAAATAGGACATAGGTATATGATTAGATAGTTGTAAATAGGGGATTAATAAAGGGAGAGTTAGATTTTTAAAAGAAAATAAAAATATAAGAATTTATAGACCAATGTGAGTTTAACTTCACGTTGGGCGCCAAAAAGGTAATTGTTCTAAAATTTTATATTTTAATTTGGGGGAGTAATGCTGTGATAAGGGGTTGTTTAGGGGTGTATTGAATAGCAAGGGTCGTGCAGTAACCATAAATTGCGATAGGAAGCAGAAAACTGCATTTATTTAGCAGAAAATTAAGTAATTTATACATTATGTAAATAGCAAGCATTTAACACTTTGTATATAGATCATAGTTAGCTTTAAACAATGCGAATAAGCATATGTTACAACAATAGTACTCGTATTTAGCAGGAAAATAGGTAATTCAGACATTAAGTAAATAACAAGTATTTAACACTCTGTATATAGACCTTTATTAATTTTAAGTAATGCAAGTGAGAATATTTTTCAGTAAAAGTACGCGCATTCAAAAGAAAGGGTAGTACATGTAATCAAACACGCATTGAGAAGTGTTATAATTAGTTATAATCTAATACGAAGATAAGAGATAAAACTTATCAAAGCTTTATGTAAGTACGCGGAAACAATAAACATTTTTGATAAGAAAACGCAGTTCAAACACGCGTAAAATAAACGAAAGTATAATTGAAGTTACATCATTTATTTTGTCTAATTATGGAAAATGCGATATCTAAACAAAACAACGTATGGTCAAAATAGCGAATAATAAGGTATCAAGCAAACACCATTACATGGAAAACCTATATATTACATCAGAAACCACTTCAAGATGCATGAAATACAAAGACCTTATTGGTTAAGATATTTGCGACACTTGTTGAAAACCCAACCCACATGTAAGTGGAAACAGCCTATATTTAACACCGAGCAATGATAAGACGAGTCAGTTTAAACTCAAGCAGGGCAAAGCTGCGTCACTGCTAATCAGAAGGCCACGCGTGATTATAATAAAATATCAAGTACGTTATAGTGACAATAAAGTGCAACAATTATGAATACTTTTTTTGCCGTTTAACGTGAGTAGAATTTGGGGTAATTTATTTAAACTAAATATTAATAATAATAGGGCTTTAAATGTGTGGATATTTCGAATGGATGATATAATATTTCAAATGTGTGGATAAATTCAAATTCGAATGGTTGATGAGAAGAATAATTCAAATTCGAGGGGATAGATATTATAATTCAATTGTGTTGATGATAATTCGAATGTGGAGATATTTTAAATGGATTAATATAATATTTCAAATCAGCGTCGACGATTTTGGTACAATTCTGGTACAATTTTGAGTTGTGAGAATCAATGCAAATAAAATAAAGAAGCACGAAGTAATCTATGGAAAACGAGGGGTTCAACTAAACAGAGCAGTGATAGGCGAATGAAGACAACAAAGGGCTGTTGATCCACAACCCGAACAACCTGTAACAGGTCAGATCTAATTTTTTAAGATACTTTTCTATTTAAATTTCAATACTGAATTTATTCAATTTATATAAAAGTGTAACGAAGTCAGCAACAAACATTGCATACGTTAAACTTACGTAATATATTATAAAGAGGTCCAGAACTTTCCAGGTCTCTTTGGTAAAAAGAGGTAGTTTTTGGTGACTTTAGATTGATTTCAAAGCATATAAATTTTGGGATAAATGATACATATGATATTGATTGATTGATTGAAGGGTGTATTTTAATATTTTTCAAAACTTGTAAATAATATTTCTTTTCATTATATGAAATTAATGAACTTCGTTTTATAAATTCAAACAAATAGGTAATCAAAAAGGGGTGGAGAAGAGAAAAATTGATCATTGTAAGTTTGTGCACTCTGTGTAGATTAATAAAAGCTAGATGTGGCATAATAATAAAATTAATGAGATTTAAATTTGATTAGAAAACATTAAGAGGTGGAGTTATAAAAACGTCATTAACACCGAGTACGGCGTTATCATATATGTATATATATATATATATATATATATATATATATATATATATATATATCAATAAAGTGCAGTAACGGGTTTATAGGTCTACGTTCATAAAGGTAAAATTAAAACTCTTTGTTCTTTACCAAGCTTTCGATTTAATTTTAAATCTTCCTCAGGGTGCTACAAAATTATAAACATCCATGTCAACATTCAAATAAAATACATTAACACAAAAACTGGAGTGTAAAATAGTAACTACATTGAAACATACTAGGTTAACATTCTTAGCACTAAATAAACAAACTAACAGATTAAAATTGTAACTTCACATGGTAATATGTTTGACCAGGTATGCAAACCTAATTAAGTGACAGGTGTTGGTAGAACCTGATTTCAATACTTAACAGAAATTTGCATAAAATTCAACTTAGTGTCTCTTTCTTTCTGTTGATATTACTTAGTTTTAAAATATAAGAATAAATCACACTTAGATTGTTAGTATCAGATTTGAAGTTCAAAACGTTGTTGTTATTATTAATGTGCACCATTTCAAGAAAAAGTCTACCTTTGTAACTTAACTTCCCTATCTAAAATTTTTACTTTATTAAAATCCAGCAAATGATTTGATTTTTACATGGCAAGATAAAGCGCACGAATCTTTTTGATTTTACAGTCACTCCTATGCTGAACAATCCTGGAACGTAACCACTGTGAAGATTGTCAATGTAGATCTTATCACAATTACTGCATGGAATAGAGTATATGACGTTAGAACTACTCAGCATAGGAGTCTCATCTTTAATGGCAGAAAATAATTGATTTATAGTAACAGGGTTGTATTTTGAAATTATGATGGAGTCATTCCGTAGGACGTTAAGTAATTTTAATGTTAAATTTTTAATCATCGGTAGTTTCTTATAACCAATTTCTGTTACAGGTGTCAAATCAGTTTTGTTTTTTATTATTATAGTTGTTCCCGAAAATAAGTTTCTTAGTCAGATTTTTTGGAAAGCCATTGTTTATCGCAATTTCTGTTAACAAGTTAAAATTTTTAAGACGTAAAGAAGGATGTGAAATTTTAAGAATTCTATTTTTTTTTTTAAACCTAAAATGGTATACCATTTTAGGTTTAAAATAAATTTAAAATTTCACATCCTCTTACGTCTTAAAAACTTCTTAACAAAATTGCGATAAACAATGGCTTTCAAAAATCTGACTAAGAACATGAACAACTATATTAAAACAAAACTGATTTGACCTGTAACAGAAATTGGTTATAAGAAACTACCGATGATTAAAAATTAACATTAAATTATTAACGTCTACGGAATGACTCCATCATAATTTCAAAATACAACCCTGTTACTATAAATCAATTATTTTGCCTTAAAGATGAGACTCTATGCTGAGTAGTTCTAACGTCATATACTCTATTCCATGCAGTAATTGTGATAAGATCTACATTGGACAATCTTCACAGTGGTTACGTTCCAGGATTGTTCAGCATAGGAGTGACTGTAAAATCAAAAAGATTCGTGCGCTTTATCTTGCCATGTAAAAAGTCAAATCATTTGCCGGATTTAATAAAGTAAAATTTTAAGAGAATTATACAGAGTAACTTTCTGTTAAAGGTGCACATTAATAATAAACAAGTTTTAACTTAAATTCTGATATAACAATTCTTAAGTCTGATTTATTGAACTATATTTTAAAACTAAGTAATATCAAAGAAAGAAAGAGACACTAGTGAATTTTATAAAATTTCTGATATTAAACAGGTTTACAACACTTCACTTAATGGTTTGCATACTGGTAAAATATTACCATTAAGTTACAATTTTAATCTGTTATTGTTTATTTAGTGCTAAGAATGTTAACCTAGTAGTTTCAATGTATTACTATTTACACTCAGTTTTTGTGTTAATGTATGTTTATTTGAATGTTGACATGGATGTTATAATTGTTAGCACTGAGGAAGATTTAAAATTACAATCGAAAGTTGGTTAAAGTAACAAAGAGTTTTAATTTTACGCTTTATGAAGTAGACCTATAAACCCGTTTACTGTCATATTGATAATAATTAAGGTCGTTATCATTATATAAATATATATAATATATATATATATATATATATATATATATATATATAGCGACGTTGATGGCAGTATTTCGTGGGATTGTCGTTCGTAACCAAAAATAACTATTATGAAATAATCATTTATTGTGAAATCTACGTTTCGACTTATATAAAGTCTTTATCAAGATCTAAAATTTAAAATTATGAGTGAAAACACAGTCATTAACCTAATTAAAATTAAGAAACTTACACACAATTTGATGTTAATACATGTACTGAATTAACATAAAGGAGGATCCCAAATAAATAGTAATAACATTTAATGTAAAAATAAAATGTAAAGATAAAATTAAGACTACAAACAGCATACAATACGGACAAACACAGACTAAGAACTAACGTCTAACAATTAAAGAAACTCCAACAGCAAAGTGGGTTTGTTCTACAGCAGAGTTGATAAATTCGCCAGGTGATAGATAACAAACAAAAAACTTAATATCCAACTATTACAAAGACATAAATTTAAAGACCCATTTCATTATAAAATCTAAGATACACTATTAGATCACTTATATCTATTGAAACTATATAATAGAGCATAACTAGTAAATAAATTATGAATGTCATGTTTGTTATTAATGCAGTTGACTTGACGTTCAATATGGTAAGAATCCAGATAAAGTCTCCGTTTGTAACCATCTTCTCGTTATAAAATTTCAACGTCATCGTAATTAGGAGAGTGATGGGTTAGGTGGACATGTGAGGATAAAGCGCAACAAGATTTACCAACTTTGGCATCACTACGGTGTTGGGTGAGGCAATTACGCAGCCATTGTTGAGTTTGGCCAACATATGAGCTTTTGCAACTACAAGTAATCCTATAGACAACGTTACTGATTAAAGATTTTGGAGTTTTGTCTTTAAGAGGAGTAAACAATTTGTTAATAGATTTTTGATGTTGACAAACAATGAAAGTGCCAGGTATTTTTAAAATTTTTTTAAGTTGAGGAGTAAGGCGTTGAATATACGGAAGCATTTTAAATATGACGCTATTCTGTCTGTCTTGGCTTGGACGATAAAAAGTACCATTAATGCATCTCAAAATTAATTGTTTTGGATAGCCATTATTAAGTAACGTGGTAATTAAATCCCTATAGTTCTTATTTTTAAATTCAGGTTCAGATAACGAATCAACTCTGTGTTTTAGTGTCAGAATGGTGTTTACCTTTTGTTTAAAAGAATGGTCAGAAAAATAATTGATGTACCTACCAGAGTAAGTAGGTTTCCTATAACAGTCGAATATTAACCGGTTATCATTATTTCTAATAACAAGAGTATCAAGAAACGGAATCTTTTTATTAATTTCTAACTCGACAGTAAATTGTAAATGAGGGTTGAAATTATTGAATACCATCAATACCTCATCAACTTTTCCTCTGGAATAGAACAAAGAATGTCGTCAACAAACTTGACCAAAAAGGAAATTGAAAGGACAAATTGGGGTAACTACATCTAACAAATGATCCATGACCAGCTGGGCGATAACAGGAGATAAAGGCGACCCCATCGAGTACCGAAAATTTGAAGGTAGTATTTTCCCGAAAAATAAAATAAGTATTTTTAAAAACAAGATTTAACGTAGCCAAAAACATTTGTTTAGTGATTTTGCAATTCTGAGAAATAATGTTCCATTTCAATTCAACGATATGAGTAACCAACTCTAAAGGAATGTTCGTGAAAAGTGAAGTCACATCTAAAGAGATAAGTATGTGGTTGGGCGGTAACTGAAAGTTTCTATATGAGTCAACAAACTGAAAACTATCAATGGTATTGCAACCTACCAAAAAGAAAGACCGTTGTAAAATTTCAGATAGAAAGGACGCTATATTGTAGGTTGGTGTGTTTATCGACGATATGATAGGACGAAGCGGAACATTAGGTTTATGAATTTTAGGTAACCCATAATACTTGCCCGGGATTGAGTTATTGCGAATTAAATACTTTTTTTTCTTCAGTTGTGATCATGTCACGGGCATTGGACAATTGAACGATTATTAAGGTACAATATGCATAAAAGCTTTTAAAAACCCAATAATACCAAATATGAGACGCGTTGCTAGCATACAAATATATCAAGAAGGTTAAAATACGTGGAATATCCAAATCGTAGAAGTATTACGATTGAACACCTGCGTATTTTAAATGTCACGTTCTGTTTAATTTGTTTGGATAAACATGAAAATTCTGCGTATATTGCAAACGGTCGGATAAACCGTAACTTATATTAACGTGAAGGCTAGTTGAGCGGTTATTTAACTCAAGTAAGAATCCACGTGGATTGAAATAACCGATAGTAAAGAATATCGATTTGCACCACTAAGACCAAGTTAGAAAAAGACGAATAAAATGCGCATTAGGTTTGCGATTGGTTGAAATAAGTTGCAGATATGAGAGGTGAAAACAACAATTTCTATATAAAATTAATTAGTTGTTCGCAGACGCGTTGCGCGACGTGTGAAAATTTTTTAGATTTTCAACTTGGACGTGTGCAAATTTTGTAGAATCGCTGTGCCGGACTGTCGAAAGGGAACATAGAATGCGAAATTCCAAAAATTGTCCGTTGCGGGACAAATTCGACTTGTAAGCGAGCCATTATATAAACCCGTGTTAATATGAGTTTTGCTCTCTTAGATTTTTGACTTTATTCAATACTTTAAACAGTTTGCTCTTTATTTTTTGATGTTATACGATACTGCAAGCAGAATACGTGCTACGATACAAGTTCTTATGCATTAGTGCACTTAGAAAAGATAGATAAGGTAATAAAATCTAGTTATATTTGCGGGTATTATTGTACCAATTATCTAAATTAGTAGCGATAAATAAATACATTTAAGTATGCAGCTTTGTATAGCGTGAACGAATTATGAATTGCTTTGCTAATTTTCAGGACTGAGTAATCAAGTGTTATTCGTAAACGTGATTGGATCTACAAAACAAGATTTAGATATACGTAGATGAGTTTCTGAGAAGCCCTGAAACAATTTAGATGAATGGTAGTGTACAAAAATTTTAAAAGCGTTCAGAATCTAAAGCCGTAAACATAACCCAGTTGGGAATGGTGTAATTAACAAAGGACGATGTACATTGGAGCCACGAGTGCATTAGCCTTCAGGTAACTTATGCTTTGTTGTTCAATCTTAGATGTTTTGGTGTGTGTTGAATATCTCTATAATTTGTTTGATAAAAATGGACAGTAGTAATTTGTATAAACCACAAAATTTTAATTTTAAGGTAAAATTTTCTTGTATGAGTAGAAAGGAGTATTTATCCGGTTTATGTTTTTGATTATGATGAAAATTTGGGTCTGTCTTTGAGCTCAATTAGACTAACCTGTTTAATTAACGTAAAGGGGTGGGAGATGCTCCCTTTTATTCAGACTTAGGTCTGCACATATTGTTAACTACATTAGTATGCATCCTACAAGGACTTTAATTCTGGATGCAAATTAAAATGATGACAAATTTAATCTTGAAATTTTATGATACTGAAATTTATGCTGAAGTTTAATTTTGAAATTTTAATGTATTATGAATATTGATGTAAATAGAGTTAACGTTGATGTTTGTGGTAGGAATGTGTTTGTTTTTTTTTATGAATGAGGATGAAAGTTTTAACTAGGTGAGCAGCCGAGGCGGAAAGAGTAAAGAGACGATTATCAGAAGGGATTCAACAGGGCGAGAATCACAGCAAATCTTGGTGCCCAGTTTGAGAGGCTCGAATATTTTTTTTTACTCTGGTGAGGCTTTTTGTAGGTTTCACAGCATAATCTTGACGGCCCAACGCTGGGGCTCGATTTGAAAACCATAGTTCACGAATAAAGATGAGGTTTCACAGCAATCTATATATAACAAGACAAGTTATTTACAGTCCGCAATAGGAATTTGTGTAAAACACAATAATAAATAAGATGTATCTGTAAATGAACTCTTATGAAAATAATAAGTGCTTACTGAAATAATGGGGCTATTGTTTTGTTAATGGCTATACAACTAATAGTTCGATTTGTATTCGTCAATAAGCACTTTTATATATATATATATATATATATATATAATATATATATATATATATATATATATATATATACAATAATAAATAAGATGTATCTGTAAATAAACTCTTATGAAAATAATAATGCTTATATATATATATATATATATATATATATATATATATATATAATATAATTCTTATGCTCAACCCCGTCACGCCTTTTTTATTAATTATTTAATTTTATATAATGTGCAAGTATTTATTTTATGTTACGTGCTTTAGCAACGTTTGGTTGGTTTATGAATCAAAAACTGTGTTAAATATGCCTCGACTATTTGAAAACTCTTTCTTCCCAGGGTATCCACCTACTTACCGTGGGTTCAGTGGTAAGTAGATGTGCAATGCACCAACCAAACAGCACTACCTTTTGTTTTTGTACCTTTTGATAATTTACGCTTGTATATGCCAAATTTTTATATGATCCACGTTGCCTTGTGCCAAATTAATTACTATTACAAATTTTCTGACTTTGACGTTATATCACACAGTACTCGCCTGTTCTATACTTCGTTGTCGGCTTCTATGAATGCTGGCTCAAAATCCTACTCGCCGTATACGTTTTTACAAGGTTTGCACTATCACTATGAAATCTGCCGTCTAGACTCCAGGTATCGTTGACTTAATTTTGATGCTCCCAAATCTAAAATAAATATGACCCAAATTTAGAATTTTGAATAACCTTTTGTATTTACTTCCCCTGCGCTAATTTTTCCGGTGTTATATTTTCTTTATCTTGTACGAATCCTCTTGCTACTCCAATGCTGTCTTTAAATCTTGCTCCTCTCGTTCTAAATCACTGCTTTCTTTATCCGCTCGTTCCAAATCAATACTTCCTCCTTTTAATCCGCTCGTTCCAAATCAATCCTTCCTGCTATTTACCACTCAATGTCCTGCTATACATAAAACCATATCCAATTCAATCCCAATAATATCTTCTTCAAGCTTATAAATCCTATTCGATGCCTTCTGCCTATATAAATCTCGTTCCAATATCCACTTATGTTCCGCCGGTTCGCTGTCGCACTAATTCCACTTTTAAACTTGTTACTCGTCGTTGCTATCAATTATTTTATTCACTGTTGCTTATCCTTACTCTTCCTTTACATAAATTAAACTCGCACACTTTCAAACTCATTTATTAAATCTTCAAAATATTTAAACAATTTAGCGCAGTTTACAAACACGTCTTGTTACAAAAATATTTAAAAATCGACTCCTTGTTTACTTTTCCTAGGTGATAATTACAATTTTAATATGCCTACTCTTTATTACATTGTATACAAAAACCATCCAATAACATCGTCCCCAACAAGTTCGTGTCACTAATACCTTATACTTTGTCTTTTGCACTTTCCTTTTCATACATAAATGTTCAATCATTGGTCCTAAATATCGCACAACCCTTCAATCATATTTGACAATGGTATTACTTATAATTTTGATATTACATGTTTGTCCAAAGGTTGATTCTAGTAAAATAAATGCCGAAATGTTACACATATACCTGGATCTGCGTGGTAAATAGTGTAATTTCTACAGACGCATCCGGTTTCTGGATTAGTAAATGTACGTTCTATGGCTTATTCAACATACAACTCAGTGTAAAACCTTGAATACTGTGTGTTTTATCACGTCATCAAGTCATTGTTTTTACGTCTTGGCACTTACATTTTGACTAATATTTCAAATACTTTAACGTTTGTAAAGTACGGCAAACATAAATTTCTCATTACGGGATCTGATATTTGGCTTACTTTATTTGGCATACACTACCTTCAACAAAACAACCCTTTTAACCCCTACTAACATTACATATATATATATATATATATATATATATATATATTACTCAAATGTAGACTAGGGTAGAAAATTAATTAACGACATCAAATAATTTTAATCACCCTGTATAAAGAAACAAATAGAAATTACGTGCGAAGTTTATATTAATTAATTCAATTTTTAAGTAACGGGTATTAAACAAAGTGTACAAATAATAATTAATATTTAATTAGTATTCGCTAAGAATTAAAGGGCAGAAGTCGATGCCATTCATTATTATTGTAATTGGAGTTAATTGAACCATTAGTAATATATAATAAGCATAAAAGCCTGTGAAAATCCAAGGTTAAAATACCATGAAAACAAAGCTGGGAGAATTATATTTAAAACATTCATTAGGAGCACACACATGCAAACTTTTAAATGTCAAATTCTAATAAATTTGAATAGATAAACATGCAGCTTCTACGTATATTGGAAACGGTCGGATGTTTTAGCAGGAAAGGCTAGATGAGGGGTTATTTTACTTACGTAAGAATCCACGTGGATTTAAATAGCAGATAGTAAAGAATATCGATTTGTACCACTCAGACCAAGGTAGAAAGGGATGGATAAAAGCGTAAAGCAGAGACACTGATAATAAAGGCGTGATTTGTGAAGCTTTACTAGAGCTACGATTGGTTGAAATAAGATGCAAACATGAGAGGGGAAAGCATAGCAGTTGGTGTGTAAAATTAATTAGTTGTTTTCGGACGTGTTTGCGAGCCGTGTAGAAATTTCTTAGATTTTCAACTTGGACGTGTGCAAATTTAATAGAATCGCTATGCCGAGCCGTCGAAAGGGAAAAAAGAATGCGAAATTCTAAAAATTGTCCGTTTTGGGACAAATTCGACGTGCAAGCGGGCCATTATATAAACCCGTGTTTATAGGAATTTCGCTCTCTTAGATTTTTGATTTTATTCGATACTTTAAACAGTTTTGCTCTTTATTTTTTGATTATTTAATACTTTAAGTAGAATACGTGGTGATTACGTGCTACAATAAAAGTTACTAGTGCACTTAGAGAAGATACAAGGTAATAAAGTCTAGTTATATTTGCGAGTATTACTGTACCAATTATCCAAATTAGTAACGATAAATAAATAAATAAAAGTAGGCAGTTTTGGGTATAGCGTGAAAGAATTATGAATTTCTTTGCTATTTTTCGGGAGTGAGTAATCAAGTGTTATTCGTAAACGTGATTGGATTCACAAAACAAGATTTAGATATACATAGTTGAGTTCCTGAGAAGCCCTGAAACAATTTAGACGAATGGCGGTGTAGAAAAATTTTAAAGACGACCAGGAATTCTAGGACGTAAACATAACCCAGCTGGAATGGTGGAATTAGCAAGGACGATGTACATTGAAGCCACGAGTGCAGTAACCTTCAGGTAAATTATGCATTTTGTTCGATCTTAGATGTTTTGGTGTGTGTTGAATATCTTTATAATTTGTTTGATAAAGATGGACAGTAGTAAATTTGTATAAACCACAAAATTTTAATTTTAAGGTAAAATTTTCTTGTATAAGTAGAAAGGAGTATTTATCCGGTTTATGTTTTTGATTATGATGAAAATTTGGGTCTGTCTTTGAGCTCAATTAGACTAACCTGTTTAATTAACGTAAAGGGGTGGGAGATGCTCCCTTTTATTCAGACTCAGGTCTGCACACATTGTTAACTTAATTAGTATGCATCCTACAAGGACTCTAATTCTGGATGCGAATTAAAATGATGACAAATTTTAACTTGAAATTTTATGATGCTGAAATTTATGCTACAATTTAATTTTGAAATTTTAATATATTATGAATATTGATGTAAATAGAGTTAACGTTGATGTTTGTGGTAGGAATGTGTTTTTTTTTATGAATGAGGATGAAAGTTTTAACTAGGTGAGCAGCCGAGGCGGAAAGAGTAAAGAGGCGATTATCAGAAGAGATTCACCAGGGCGAGAACCACAGCAAATCTTGGTGCCCAATTCGAGAGGCTCGAATATTTTTTTTTACTCTGGTGAGGCTTTTTGTAGGTTTCACAGCAACTCTATGATGGCCCAACGCTGGGGCTCGATTCGAAAACCTTAGTTCCCGAATAATGGAGACATCACAGCAATATATATATATATATATATATATATATATATACATACATACATATACATCTATATAGATAATGTATATCTTGCTACTCAATACACCCCTAGACAACCCCTTATCACAGTAATATATATATATATATATACATATACATATATATATATATATATATATATTGCTATGATAAGAGGGTAGTTTAAGGGTAGATTATGTCATAAGAGTCGTAGGATAGATATCAATAACTTTAACTTTAAGAAAATCAAATAATTCCAACAATTATAGGAGTAAATCGATTATTCTACAAAAAGTCAATTGCGAGGACACTGTATATAAAGGATATTTGATCTAATGCATGAGAAAGAAGCTCATTTAGTAATAATCCGATACCATTTAATTAGAATAGTAATGTGTACGTTGTATAATATTTTTAAGTATAATTTACGAGTAAAGCTCAGGTTTTAGAAGCAACTAATTGCAGCAAATAAAATTATCGGGAAACATAGATAAATTGGCATTCCAAATATTTAATAATTTCGTCAAAAATATCAACGCATGTATAAGAAAACGCATTCAAAAACGTTACTAAATACGTGACTAGAAAGAATATATATGTTCAGAAAACCAACATTTCGTAGGGGCTTAAAATCCAAAAAGGTTATTTCACAGCAATATATATATATATATATATATATATATATATATATCCATTTGCTGTAGATATGCTAAGCAAAGAGACTGTTCAATAATAGAAAAGGTTACTAAACGAGTTAGCTTTAGAAAATCTAACTTATTACAAATACACAGACTTTTTTCTGACATGGAATTAAATGATTTACAAAACTGTTATGACCCAAATGCGAGCTTGTAAGTTACTATTAGATGAATTAATGCATATTTTCAACAGATCAGTTCCAATTTCAAACATTAGTAAACGTACATATCCAGCGTGGTTCACTAGTGAAATTATATAATTTATTAAACAAAAAAACGATATTGCATAAATTATCAAAGAAACGCCCTTTCTCATCCTATTATAAAAAATTTAAAGATCTTAGAACCTCATTAAAAAAGGTTATTAAAAAGGAATATAATAAGTTTATAGCTAGAACCCAAAATCTTCTACAACATGTTTTGGAAATTTGCAAAACACAAATCAGAAACAACTTTTCCGAATGTCTTTAAATTCGATGATAAAGAAATTTCAGACCACTATATTATTGCCAATGCTTTTTTGAGTCTATTTGAAAGGAAGCAGCATAATTCAGTACCATGTGTACCCATTTCGGTTTGTACTCCATGCTCCTTCAATATTATTGATATAGCTGTGATTACAGAAAATGAGTTCTAATTGCTTGTAAAAGGTTGCCTTTTTCATTTAGTTCAAGTCCTGATAAGATTCCAGCATTTATATTAAAATATTTTTCCCAAATTTTATGCCTATGCCTAGTTCACATTTTAACCTATGTCTAGAACAGGGGTAATTCCTGATACCTGGAAATTGTCCAGTGTTCAGCCTGTATATAAAAAGGGTGACACAGAGCATCAACGATAAATTATAGACCTGTTTCCACTATCTCCAATATATGTAAGGTGTTTGAGTATACAGTGCTTCCCAAAAGTAACGGATATATTCCATTAAATGATTGACAATTTCTGAGTAAAAAGCTGTGACACGTCGATTTTTATTTTTAAATTGTCATTTAATTATGTAATTTTTAACCCCCACCCTTCAACTCCTAAGCGCTCGCATCTCATGCTTACCTACTCAATACTTATGTACTAAAAAATATTTTCTCTACATTCAGTACAACACAAAAATATTTAATACTAAAGGACTACTCCACATGAACTTGCAAAAACTTCCAATATTTTTTCACGCTGTATAGAAACTTTTATTCGAAAGATCTTCAACTTATATGAATTTTTTAAAATGATGTATCTCTCTGTTCCTATTCAGTATAATAAATATAAATATACTTTTAGGCTTATCCCAGACGATCGCATTTGCAAGTCATTAAAACCTTGTCGTAAGACATAAATTGTAGATGTATATTAATATCTAGGAAATTCAGGCATTTACATGTAGAAACAAAAGTTAGTTATAAATAAAATTCCAATTAGAACTAAGATAAAAAAGCAAAAAATTTAAGTTAAAATGTGATCGTTGCATCACTTCCTACTTAATTTTTCATGACTGTTTTTCAAGAATTTTGTTGATACAGTATTCTTAAACTTGTCGCAGAGATTAAATAGTGTCTAAAACGTGCATATTCTTTTTCAATGCCGAGTATTATTAAATTTCCTTTCAGAAAACGTTTAAAATGGTTTTATACATTATGGCACCCAAATAACTTAACAAAAACTAGTTTAATATACTCACGTCATAAAAATAACAAATTGTTAAATTCCGGCATGAGTGAAAAAATCCAATTCATAAAATTGCATAATGATTTAATTTTAACACATTTTTAAATCTTTCAAAATGCACGTCAGTCTAAACTTAGCAAGGAAGGATAAATTTGCCTTGGCTTTAGGCCAAAACGCGTTATGCTGCTTGTCTGAAAATACTTCAAGATTACTATTCACAAAAAGAAATAAAAAAAGAAATTCTTTGCATATACAATGCACCTGTGATTTTATGCAATACTTGTTTTAAACGAATAACGTAGAATAAGAGATTTGATTCCCTTCAAAACTCTTGTTTATGTTTCTCTTTAAGCGTGTTACTCTATCGCAAGTAGGTGCGTAAAGTTGACATCACAATATAGGGATCAAATTTTAAAGTCTACTATATTTTATTGCAACTAAGGTACACGGTATCGCGCGTAAAATTAAACGGTTAAAAATTACTGACAAAAAGTAATAAGCTAATTAAGTTGGTGGATGCAAACTACCACATTACACCAATCCGGTTAAAAGTTTAAGTGTTGTAAAAGTTTCCTTTTCAGCTTAGTTATGCCTAAAATATTGTCTAACACAACAAAAAATTAAAATCTCAATTATCAAAAACAACAATCAATTTAACTCGGTCGAAATCAACTTTAAGTAGATTTTAGAATTTCCTTTTACTATCCTGTTGCGTCTAAAATGCAGCCTTATCGTTCTAAAATTCAAATCAATAGTATCAAAAATAAAGAAAAAAGTTATACAAACTGATACCGGTAAAAATGACGTTACCTTTCGATTTTTGATATGCCCAGAAGCAGCAGGACACCCCGTCCCCCCACCCCCGTACTGGCTAACTACAGAGGCACGGGAACCGGTTCCTATGGAAAAAATAATAGAATGATAAAATGTAAAGTGCCAGAAATACAAAACTACTTACCTCGTGTCGTTTTTCATATCTAATGTATACATACTTAAATTTACGTATCGTGGACCTAGTATCAGAAACAGGAACTTTGCATTTATTTGAGCTAGTACAAAGCTGTATATGACCTGTCTTTACGCTCAGATGATTAGATCATCTAGTTCAGTATAATACTTTATTAACCAAAGCAACTAAATCACGCCTGTACTAATTATAATGATAAAATCATCTCTAACCTTTAAAAACTGACATATGATTTTGATAACTTTTGAATATTGATCATATATGATACAAAGTAATTTTACCTTAGATCAAAATGATAGTAACATAAAAATTATATTTCTTAAAGGAAATAAACTACTCCTATTGTTGGAATTTACTAATACAGAAAGTATTAAAATGAAATGTGATTATAAGTATTTCTAAGTAACGTCAAAATGGTTTAGACGTATTTCTAAATGTGGCCGCTGGTTCCGTAGTTCTTTAACTAAGTTCAATTTTTTCCTTTCAGTTCTTCCTTTGGCCATTCGCTTTCAGGCAAATACAAAAATTCAAAATCAATATACCATCTGCTCTGCGCTGAAATGCAAGGCAGTTTTGCCCATTTTGTTGCTTCGTCGGCCACATTTGATTTAGTAGGTACCCAACGCCAGTTGTATAAACTATTAGTCACCAGTATTTATCTTACACTAAATGCCACAAATTGTTTGTATTATCTATGATCAGATCTTAACCAACAGAGAACTCAGAGTCTAATCAAAAACTGCAGAGTAAGCACCGAGATCTGCAGCTTGCAACTCCGTCTTGGGTATTAAGAGAGGCTGGAGCGGGGCCACTTTAGTCTTTGCACACACCAATACGCATTGTATTATATTCACACCTATATAGTAAACAACAAAGGTATGAAACTGCAGAATCTCATAATGATCACCGAAATAACATCTCGAGATTCATAGTCTTTGAACGAATGGTAATAGTTTTATCCATTTTACCCTGAAACGAAGTTTGCAGTCTCACCTAGCTATGATTGAGTGATAAACTACAAAATCCCCTTCTAAAAACAAGTTGTACAAGTAAACACTGTTCCCCACCGTAGCTATGGGTTTATTCCTGAGCAGGGCAATGAGAGATGACAGAGGGTCTTCAAAAGCTATATTCCGTACAACATTCTATAGAAACTAAAATTAGAACACCACTAAAAAAGGCGCTACCAAGTCCTAAGCTCATAAAAATATGATGTACTCTAAGAGAGAACTTTAAAACCCTCACAGAAAAATATCGCATTCGCTGTGTAGACACGGTTCTTTCTTTAGAAAACTCAAAGAAAACAACAAAAAATTGTTTTATCCGGCTCGAAGGTCTAGTATACCGTACAAAATCAAAAAATGTAAAAGGAGATAGGCGAGAGAAGGTTGGTAATATTCACCAAGTACAAAGATGGAATGGCCTAACACTGCAAAAGTTGTTTCAGAACGGATATCTCTAGGTAAGAAATAGTAAAGTTTTCAACTTCAAGAAAGGAAGTTGGTTTCTGCAGAAAACCAAAAGTAAGAAAAGTAAACGGAAAAGAAAAGTAGCAGTAACCAAAAAAATATATAATGACTACACGCTGTGGTAACAGGAAATCGTCGTAGACGGATAACCCCCAAAAAGAAAGAAAAAAAACGCTAACAGAGCAAAAAGTCGACTAAGTCGTGGTCTACGAAGAAAAGAAAAAAAAGGTCTAAAAATCACATACTACAAGAAGAAGATCGAGAATCAAACTAAGTCAGACAGAAGATTGACAGAAAGCAAGACCTGTCACAGGAAAAGGAGGGGAATATAGAGCGAAAGGAACGAGGAAAAAACCAAAAACAATAACACTACAGGAACAGAGAGAAAATTTCAGAACTAAGCAGAGTCATCATAAGAAATTCGAACGAGAGGATCAAGAATGTAGTTTATGTCGCCAGAAAGAGAACAAAGCAATATTGGGACATTAGGATTGTGAATAAAATTCATCCAGGTTAGTGCCTTTCCGTAAGGGACCTTTTATGTTTATTTTCCTCATCTTATTTCTCCCGTTTGGTGGTTCGACTTACCGGAACAGATGGAGGTATTGATTAGGTAGTTTTCATCAAAATAGGAATAACAGGGGCGTAGTAGTGGTGATAAGCAGTTGAGGAGATGGTTGCGATGGTAGGGGTAGTTGTGGTTGTGGTACTTTAGAAGACTCATAACACGTTATGCGAGAAACGCGTTTGCTTTTTATATTGGTTGCATAAGAGTCAACTTAAGAAAAGAGAGCAGAATCAGATAAAACTTCAGTCACGTGAGGTAAAAGAACAGTAGCAGGTAACGCTTCATCCATGTTAAAATAAAGGAACATAAGCAGATACAACTTTATCGACGTTAGATAAAGTAACATAATCAAATAAATCTTCATCACCGTTAGCTAAAGGGACAGAATCAGGTAGAACTTCGTCAACATTAGATAAAGGAGCAAAATCAGGTAGAGCTTCGTTAACATTAGGTAAGGAAACTTCTTCAACACTAGATAAAGGAACAACATCAGGTAGAACTTCAGCCACAATAGGAATTGCTTCCTTGACAACAGCAGATAAAAACAGGAGCAGGTAAAACTTCCACATCAACAGTAATAGGCATTATATATACGGGTTCACTAACTTCAACAGGAACTTCTCTGTCAGTATTATAAGTTAGCGTCACTTCAGCTACACCTGTTAGTGCAGACATGACCAAAATTTCTTTGATAGGATTATTTAGGGCTGCAAGAACAAACTCTTGATTTGCTACCCTAAGGTGGAAGTGAATACGTAGTAGGACGACCCGGAGGAGGTACAGAAGAGAACGTAGAACTAGAAACAGAACGAATTTGGTTTTTAGCAGTAGTAGGGGGTTTTGGGATAAGTGAAAGGGGAGCAACAGCAGGAAGTAATTTGATTTGAGAAGCGAGTTTGGTTGAGGTAGGGTTAATAAAAGTAACTGCAGAATTGGTAATCATAGCCTAAGAAGGCCTGCACGCTAAAGAAGGTTTCAACAAATTAGGTGTAGTACTGGAAGGCGGTGGTCTGAAAGTATATACACAATACTTACTAAATTCTAATCTTTTCCCCAGAGATAGTAATTGTGCAATAGAAGTAATTTCTACTAGTGTTAAAGAAGATTGATAATATGGGGCTAGATTGTGTTGCAGAATCTCCAATTGTTGCGGTTCCGATAAGAAAACGGACACTCGTAAGAATAAACTTTGCATTGTCACTACGTATAAGCCAATGGTCTCAGTAGAACCCATAGTTCGGGAATTTATTTCATCCAGTGGGCGTTTATTATAATCAACAGGTAAAAATTCGGCCTTAAATAAATCGACGTCTTTCCAACATGTGAAAGAACTTTGATGTACTCGAAATATTAGTGGAGCGTTCCCTGTAAGTAGTTCAGAAGTAAAAAGAAAAAGTTGTTGAGCAGAAATATTACGAGAAATGCTGACTTCGTTTATACCTAACAAAAATTCAGGTATCATTTAGTAGAAGCTATAGGTTTGGAACAACGGAAATATCCATTTCTGGTTCGAAATCCGAAAAAAGATAAGAGACTTCATCAGTAGCTGTAGCGGATTCATGAAAAGGTTTTGGGCTAGAAGCAGGATGCTGAGAAAAATCAGAAAAGGTGGCACACTTTAATTTTGAAGGGTCGTCTCAAGATCTGAACGGATTGTCTGTAGAGCAAACAGTAATTTATTTTTTACAAGGGCTTCCTCATCAGATTTAGACGCCATCAATTCACAACGTCGCTGAGTGTGTACTCATAAGGATCGTAGATGTGCAAACTGATTAACAGTGATGTCCCCAGCAAATTGGTCAAAGGATGATCCTAGTTCCGTAAGTGCGGGTTTAACAGCCTCATAATCGTCTTTAAAAGCGATGGTATAAGCACTTTGAGTAAATGATTGGTTCGCTTCTACTTTAATCGCATTTTGGGTGATTCTACGCAACCTATTTACCTTAATATCCGGGTCGAACCCACAAGAAGATAGTTCATACTGAAGTACCTTTTTTAGCATTCTACTTACACCCAATCCCCATGTAATTAATCATCGTAACAAGAAATACAAAAAAAGGAAAATATTAAAAAAATGAAACCACCAGGAACAGCAAAATAAATTATAATACACCTAAACTATATCTAAAACCAAAACTATTAAATTCAGTAAAGACATAACAAAAGGATTAAGTCTCAAAAACGTATTAAAATTAATAGGGGAAAGTAAATAATAGTAGGGACAGCGGTTTCAACTGTAATTAGGATTACCAGCAGAAACGTAAGTCTGATAATCCGCGAGAAAATAAAAAGAAAAAAAAATTCTAAGGAAATGCTACACTGAAAATAAATGGATATACAAAACCGATTTAATGTGGGAAAAGTATCGGGACAAAACGTTGAGCACAGAAATAAATCGAGGTGAAAAGTTGAGTAAGAAAATCAGAGCGAAAAGTTAAGTAAGAAAATCAGTGCCACACGTTGCGTTTGCCAAAAAAATTTGTTACGGTAAAACACACTGGTCATGCAGAAACCGAAAAGAAAGTAAGATAAGGACCCGCACGAATCACGATAACGTACAAAAGGATCAAACAAACTTAGAGGTGCCGTTCTAACTACAAAAGCGGGAGTGAGATGGTTTGCATAGACAAAGAAAGGACATTGCCATCGAATTTTTATTGACAATAAAGACAAAACATTTCTATTAAAAAAATTACATTCTACGAACAATTTTTAACATGTAAAATAGATCGGTAATCAACAAAAAAGGTAATGTTTATGATTTCTTTTAAACAAACATGTTCAGTTAAACAGTACATTTAGTGCAATTTCTAATAAACAAGTTAAAGTAGCAAGAAACACTAGTGAAGCTAGTTTCAAGGTGGGTTTTTATATACTTGCTCCGCCCATCGGAGTAATGTGATTTGAGTTTCTTTGTGGCGCATCAACGTCAAACGCTTATAAGCGATAACCTCTTGATATTAAGAAACAAGATAACGTTCCTCCATGTGCTGAGATACTTATCGTGCTCCTAAATCAGTTGAGGTGAACCAGCAAAACATTTTGATTTCGCTCACTGAAGAATCGTCACCACTGTAGCCAGTATCGTTAGTGCTACAACCATAACTAAACCAGTGGGCCTACACAAAAAAGCTTAAACGAAATTCCTTTTAGCCATTAATAGCTATGTAGTTAACCTACCAATGTACAGAGGATACAAGCTTATCCAAGGAAGCGTGTATCGCTTTCAAATTAATAGAATCAGGAACGCAGACAATACATCTTAGGATGAAATGCAAAATAGAAGTGAGCCCAGTTAGGAAACGATATGATAATCGACTAAAATATTAGAATACCGCATGTCAAAGAACATTTCTAGAGTATTTGTAATGCATATATAGATAAAGAAACGGACAAATTCGAATTCAATAACCTTCGCTAATCACACATGTAGAAAACTTATTCTATACAAGCTTGTGGTACTATTTTTAATAAAGCGAGCGAATCCTTTCAGAGAGCAAAGATTGTTGATGACCGAAAACATTTGCGATGCTATATCCATAGAAATACATAGATTGCGGTACTTTGACTTAAACTAAATATACTAATAAAATTCTATAAGTAATACGATGTATTAAACATGAGATGACTGCAGCGCCTTCATGCAATAAACTCACACCACAAAACTGGAGAGATATTTATAGTAAAATGCTCATTTGGACGGAACTCATATTCATAATTTAAACCACAAAAAGGTAAACACCATATTTCAGTCAAGTTTTATAGCGAAATTTTGTAATTTAAAGAAATCTTTAGAATTATAAAGTAAATAACCGTGAATCGACTAATAGGAATGTTTCGTACCATAATTGTTCCATATATAAATGAGCTTTTACACATTTTAGTTAAATAAATTAAATAAATCCAATGTAAATATAGTTGCAAGCCAAAGAAAACCCTAGACAAACTATAATGTTAAGACAATGTAGAAAAACTACTGACGTTTTGCGGCAAAACCCACCGATATTAAGTTTCAGATAATTAATTATAGCATTAAATACAAAATCACAAGGTTTCAATGTATCTATCATAGAATACCACTAACACATAGTTTCTGCATGATAGTATCATCTTAGTTTATGATTGATTTACGTGTTAGAAAAGACCAGCCTCCACTCCCCTCCACGCAAGGGGTAATGGAGAGTAAATGATAATAATTATATCCGATGGAAAATAAAATTAATGGGTGGCGAGCCATCAACATAGACACAGCTGGTGAGCAATAAAAGTTTCGTCGTCAAATACATTCCTTTGATAATGAAATAATAAACGGACGTAACGTGGTGAGCCACAGATTTTGACAGAACTTACAACACTAATTGGGTGGTTTGGTTCCCAGCTAAGACAATTTGAAAATGAGCATCCGCTGACCAGCTAATTTACTCCTCACTCCAATGCATTTTTGGAGTCATTTGAAGGCTTGACTATATGTCATAGTTTAGTAGAATTAGATGTTGTTTTTGGTGGCATTTATGTATGATATTTGTTTTATAAATTATTGTTAAATGTATAGTGTTACAACATTAATGGCAAATCAGAGGCGTGTTGTAAATTATTAATCTAGTTAATGTATTACTTATGTCTAAACTTCTGATACGAATAAAAGTGCCCTGTAACGCATAAACTTGCTAGAGTGACCGATTCCACTACGAGCCTCGCCTAGACCAACTCATCCAAGAAAAAAACTACAGCATTTTCAACCTACCGAACGATGTAAACAACTCACCACAAATTTCGCCTATACAAACACACTATTAGTAGGACCAACTCACCACGAAGCTCGCCTAGACTAACGCGCTGCTAGGGCAACCAATTCACTTCGAATGTACTATTTGAAATGACTTTGATTTTAACTACATCTATACTACTTCCTACGATGTACAAATACTTATAAAACTCCTAGGACCAATGCGCCTTCGGGTCTGAGAATACTTTCCGTGGTTGGATTTCCTTACAGCCGGAACTTATCGTCACCCGTTAATACTGGAGCTTTAATGTGAACCACTGCAACCTGAACTACGTATTTCTATTTAATTTTCTAATCCCCTGGCTTGAGCTTCTTTTCAAATTAAATTATTTGGGTATCGCTTTGATCTTCCACCAAATAGGTATTCTCTTAATCTCTTATTCACTTTATATAAATGCTGTTGACTTTAATTATCCACTTTCAATTTATAGAAATATAACACAAGGCTCAAGTTTAACTTTTTCTTTATTCAGAATTTTATAATCATGAACGGTTACTATGTAAAATCAATAGCAACCACTATTATCTCCAAAACTACTCTCTTATCCAATAAAAATAATTCAATGCCCATTAATGGAGTTGTATAAATAATTAGAATGTGTTCCATTGCATATTTGGAAAAGATTCTTAATTCTGAACTTGACTACTAACTAACAAATCATTCAACAGATTCAAAATTAGAAACACAAATCTAAAGACTACAGTAACATTCTAAACACAATAAATTTTGAAAATATACACAAATTGAAATGAAAACACTACAGAAAATTCTGGCTTCTTTTAGGTACTACATGGGGTCTTTTCATGATGCACTTACAACTATTTCTAATCTGGGTCGATTCACCTTCTGCAGAGGAGTTTATCAATGACCTCCTCTAGTTAAGCGTTTGAAAAAATAACATTTAAATTCTCAAGCATCCTGGGGAATTAATATTCAAATGAAAGACCCTTACGTACTGTATTTAAATGTTTGACGCATTTAATTATAAACATGTAGCTATCTGATATGTTTTATTTACCTATTATTGATCAAAAGTGTATCAGGGGAAGATGGAACAAAATTTAGGTAAGTCTTTGTCAGAGGCGCTTTAGTTTTCTAGATATAAAAATAGTCCAGGGTAATGATGGTGACAATCGTCTAATAGTAAAAAAAAGCTCCCTGTAGGTATACGGTTAACTCTGAAGGGTAAAAAGTGGCCATGAGAAAGTGCTTTTAAATTTTAAATATTATTTGAAATAATGGCATTAAAAATAAAAAACAGATATTCAGTTTTTTACATTTTTGGAAATATCTCGGACGCAAAATGAAATATGTCAGATTGCTTTGCAGATTATTAATTAGTGTCAAATTTAGCAACTTTGCCGAATTTAAACATACCCTCCATCTCCATTAATAAGCGAGAACCCCCTAGTGGCCCTCGAATTTTAATCAGCTTGTATGCTGCAGTCAAAGCTGCCCAAATGTTCGCTCAGTAATTTTAATAGTAAAACAAATCATAGAAATTCTTTTCTTTCGGAATATATTCGCTTATTTTTATTTCTGAGTATTTTACCTATAATCTGTATCATCAATCGATTTACTTAAACAAATTCAGAAAATAAGTCAAATCTGACGTTAAAACTTTCGAGAATACCTACTTTAAGGTTTCCGGAGACGTTTGATAATTCTTAACGCTATTGCCATTTTTAATTATAATGCAGTTAAATTCTTTATTAGAAAACAAAAGATATTACAATGGTAGGTACAACAATGGATTTGTTTTCGACTCCCAAAGACCGAATCGCATAGAAGGTATAGCTTAAAGGTCTTGCACTCGTGAACCCGTAATGCTCCTTATAATCAGTCAAAGACTACTGTTATAGTGGCATAAATAGTAAACAAATAAAATCCTATACACTTTACATTTGTTGATTCCTTTGTAGTTACGGCCAATGGAAAAGCAAGTTTATCACAAGAATTTGCTCGTGATTTATTGGCAAATCCTATTTGATTTGGGTACTGAATTCGTCTCGGTTTCCGTGACTTCGTTTATTTCGGTTACTTCAATCCGGTTTGAAATCAAGCTGCTCGAGTAATCCACTTTCAAGCTTGGATTTAAACACGCAAGAATATGATTTCAAGCGGCTTGAACAGTTCAAGTCAATCCCAAAAATTTACAGCTTGACTTAACTGAAGCGGCTTCAAACTACCCATATAAACGGGTAAGCACTTGAATTTACCTGAAATGACACTTCAAGTGCATATTCGTACCTAACTTCGCTTCATGTCATTTTCCGGTCTTTATTTTTATCAACATAACCTAGAAAGTAATTTAACTTTAGTTGAAAATTAAGTTATTAAGTGCGAAACAGGGGAACACGGGAGGCTATCTTAGCTCTGAGGGTGATAATGGAGAAAACAATAGAAAAAGGGGAAAGCGTGTATATAGGGTTTGTAGATCTGGAAAAAGCATTCGACAATGTAAATTGGAAAAAAATGTTCGAAATACTCAAAAAGATTGGAATGAGTTATAGGGATAGACGGATAGTACATAGTTTATACAAAGAGCAAACAGGAGTAATAGAATTAGAGCAAGCACGTAGAGAAGTAAACATCAGGAAAGGGGTAAGACAGGGATGTTCCCTATCCCCACTAATTTTTAACTTGTACATTGAGGAGGCAATGAATACTGTCAAATGCAGGAAGACATTTGGAATTACTATGCAGGGACAAAAAATAAATATGCTTAGATTTGCAGATGATATAGCGGTATTAGCATCTAGCAAGGAAGAGTTAGAAGCTGCTCTTAATGAAATGGAAACGGTTCTAACAGAGAGATACGGTATGAAAAATAACAAAAGTAAAACTAAAGTACTAGTATGCAAAGGAGGAAAAAATAAATCAAAAACAAGAATACAAATATGTAACACGAACTTACAAGAGGTTAAGGATTTCTGCTACCTAGGAAGCCAAATAACGCAAGATGGGAAAAGCACAAAAGATATAAAACAAAGATTAGCACAAGGTCGTGCTACATTTAACAAGAAAAAGCAACTACTGTGCTCAAAGACCACAAACATAGAAACAAGGAAAAGATTGTTCAAAACATATGTGTGGAGCACAGCACTGTATGGCTGTGAAGCCTGGACAGTGGGAGAAGCGGACAAGAAAAAGGTAGAAGCCTTTGAAATGTGGTGCTACAGACGTATGATGAAGATATCATGGACAGACAAAGTTAAGAACGAAGAGGTACTAAAATGGTAGGGGAAGAAAGAAATATGTGGAAAACGGTAAAAATAGGAGAGATAGGATGATAGGCCACATACTACGGCATGAAGGAATAGTGCGGAATATACTAGAAGCAGAGATAGGAAAAGAGAAGAAGAGGTAGACCTAGGTTAGACTACTGCACACAGATAGTGAAAGATGTAGGCTGTAGGAGTTTCAGGGAAATGTGTAGGCTAGCTCAGAAAAGAAATCAATGGAGGTACGCATCCAACCAGTCCCAAGATGGATACATTAATGACGAAGAAAGTAGCTGCACTTAAACATGATATTTATTATAAGCAACTACAAGCATTGAAGGGGCAATATTCTCGAATAATGGTAATTGCGTGAAAGCATTTACTGGAAAACTATTATTTCGGCAAATGTCTAAGTGTTGGGGGATCTTGGCAGCCACAGGTTGCTTAACCCCCTTCAATAAATCTCAGTGAAAAAGGGCATAATATTAGAAAACAATAGAAGAAACATGATATTTATTATAAGCAACTACAAGCATTGGATGGGCAATATTCTCGAATTATGGTAATTGCGTGAAAGCATTTACTGGAAAACTATTATTTCGACAAATGTCTAAGTGTTGGGGGATCTTGGCAGCCACAGGTTGCTTAACCCCCTTCAATAAATCTCTGTGAAATAGGGCATAATATTAGAAAACAATATAAGGGGAACTGAGCTACATTACCGTGTGAGAATTTCAGGGAACCATGTAGGTTAGTTTAGAAAAGAAATAAGTGCAAGTACATGTCCAACCAGTTTTGGGACGGGAAACCCAATGACAAAAAAATAAGCGCAGACAAATCTGATGATTATTATAAACAACTAGTTGTTTGTTGTGAAATATCTGCAACTAATGTTGACTGTGCGAAAAGACATATTGGAAAAAATATTAAATCAGTAAATGTTCAAGTGCTGGGGGAACTTGGCAGCCACAGGCTGCTTACCCCCCCTTCGCAACCACTGAATGTCGGAGAAATAGGGTATATAATTGTAAAACAATAGAAGGTGACCGAACTGCATCTAACAAGAAAGAACGGCACCTATGATGAAAGACAACAAACATAGAACAAAAAGTTGTTGAAAGCGTATGTGTGGAGCACAGCACAGACAATATGCCTACGAAATACGAGCAGTCTGAAAAGCAGACAGAAGAACAGTAGTGGCATTTGAAATGCCGTGCTTCAGATGTTCGAGGATGGACAGACAAAGTTAATAACAAATAGGTTATAGAAACAGTAAGGGAACAAGGATATCTTTGGGAAAAAATATGAGAAGTAGAAGGGCATAATACGTTCTAAGGCATTTTTGGGGAATAGTATGTGATATATGACAAGCAGAGATAGGAAAAAAGAGGCGGATGTAGACCTAGATCAGATAGTGATAGATGCAGACTGTGCAAATTTCGGGGAAATCTGTAGGTTAGTTCAGAATAGGAAACAATGATGGTACGCGTCTAACCAGTTTTAGGACTGAAGACCCAATTATGATGATGAAGTGTGAATTAGTGAAGCAATGGAAAATAGCAATGCCATTGTAGCAGCAACAACTTTTTATATTGTTACATTAAATCAATTATTAGTACAAATCAACAATGTAATAATTGTTTTACACCGTAGAAGGAAAAGAAGGCGAGTTCTCAAATTATATATATTTAAGAGGCTCGATTATCTATTTTTAGAATAAACAAGCAACTTGCTTGCCTTCATTTGTACAAAAATCTGCTTATACTTCACAACAATAGAAAATTACGTTGTAAAAACAAGATTAGATCGTCCGATTGTTGGCAAAGGATTGTATTAACAACTTTTGATGAAAGCGAATGGATTGAAAATTTTCGCATGACCAAACCAACTTTCCAATTTATTGTGTCTGAATTAAAAGAAACTAACTCATAAGGAAAATTGTCTAAATAATTATAGAAACATTGCAAGTGTGGAGAAAAAGGTTGCTATAGCGCTCTATTTTTTAGTGAGTTGCTGCGAATATCGTGTGGCAGGCAATGCATTTGGTATCCATAAAGCCACTGTGCACAATATAGTTCACGAGTTTGTCAATGCTGTGAACAAAATGTTATTGCCGAAGTTTATTAAAATACCGAGTGAAATCGATGCAATTGAAATTGCAGCATCATTTCAAAATGTGTCAAAACTCCCAAACATTATTGGTTCGATAGATTGCACTCACATTCTTATATTGCCACCAACCACTGGCTATAGAGATTTTATTAATAGAAAGGGATGGGCTTCAATAAATGTCCATGCACTCGTGGATCATAGATATATGTTCCGAGATATTTGCGCAAAAAATGTGGGCTCTGCACATGATGCTGCTGTTTTGAAAACAAGTAATTTATACAGAAACTTCAATAGTATTTTACCTCAAGTAAGACTAGTTCTTTTTAAATAGAAAGTAAATAAAAATTCTATTCATTTACAGGCAACATTACAAGTGCAGGATAAAACAGTACCGTATGTTACTGTTGGTGACTCAGCTTATCCCTTAATGAGTAGGTTAATGAAACCATATTCCTCTCGAGGGATAATACCTGAAGAAGAATCCTTTAATGTGTATCTTAGTTCAAGCAGGGTATCAGCAGAAATTGCATTCTGTAGATTAAAAAGTCGTTGGCGAACTTTGTTGAAACGTTGTGATTTATCATATTCGTTCGTTCCTGATGTTATTGTTATTGCTACATGCTGTACTTTACACAACATAGTTGAAAGCAGAAAAGAAAATTTTTTGACAAAGTAGTTGGAAGACGTTAAAAAAGTAGAGTTACTATTTCCACAACCATCGAATGCAAATAAAAGTAGGGTGTATGATACCCTTGAAGGTACGAATGTACAATGCATATTGTGTAAATATTTGAAAGAAAAGTATCCGCTTAGAAAGTCCAATCGACTGTAACTTCAATTACTTATAATAGAAATTACTGCATGCAATGTATTTCTTGTATTATATAATCCGTATGTTTTTAATTTAAGTGGTAATGTTAGTAATTCATGTTTTTTTAATTTTAAAAAGACAATCAATAATGCTTTGGTTCAACTTTATATTACAAACAAAACACAAACTGTTTAACTAAAAAAGAATCAAAGTTACAGTCTCCTATGTAAAATATTCAAAACCATACAGTATTAAATTTACATTCTTTTAAAAACTAATCTATTCATTTCTTTTCTCATCGCATGATTCATCACTTGAAGGTGAATGACGTCTCTTGCTTTTTTTTTAAACACTGCTTTGAAGGTTTCAAGAAAATCATTTGTGTGTTTGACTAATAATTCCTGTTGTTTTATTAGTTGCTGCATTAAAACTAAATCTTTCTTGTTATCGTCTTGAATGGTCTGACTTAAATTATCAATTGACTGTTTAATTTCTACTAGTGGTTCCTTTTTTCGTTTATGGGTTTTCGATTTTGATGTAGAAGTTTCACTCGGTGTTGAACTAGTTTGGTGGTTTTCTACTTCAGAAACATCGTCCGTTACAATCGTTGAGGTAGGGCTGGCTGCCGTCAATGTTACGTCTTCATTTATTGTAAACTCTTGTGTATCAAGTTCGACTTCTTCATCCAGATTTTCTGAAAACTGTGAGGACTCTATTCCTGCCATAGTACAAGCAGGACGAGTGCCCAGTAGTTTCTCCAAATCCTCAAAAATTCAAAAGTTTTTGGATCAACACCACTTGCGGTATTATGTTTTTTAATTTTAAAATATTCACCTGTAAAGCAATTGTTAAATTATCGAAGAATGACTGTATGACAGACTTACTTTTTAAATTTTTGTATTTAATTTTCATCTGAACATGGTCTCGCATGTAGCCCCTCATTGCACCTTCTATAGATTTAAATATTTCGTTTGAGCGAAATCTTTTTCCATCTAGAAGGGCAATGATATTTTTTTCATTCAGTAAATGCAGAAAATATTTTACCTCTTCTATGCTCCAAATATTTCGTTTTTTTTTGTACAAAAACTCATTTTTGAAATAAAAATTAAGGTATTTACTGATCCCCTAAAACCACCACAACTCTGATCACAGTAATTTGTGGTCGTTCGTTTTAAAATGGGTGTTTGTTTATCAATTATGATTTATTATCCTTAAACTATATAAATATACATTTATGACACAATAGCATGAATGTTTCTAACAAATAAACAAACTGCACATCCAAGATATGTTCCAAAATTAGTTACTTTGGCTGAGGTCATGATGCGGTTTCTTGCACAAAGATAGAGAACACCAAAATCAAATTGGTTTTATTTCTGTCATCGTCTCCTGAGATTCTGGTAATTTTGGCAAGTTATTTTAAGCGTAAACAGTGTCCCTCGTAGTGAATACGTATTTAATGTCGATTTACGTAATAAAAACTGGCGTTTAATGTTGACTACCAAATCGCTGGCTAATGCATAAAATTGATCTTTTTATTAGCCAGCCCTACATGCCACCTGTAATGAATCCCAAACAGCAGATTCTTGTCAATTGCCTGCTGTCGGTTCATTTCATAATTATTTGTTTTATACAATAAAGCATTTCAATCCAATTTATTGTAAAATGAAGTTATTATATAAATACCCCTCCTGCAATAAAGGTTAAGTTTATTCCATTTAGCATTCGATTGTAAATAATATTTTCAAAATATGTTATTAGAACTGTTTAACTTTCACACGTATCTATTTTAATTCTTAAAAAACGCATCTTTAAACAGAATCTAATCAGTACAGAGAGAATCACTTGATCAATTTTCTAATTACAGCTATTTCACTAAGAGAAAGTTTAGATGGTCATTAGCTTTGGCTATTATGGACAGAAGCTATAACAAGAAACAAAAAAAGTAAGCGGCACAAGTAACTATTATATTTTATGATTTATTAGCTTGTAGATTCATAGTACGTGACTATTTGATGTCTTTAATTAATAGTAGCTGAAGTTTTTCAATCGCTAGCATTTATTCTAAATTCCCGAGCTATTTATCATTTTCTCTCGCACACAATGTTTTTAAACACTTCATTGAGCAGTTGATATTAATTATTTTAATATTTTATTGCGGTTTTTGTGTTAATCAGATAATGTCAATACTCGAACTATAACCTACTAAGTACTAAACGTTGCCGTAAATACATGATCTATCAGAAATTAAATAGCAACACAATAAGATACCCTTATTTTTTATTTACTTGTTTATTTAATACAGTGGAATAAGCACAATAAGCCCTAATTACATATTTCATATCATATTCATCGTTAGTTTTTCAGTCCTAGAACTGGTTGGAAGTGTACTTCCATTGTTTCCTATCCTGAGCTAACCTACATATTTCCCTGAAATTCCCTCAGCCCACATCTTTCACTATCCGTGTGCAATAGTCTAATCTAAGTCTACCTTTTACTCTCTTTTCCCTTCAGACGTCCAGACGTCCGCTAGGAGGTCTGTTGAGGTGTTCATATATGTTAGGGCCGTCAACGCTGATTTACTATCGCTGATGATGTAATACATGTTTCTACCCGTGTAATTTATCGCATAATCGATAGCTTCCGTATAGCAACCAATTCGCACTGGAAGATAGTGCTCCAGTTCGCGAGTTTGGTCTGAAACGAAAACACTTCCCTTTGTTCATTATATATGACAAACGACGCGCCTGCTAGCCCATCGTCCATACGCGAACCGTCCGTGTAAATCCTGATCCTTACCGCGTCCCCATCGCTTTCGACAAATTCGATACCTCTAACATCGGTCGGGTGCCCTAACTCTGACGCAACGATTTTCCTCTCAGCTTCCCTATTTACAAGATTCATACTCTCTATAATTTCCTGTCCTTTCCCTATCTCTGATCTCCCTAACAAGATATTCTATAGGGAAAGTCCTACTGATCATCAGGACAGCCTCCGTGGAGATGGTCCTGTACGCGCTCGCCGCCTTGATTGCGGTTATGCGTTACACGCTTGTCAGCTGTCGAGTTTCCCTTACTTTGCAACCCTCCGTTAAAACGGATGCTGCGTACAGTATCGCCGGCTCTATTGCTCCGGTGTAAACTGTCCTAAGCGATTTGGCCCTGACACCCCAATTTATTTTCGCCGTCGCAATTATTTTATCCGATATTTCGCTTCCCGTTACGTTTTACGTACTGTACGTGCGCTTTCCAATTTAATTTATTGTCGATCTTGATGCCGAGGTATGTGATAGCATCCTTAAAAGGGATTTTGCCTCCCTCTATCGCTAGTCTAGGGGGTCGCTGTCCAGGTTTCTTCCCGAAATAAAGCGCTTCTGATTTCAACGTGTTAAATTTTAACTTTGCCTGCTGCGACCATTCGTGTAACTTATTAAGCGCCTCGTTCGGTTTTGTGCGCATATCCATTAGTAATCGCGATCTGACAATTAAAAGTGAATCATCCGCAAACTCAACGATTGAGCATCCTGCGGGCAACCTGACCCTAAAAATGCTCTCATACAACAACTTCCAAAATGTGGGACCAGAGCATGACCCCTGCGGGCATCCTCTTTCAACCTCGCGCGACAAAATTTCACCCGGAATTTCAACCTGTGCCAATCGCCCCGAGAAATAACTCTTAATCAAAGACATCAAGTTTCGCGGACAATCCCTACTTTCCAATTCGCAAACGATCAATGGCCACCAGACAGCGTCAAATGCTCCTGAAATGTCCAATGCAACAACGACACAATGCTCCTTTGCATTTCCTCGACGACGAACTCTAATGCGTCGATAGTCGACTTTCCCTCCATAAATCCGAACTGTCGGTTATTAAAACCGCCGCTGTTTCGCATTAAGTGCTCAACTCGCGTAGTCATAACGCGATCCAAAGCTTTCCCCAGCACCGGTAGCAAGCTAATTGGACGATAGCTGCCGGGGTCTGACGCATCCGCCTTTTTGAATTTAGGTATAAATTTCACGTTCTGGACTTTCCAGCAACGGGAGAATACGCCCCTTTCTAAACAAAGATTAAATAACTCGTCATAGACACACGGGGCTAACAGACACGAATCCAGAGCTGCACCTGAAGTGATTCCATCATGTCCCGATGCCTTCTTAGGATTCATCCTTCTAAGAGCCCTTGCGACTTCGTGAACTAGGATTGCCTTATCGGTACCTGTCCCTTGCGCCTCTGTAACTTCCCGACGTACTAAATTGTGCGACCCCTCATCCTCCTCGGGATTATCCGATGGGAAGAATTTTTGTAGCAGATATTCTGCCGTGGTTTTAAAACCTTCCGTGTATTCGCTATTGGTTTTCCTTATGTTATCGAGCGCGATTTTTTGTTGTTTACCCCTTATTAAGCGGTATGCGGTTCCCCAGGGTTCCTTCTCGGAATTTCGCGTGCAAAATTCTTTAAATTTATTCGTTCGTGTTTCTTCTATTAATGTTTTATATTCGCGGTTGCTTTGATTATATTCAATTCTTCGTTGTTTTCTTTGAGTTTTAATACAGCAAAAAAATTAAATTTAAAGGAAAAATTAATCACCAAAATAACGATAGTCTTCATTTTTTTAAAATTGTAATACATTTCACATCCACTTTTTAAATATGCCCGCTCGCAAAAGACGGTTGAGAATCGATTTATGAAGACTGAGGACGGTTATTGAAAAATAATACGTGGGAAAATATTAGTGTGAAGTTTTAAATACTATGCTGAATGACAACAATACTCAATCACACACGGTAGATTTATTCAATTTTTCAAGTTTTAATAAAAAATGGTATAAAATAATGCATCGCTCTCACCTTACCCGAATGATTTGGTAACGTGTGACTTTCGACTATTTTCTAGACCCAATCTATTATGAAATTCAGTCGAATATTGCTAGCTAGCGTTCGAAAAGCGTTAACGTCACAATTATCTATAACGGACGTTTCAACATTAGTATAAGTGTAATTTATAATTGAAAATTGATACAAAAATTGTATATGTAGCGCATCACTTACATTTATTTGCCCGAGGCTTAAACTTCGTGGCCACCATTCAGTTGTCGACCACATAATACGATTTAAACAATAGTTGGCTTAAAAAATTATTTGAAAAAATAGAACTAAATTCGCACGAGCAAAAAGGAAGTTGTATAAGATTGGAGTTGAAATTGCCTACAAAGTAAAATAACTTTTTTATTGCTTATTTATCTTCATACCATTCACATTTACATATGAGACTTCAAATTATGTTACGAATGCAAGCGGGGTTTACTGAACTGATCTAGCTAAATTTATAAAAGGATTCTAAATATGGCAGAGATTTATTTTAAAGACGTTACATGAACTTCTGGGCGGAATTATTCGCCTGACCCAGACAATCAGGAAATAGTATTCTTTTTCCACGAAAATTACATTCAATTGGTTTTATTACAGTGACTTCTAAAATTACAGTGTTTTCTAATGTATATTTAACTTTTATATAAAACTTCCAAGTCATGTTTGTAATTACATTTACATAAAACGTGTGAATGTAGGAATATCACAACTACACATCATTTCACTTTCTGATAGGTTGGAGCTACTCAAATATTCTAAATTTGGCCCCCGAATTTTATTTTAAACTTTGTAAAGGTCACTACAAATAGATATGTTATTTTAATATTGTTTATGTGTAGATTAATAAAAATGGACAACTCACAGCGACAAAGTTATGTTGTAGCAAATGACAATATTATATGGTATTTGCATTTCTACGCGTTTTAGCATTATTAAAGTTCATTAGCTTAGCAATAGTAACAAAATTAGAATGAACCTTTTTGTAGTTTAACTTCTAATTTTAATGTTTGAAGAGGTATAATTAAGGTTAACAGCGGTTTTTAGTTGTGTCTAATTACAAAATAAGTAGGTTTAACATAAATGTAACAAATAATGGATCATTGTCTACAAATAGCACATACCTCTTTTCCATAATTCTTTTATTTAAATATGTGCTAAAGCTTAAAGCAAACAGGATCCCGTATGCTTAGTAAAAACTGATTCAAAGATTTGTAATACCGCTATAAAAAATAGTATTATAGTAGAGACTAATTAAACTTGGGTATGATTCATCTTTTAAATGTCATGGATTAATATTTTATAAATATATGCCCGAACTTGTAATTTTAGCTCTGTCATCCCGACAGGGACGTTGCACTTACAGAGATTGTTATTTTCAGATTAAGTATGAAAGTAATTGTAAAAATGACAAAATAATCAAAAAATATTTTGCATTTATTTAAATGTGCATTTTAATATATCTTTCACTAGTACATCTTTATTTGAGTTTATTCTCAGATTATGATGCATATTGTAATAAAGTATTATAAGGTCTTCATTCTTCAAATAGGAATTTACTTAGAGTCTAAATCATGAAAGAATGAATTCACGTCATAGGTTTCTGAATTAAAATACGACATACTTTTAAAGGATCTATTGGAATATACTTAATGCATAAGATTTGAAAGTATGTCGTTTTTTAATTCAGCAACCTATGACGTGATTCATTCTTTCATGATTTAGACTATATTAACATTACAATAACAAGAAATGGTATAGTTCTTACAATTTCTAAATAGACCTGCGTCATCAATATTTGTAACGTCACATGTGGCTACGTTGCCACTACCAAAAACTGTTACCACGTGAGTATAATAACCGTATCGGTAGAATACGGATACTGAAAATATTTAGTAGTAGAAGAATAAATGTGATTTGAGACTTTTAATAATATATTTTTAGAATGATCTATTGACAATAATGCAGATGAAACTCTTTAAATTAATAATAAATGTTAGTAACCTGTGAATTTTAACTACTGAACATATTTTAAATATGATTCTAGCTTCTATGGATCTTAGTTTTATAACCATATGCATATTTTACCAGACACAGGATAATAGCTACAGCTATTCAAGAGGTTATGCTATTGAATTATAAATTTCTCTAGGAATTAAACATGGATGTATATAATTATGATTTCACTTATAAAATGTTCTTCTAAAAGTTACGGAAAATATTAAAAGCTTGTAATTTAGTATTAAAACATAAGTAGGTATGAAGGTACAAAAGTATATCAATCATGTAAAAAGTTTCTTTAATTGGATTGAAAATCTGTATTCCAGTTATCACCATCACCAATGTTAATACTTCGAGGTGCATTGACCCCTTGATCGAATGTGATTCACGTTAGCAGCATGTTTTGTGGAATGTAGTGCCGATGGGTCGATTGTAGTAAATCTTACTCTCACTCCATACATTCTCAACTGTATTGAATACGCAATAATACGGAGGCAATACCACACGTCTGTATTGTTCAGCCAGCAATCCCACTTTAAAAACATTTGGCGGTTTATGCCTACAATTTTTAAAAATTTATCTAATTTCAGTGATTTATACAAGTAAAATCTATTGTTTTGTATCATGGCTACTTGATTCTTAAAATCAGTTCAAATGTTAACTTATATTAAACTCAAAAGTTTTTGTATTTTATAAAAATGAATTCTCTTCAAAAATTTTATGTAGTACATCATTGGAGAGGAAAAAATGCCTTTCTACTTGAACTTCCACCAATTGTGGTCCCTATTTTAAAAAACACAACGTCGCCTATTTACTCAAAGATAACCAAAGCCATTTAAAAATAAATAAGATCATCTTATTCTCCTTTTAAAATAACGTAAAAACCATCTGCAACTTTTTACTCAACCTACCAAAACAAAAAAAATAATTTCGTTATTTTGGTATAAAACTCTTGATGCGCTCTATATGCTAATTATCTTTCTTATGCTTAAACGCGTCATTAAAACTGTACTATTTTTCATATTTAATACAATACAATACAATATGAAGAATTCCACGAGGCATGTCCGCGTGAAAAGCAGTCGATACTTGTTGACAAATACAGTAACAAATGCAAGATTAAATTAGGAAATGCATGGTGCATAAACTGCACGTAACATATTTTATAGCAAGATATTTAACGTGTGGGGTGAGGATGGTCACGAACCATAATTAACAGCAAAAGGTGGTCACACCTTGATGAAATGATCATTAACGTTCATAATGTGTCTATCTTTTAGGATAGTTTTGTTTCGTATATTATCGTAAACAATGTATACTTCCAAGTGCAAACCCTTAACATCGCTTTCTAAACATTTAATATTTATGAAGTCTAGGTTCAATACTCGTTATAATCCGATAAATGTCCCTACTTTAGTTTTTTTTTTAAATTTATGATACTCGTAAACCGTAAAAAGGGAAAGGTCTTTTTGTACAAATTTGCTTTAAATTAAAAAATTTATTATTACTACATTTAATTAAAACAAAATTGACCACCTTCACCCATTTTCTTCAGTAAATAATTATTCATATTTATTTATATCCTAGCGTAATACTGTGTTGAATTTCTATTCTAAAATAGCTACAAAATATTTCATATATTTAAAGTTATTATATTAGAGCTGATTTTGAAGATTTCTACTAATATAATTACTAGTTTTTGAAATTAAATCCGATAATATTAAGATCTGAGAAGGGAGACAATTAATACTTATTTATAATTTGAACTTATAGGTACAAAGTGTTAATGTGGGTATTTAGTGTATATTATAGTAACTTCCGCAACTGAAAGAACTCTAGTAGGATCCGTTTTGAATAATTTGATCAACGACTGCTCCTTTAGAGAAAATGTAGTTACAAGGCCGCGCCGTCCATAAGGACAACAAGGGCAAAAACCCACGGCGCCAAGAGTCCAAAGGCGCCGTGAGGCGCCTCATGGTAATATTTAAAACTTACCAAAATTCTTATTTTTGTTTGAGACACGAGACTTCCCAAAGGTCCCCTGTACGTTTACGCGCACATTTGCTATGAATAACTAATTAAATTGCATTAATTATCGGAACATCGATGTTTTGTATCGGATGTTCTCAACCGATGATGATCTACAATATTAGGGCAACACTCCAATATCGCGACGTTGCGCTAGTTGCACAATTTTATTTTTATTATGTTTATGTATTCGATAATTATTGGTTATCAATGTTTTGCCGTAACAGCGCTCGCGCTCATCCCTATATGTTGACTAGAACGCAGAAAGCGAGTTTCTTCTTGTTTCTGCAAGTTTTCCCGTTCATTCCATCCTGTTGAATCTTGAGTCTTAAATCTTTATAAATACCGCCGCGCTTTTAAAAACAATTCATTTAACATTGGGTATCGAAGTGTCGTAGAGACTGTAAATTGTGCACCTGAATTAAAAAAGTTAAGTGTTCTTCGATATTTTACATTATTAGAGGATTCAAGGTAAAAGGTAAGTTTTTAACTTTACTTTACAATTAGATAGAGAGGGCACGTTTTAAATGGAAAATAAATACCCTTCGGTCAGAATTTGACGAAATTTTGATATGTTGCAGAATTTGACCTATTAATGAATTAATGTGTCCATTGCGACAAAGCTGTAAGTTTAACAGTTAGTTTTTGAGATACGGGGTGTCCAAAATCGCTACTTCATAATTTCAAAATTTCGTAAATTGTATGTTGTTGCCGATATGAATACAAAAATAATAAATAAATTTTAAGATTGGCGTATCTAGTGGAATTTCAATTCTGTAATAGTCTATTTTAATTTATTATAGATGTTTAATAAAGAAAAAAAAAGCCTTCAGGATATCAAAATTTGATGAAAAAAAGAAAGCTGAAAAAAGAACTGGAGAAGACGAATTCCAAAATTACGCTATTTTTCCTTCACCTTCAAGCACAAATATACAAACAGATGCAGATCTTCCATCGACTTCGAGAGAGGACCGGGAGGAGTCTAAACTACAAGAGATTCCATCAACATCTACAGACGAAGTTGAGGAGGACGAAGACGTAGTTTCTGCGGAAGTGGACGATACGCAACTTCCTCAAGATCCAGGTGGCCAAAAATATTGTCTCCTAGAGATGTACAAATATTAATTGAAAACGGGCCTACTCATTATCTAAGTAAAAATTGTATAAAATATCCCAATGATAAAATATCAGGCCGAAGGTTTTCGAATAAATATTATTCACGAATTTTGTCTAATAATGAAAAAACCGAACGGGAGTGGCTTTTATATTCAACAGAAAAAAATTCAGTGTTTTGTTTTTGTTGTAGAATATTTTCAAATACTTTAAAAACAATTAAATTAAGTGATGAAAATGGGTATAATGACTGGCACCACATTGGTGAACCTTTAAGTATCCATGAAAAAAGTAAATTTCATTTTGAGAACTTAAAAAAATGGTCAGAATGTTTCACTCGCTTAAAAAAATGGCAACTATTGATTCTGCGGCTCAAAATTTAATTAATATAGAAACAAAATATTGGCATGGAGTTATCGAGCGCATTTTTTATATTATTCAATTTCTTGCTGAGCAAAACTTGGCTTTACGTGGTACCAATAGCAAACTGTTTGAAAAAAATAATGGCAGTTTTCTAAAATGCATTGAAGTGTTAGCAAAATTTGATCCTATAATATCTGAGCACACGAGAAGGATCCAAATGCAGGAAAAGATAAAAATGCATCATTATCTTGGGGACGAAATTCAAAACAAAATAATTAATTTAATAGGAGAAAATCTTAAATTAAAAATTTTAGGCATGATTAAAACAGCTAAATATTTTTCAATTGTACTTAATTGTACCCCGTATGTGTTAGATTCGCTAATTCGGAAAAAAATAAAATTGTCGTCGAAGAACATTTCTTAACTTTTTGCTCTATAAATGATTGTACAGGTGAGGGTTTGAAAAATTTCTTAACAGAAACATTGGAAAAAAATGACTTAGATATTTATAATTTACGCGGCCAAGGATATGAGAATGGTGCAAACATGCGCGGTAAACATAATGGATTACAAAAAAAATTCTTAATATAAATCCAAGAGCATTCTTTGTGCCTTGTTGCAACCATAGTTTAAACCTTGTCGTGAATGATGCCGCAAAATCAAATATTTGAAGTGTACATTTTTTTTCTATAGTACAGAAATTTTATAATTTTTTTTCCGCTTCAACTAACCGTTGGCCAGTCTTAAAAACAAATATATTAAATTTAACCTTAAAACCCTTATCTGATACAAGATGGTCTAGTAGAGTCGATGCTTTAACTCCTTTAAGATATCAGCTTGGAGAAATATACAATGCTCTATTTGAAATCTCTAGTGAAGGAAATAAAGCTTTTGACAATAATTCAAAAAATACGGCATCAGCGCTTGCCAAAAAAATTAAAAATGTTGAGTTTATATGTATGTTGATTTTATGGTATAATATTTTAAATAAAGTCAATATTGTAAGTAAACTTTTACAAACTGAGGATTTTAATAATATGCTCGTGAAATAGCTGATTCATTAGACGTTGATTTTGAATTAAAAAAAAAAGATGGCTTGAGGGTGAGAAAAGTTAAGAAACAATTCAGTTACGAACACGATGATGAACCCACTGAAGATGAAAAATTAAAGTTTAAAGTAAATTCTTTTTTTAATATGTTAGATATAACTATAGAATCTGAAAATGAAAGATTTCAATTATTATCAGCTTATTCAAATCATTTTAACTTTTTGTGGGACATTTCCAATTTTTCCAAATATTCTAAACAGGAGCAGTTAAAGTTATGTACAGACCTTGAAATAGTATTAACTGATCTAAATCTCAATGAACGTGACATAAGTGGTGTAGAACTCCTAAACAAATTACAGTTTATTAATTTAGGTGAAGTGAACACTTCCACTCCTACAGAAACTTTAAATTACATTATTAATAATGATTTGAAACAATCCTTTCCAAACACTTATGTGGCTTTACGAATTTTGTTAACTATGCTAGTATCTGTCGCCACAGCAGAACGTTCGTTTTCAAGATTAAAAATGATAAAAAAAACTATCTAAGATCCAGTATGGCTCAGGAAAGACTGGCAAATCTTGCTATTATTTCAATTGAATCTGAACTACTAAAAGATTTAGAAACTGAAGAATTGATAAATAAATTTGCAAAAATTAAAGCACGCAAAGTCAAGTTCGTTTAGTTTAGTACAATGCTACTACTACTATGCTATTATATATATACACTCTAGCTATGTATAATTTAAAAAATATTGTAAAAATGTAAGATATATTTTTGATTAAAATGTTTATAAGTTTATATTTTGTTTTTTTTTAATATCTCGTATCGTTACTTTTTTGGTGGTACTACTTAAAAAATATTTTTTGTGATAATACATTTTTAGCGTTTATCTTATTATAAAGTTTATGTATAGTATAAAACGATATACGACTTTTATTTCAAATTATGAAAAAATTTTAGTTCTAGGTACTTATTTATATTTGTCCCTACCCAGGCAATTTTATAAATTTTTGAAAATAATGTACAGAGTAAAGAACAAAGCCTTTGTTACAAAGGAACAATTTTTTGAAAAAATTAAATAATGTAAGAGAAGCTAAGATGCAAGCAACACGCTCCTACTCTACTCCATTAAAAAAATTCTACAATAAAAAGGCGCCTTAATGTTTTTGCCCCAGGGCGCTATATAGCCTTGGCGCGGCCCTGTGTAGTTAAATCACTTTTTGAAACGATTTTGCATAATCCAGTTTGTGACACGAAAATAAGTGCTTTTTATTGCCACCTGTGTTTGACTTTTACATTTTAATTTTGCTTAATTCATTTTTTGTTTTACATATTTTGTATATACCGAATTTGTTTTTTGTTTGTCATCATACATAAATTTAAAATTCACGTCAAACCTTTGCTTTTCTGTGTCTATAGACGTAATTGCAGTACCCGCCCACACATTTAGATGTTGTAGGCCGTTCAGCATCAAGAGTAGAATTAACTTGTCTACTTTTGGTACTTGCACTTTGTTGCGTCTAGAAATTTTTTGATTACAAATCGGCGAATTTGCATCATTTTCACTACTTCCACTAGGAATGTAATTTTCACTGAAAGATATATTTTTTTCAAAACTTCTAGCACCAATCTCTTTCAAACTATTATCTGTCTTAGCCAGGAACCATTTTCTAGTTTTCTTCATGTTGTTGAAAATATAAGAAATTGTTCTTTGCCTAATGACTGCCGGTTTAGAACTGCAATATCTACTTTTGACAAAATCGAATCATGATAACTAAATGGGGCTATAAACGTGCACATAGTTCGAACACCATTGGCTGTATCTGTTTCGCAACTGTAAAATGGCATAACACAAAGTGTTCCATATGAATAAAAAATCATAAGTATTAGTTTCAGTTAAGTACAAGTATGCATAATTTTTACATTTTCAACGTAGAATTCATTATTAATTTCGGCGTCTAAACAAGAAAAGGTCAAAATAAAGCGGATTCGGTGCGTGTTTCGTACATTTTACGCATTTTAATTTCAACTATTAAAACGCAAAAGAATTGTTTTGGAGATTTATTTACTTAGGATTTAGAAAATAGAGTTTGTGAACTCTTTTCTCTTCCTTGAGTAAAATATCTATCACTAATGCAATGACTACACGACAATACAAGATGAGTAGAAAACTCGAGATCAAGACCAAACTGAAGTCTCGAGTCGATAACGAGACAACCTTGGTCTCGGTATCGGTCTTGACAAAGAAATTGTGGTCTTGGTGTTGTGCCGAGTCTCGTCCATCACTAAGAGGGAAGAGGCTCTACAAATTAAAAAAAAGCATAGAAACACTTGATTTTGTTTTTCTATGCGCTTTTTAGAATAGAGAGATGAGTGAAATTAATTTTGTTTCAAAAGTTCTGCAAAAAACCTTACGTTGATCTTCATGAAACTACAGATGTTCTGAAAGCTTCATCTGATAGAATCATACTTTTTAGAAACACTTATATAGAAATAAAAACGGAAACTGTAATATTTTCGAAAAAAAAAATGACATTGAGACCGATTTTCAAATGAAATACCAGTCAGTAAAAAAACGTTTCCTGGATAAAATTGATTCGGATTACATATTTTCCAGCCAGGACCAGTTATTTAAGGTTAATGATTTCTATTATGTGTCTGACAAGATTGGCGTACAAATTCAAATACGCTTATTGGTATGAAGAAAATTACAAAACATTTTCGTATATTACAACTAAAATACAGGGTTATTCTACATAATGAACCCATTTTTAAAAATTCGCATTTGTTTAAGTACAAATCCAAAATGAACAATCGTTATACCAATGAAAAGAGGAAGCTTTAAAGTTTTTTAAATACATTATAAATATTCAATGTGTCAACCGTGTGCTGCACGGCAAATATCTACGCCGCAGGTAAACTCATCCCACACACGAGAAGCGTATGTGCTGTTACTGAGTGTACAGCAAACGCCGTCTCAGAACTTTCCATGCAGGTAGTTGGGGTATTCCAAGTTCTCTACTAGCTCTATTGGTAGACTTACGTGAACTGCGAACAAAACTTTCTTCAATCCGTCTGACATCATCCTCTGACACACGCGGTCGATCTGTGCTTTTTCCTTTACACACACTTCTAGTCTGCCGAAATTGCTTAAACCATCAGCTAATGTTTCTTCTACTTGGTGGTTCAATACCGAATTTGGTACGAAATGCCTGCTGCAGTACAATTTGCGACTCACTTTTTGCGGACTCAAGAACGCAGAAAATCTTGTGCTCCAGAGTAGCCATCTTACTCACAACTGACAGTGATCGAAATGACAGCCTATTGCAACGCGAACTCTACCGGCCGCTTCTGGAACCATAACCTTACATTTGATTTTCCAATGCTCCACCCGAAGGTACTACGTTGGCCAGGAAGCGAGTGTTTTTTACCTGGAAATTTTGAATTTTTCCTGACCCTTGCTGCTACAAGCAAGGTATGGATCTCGATAGATAGACAACCATACATACAGACCTCTTAGGAACGTGTCTCAGTTGAAAACAACATTTTGTTCGTTAATTTTAGAAACCATCTGTGCTTAGGAGAGATATTATCTACTTTGTTAGAGACGCGAATTTTGTCTTCCTTTTTGATTTAAGCACTACACGAAAATGGATCTTTCTAATTGTGAAATTGAGTTTAGCCTGAAAAGCATCAAGTGCTTAGGTGCTCATAATTGAGTTTGTTCACTTTGTTATAATGTGCAAGGCCGAAAGTGGGTAAGTTTACTTCGCTTTTATTAATTTGAAATTTTTAAATCAGATGAGGGTTTTTCTCTTAAGCATTTAGTTACGGGTTCACGTGACATTAAACTATTGCGAGAAGTACGCAACAATTGATTATTCACGGAAGCACGTGGAAATAATTTTGATCCCGGCATATTCACTCTGGTATCAGAAATACGTATTATTTTAATAGAATTCGCACATGGTGAATTTTAACCACTAAGTTTGGGACATCTCAAACACTATTCGTTGCCACTCTGAACGCACCCTACAATGCAGCCTCATTTATAAAGTGTATTGTTAGCAATTGTCGGTATAACCAATCTACAGTTTAATAAGTTATTTTGCATGGAATCTACAAAATGGGTTTTGGTGATGGAATCGTAAATTATGGAAAGCCGTTGACCGTGCACCCTGACCAATTGTGTTTTTTAAGCTAGTATCTTTACAGGTGTCGTCCTTGTTGGAGCCGTAATAGGAAATTCTGGTTGAGCCTCTAGGTAACATCGCTATCAACTTATTTATCATTTGACAATAACTATCTACATACCAAACACGCAAACAGGTATTACAAATTTTATTCCTCTTATAATAGCAAATTTTAATTCTATGAGTAGTTAAAACAGTACTGTAAAATTTTTTTAAAGCAGCACATGAAATTTCATTAACCTTAATTTTTTTGTTTGAATTAATTACTAAACTAGTGACTTCAATTTTGTACAAGTCTGATACAATTAAAACGAGCTCGATTTAAAATACTTGACGACTTCATTCAATATTAAAGTAAATAACAATTTGTTTATGCAGTTTGCATTTCAGCAATTTTTTTATTTTTATTGTTCTAGTGGCAACATTTCAATTATGTAAATATTGTAAACAAAACATTTATAAGAATAATTAGGTTGTACATATCATTGGTTGAAAAGAGATTTATTAATAATAGATTTTTTCTACTCACTAAAATAGAGGCATCGTGTTATTATTTATTGAACTTGGATTAAATCAAGTGTATGGTTTTACTAGTAGGAATAACAATTCAAAGAACTCCACTGCAGTCCCTGAGATAAGAATAAGAATGCAGTCCTAGTATATTTTAGCAAGAAAATTTTAATCTAATTAATTTTTAGGTTACAGTGGGATGAGTTTACCTACCGTGTAGAAATTTGCTGTGCAGCAAACGGTGGACACGTTGAACATTTATAATTTATTAAAGAAAACTTTGGAACTTCCTCTTTTCATTGATATAATGATTATTCATTTTAGTTTTGTACTTTAATAAATAAGAATTCTTAAAAATAGGTCCATCATTTAGAATAACCCTGTATATTGTTTTCAAGGATGAAAGCTAAATTCGTGATATATGTGAGAACTTGTGCAAAGAGCATTCTGAATTGTAGTATCTGAATTTACAAATCACTTTATTCAAGTCGTTTCTTTACTGAAAATGGACTAAAACCCAAATATGTCAGTACGCGTACTTTCTGATATGCTTCATTGACGATACAGTGTTTTAATAAGTGATTTTTCTGAGGCATATACTATTTCCAAAGGTTGACTACTAGATTATATAAAATATAAGGAATTAGCATATTAAATAATCTTAACTGCAAGAAACTTCTAAGTATTTATCTCTGTTTGGTCGATAAAACTACAGAAGTAAACTTGATATATTTTATGAATAGTATGCATATTGACAATTATATTATACGTTTACCTTTTCGTACAATCGCAGAAAATGTTTTGGAGTCACGCAAATGCATTAGTTTATTGGTATATGATAAGATCTAGTTTAATATACAGGTGAACAATTTTTACTTTTTATGTATCCTGAAATATTTTTCCTTATTAGTTATAATTGAAAATACGTAATAACACTCTTTTTTTAAATGCAACACATTTACGAGTAACAGAAAAACAACTAGAGCGTCAATCCCTTGCTTTGTTGAATGAACGAAACATATCTTTCCAATTAGTGGACATTCCTTGATACTTTTGTCTAATAAGTATCTTTGAAATATTCGTTCTCACGAATTGAACACAACCTGTCATTAAAGCCAAAAAAACTTGTCTATTTAGTATGTATGTTAAATGAAACAAAAAATTATTTTCATACCCTTTTTATTGCATGTCTTAGAAAAACAGATACGACTTTAAACATCTTAAAAATTGGCCAAAATTTGTTTCAAACACTGCCAATTTTGTAATTTTCTGTTAAGTGTGAGATTAACAAATTCAGTTTTTCCATATTTCGTCAAAAAATGTAACATTTTATATAACCGAATTAAATTTTGTAAAATGAACTAACCCACAACTAGCTTCAAATGGAGATATCATAAATATTGGATCCCAGTAAGCCAATTTAAATACTAAAGGGAAAAGTAAAGTCAAGACATTGACCATCTTGTTATAAAGGTAAATAGTAGAATAATTTATACAAACGTCTAACATTCCTGGTTACTTCTAAATACACATGTAGAACATCCTATTACTGTAGTTAATTATTTAGTTTTCCGAAACTGACAGAGGTACAAAGTTGTGAAGTTGCTTTGAGCTGCTTATAACCATATTTCATTTTAATAATTTCTGTATTAGTTAAACCCTCCAATAGGGTTAGGCAATTTCTTTTAAGAAATATAATTTTTAGGCTAATAAATTTTTGATCTAAGAGAAAATTATTTTGTATCATATTGTCCTGTAAACATATTGGAGTTCTTTAACAACCATCAGGTTGCTAATATCTATTATAGAGCCAGGTAGATAAGAAAAAGGTAGAAGAGTATAGGAAGACCCAGACCAAGCTATATTAGTCAAATTATTAGAAATTTAGGTTGTGAAGGGTATGTAGAACTTTTTAGATTAGCACAGAATAGAAAAGAATTTAGAGCTGCATCAAACCGACGTTAAGAAGGTCGAAAACAAAATGATGATGATATTGTCAAATTTATTGTATTAGTTTTTAATGGTTATAGACGATGTCATCATCGTAATTTCGTTCCAAATAATTACAGTTTTGTAATTTATTTTATTTTGATAAACAATGTATTAATGTAAAGGAAGACGTTTTCTTCTTAAAGCACTTCGTACTTAACATCCAATCAATCAACATGCCACTTTGGTAGATTAGCAAACTTTGACAAAAAGGTTATCGAATATATAGAGTCGTCAAATGTTCTGATAATATTCTACCAAGTTGTTATTTTTAATTTCAGGGGCACGTTGGTTCCCAGATAGACAACTTTATGTTGGAGATAAACATGCCGAGGATTGTAAAGTCGCCGTAAGCATGTTATGGTATCTGCCTTAGCTACAGTCCACAATCACTCATCGGGTTTTTATAAAACCATCTGAAATTATATCGGAGAGGGTTTGTAACTAAATAAACATTTGAAATTCATTTCATGAACTGATAAAACGTACCTATAGTACATCTGTGTAACTAGGTTAAAATTTTAGCTAAATAAATTTGCGATATGTATAATTTTTGAGCTTAAGACTGTATCATGTATTTGTAATGAAAATGCTGGTGTACTATATAGTTAGAAACACAAGTCGTGTACAATAATGAAAAAACTATACTACTATACCCAAGGTCCCACGATCCGCTTAAAAAATGTTAGTCGAGCATTTTTCACAAAGATATGCCCTCATTCAGATAAGAGGTAAAATGGTGGTGCCATGTGTGTGTGTGTGTGTGTGTATGTGTGTGTGTGTGTGCGTGCGTGCGTGAGTGCGTGCGTGCGTGCGTGAGTGCGTGTGAGTGCGTGCGTGCGTGCGTGGGTGCGTGCGTGCGTGTGTGTGTGTGTATGTTGTAACGCATGTTAAAGATTCCTACCTTGCTTGGAACAGCAGGTGTTCGGCAAAATTCAACATTTTCTAGGTAACAAAAACTCGTTACCTTGCCAATGTAATACCTTTGGATGTAGCACTGAAAAATCAAATGTAAGGTATCACTTCTATGGCACCATCCTAGACACCCTTCACGGCAGTGTCTATATTCCATCACCTCTAGATGTCTACTGTGATATTGTGTGCTATTAACTTTGTACATTTATTGCATTTCCTAGTGTTTTAAGTTTATTGGATCTCTATCTATGTTTCGTGTATTTTGAGGTCACTCTTACAGTGCATACCATTGCGATATCCAAATCAGTCAGGAAAACAGTGCGGGTTAAATTAGAGAAAAGTTGCGCTTTTTTTATGCCTTTCAAAAATCTAAATACAAATCTTAGATATCTCAACCGTTTGTGAGTTATATCGCAAAAATACTGAACTTTGTCATTTTCTTCTTTCTTCTGTAGCTTTTTTATTTATTCCAAAAAAAATATGTAGTTCTGTAGTTCTTCTAATAGGAATGGCTATGATAGTCATTTAATAATTAAAAGCCGTTAATTTGAATTGTCGTGTAGAGGTACTGGTAGTAACCAAACAAAAATACATCTTTCGCAAAATATATAACTGAGAACTTGATTAACTACTTCGGTTCTATAAGCTCATTTTTAGGAACACTTAGCTTTTATCTAAGCAAATAGCCTCTTCTAAAACGTGATTTTTCTTATCTAAACAATGAACAATTTAAACGATTAACTAGAAAGGTATATACCCCTATAATTTTGATCATTTTTTAAAAAATTTAACAATGCCGCATTGCATAACAAGCAGAAGTTTTATAATATGCTATAAGGTAAAGGAATTACAAAGGAGCAGTATGCATATGCTCTAAATGTGTGGGAAATATTTAATATTTAAAACTTTGGGCAATATATATATATAGGATGTTAGGTTAGGGTGAAATTGCCTCATAGGGTGAAATTGCCCCATAGATAGGTTATGTCAGCGCCGCGGCGCTGACCTAACCTATCAATTTTTTTTTATCTAACCTAAGTCCATACAAGTCCAACTAACCTAACCTAACTCCAGACAACACTAGCTAACCTAACTCCTGACAAGTCCACATCCAACCTAGGTCCGAAGCAATTTCACCCTATGAGGCAGTTTCACCCTATGAGACAATTTCACCCTAACCTAACTTTTTTATCTTAGTTCTAATTGGAAATTTATTTATAACTAACTTTTGTTTCTACATGTAAATGTCTGAATTTTGTGGATATTAATACACATCTACAATTTATTTCTTACGACAAGGTTTTAATGACTTGCAAATGCGATCGTCTGGGATAAGCTTACTAGTATAGATATATTTAATATACTGAATAGGAACAAAGAGGTACATCATTTTAAAAAAGTCATATAAGTTGAAGATCTCTCGAATAAAAGTTTCTATACAGCGTGAAGAAATATTGGACCCTTTTGCAAGTTCATGTGGAGTAGTCCTTTAGTATTAAATATTTTTGTGTTATACTGAATGTAGTAGACAATATTTTTTAGTACATAAGTATTGAGTAGATAAGGATGAGATGTCGATTTTAAAAGTAATAAGTGACTCTGCAGATAGTTTAAATTAGATTATGTACTAAATGTACTAAATAAAATAAACCAATTAAAAATGCAATGAATTGGTAAGTACTTCAAATTTATATATATATATATATATATATATATATATATATATATATATTGCCGTGGAATCTGTGGACTAAGGTTTTACCATCGATCCTTCACTGGGCCGTCATAAAATTTTTCAAAAAAAAATAAACATTTTAAAGATTTCTTACCCTTTTATTTCCCCTTCAAATTCCTTCAGCTTCCCTGGCTAGCTCAGCTGTGCCTCTTCTCGAATACCTAAATTTACAGACATATCTCTTTCACACTCGCACACCATTCAATAAAACTACCAAATAATACCACAAACTTACAACCTTTTATTTATACCTATTAACAGATAAATTATATTCACATGTGCTAAAACAGTTTCATACAATAATTATAAAAGTCAAAATATGGTATCTTTTAAAGTCTTTGATTTTTCTAATAAATTTTAAACAACTTCAATGAGATCTGAGTAGATGGGCCCTACATGTTACCCTAAACTGACTTCACACTGGAGTAGGGTGAGCTCATAATAACCCAGTTTAGTTTGTATATGCCTTTTAAACCTTGCATAAATTAAAACCAAAAATTACAGTCCCATTTACCCTTTACAATTCAAATTTTATCCTGACTAAAATTTTGGATGTTCTAAATACACCCTCTTTCAATATTTAAACATCAATAAATAGTCCAGTATATGTATCTTTTACAATAAATTTCTGCAACCATAAATATGCCAACAAAAACGTCAACCACACAGCACAAAATTTCACAAATGTTTATACAACAACAGAAATTTCAAATAAATACCTGGAGAATTCTTTAGTCTTCATTCTTGTCGGAGATGGTTAGCATAAAAACCCCTTGGCGTTGTTACCATTAACTATACTGCTTGTCAAATCCACAGGCCTCTACCATCCATATCATGCACACAAAATAGATTACCAGCTCTGGTCACCCCCATATATCATGTTTCCATTTATTGATTTTTGCTTTGTATCGTAGTAGCCGGACCTTTATTAATTTAAAATGCACTACTCGTACTTCAAGTCAATAATTATAGGTCCGCTACTACGGTTTCATACTTGTAACCACTACATTTACTGTAATATTACATAAAATACTTACAACAGCTTTATTATTGTATTCTGAATTGGTATTCAGCACTTTTATCGACGTAAAGGAAAAGAAAGAGAACCTTAATAATCTAGGTTGAGTATTTATATGCTCTTAAAACCCCCTTAGTGGACGCTCTTCAAGCGAAAAGCTTATTTTCAACTCTAATTCTAAAAATTTTGAATATAACCGTCGGTTGATTCTAAAAATTTTTTCCGCCGTGCTTGTTGTATACTTCGAATTCGCTTACAACCTTCGCGTGTGCATTCGTTTCTAACACTGTTGACCTTCGACCAATGACAGAGTTTTCTGTCGTCACAAACTCCACCTAAACTATAATTATCTCTGTCTTATGCATGCCTGCTGTCTCGTTCAAAACCCAACTTGAGTCACAGAAAATCGATATTGATGACATCTTATCTCAACTCCACGTGTATACTGTACGTGCATTTCAATCCCAACGCTTTTATATCTGTGTCTATCTGTTGTATATAACCAATCGTCCATTTCCCTCGCTCTTTAAGATGTTTGTTAGCCTTGTTATTTATACCAAACTGACGGTTGAAAATATTTTCTATAAAACCCTATCTTAACACACGCTCGACTTCTTCGAATGTAACCTTTTAAAACGCAGGTGTTTCTGTTAATTATCGAACGTTTGAACATAACAACTTCTTGGACTTTCTGCTTCTTGGTATCTGTATAAAACGAATATATTTGCCTTTGAATTATTGATTTTCTTACACAGCACGTTCCCTTATGCTTATATGTGTTGAATTCAAATAACTTATAGTTAATTATGGGTATCCTTGAACTTCTATTTGCTTTAAAACTGTTTTTTCTTTATGTAATCCTAACATTCCAATTATTAAATATAAAAATACCTTAATGCTTCGTCCGTTTTCACTATATGAATTAAATTAATTTTTGCGCGTAAATAATTTTCTCTTTTCTATATACAGGGTTGTTGAAATTTTATTGTATCTGCCTATTTCCCCTTTGAATCCACAACAATATATATATATATATATATATATATATATATCTATATATATTGCTGTGATATACTCCTTTGAATGCGGGAACTGGGTCCTTTCAACAAAAAAATTCTAGTCCCACCGATTGGGCGTCATAAACTGCTGTGATCCTGGTTTCGCTTCAGCTGCTCACCTAATTTTATAAACCTCCTCATTCATAAAATTAAACAACACATTCCTACCACAAACATCAACGTCAACTCTATTTACATCAATATTCACAATACATTAAAATTTCAAGATTAAAATTCAGCATAAATTTCAGTTTTAAAAAGAATTTCAAGATTAATTTTATTATCATTTTAACGTGCATCCAGAATTAAAGTCCTTGTAGGATGCCTACTAATTAATATAACAATATATGCAGAGTAAAAGGAGCATCTACCACCCTTTACGTTAATTAACCAGGTTCGTCTAATTGAGCTCAAAGACATACCTAAAATTTCATCATAATCCAGAACATCAATACTAAATACCCTTTCTACTTAAACAAGCAAATTTCATCTTAACATTAAAATTTTATGGTTAGTACAATTTCACTAATGTCCATTTAAAGTAAATCAATTATCAAGTAATTCAACACACCAAAATGTCAAACAAAATAGTATAATTTACCTGAAGGTTACTGTCCTCGTAGCTTTAATGTACATCGTCCCTTTAGTTAATCACACCATTCCAACAGGATTATATTTACGGCTTCTAATTCTCAACGCTTTTAAAATTTTCTCCATCACCATTTATTTAAAGTTGTTTCGGGGCTTTTCCGGAACTCATCTGTGTATATCTGACCCTTGTTTCGTGGATCCAGACACGTATTTGAACCATTTAATTATTAACACCCCCGAAAAATAGCAAAGAAATTCATGCGTCTTTCACCAATATACGCCAAAACTGCCTACTTTTGTGTATACATTTGTCGTTGTAAATTTTGCTAATTGGTACAGTGATACTAAATTTTATTACCTTGTATCTAAGTGCACTGAAGTACATTCATGTTAGCACGCAAATAACAAACTATTTTGAATCACTAAAATATACGAGCAAACTTTAAATTATTTTATCATACTAAAATGCACTGTTTAACATCTTCAATCAAGTCGCGGATGTAAGAGCTTTTAACGCATCGAATAGTCAAAAGTCTAAGAGAGAGCTTGTTTATATTCACCTCGGTATATATAGCAAAAAGCCTGTCTGTCGGTCTGTTCCCCAAAACGGGTAATTCTAAAGAATTTCTCATGCCATGTTTCCAGTCCGTCGCTCGCGCATCGGTTTTTACGAATTTTTCACTCGCCCCATTTAAAACTCAGAAATTCTCACACGGCACGCAAACATGTCCGAGAAAAGCTAATTAATTTTGTACAGAAATCGTTGTTTCTACCTCTGATATTTGCATCCTATTTTCAACCAATTGTGACCCTCGTGACGTTGCTTAAATCACGCCTTTTACTATATGTGTCTTTGCTTGACGCATTTTCTCTTTCCTTTTCTAACCTGTTCGTATTGGTGCAAATTGATATTCTTTATTATCGATTATATTTTAGTCCATGTGGACTATCTGGGTTTAATAACCCCGTATCGCACCTTCTCGTGAATATTAAGCCACGGTTTCTTCAAGATTCTTTGAAACCATTTGTTATCTACACAATTTTCGCCGTACGTGATATTTAAACTACGCAGGTGTTCAAAATAATATTAATTCTCAGAGCTTTATTTTCTGGTATTATAATCTTGGATTTTCACAGTTTTATGCTTATTATTAATAATGGTTTAATTAACTCCAATTAAAATTGACTTCTATCCTTTCATTTTTAGCGAATACAAGTTAAATATTAATTATTATGTGTACACTTTGTTTTACTACCGGTTACTTAAAATAGGGTTAATTAATATAAATTTTGCACGTAATTTCCATTTGTTTAGGAATAATTACATTACCCGCAGAGTTTTTTTTAATACTGTTTCTTTTCATATAAAGCGTCTTGTACATGATTTTAAATCTCTTATTTTTACTGAAACTAATAAATTTTTATGCTTCTCGGTTTTAATAACGCGTACTATCTAATAATATTCATTATACACGGTGATTAAAATTATTTGATGTGATTATTTAATTTTCTACCCTGGTCTAAATATGAGTATTTTCCCCCTATTTGAATACAAATAATCCCACTTATTTGAATGCAAATATAAAGCATTTAGACAAAAATTACAAAAAATTGCCTATCTCTCTACCCTTATCTATCTAACTTACCTACTTTGTCTCCAATCCAAAAAAAATATTTACACCTATCCTATATCCCTATCCTATTCCCAACTCTTAACTAATCTTCACTATACTTTACTTCCCCCTACCTAATCCTATATGCCTATCCTACTCTTACTCTATTCCTAACTCTCCACTAATCTTCTATGAAATATCTACACTTAACCTATCTTATTTTCTTCCTACATTTACTCTTTATTCTCATCCTAAACCTATTTCTAATTATCTCCCATATTTATCCTATATCTAGCTCTATTTTCTATCAACACCTACTTTTACTCTTCTATATACACCTATGCTATCCCTTATTCTATTTAAATCTAACTCTCTTCTTGACCCTCCATGTCTTTCTTCTCACCATCCTAATACTCTTCATCCCTCTTTCTCCCCCTTCTATATCTATACTTAACATCCCTGTTATCTCACATAAAATAAACTTATCATCCCTATTATCCTGACTTTTAAATATTACTTCTTCTTCAGTCCCTACACTTGTCTGTTTCTTATTTATCATTGTTTCCTTTTCTGCCGACAAACCAAACGATACTACCTTAAAATTATCGATTTTTCCCTCTATGGAAAATCCTGTGTACCTTCTAGAATTCTTATGTAATGGAATCCGCCAGAATGAATCCCTTAAATCTACTTTGTTAAAAACAAACTTGCCATCTTTACTTAATTCCGCCTTTACCTGCTCCTGATATGCTGCTTCTACCCCCACTACTTCTGCATGTTTTTGTACTAAAGCTTGAACCTCTACTATCCTATCCTCTGGACATCTTATTGTGTTGATCTGTTTACCTTCATCATCCTCTACCTCTACTACATTAATACTAAACCCCGTGTCATCCTCTGTGACTTCATAACTGCCCTTCCATGGCACTACCCTATCCTTAATCTTTACTACCTTCCTTTCCATATCTATCAAAACCCCTAACTTCATCATACAGTCAACACCTAAAATGCTCTGAAACTTCAGTCCAGGTACAATTACAAACTCCTGTTCACAGCTTAAACCTCCTATATCTATCCTAAGCACCACAACACTATTTACTACAGCAAACTTCTTTTTATTTGGAGCTACTAAATGGCTACGCTTTATAGGCATAATTCTATCACAAACCTTATCCCTAATTTTGCTGACGAATTCCTCCGATATTAAACTCGCCTCTGCCCCTGTATCAAGTAATACTTCTACATTATTCTCAAAATTTCTAAATTAATAATTGGCAAACATAATTTTCCTCAGTTTCTGGCTCTACTTCCTCCTCAATTTTGAAAAATTCACGTGGATGTTCATATACATTTACACTGAAATCTAGTGGTCTGTCGCGTTCTAAAAATCCTGTCCAGGTCTGTTTTCCCTACTTGGTCCTGGTCTAGCCGTCACCTCAGCGTATGTCCTAGGTGTTTCCACTCGTTCCGTGTCTGTATTAGCAGTCCCGCTCACGTCCGGTGAACTATTCATTCTGGTAGGTCCCGGTCTCGGTGCAGGTCCCCTTCCTAAACTATTACTCCTAACATATGGTCGTCTCTGTTCCCAATTCTGTCGCTGGTATCCGTAACTATTCCCCCGTCTAGCGTAGTTGTCCCGTCTATTGTCAAACCTAACTGTGTTGATCTGTCTTTCCCTGTTATCCCGAGGTCGTCCACTACTTACGTCGTCGTATCTCTGCAGGTATTTTAAAAATATTTCTCTGTCCACTATGTTCTGTAGGGCTACGTGTTGTCTTATCTCTGCCTCGAAGTGTCGTGATAAATACTTAATAATTTGTCGGTCCGTCAGTGGTGGGTTCAGTTGCTTTGCTATGCTATACTTGCGTATAGCATATTGCTCCCTACTTCCTGAAAATTCTCCCTTAAATTTCCCTGTGATTAAGTCGTCTCGTACCTGATCTTGTCTGTGGTCACTCCAGTAGTGCTTTAAAAATTTGTTTTCAAAGTCCTGATACGTGTCTATGTCCTGTCCTACTAAATTGTACCACGCTTCCGCATTGTCCTTTAATAAAGCCTTTATCGTATTTAGTTTAGTCTGTTCGTCAAATAAATTTCCCACTAGATTTCTTACACTATTAATAAAAATTTGTGGATTTACCCTGTTATCGCCATAAAATTTCATGTGTTGGTCCAATGATACTCCACCTGTAGAAAATCTGGGACCATCCCCCGTTAAATTTGACATGTTGTATTTGATACTACTAACTTCGCGTTCTACCCTGCCTAACTGATCCCTACATGAGTCCGTTACTTCAGTCATTTTTACATTAATCTCTTCTTCACAAAAAATGCGTACTTCGGACTTTAAATGTCCCATTTCCTGTCGAAGACCTGCAATATCACGCTCATTTTTTTCAACCCTATTTTCTACTTGCCCCAGTTTCACGGTAAGAATATCTTTAAATTCTGTAAATTCTTTAGTATTTTGTTCAATTTTCCCGCTTATCTGCTCTAATTTTTGGTTGGACTCCTCCCTCGCTCTATTAGATTCTTCGCTTAGCAGTTCTAATTTTCTGTTGGACTCCTCCCTAGCTAATCGCATTTCCTCTAACATTCTCATCATTAACTCATTTCCTTGATCCCTGATTCCGTCCTCGACTGATCTCTACTGCCTCCAGCTTCTTCCATTTTCGAAATTTTCTCACACAATGCACTATCGTCACTTCCAATTTCCACTCCTTGACTCCTTAACCACTCCTTTCTCTGCATACGTTCTAATCACTCTCACACACTCTAAAATACTCTTAAATTTATACACACACCGAAACTCTCTCTCAGATCGCCAGTTTCCTGGAATAAAATCACAAAATTTTATTTGGAACTCGAGCCCTCACGTTGTGGTCGCCATATACTGCTGTGATATACTCCTTTGAATGCGGGAACTGGGTCCTTTCAACAAAAATTCTAGTCCCACCGATTGGGCGTCATAAACTGCTGTGATCCTGTTTTGGCTTCAGCTGCTCACCTAATTTTATAAACCTCCTCATTCATAAAATTAAACAACACATTCCTACCACAAACATCAACGTCAACTCTATTTACATCAATATTCACAATACATTAAAATTTCAAGATTAAAATTCAGCATAAATTTCAGTTTTAAAAGAATTTCAAGATTAATTTTATTATCATTTTAACGTGCATCCAGAATTAAAGTCCTTGTAGGATGCCTACTAATTAATATAACAATATATGCAGAGTAAAAAGGGAGCATCTACCACCCCTTTACGTTAATTAACCAGGTTCGTCTAATTGAGCTCAAAGACATACCTAAAATTTCATCATAATCCAGAACATCAATACTAAATACCCTTTCTACTTAAACAAGCAAATTTCATCTTAACATTAAAATTTTATGGTTAGTACAATTTCACTAATGTCCATTTAAAGTAAATCAATTATCAAGTAATTCAACACACACCAAAATGTCAAACAAAATAGTATAATTTACCTGAAGGTTACTGTCCTCGTAGCTTTAATGTACATCGTCCCTTTAGTTAATCACACCATTCCAACAGGATTATATTTACGGCTTCTAATTCTCAACGCTTTTAAAATTTTCTCCATCACCATTTATTTAAAGTTGTTTCGGGGCTTTTCCGGAACTCATCTGTGTATACCTGACCCTTGTTTCGTGGATCCAGACACGTATTTGAACCATTTAATTATTAACACCCCCCGAAAAATAGCAAAGAAATTCATGCGTCTTTCACCAATATACGCCAAAACTGCCTACTTTTGTGTATACATTTGTCGTTGTAAATTTTGCTAATTGGTACAGTGATACTAAATTTTATTACCTTGTATCTAAGTGCACTGAAGTACATTCATGTTAGCACGCAAATAACAAACTATTTTGAATCACTAAAATATACGAGCAAACTTTAAATTATTTTATCAAACTAAAATGCACTGTTTAACATCTTCAATCAAGTCGCGGATGTAAGAGCTTTTAACGCATCGAATAGTCAAAAGTCTAAGAGAGAGCTTGTTTATATTCACCTCGGTATATATAGCAAAAAGCCTGTCTGTCGGTCTGTTCCCCAAAACGGGTAATTCTAAAGAATTTCTCATGCCATGTTCCCAGTCCGTCGCTCGCGCGTCGGTTTTTACGAATTTTTCACTCGCCCCATTTAAAACTCAGAAATTCTCACACGGCACGCAAACATGTCCGAGAAAAGCTAATTAATTTTGTACAGAAATCGTTGTTTCTACCTCTGATATTTGCATCCTATTTTCAACCAATTGTGACCCTCGTGACGTTGCTTAAATCACGCCTTTTACTATATGTGTCTTTGCTTGACGCATTTTCTCTTTCCTTTTCTAACCTGTTCGTATTTATTATCGATTATATTTTAGTCCATGTGGACTATCTGGGTTTAATAACCCCGTATCGCACCTTCTCGTGAATATTAAGCCACGGTTTCTTCAAGATTCTTTGAAACCATTTGTTATCTACACAATTTTCGCCGTACGTGATATTTAAACTACGCAGGTGTTCAAAATAATATTAATTCTCAGAGCTTTATTTTCTGGTATTATAATCTTGGATTTTCACAGTTTTATGCTTATTATTAATAATGGTTTAATTAACTCCAATTAAAATTGACTTCTATCCTTTCATTTTTAGCGAATACAAGTTAAATATTAATTATTATGTGTACACTTTGTTTTACTACCGGTTACTTAAAATAGGGTTAATTAATATAAATTTTGCACGTAATTTCCATTTGTTTAGGAATAATTACATTACCCGCAGAGCTTTTTTTAATACTGTTTCTTTTCATATAAAGCGTCTTGTACATGATTTTAAATCTCTTATTTTTACTTAAACTAATAAATTTTTATGCTTCTCGGTTTTAATAACGCGTATTATCTAATAATATTCATTATACACGGTGATTAAAATTATTTGATGTGATTATTTAATTTTCTACCCTGGTCTAAATATGAGTATTTTATATATATATATATATATATATATATATAAAGAACATGGTATTACGCGATTGGAAGCGACAATATACAACTGTACAATTGGCAACTATGTCAGTGCGGAAAGGATGTATAATCCCTTAAAAGACTGCTTAACCTTATTGGTAGATACTAAGTTATACTTCCTAAAGACGCCAATGTACTCGGTACCACTTGCCAAAATGTGGAGTAAGCTATCGGACAAGCTACAAAATAGCTGCTGTTTAGTGTATAATAACCTAATACAGTACGTGTATTGGAGAAATGGCAATACAAAGAAATTGACGGGCTTGCAAATTAAGTTGTTCGAAAAACCAGAGGAAAGGGAAAAATTGATAAAGTATGTGCTTTCGGCTTTTAGTTTTAACTATTTACCTGTAAATTATTTGGAGATAGTAGAGGAGGAAGACAGCCAAGATAAAATAAAAATCGTACACAAGTGCTACATTAAAGCAGGTAGTACAAATTTTACACAATCTTCAACACCATATTGTACAATTTCAAAAGAAATAGTCATTTCGGAATTGGGATTGATAGATACGCCTAACATTCGCCCAGAGGTTGTACGTCAACGCTTAAATATTGGCAGTAAACTCTATCCGTTTACGCTAAAGGAAATTGCCCCATTATGCATGCCATACGCTGTAAGTGGAAGAAAAAGACAACTGAAATTAGATGAAATGGGTGCAAATAGGCGAAAATTGGACTACATAGAAAACACTGCGACAATACGCGAACAATACAAAGATGTGTTAGACAAAGAACATCTTATTAGAGAAAATGAGGAAGAACTAAAAGATTATTTTATGTGCCGATGAACTGACTTAAATACATCCGGATTCTACAAGCTGTATTTTGCGGTTAGTAAGAAAGACTCTTTTAGTTATGTAGGCGTCCTTGCGGAAAAGGATGTTACTAAATCCGTATACTTTTTAAAAGGTTATTCTAAAAACGTATTTATCAAAATGGCAGATAAAAAAGACGAACTAAGGAATGCGGGTTTCGTAACCTTGGCGTACACCAAAGGGGCTCCGCTAAACATTGCATATTTGCCTAGTAAAGAACCTTTCGGATCATTTAAAACCGAGGGCCCTACAACCTATAACGGCCATATATTCCCAAAAGTGGTAGACATGCAACTATGCAACAGTGAGTAGGAGAATAAGGATTCCCTCCAATACCGACAAGAAGAAGTCGATCAAGCTAACAAGATACGTATGCAGGACACAGTGGGAAAGCTGCGATTAAAAGATTGTCATAAGCTGCAAGAATTACACGAGGGAATGGATCTGGTTGTCGGTGGAATCAAATACTTTATGTATAGAGACAAACTTCGGTACATTTTGCAATTCCAAAACCAAGACGGTCTCTATTGGCTATTAATAAAATTAGTTTATCGAGCGAAGATGACAAGCGTAACGTCATCCCTGAAAGCATATCAATCTACCCATGGGGGCATAAAGATATAAATGTAAGATAGTTGTTTATATTTGTATAGATTTTGTAAATCTGTTGTACATATTAGTTTTAAGATTCCATAATTTTTAAGTTCTTCTCCCACCTTCCCTTCTTCCAAATCCTTCCTGCTTCTATCCTGGTGGACAGAGTATACGTGTTATCCCCACGTGGTGTTCGCGGGACACATCGGTTTTAGATTTCTCGGGAAATGGTTGGTTAAAGCATATGTCTTGGATAGCGAAAAAGGGTTCTAAAGATGGAGTTAAATAAAGATGGGCAAAAATTAGAGGTTTGGCTCTTTAAAAGGCGTTGCTTTGTGGTCCTATTTAGAATCTATTTACAGATTTGGGCTGCCTAGAAAAATCTAATATTAGTTGATACTAAACAAAATATAGTTATCTTAAAAGAGTGACTGACTACCCCGCGGATAATAAATACAATATACCACTTGTCAGCAAAAAAGTTGTAGGAAAATTCAAAAACGAATTTAATGGGGGTCTAGTATTAGAATTCGTCGCTACAAAAGCCAAATCCTACTGTATTGTAAGCGAGAAAGACACGGTTAAAAAGATTAAAGGCGTCTCACGAAGTGTAGTTAAGTAAAACTGAGGGTCCTACAACCTATAACGAACATATATTCCCAAAAGGGGTGGGCATGCAAATATGCAACAGTGCGTGGGAGAATAAGGATTCTCTCCAATAAGAAATTAAAGTTTCCATGTACGTAGCAACAGTCATTGGGAAATGGTAGAAATGTTAAACCTATAAAGGCGATTAGTAATTGTGGTTTAGAAAAATAGTAGTTTTCTTGGACTTAATAAAATAGCTTAGACTGATTAATGTATATGGTTACATATTCTCGTACACATCTACAAACATCTGCTTACGTCCACATACGGACATGGCGATGCCTGTAGTTTTTGTTTAACAAATAGTAGGAAAGATACGTTAGGTGTTAGTGTGTGGGAAGCTTATCGGATCGTTGGATTCAAAAAGAACGGTACGGCGGAATGTATGGTGGTTCCCGTTAGAATAATCAAAAGAGGTTAATCGATCGTATTAGCTGTTTAAATATGCGAAAGTGTAAAAGCCTACATAAGCAAAATTTAATTATCAGACAAAAAAAGTGCGCGATGTGCTATACTTTTAAAGAAAGTATAGAATGGTGCTTTGCAGCGGTCCTAGCAGTAAAAAAGGCGACTGACTTTTTCAAGCAACTACAAGAATAGCAGTAACGCAGAGAAAGGGTATGCATGTATTATACAGCGCACTGTTACTATAAAATATGTTAGTTTACCGGTAGTTCGAACGTGTAATTGATCACGACTTATAGATTCCTCGGAGGTTTAAATTTCTGAACCATTGTCGTTTGAAAAATGTTTGGAAATTTTCAGAACTGGAGCAGGTCGATGTATAAGTTAGACGGATGATTGGTCGAGTTTTTTCTACCTTTTACGAGGGAATCGGAAGTTAACAGACATAGAGCATCTAATTGTCTATTTGGGTGTATCGAGTACTTACCGGCTCTAGAAATAATTACGTGCTACCGACCGCTATGCGGAAGATTTGGTTCTAGGAAATGAGCAACCTACGAAAGTACGGAATACTTTGTATTAATGCTAATTGGTTTAGTGACCGCGCTTGAGCACTCTTCAGTGTCTTCGGCAATCTTCGATTGTTTCCAAAATGTATATAAACCATGGCGCTATCCATGGAAGCTGGTAGAAGAAAAATGTCATCCGAAAATATTTTTGTGGTGCTTGCTACACCTGGAAAAATGCTCTCAAACGGCATCAGAACAAATGTCGTGGTGTAACATCGTCCACTTAAGCTTATACATCCGTCAGCAGCAAAGTACTTAAACTGTGGGTCTTGCGGTATCGCTTTTACGAGAATGGACAACTTATTACGGCACAAGGAAAAACAGCACGGCATGTCATTAAGCCGTAAACGTTCAGCTCCGCCAGCTGTTAAAAAGTCTTGTACAAAACAACCACAAATTCTTTGTAAATTATTCAATTTCGTTATTTAAAACAAATTAAATTTTAATCTATAATTAGCCGCGCTCGTAAAATGAGAAACTAATGGTTAATTTTAATGCCGCTAAGTATATACTTTCGCTTGGTGATTCATTTAGAAACTATTCAAGCCTGCCATTTCCGAAAATATGACGTAGAAGTTATTTAAAATTAAATTGCTTTATTAGTATGTATCTTGTAGACAACAAGTTTGGTATTCCCTTAGTAAAGGTTTAAAGTGCTTTATTAAGTTTTTGTTTATAGTAGTACTGCATCTTCTACCGCACAACTTACAGCCAATTTGTGTGCGTGAGTTACCACCCTTTTGGTTTTTTAATATGCACGCGATGCGATTGCTGACCCGTATAACATGGAAGACGTTTCCGGTGTTTATACTAACTGCATTCGCAGCATGGACGATGCGAACCGTGCGCATGCATTGGTGCTAAATGTACTGGATGAGCAGCAAGGATTGGCAAAAGATGATGTCATTTAGTTCCACGCTGAATCCTTAACTTCATTCGGCTGTCTTCGGAAACCAATCGGTTTGCATTCTATAGGGTACATAAAGCAGGTATGCAAAAGTAAACTTTTTAGTTATAAGCTAGTTCTTTACATGTGATTATCCAATGCTCCACCCGAAGGTACTACATTGGCCAGGAAGCGAGTTTATTTTTACCTGAAAAATTTGGAATTTTGCCGAACCCTTGCTGTTCCAAGCAAGGAAACGATCTTTAACGTGCGTGACAACACTCACACACGGGACCTCACATTTTACCTTTCATCCGAACGAGGGTGTATTTTTGTGAAAAATGCTCGCCTAATATTTTTCAAGCGGACCGTGTCGGGATTTCAACCCGGGACCTTGGTACTATTTTGTCCGTCGAATATAAGTGCACTTGAAGCCAGGTACCGGTCTGCCTTTCAACGCAGCTTATAAGTTATAAAGCACGGAACTAAAACGCCAGGGGCCAGAGTTATGTATAAAAATGGGTTAACGTTTCTGAACTGCAATGAGCGTTGAACATTATGAATTAGGATCCATGGTGAGTTATAATGGAACAGAAATTAATAAAAGTGTGGCTAGATAAAAGTGTGGCTAGATTTTAAATAAAAAATAAAATTCTTTAAATTGATATTTATGAGTTTTTCTGTTCTCATTTTATGGTGAGGCACTGCCTCACCTACCTCACCGGAGAAGCCGTCCCTGCTACCGTGCACCACTAAAAACTAGCCGATCCACTAATTAACTGTTGCGTCACTTCGTCCATGGTAAAGTAAAATTAATTGAAGCACTTACGGTTAATTTAGCACATAACAAGTAACTTTTTTAATTTTGTCATGAAATTGCAAAATATTTATTATACGTATCATAACATTAAAATACTTCTTGTGCAGAACAAAGATCTCCAGAAAAATCTTTCTTGCAGAACAAGTGACTTAGAAAATTTGCAGATGATAAAGTTAGGTGTAAGAATAACTTAAACCAGTTATTTAGTGATGAATCATGACAAACTTTATAAGTTAGTTCGCTTACAAGTTTCACCAAAGTCCTATAGTGCTGATTTTGTTTTGTACTAAAATGCCCTCCGAAAATATTTTTAATTGCAACTTTTGCGGTGCTTCCTATACCTTGAAAAATGCTCTCAAACGGCACCAGAACAAATGTCGTGGTGTAACATCGTCCACGGTTAAGCTTATACATTCGTCAGCAGCAAAGTACTTAAACTGTGGGTTTTGCGGTATCGCTTTCACGAGAATGGACAACTTACTACGGCACAAGGAAAAACAGCACGGTATGTCATTAAGCCGTAAACGATCAGCTCCGCCAGAAGTTAAATGGTCTTGTACGAAACAACCACGAATTATGTGTAAAGTATGCGATTTCGGAATGGACAAGACTACGTATGCCGCACACTTGAGGAGCAACAGACATAAAATGCAACAGTTACCGCTACTAACGACGATGGTGTAGAAATGGATAGCACATCGTTTAACAACCGCATGGCTAGCTATCGCATAAAGTACGCCAGTGTCGACGATGAAGTGTCCGTGTTTCTTTGGAAGCAGAAAGAGCGGTTTATTCGATTACTTAATGAAAAAGAACACAATATACAGCAATAAAAGTTAATTGCAAACTGTACAGCGTCTACACAAAAATGGGAGAAGAGACTACCGATGTGAAATCCTTTAACACAAAAAAAAATATGGTTATAACGTCTTCTAGTAATCTGGAAAAAATGTACGAGGTCTTAAGCGAAACCATGAGAACAAAATCAGAGGAATTTGAAACATGTAAGTCCGGTTGGTTTTTGGAAAAGGTGCTCTATTTAGAAATAAAAATTAATAAGTATAAGCCGATGTGAGGAGTTCTAGGTTAAGAATAAAAATTGTGAATATGTATTTAGAAATGTGGTTTACAAAATTTAAACTGTATTAGTAAAAATTGTCAGTAATAAAAAGTTTTAAGAATGGTTTTTAGATTTTCTTTTAGGTATGAGCTGCAGGAAAGTTATAATTTAGAGGGTATGTGTGTAAAACGGTAAGAGGTGGTCCTATTTTAAATCTATTTACAGATTCGGATTCTACATAAAATGCTAGACTAATTTGATGTATCGCATAGCTAAACAATTTATAAGGACGGTTAGAAATCGCTGCCGGTAAAAAATCTTAAAATGAGGGTAGCTCCCTGGGGGATGATGCTACCTGAAAAATTTCTAGAGATTCGGGCAGCTGAGAAAAATCTAATATTAATTGATACCAAAGAAGGTACATTTATCTCCTGGGTAGAAGGTCGAAGAATACTATTTGGTTCAGAATGTTAGCGGTAAAAAAATCTTAAAATTGGGGTAGCTCCCTGGAGGATGATGCTATCTAAAAAAATTCCTAGAAATTCAGGTAGCTGAGAAAAATCTAATATTAATTGATACCAAACAATATAGATTTATCTCGTGGGTGGAAATGTGGAGAAAGATTTATCTTGCGGGTGGAAAGAAGGCGGGTCTGAGGTAATCAAAATGATTAATGTGGAGATGTCCAAGCAAGGAAGAGAGCAAGGAGGGAACAGGGAGGAAATCCATCTCCTCAGATCCTCCTTATGGGAATTTACATGTAAATTGGGTCCAGATGAAGGAGCAAATGAGGATGCTGGAGCAAATGAGGTCACAGAAGACCTGGTCTTACACTACTCCAATGTTCAAAAGTGTTTCAATCTTTGATGAAAACCTTGCAGCAGTGGAACTTCTTAAATCAGAAACATACTTTAATAAATCAGTATCTGTTGGCATGTGCATTCTCGACATAGCAAAGTTTACTATATATGATATGTATTGTTGATATATGAACACTGTATTTGGAGATGTGTACCATATTTTCTACACAGACACGAATAGTTTAATCTACAAAATTATAAATCACAATCCATTTGAACCTATTAAGCGTAAATGTCAACAACAATTTGATACATCAGACTATCCTTCAGAAAGCTTTTATGAATTTCTCTAATTAACAAGAAAGTATTGGGAATCATGAAAGATGAAAATAATGTACGGCTTTTGACTGATTTTATTGGTTTATATTCGTAAATATATACAATCAGAATTTTAAAGGCGATAGAAAAAGATGCTTGGTTATTGCGATTAACAGCAGAAGATGAATCATAATGTCAACCACTTGCTATTCAAGACTTTAGTATTGCTAAGAATATAAAAGGAATTACACGATTCTTTATAAAGAGTAAGATTACTTTTAATAATTATGTTAACTATGTAGAACATTTTAAGAAAACGTTCGTGGCGCAGTACTTATTTCAGTCGCCCAAGCATCAAATTTATTCTATGTCTCCAGAAAGCATGTAGCGTTTATCATTTCTGGCTCGCACTTTGCATTGCCCATCGGGTATTACTCAATTTTGGATGTTAGTTAGACTTATGATTGCAGTTGACATGCAGAACATTTATTGAATACATGTAGTCTCTAATAAAGTTCTGGCTTATATTTAAAAATTTTAACGACGTCACTTGTTCCCATATTCCAGATTTAATTGGAATCATTAGTCACCTGGGGATGTAAGTTTAACAAGAATGATTGCATTATGCTCTAGTTAGTGTCAAACTACCGCGACCGATTTAATTTACAAGCATAGCAAGGCGTTGTCGACCTTTTTTAACGAACGGAGTTGATGGTTGCGTTGTAATCTAACTTATAGTAACCCGGAAAGATATAAAATATTTCTTACTGATTTTATTGCTTTTTTAATGATAACGTAAATTCTTAATATAGATGACGCACTTTTCTCTAATTAATCACGTAATACCTTAGAATATGTTTTATTTAAAACTTATAAAGTAAATTTAAATGACTATTTTATTTTTGATATTGTACACACGCGGAAAAATAATTAAAGTACGCGTTTGCTTTATTTATGGTTAATTTGTATAGTAATAAAATACAGATATTAGTATAATTACATAATTAATCAAAGCTTCAATTGCTTTCTTAACGGTTTGTCAAATGCAAAAAGATTTGCATCTTAATAATTGTAATAAAAACATTGGTTTTTATGGTAAATAAAGCAAATATTATGTAATAATTTGATATTGTTCTTACGCGGATTAAATGATATTTTGTATTTATATCTTAATGATTGTAATATACACTGAAAGTGTGTTTTTATTTGCATTTTAATGGCTTTGCATTTATATCTTAATGATTGTAACATTCACTGGAAGTATGTTTTTATTTGCATTTTAATGGCTTTGTATTTATCTCTTAAAATGATTATTTACTTACACGGAAAGTGTGTTTTGCTTTTTATTTTAATGGCTTTGTATTTACAATACGTTTATATTTATACAGGATAGAATAATGAATATTCGGAAATTTCAATTTTTCCAGTTTCTTTCTTTTGGGTGGGTTTTGTTTATGAAATTTGGGTTTCAACGACCTCTCGCGACCCGTCTATCACATCAATATGTATATGCACAGGGTGTGCCACAACGATATGACATTAACCGTATATGGAGAAATAATAGGAATTAAATCTGAAAATTTACATACACATATATCAATGTGCTCTATCTATTGAAAATAGTGGTGGCTTCATATTACTTTCGGTTACACGGGAAAAACTATCAACTTTGTTATTTCAAATAACCGATTGTTAGGTAAACCTATTGGGAGCAATAAAACGCTATAACATTGTTTTGTTGTGTGAGAGTGTTTTTATTGTAATTATATCAAGTATGGATTGCAAAAGCCAAAATTTTCAAGAAATTAATGATATTTTGAAAATGGCTTGATTTCGATATATGAATGTCGCATGATTTAAACCCAGAATTGTCCATATTATTCAAAAGTTATTAATACATGGTGTTGTACCAGACATAAAAAAAATTGACAGCTACCTTCGGTGTAACCGGAAATAATATAAAGACACCATTATTTTCAATAAATAGTGAATATTGGCAATGTGTTTGCAAATTTTTAGATTTCAATTCGCACTACTTCTCCATATACGAGTAATGGCCCATCGTCGTGACGCACAATCTGTAATAATACATGCAGTTAGATATAGTGTTACACTTTATTATTAAGTCCCCAAGTATGAGTTTATTAATTTAGCTTCAGGGATTTTTTAGAATTCGGCATGGAAAAATCCCCGCTAAATACTGCAATTTTCGTTGACACTGTGAATACCCTGGATTATTAGTGTTTACACGGACCTTAAGGTTATTCACTTATCTTTGCTATCGTAAGCGCTGACAAGACTTTGTATGTGAGAAATTTATTTTCCCATGAACGCTAGCGGAAGTGCGACAATCTCAGTTGGAGGGAAGAGACGTTTAAGGCGAGAAACGCCGTCTAGTTTAATGATTACCGTACCGGCTTCCGTAGAGTAACGATTACCGTACCGACTTCCATGGAGTAACGATTACCGTACCGTCTACCGTGTCGTGAGTGCTTCGTATTTATTCCCACCCTTCTATCCCTATCTTTATCGTACCGCTCAGCAAAGCGCCACCAGCAGAAGCAGCGATCAACAACAAGGGCAGTAGAAGCAGTGATCAACAAAAGGGCAACAGCAAAAAACCGCCCCTTATAAGGATGTTGACGTCCATTCAAATGTCGGGTTTAAGTGTTTTATGACATTATTTACTTACCCGGGGGTTTATTGCAAGAGTTGATTGTAATAATAGTTATATACACAAAATAGTTATTGTAAATGTAAATGTTTGTAAAAGGTTGACCATCTGTTGGTTTTTCTTTTGTAAATGAAAGAAAACACACAGATTGTAAGCAAACGCGGAAATATTTACTGCAAATGAAAGTTGAATCTAATACAATTACGTATGGAACCAATATCATTCATACGACCGTCACCACTCAGATTGCAAGCTTGCATCCGAATGTCGAAATTTTCGATGACCTTTCCTTCAATTTTTTTTCGAATATTGTTTTTAGGTCTTGGACAGTTCGTGGATGATTGGTATATAGATTTTCTTTTACATAACCCCAAAGAAAAGAGTTCAATTGTGTTAAGTCACAAAATCTTGGTGTAAAGTTCGCATCAGTGTTTCGCGAGATTATTCGACCACTGAACTTAGTGCGCAATTAATCGATGTTTTAGCGTGTTGCGTGAATCGTAGTGCCATCTTGCTGAAACCAAAACTCATTCACATTCAATTTCGGCCATAAAAAAATTCACTAACCTGTCACGATATCGTTCGGAATTCACCATAATGGCGTCTTCACGATCATTTTTGAAGAAGGACCGTCCAACGATTCCACCAGCCCACAAATAGCGTCAAACTGTAACTTTTTCAGGATAAAGTGAATGTTTGTGAATGACTTGTGGATTTTTCAAGTCTCCAATGCGACAATTCTACTTGTTAACAAAACCGACATTGTGAAAATGCGCTTTGTCAGTGAAGATGATTTTCAAGGAAAAATGCTGAGGTTCTTCAATCATTCACTTAACGAATGTTATCATAGCAAAAAGGTAGTTACAGGAAAACGCATTTTAGTATCAGGCGTGGTTTTACATAGGGCATAACGTTGCACAGATTTTTAATACATGAATGATAGTAATCAGTAGTATGAAATAGATTACCTTTATTAATATAGATAATTCCGGTAGATCTAAATACCCGATTGTTGTATTTTGGCAAACGCCGTGCGAACTAATTAATGCTTTTTTCTGACTGTGTTAGCGTGGGTCATAGTAGTTAAATAGCCTTATTCAGCGAAAGTCGTAGATACCCTGCAATATAATGGAATTAAAAGATAATTAAACAGGTAAAGACGGCAAAGAATTTCAAAATTTAACTTCACCGCATCAGCCGCACTGACTTTCACTAAATCTGTTTCGTTATGTAGCCCAAGATAATCTGCAACGATCATGGCATTTTCTCACACGAACTTATAAAAATCCTTCTTTTTGTCGAACGTTTCCATTGGTTGAGGCAATGACTGCACATTTTTCAAAGCGTGTGAAAACTTCTATTCGACAAAATACATGTAATAAATTATAGGTTCTTCCCCTACAGTGCAGGGACCTCAAGACACGCATTTATAATGCATCGTGACTTACTTAAATTATGATGGAAACTAACATTCCAATTTAAGATTAGAAAGCTCCTATGTTTAATTATTAAACTAAAGCTTGTGATGACAAAGAGCGTATCAATATTCTGCGGTGCCCATGATTCAATGAGCTTAATTGCTGAGAAATGTGTATCTTCTACAGGTGTAGATGAAGAACGCTGTGCAAAATGCGGCGTAAAATTGAATGCGCGATGTTTAGTTCCTCTGAACGATGTCTAATGGAAGTGCTTGGGTATACACGCACGTTTTCACTGACAGGAACTACGTTTTCACTCACAGCAACTACGTTTTCATCTGTACTAACTTGATATATTGTAGGACCTGCCAGTGAACTAGTTTCTTTAAGATTTTGCAAATGACGGGCTCTGTAGGACATTAAATACACCGAAACGATCACGATTTTTGAGAAATGTAATTTTACAGAACGACCGTTTCCGTCGTAAGTTTCTATAGTTAAAATGCGTTGTTCTGTTGTTACTGATTCCATGTCTTCATGTCTACAATTGTACTACTTTATATTCCACATGTGCAGAAACAAAATTCATGGCATGTGAGGTTTTACAGATATTGTAAAAGTTGAATAAACTAACAAACGTCCACCCTTTATATAAGTTGTAAACATAAGTATAAGTGTAATTGTAAATGTAAATATATTATAATGTATACACTTAATAAAATTTTATGACTTATCTTTTAGTTTAATTTTTATATTAGTGATCTAACCTTGAAAGTGTAATTCTATTCTGCAGAAGTGAATCTAGAGATAACTAAAATTCTTGAGAGAAACGTGTATGTGGAAATAATGAACTCCCATTGTGACACATGCAATCCTCGAAAAAATTACCTTCAAGGATATACAAATTGCAGAATTTTTATATAAATGACTATTTTTATGCTTGTACACCTACTCGTTTCTACTCCTTCGAAAATGTTGCAAAATTGTTACAAACATTTGGAACACAGAAATCTCTGTTGAGATATCGTTCTCCAAACCAACACGAAATACAATACTGCAAATGAATTTCCATCGGCTAAACAATAAGCAAATACCACACCCACCAAATCTTCCGTTGAATAAGTATAATTGGAACCATAATAACAAACAGTAAAAACGTGTAATTAAGATATGTCAAGCAAAAATAAACTTTAATAGGAATTTGAAAATTCTACTTAATGTTCAGATTTCCAATTTATTTAATTGGGTGCACGTCAAGCAGTTCTGTGGCTTAGTGCAGCTACTTGGATTAGACGGGTCCGTGTCTAACTGCTGATCCCAAGGTCCCGGGTTCGATTCCTGACACAGACCGCTTGTAAATGTGTTAGGCGAACATTTCGGATAATAGATTAAGTGTGTTGCGTGTTTTGTGCGTTGTGTGTATTGTGTGTGTTGTATATGTGTGTGTGTGTTGTGTGTGTGTGTGTGTGTGTGTGTGTGCGTGCGTGCGTGCGTTCGTGCGTGCATGCGTGTGATGTGTGGGTATTATCACGCGCGTTAAGAATCCCTACTTTGCTTAGATTCCCAAAGGTTCGGCTAAATTCTACATTTCTGGGTAATAGGAAATTTGCCTCCTGGTAAATACAGTACATTCGAGTGTAACATTAGGTAAGTGAAATGTATGATAGAAAAGCCAACAAGGTTGTTCTGTAGCTCAATTGGGTCACGTGTATCTACTAATCCCAAGGTTCGGGATTTAATTTCAGGCATAGACCGCTTAAAAAATGATAGACGAGCATTTTTCAAAACAATACGTCCTTTTTCGTATGAAAGGTTAAATTAAGTCGTACGCGTGAGTGTTATCGCGCACGTTGAAGATCTTTACCCTGCTTTAATTCCCAAAGATTCGGCTTAATTATAAATTTTGGGTAATAAGAAACTCGCCTCCTGGTCCATGTAGTACATTCGGGCGAAGTATTAGATAATTCAAAACTACTGTAAAAAATTCGGTATATATTTCGGGAACTGCATTCGCAGACATGTTTATTAGGAGATTTTTGTTTGCTTTTGGACCAAGAATACTCCAGCACATTGTTATGAAATATATGCGAAGCACTCTGAATACTGCCTAAATGCAGATCATACCTGCACTTAAAAAAGTTTATGATCCGCTTGCTTTAAAACCTTGAAACTAACAATAGGAGTAAATTCTTTCATTTATTTCTACTAACATAAACATTATGCGCAATTCAAGTGTTATACGAGTATGTTATGTTATGGAATTTTTGTTACGTTTATTTTCGTGGCAGCCACGTTGGGCGCCAAATTTATGCTACGTTGTAGAAAGCAGACCAATATATGATGTATGCGGCGATAAGGAGTTAGTAACAGTACCTGCAATAAAAGAAATTAGAATAGCAAACCTGCAATAAAAACGATTAGTCCTGCAAACCTGAAATAAAGAAAAAGCATAGCAGCAATGCATAGTCTAAGTTATTCAGTACTTTGTAGGATGTAAATAAAACTGTTTAGATAAACTATATAATATAATCACGATAAAAGCATTACAACAATTTTTAGTACAAAGTGAGGTAATATTGGGGAGTAGCAGAAACGTTTCCTGACACACCAATTAAACATAAATCAGATAAAATGTTGACAGAAGATAAATAGATAAGACACAATTGGTATGAGTAATTCAGTAGTATTGATTTTTCTTTCTCTCTTTTTTTTTCTCTATGTTTTAAAATAGCATGCAAGTCTATTGTAAAAGGTATCAGAACGACAAATATATGGTAAAGCTACGGCTAGATATTTAAAGTAATAACCAGTAGGAAATAGTTCAACTTACAAAAGTCCTTCAGCAACGCTTCCTTGCAACTGAAGTGTGGGATTCAACGATGTCCTGCACTAACGAAGCACTTCACCCTTGACTGTGAGGGTGTTGATGGAACTTAGCACACGTTACACTAATCACACCTACGTATTTCACTGGGGTTAGCAGCAGACATTATCACGCGTCGGAACTATGAAAGCCTTGATAAATTCTATTTCCTAAGACAATAATCTCGAAACATTCTGCAGCACTAGTTCAATTTCAACTGGGACCAGATGTATATTATTTTCCTAAACATCCCAATAAGCAGTGAGAAACTTCAAACAATACCTTTGTAAGCCGGCAATCTGCCATATTTCGCAAATAACGAAATTTGCGCAAGTAATGATCCCTTTCAGATTCTTCGTTGTTAGAAAATTCAGAAACTACAGTATCACTGTATTTAAATAATCCAAAGTATGCGCTACTCTGAGAAGAATAGGACCGCGAAACTAGATTGCACACACAGTTTAAAAAATCAAAAGACAAAACAACTAAAAAGAACCATAAGGGGTAAAGCACGTGTATTAATAAAGCAAGTCCGTCAAATGTTCCTTAAAACATTTATCTCACAAGAAAAACAACTAAAAACAATTAGTAAGGCAACGCGTATCACTAAAATAATGTTCCGTAAAACAAGCACGTGCGGTCGAGTCAACAAGTTCTATCACTTTTTTTTCCAACAGAAAAGCAACAAAAAGAACAATTAGTAAAGCTACGCGTATCACTAAAACAATACGACTCTTTTCAAAGCAAACAGCACACACTATTTTTAACGTAATTAATCTGTCGGATCGAAGAGCAAACTCAAACTAAAAACACAATTAGTAAAGCAACAAGGAAACAATACTTTTAACGCAATTAACATACAGGAACGAAGAACAAACTACAACTCACGTTTCAAAGGACCGCGCAGGAATCATGTTTTCCCAGGTGTTGGTTTTAACGACCTCCTATCGATAACTAGAAAATCAATAATATCCCCTCATTATAATACGACGCATTCACCTAAGGATGTGTTTCAATCTCGATCGCCTAACCACACTATCGAATCGTGGAGAGTCAAAGTCGATAATCGCGTAATATAATATAAAGAGATTATTCGCAAACGAGTTAATAAATATAAAATATAGAGATAGTAGTTGCAGAAATGCATTTACGAATTGAGTATAGAGTAAAATGTTAAACTATTAAAAATGCCCGTTACAAATTTATTTCAAGTGCTCCCTGCCTTTTTCTAGCTGGTATGAAAAAGATATGTGCCCGACAAAGTATTGAGTTTCACTTTGGAAATACTAACATCAACCCTTACATGACGCGTTGAATAACAAAACACTTACATAAAAAAATATCTCAGGCAGGTATAAACACAGTTAAAAAAATGAAAGACGCTGTAAATGAAATAAAACTCTTGATGCATACTTAATTAAGTAGTTTCAATGCAAGTAAGTGAATTAAGAGTTTCAACAAAAAAATAGTGTAATTGTAAATAAATTCGAGCCAAGTTTTTTGTATAAAACAAAACCATGTACTTAATATGTATAGAAATTTTTTTATCATTTGATAATAACCAAACTCAGTGGAATAATTATTAAAGCAAAATTTGTCACTTCTACAAATTTAAATCTTTGTGACAAATTACAATAAACTTGTACATTAAACAATAACAATCTAAATATTTATATCTTCCTAAAATTGTTGATACAAAATAACCAACAGATAAGATAGTACTCGACGAAAAATTTAATGTCCTACATTGTTTAAACTAGGTATTAAAATCATATATTTACAAGGGTAACTAAATATATGTTACGCTAAATTTCCGAAATCGATTGATTTCTGTATGTTGTATATAAATATTAATATCCAACTACTTTCTTTTACGTTTATTAAGAAGCGTCTCCTAAAATTGCTAACTTCAACGACTTCACAATTTTTCTGTTATTTCAAATCATACAAATTTTCATTTAACAAGTTCGATTACCTTCCAATTCAAATGAGTATTTATTTAAGTCCTATAAAATTTCATTAAGTAGTACAACGTTAAATACTTAGAATTTATTCTATGATAATTTGCTTTGGTTGCGTTATAAATTTCCTGAAGTTAAATCCCTGTATCGCTTCGATAAATACCTTTTAATGGTTTTCTTTAAAGGTTAAAGCTTTGCCTTATAAATTCTCTGAAATAAGCAAACACGTGCATATCGTTAAAATACTTTTAATTGGTTCTTTAAAAGGTTTGTTATAAATACTAAGATATTCTATCAAAGCGGTATTTTATTATCGCGCAAATGTTCACGTCTACGAGCAATAAACTGTCCCTCTTATTTTAATTCTCGGTATCGTTATCAAAATAGTAAATTTCTATTGTTTTCTATAACAGATAGGCAACCTGTCATACACTTTACTCCATAATACTGCAATTCAGGTTGCAAACTTACCAAACAGACATTGTTTTCCCATGCGGACAAATTCATGAAAGTCGTTATGTTATGTTAATTGAGCTGATTGCAAGCCGCGCTCTAGGAATATTTTACAATTGTTATCTTGAAAATACCTTGCTATTATATCCTGCATGGGTGGTTTTCAGAATACTGTACATTTTATCGTGGAGAATTGTTTTTGAAACAAAAACGCATTACCTTCTCTACCTATAAATACAGAATGCACTTTGAAAGCGAGTCTATTCTATACAGTGTCCTTTCCCGTAAAAGAACACCAGTCGCGGTGCTACTTAAGATGCTTCCCTTTAAGAGGCATTGTTTTACTTCAATGTTCAAGTCAAACATAATCTAGTAAAATTGTTTCATGGAGTACCCAGTCCGTCGACAAGTGTAAGTACGCACTTCCAAATCGGCTACGATAGTACCAGAGGCATGCAAGGTACAATCACTCTGTTTTTTATGCTTCTATGAAATTTAGCTACTTCTTTTGTTGGTTGATTACCACGTAAGTGCTTTAGTTTTCTTACTCGTGGTTAAGGCACAATAAATTACAGACTGCATGCTAAAAAATTTACTTTCACATGATATTACACAAGTGATTACGTAATGGTTTTCAAGTCACAATTAATATAAACCGAAATTCGCGTTAGAGCAATTTTTATTTATTTTAAATTAATATTAGGAAATGCAAACGTCAACAACAACTTGAAGCGTTTAAATTTTCCGAAACTCAAACCTTTTGAAAAATGAGATAGCTACACAATAATTTGGGCTGCCTAGAAAAATCTAATATTAGTTGATACTAAACAAAATATAGTTATCTTAAAAGAGTGACTGACTACCCCGCGGATAATAAATACAATATACCACTTGTCAGCAAAAAAGTTGTAGGGAAATTCAAAAACGAATTTAATGGGGGTCTAGTATTAGAATTCGTCGCTACAAAAGCCAAATCCTACTGTATTGTAAGCGAGAAAGACACGGTTAAAAAGATTAAAGGCGTCTCACGAAGTGTAGTTAAGTAAAACCGAGGGTCCTACAACCTATAACGAACATATATTCCCAAAAGGGGTGGGCATGCAAATATGCAACAGTGCGTGGGAGAATAAGGATTCTCTCCAATAAGAAATTAAAGTTTCCATGTACGTAGCAACAGTCATTGGGAAATGGTAGAAATGTTAAACCTATAAAGGCGATTAGTAATTGTGGTTTAGAAAAATAGTAGTTTTCTTGGACTTAATAAAATAGCTTAGACTGATTAATGTATATGGTTACATATTCTCGTACACATCTACAAACATCTGCTTACGTCCACATACGGACATGGCGATGCCTGTAGTTTTTGTTTAACAAATAGTAGGAAAGATACGTTAGGTGTTAGTGTGTGGAAGCTTATCGGATCGTTGGATTCAAAAAGAACGGTACGGCGGAATGTATGGTGGTTCCCGTTAGAATAATCAAAAGAGGTTAATCGATCGTATTAGCTGTTTAAATATGCGAAAGTGTAAAAGCCTACATAAGCAAAATTTAATTATCAGACAAAAAAAGTGCGCGATGTGCTATACTTTTAAAGAAAGTATAGAATGGTGCTTTGCAGCGGTCCTAGCAGTAAAAAAAAGGCGACTGACTTTTTCAAGCAACTACAAGAATAGCAGTAACGCAGAGAAAGGGTATGCATGTATTATACAGCGCACTGTTACTATAAAATATGTTAGTTTACCGGTAGTTCGAACGTGTAATTGATCACGACTTATAGATTCCTCGGAGGTTTAAATTTCTGAACCATTGTCGTTTGAAAAATGTTTGGAAATTTTCAGAACTGGAGCAGGTCGATGTATAAGTTAGACGGATGATTGGTCGAGTTTTTCTACCTTTACGAGGGAATCGGAAGTTAACAGACATAGAGCATCTAATTGTCTATTTGGGTGTATCGAGTACTTACCGGCTCTAGAAATAATTACGTGCTACCGACCGCTATGCGGAAGATTTGGTTCTAGGAAATGAGCAACCTACGAAAGTACGGAATACTTTGTATTAATGCTAATTGGTTTAGTGACCGCGCTTGAGCACTCTTCAGTGTCTTCGGCAATCTTCGATTGTTTCCAAAATGTATATAAACCATGGCGCTATCCATGGAAGCTGGTAGAAGAAAATGTCATCCGAAAATATTTTTGTGGTGCTTGCTACACCTGGAAAAATGCTCTCAAACGGCATCAGAACAAATGTCGTGGTGTAACATCGTCCACTTAAGCTTATACATCCGTCAGCAGCAAAGTACTTAAACTGTGGGTCTTGCGGTATCGCTTTTACGAGAATGGACAACTTATTACGGCACAAGGAAAACAGCACGGCATGTCATTAAGCCGTAAACGTTCAGCTCCGCCAGCTGTTAAAAGTCTTGTACAAAACAACCACAAATTCTTTGTAAATTATTCAATTTCGTTATTTAAAACAAATTAAATTTTAATCTATAATTAGCCGCGCTCGTAAAATGAGAAACTAATGGTTAATTTTAATGCCGCTAAGTATATACTTTCGCTTGGTGATTCATTTAGAAACTATTCAAGCCTGCCATTTCCGAAAATATGACGTAGAAGTTATTTAAAATTAAAATGCTTTATTAGTATGTATCTTGTAGACAACAAGTTTGGTATTCCCTTAGTAAAGGTTTAAAGTGCTTTATTAAGTTTTTGTTTATAGTAGTACTGCATCTTCTACCGCACAACTTACAGCCAATTTGTGTGCGTGAGTTACCACCCTTTTGGTTTTTTAATATGCACGCGATGCGATTGCTGACCCGTATAACATGGAAGACGTTTCCGGTGTTTATACTAACTGCATTCGCAGCATGGACGATGCGAACCGTGCGCATGCATTGGTGCTAAATGTACTGGATGAGCAGCAAGGATTGGCAAAAGATGATGTCATTTAGTTCCACGCTGAATCCTTAACTTCATTCGGCTGTCTTCGGAAACCAATCGGTTTGCATTCTATAGGGTACATAAAGCAGGTATGCAAAAGTAAACTTTTTAGTTATAAGCTAGTTCTTTACATGTGATAATTATTAAAGCAAAATTTGTCACTTCTACAAATTTAAATCTTTGTGACAAATTACAATAAACTTTTACATTAAACAATAACAATCTAAATATTTATATCTTCCTAAAATTGTTGATACAAAATAACCAACAGATAAGATAGTACTCGACGAAAAATTTAATGTCCTACATTGTTTAAACTAGGTATTAAAATCATATATTTACAAGGGTAACTAAATATATGTTACGCTAAATTTCCGAAATCGATTGATTTCTGTATGTTGTATATAAATATTAATATCCAACTACTTTCTTTTACGTTTATTAAGAAGCGTCTCCTAAAATTGCTAACTTCAACGACTTCACAATTTTTCTGTTATTTCAAATCATACAAATTTTCATTTAACAAGTTCGATTACCTTCCAATTCAAATGAGTATTTATTTAAGTCCTATAAAATTTCATTAAGTAGTACAACGTTAAATACTTAGAATTTATTCTATGATAATTTGCTTTGGTTGCGTTATAAATTTCCTGAAGTTAAATCCCTGTATCGCTTCGATAAATACCTTTTAATGGTTTTCTTTAAAAGGTTAAAGCTTTGCCTTATAAATTCTCTGAAATAAGCAAACACGTGCATATCGTTAAAATACTTTTAATTGTTTCTTTAAAAGGTTTGTTATAAATACTAAGATATTCTATCAAAGCGGTATTTTATTATCGCGCAAATGTTCACGTCTACGAGCAATAAACTGTCCCTCCTATTTTAATTCTCGGTATCGTTATCAAAATAGTAAATTTCTATTGTTTTCTATAACAGATAGGCAACCTGTCATACACTTTACTCCATAATACTGCAATTCAGGTTGCAAACTTACCAAACAGACATTGTTTTCCCATGCGGACAAATTCATGAAAGTCGTTATGTTATGTTAATTGAGCTGATTGCAAGCCGCGCTCTAGGAATATTTTACAATTGTTATCTTGAAAATACCTTGCTATTATATCCTGCATGGGTGGTTTTCAGAATACTGTACATTTTATCGTGGAGAATTGTTTTTGAAACAAAAACGCATTACCTTCTCTACCTATAAATACAGAATGCATTTTGAAAGCGAGTCTATTCTATACAGTGTCCTTTCCCGTAAAAGAACACCAGTCGCGGTGCTACTTAAGATGCTTCCCTTTAAGAGGCATTGTTTTACTTCAATGTTCAAGTCAAACATAATCTAGTAAAATTGTTTCATGGAGTACCCAGTCCGTCGACAAGTGTAAGTACGCACTTCCAAATCGGCTACGATAGTACCAGAGGCATGCAAGGTACAATCACTCTGTTTTTTATGCTTCTATGAAATTTAGCTACTTCTTTTGTTGGTTGATTACCACGTAAGTGCTTTAGTTTTCTTACTCGTGGTTAAGGCACAATAAATTACAGACTGCATGCTAAAAAATTTACTTTCACATGATATTACACAAGTGATTACGTAATGGTTTTCAAGTCACAATTAATATAAACCGAAATTCGCGTTAGAGCAATTTTTATTTATTTTAAATTAATATTAGGAAATGCAAACGTCAACAACAACTTGAAGCGTTTAAATTTTCCGAAACCCAAACCTTTTGAAAAATGAGATAGCTACACAATAATTTCTGTATCCACCTTGTTTGGTGACATTATTCTATTTGTTTAATAATCTTTTATATAAGTGAAATAAATGAAGTCAAATGCATTTAGTCAGTATCTTAATTATCGTTATCGTATAAAAGAAGCACGTCTAACAAGGTTCAGATAAATCAATTTACGTGGTTAAATGTCGAACATAATTCTATCGTATCTTCTGTTTACATCCTAATCATGCGCAAAGCTTTGAGCTCTGCAACAGGTTACTTCTACTCTTCCCGGATATTTGCCGATAGAACTTTGTATTGTAAAGATGTGGAAAGTTTTATATGTAGGCGATCTTTGCGTCGCACTTCATCTACATTAGCTTTCAACACGTGCCTCGATCTAGTCGATTCAACAATGGTTCAATCTTACTCTACAAAGTTGTGTGTTTAGACAAATATCGATGTAAACCCGCAATTATTTGTGTTGATTTATTGTTGTGTACATCCTAGAAGTGTTTGCCACCAGGCAGGCGTCGCCAGCTGTGCTCACGTATGTACAACGGAACCCAAAAATCATACATTGAGAGTATTTAGCTAGCATCAGTGCCTCCATCCAACATTTCTCTAGGACTGATGTTTGCTTGGAGCAGCTGTAAGAGATCATGTAAAACTTTATTAATTTCTTTGACGTCCATAGCCAAGTGTGATCAATTTTCTTACATGTTACATGGTTATCTGTCTTTACCCTTCACCGAACAACATCAGTGCTATTTTGATTTGTTAATCGTTACAAAATTCACCACAAAGGTTACTACGGCCAAATTTAAATTCTTTTTTCCTTACATTTAATTTTCCACTGCTCTTCCAAACAAGGTAGGGATCTTTAACATGCGTGACAACACTCACACGCGAGACCTCCATTTTACCACTCATCCGAACGAAGGCATATTTTTGTGAAAAATGCTTACCTGACATTTTCAAGTGGACCGTGTCGGGATTCTAACCCTGGACCTTGGGCATAGAAATCAAACACATATCAACTACACCACAGTCTGTGTCAGGAATCGAACCCGGGACCCTGAGATCAGCAGTCATACTCAAATCTGTCTGATCCATGGAACCGCCACAATTTTATCCCATGCGTTCTGCGATCTTACAATTTGTGATTGTTTTTTGCTTGAATTTGAAGAACTTGGTACCGCCGACCTATAGTTATTCCTGATGCACTCAATAACAAAAACCAGTTTTTAATTCGCCGATGTACTACTTTTCACTTTTATCAGTCAATAATAGAACAGGTGTTGCGTCAAACGTTATTAAATTAAAATTTATGCTGTAAGTAAACTGTTCAACATTTTCCCACCGTCACTTTTGTTTGACAACAGAAATGTCAAAAGGTATGAATTTTTATATATCGAGCATCTGATAACTGCAACGTTGCCCTAGCTTTTAACCCAAACGTTATTTAGGTAATTGGATGTTACCGGTGCTATGCTCTAGACTTTACTCTAAGCGGTAGAAAGCAATGGTTCAGGGGTGGGAATAGATATTAAAAAATAAACAAAATATTGAATGCCACTACATTCAGAAAAAGGGGAATGTAGAACCCATAAGTTAACTACAACGATGAGATACCTGAAATAAATTACAAGATTAAAAATATAGCATATGAGGTAGCAGTATATTTCAAAATAACATGATATCGTAAGAATCTTTATATCTAGTAGTATTAACCCTTATGAAAGTGTTTTATATACTCAAAGATTGTATACCTTTTTGTTTAAATAAAAATGTTCTAAGTTCCTTAGAAAAGTATAATGTAGCATAATATCCTTTAACAAATTTATATGTTATAACAAAAATGGAACGTATATGTAATTCAGGTATTTAGAAAAAATGTTTGTGCAATAGTAACTTAGCTTTCTTTAAATATATATATATATATATATATATATATATATATATATATATATAAAATATGACTTCCTTGATTTTAAATTTCACGTGAATAATAAACCTTAACGTTTGGTTCTAATAAAAATGCAACAATTATTATATAATGTAGAAATCGGAACCGTTAACTACTTACAATTGGAAGGTATAGATTTTAAATTCATTAATATAGTAAGTACATTGAACAACGTTTCCTAATCAGATGATAAAAGAAGCAAAAATATACTTAGTCAAAAAAATTGAATCAGTTGTATGATTTATACAAGTTACATATCTAAATAAGTTGAAGTATGGAATGTTGATAAACACAAAAAACTTTCATATAAGCTCATTAGAGTATTAAAGTGTTCCTGTTTAATCATAGTAAGAGGTGGACAATATAAAAATTTACTTGATAGCTGTTATAGCAAGTTATGATTAATTAAGTTAGAACTAGGGTTATGTTTAAGAGTATTGATCAATATTATCTAATTACTTAATCAACGCGAAATACGCCCTGTTCCTAAGATTTAAATTCACTTTAATTTTATGAAATATTCATAGCCAAATTAGGTTTTATAATACCATTGTTATAATGTAAACAAACGTAGTTGACAAGTGACATCTGTCAAATAAAATTATAAATAGTACGCACCTTGAATATTCAGTTCAACACCTGTTATATCAACCAGATATATGTATCGATTTCGTGCTGTTTACGTAACGAATTATGGCTGAGTGAACTTTGGCCAGACCTCTTCGCAGATAATTAAACCATTTATTTAATTCGAATAAGCTGAAATCTTGTAATTTTGTACCAAGCAATTGTAGTGCGTTGAAATTACGAGCATCCCAGATAGGTGGAAGTAAATATCACGGCGAATCTCCAAAAACCAAACCAACAATCTTGAGTGTGCATCTTAAACGAATTGTAATATTAGATGTTGAACTAACGTACCGAAAAATTTCTTTGCATTGTTAACTCCCTAAAACAACATCACGTCGATCATTCTCGATGCTTTATTCAATTCTTTCTTACTATCGCGATTCTCATGTCCGAGGACGCTAAACGAGCCATGTTGGTTTGATAAGCAGCGACCTTAGACTCTTTTTCTATTAAGAACAAGTTGACATTTACTCGACACCTTCGTCTTCGTATATTTACGGCAGATGGCTGTACATATTACCAAATATTTCATAAAGATGTAATTTAGGAATGTATTTATTTTATCTACATCATAAATGTAATAATAAATTTTTATTAAATCACTTAAGAATATAAATTAAATGTTGTAAACAACAACTGGATCAATTGTTGGGCTATAATTATTTTGTCCCAACGTATTAATCATAGCTGATTAAATATACCAACTGTGTAGTAGGTGTTGTAAAGTGTGTTGCATATATTAAGGTTTACGTATGACTACATAATAAAAGTACTTATTGGGGTTATTTTGGCAAACGTAACATTTGAAAATGTTACAAGCTTTAGTACAGCCTGTTACGGTATTACTTGCGGACAAGAAAAAAAAAGTACAGTAAGCAAAAAATTAGCCTGCACCGGATATCGCAACAAAAAAGGAATCCAAAGAAAGAAAAGAAAACCTAAAAAAAAGAATTTTATTTACAAAATATGGTACCAAAAAAATAATTACAAAACCTCCATTTAAAAAAACGATACAAAAAGAATATTTACAAAACCTCCACGTAAAACAACATGGTACAAAAAGAACATCATCTCGCTTAGAAAATAACATTTATCCAAAAAATGTTCCGAAGGATTTACACAGTATAAAAAATATCTACGCACAATAATACACTCCTTAATTACAACAAACTAATTTTTAACCTAAACCTAATATATAAATAAGAATTCTATTTTTCGTTTTTAAGCCAAGAAAGCAAGTACCATAATAATTTTATTTCGATCGCTACGTCCCTTGTGAACATCCATGTGTAGATAAGGAACACATTAGACCCATTGCATTGAACTTATGTTGGAAAAGCCCGTTGGTAACCTTGTGTAGTGGAACAGATCATAAAGTGTTCTAAAACTACCGGAAGACAGACCCAAGGACTTATGCATGATGCGTATGAAAAGTTGCCTATATTTTCGTATAACATTATAGAAAACCCTTAATAATTAATATTAAAGAAGGTTTAGATGAGCTATTCTGGAATTTATGTGTGTTCGTAAACAACCTTGAAGAAAACATGTACAGCACACTCGAATACCTCTTAAGACAAATCTTTTTTAAACGAAAACCTCGTTTTTAACTTCTGGAATTTATGTGTGTTCGTAAACAACCTTGAAGAAAACATGTACAGCACACTCGAATACCTCTTAAGACAAATCTTTTTTAAACGAAAACCTCGTTTTTAACTTATTATAATATTAAGAAAAATACCAATTCAATGCTACATTGAAATATAATAAATGTGCAGTATTTATTATAATCCATTCTGAGCGGACCTGCACCTTGACGACGTTCTACAATACTAGAACAGGTAGAATGGCTTGCGCATTTCAATGAGCTAAAGAGCCGAACTATAGGTTTAACCAAAATAGTGGAGTCTTTAGTGAGGAACCAGACTAAGACAGGTCTCCGAAAAAGGGCAGCAGCTTTTTCGGTACTTAGAGTGGCAGAGACCACAGGGATCGGTATGACATTCTAAGACACACTACTGCGATGCAAAAGGCAACGAGAAGTACACTGCGTACAGAAATTGTAGTAAACATGATGGCATCCTCTGGGGTAAAAAATTCCGGAGGTAAAATAGTCCCCCATTCGGATCTCAGCGAGGGGACTACTTCGGGGGATGTGATCTGAAAGCATAGTAAAAGATCAGTGAACATTCTGCGAGTCGGAGCGTGGAATGTCAGAAGTACGAAACAAGTAGGTAAGCTAGAGAACCTGAAACTCGAAATGGATAGGTTAGCACTAGACATAGTAGGAATCAGCGAAGTCCGCTGGCCAAAGGCGGGGGATTTTTGGAGTGGAGACTTCAGGGTAATTCATACAGGATCAGAGGAAGGAAATTCGGGTGTGGGGATAGTTATGCGAAAAACGATAGGACGACGTGTAGAAAACTACTTACGAAAAAACGAAAAAGTACTCATGGTTAGATTTTAATCTAAACCAGTAAGTACGGTAATAATACAGATATACATGCCCACCTCTAGCTACAGTGAGAAAGAGGTAGAAGCGATCTACAAAGATATCAAAGACATACTAAGATACGTAAAAGGACATGAAAATTTAATAATTACGAAGGATTTTAATGCAGTGGTAGGTGAGGGTAGGGAAGGAGCGATAGTAGGTTTATTTGGGTTAGGCACGAGAAATGACAGGGGAAATAGGCTGATATAATTTTGCGACAAGAACAACTTAACCATCACAAATACATTATTTCAACATCATACTAGAAAACGATTCACGTGGAAGATGCCAGGAGATATAGGAAGATATCAAATAGATTACATTATTGTTAGACAACGGTTTAGAAATCAAGTAAAAGACTGTAGAAGTTACCCGGAAGCAGATATAAACACTGACCACAGCATCGTAATTATGAAGGCCGTACTTAAATTTAAAAATCTGAAAAAGAGGAACGGAAAAAGGCACTTTAACTTTGAGAAGCTAAAAGATAAAGATATCCATGAAAGATTTGAAAAAAAAGTCAAATGAGTTGCTGAAAGACATCGGGAAATTTTCTGATACTAAGGAAGTAGACACAGAATGAAAAAACATTAAATCCATCTTAGACATGGCGGCCAGCGATATTCTGGGCTATACAGAAAAAAAAAGAAAACATGGATAACAAAGGATATCCTGAATTTAATAGAAGAAAGACGAAAATACAAAAATAGATAAGACGAAACAGGAAAACAGAGGTACAAAGCTATAAAATGGGAAATTATTCGCAAATGCAGGAAAGCTAAAGAACAATGGATTGATGAAAAGTGCAAAGAGGTATAAACTAAGATGGAAATAGGAAACACAGACGAAGCATACAAATTAATTAGAATGAATTTTTGGAACTAAAACCATATAGCAAAAATATAAGGGTCGCGGGAGGAAACGTCATTATAGAAAATGTAGAGAAAGTAGCTAGATGGCAGGAATATATTGAAAATGATGACCTGAGATATCCTATACTTAGAGGTGAGTTTGAATTAGCATTAAAGTGCCTGAAAAACGGTACGGCGCCGGGTACAGATAAGGTGCAAGCGGCACTCTAGAAGTCGCTGGACAAGCAGTAACAGAACGTCTCTTTCAACTTGTAAGCTATATGTATGAGACAGGCGAGATACCCAAAGATTTCAAACGTAACACCATAGTAACTATACAAAGAAAAGAGGCGCGGAAAGATGTGAAAATTTTCGAACAGAGACGAATGGAAAAAAGAGCTGAAGAAATACTGGGGGAAGATCAATTTGGGTTTAGGCGAAACAGGGGAACACGGGAGGCTATTTTAGCTCTGAAGTTGATAATGGAGAAAACAATGGAGAAGGGAGAAAGCGTATATATAGGGTTTGTAGATCTAGAAAAAGCATTCGACAATCTACAATGGAAAAAAAATTTTCGAAATACTCAAAAAGATTGAAATGAGTTTTAGGGATAGACGGATAGTGCATAGCTTATACAAAGAGTGTTCGGTCTTGAATGGCCTCATTGTGAATGTTGAATTAAACCATGTTAATGCTTCTCAAATGTATAGATTGCTAATTGCATCATAATTTATTTTATAGAGTGCTTTGTAACAAAATAATAATAGTTTGTAAGAAATGTCATTCAAGTTCTGTCAATTTTATATGTACACATTTTTTTTGCTTTCCTCATTACATAAAAGGTCAACAACAAGCAGGTTTTTTATTCATTACATGTATATCAGTTGTTTGTAAATGGTCAACCTCTCAGTTGATCCAAATAAGAGAAAATAGCAATCAGTGCAATTGAATAATTAATTTTAATCACAAATTTTGTAGCACATTGCACTGGTCCAAACAAAGAGCAAACAGCGGTAATAGAGTTAGAGCAAGAAAGTAGAGAAGTAAATATTAGAAAAGGGGTGAGACGGATATGCCTTATCACCATTAATTTTTAACTTGTACATAGAAGAGGCAAAGAATACTGTCAAATGCAGGAAGACATTTGGAATTAATATGCAGGGACAAAAGATTGATATGCTTAGATTTGCAGATGATATAGCGGTATTAGGTATTAGCTACAGACGTATGATGAAGATATCATGGACAGATAAAGTTAAGAACAAAGAGGTACTCGAAATGGTAGGGGAAGAAAGAACTATGTGGAAAACAGTAAAAAATAGGAGAGATAGGATGATAGGCCACATACTAAGACATGAGGGAATAGTGCGAAATATATTAGAAACAGAGGTAGGAAAAAAGAGAAGTAGAGATAGACCTAGGTTAGACTACTGCACACAGATAATGAAAGATATAAGCTGTGAGAATTTCAGGGAAATGTGAAGGCTAGCTCAGAATGGAAATCAATGGAGGTACGTTTCTAACCAGTTGCAAGATAGAAAAACTAATGACAAAAATAATAACTGTACTTAAACATGATGACTATTATAAACAACTATAGATATTGGTTCTGCAATGCTCTCAACTAATGTTAAATATGCGAAAGGATGTACTGGAAAACTATTAATATGGCAAATGTTTAAGTGTTTGGGGATCTTTGGCAGCCACTGGTTGCTTCCTCCCCCCCTCCCCTTCACACACCACCGAATGACTGTGAAATAGGGCATATAATAAGAAAACAATAGAAGGGAATCGAGCTTTATATAGGCTGTTGTGAGAATTGCAGGGAACTGTGTAGGCTTGTTACATTCCAAATTTGGAAATGTACATTTTTAAATTTGTGACTAAATTCCCGCCATTATTTCAAATAAACTTGTTAAATTTCCACCATCCAGGACAGTTGCGTCGGCGCAAAAGAATGCGCAGGCGTGGAGCGATGGCGCAGGTGCACGGTGTGTGACACGACATTATTAGCCAACGAGACGTCGAACAGTGACGTTTACCTGTGTCGTTCCTTTGTCTTTTCTCTTTCAGAATGTAGGTTTCCCTCTTTATCTGGCTTTATCGTTCCTTACCTGGTTTTTCCTTCGTCCTACCAACGAACAACGAAGAGGAAAGACGCTAAATCTGGTTTCAACAGGGGCATGGCGTAACCCACTCCAAACAACGCCCAAATGAAATCTATGGAAATCAGCATGGCCCCTGCGCAAGGATGACCGCGAAATCGTGAAGAGTTCCACATTTTTGGGTGAGTGCTTTTTATCTTTTTTAGGGTGCATCTTGTATCATTGTAAACATATTTGGCATGTGATACAATTTGACACGAAATTATGTCGTAATATCTTTGTTGTGCAATAATGTGAACGTGGATAACATCAGTGTCGTCAACTGTGGAAGTGGCTCCGAACGCGCGACGAAGGGGTTATAACAGTTACGCCGGTAGTATAACAGGCTAACTCAGAACATAAATAAGCTAAGGTACAAGTCCAACCAGTTTCAAGACGTAAAACCCAATGACGAAAAAATAAGTGCTCTTAAATCTGATGATTATCATAAACAACTACAGGTGTTGGTTGTAAAATATTTTCAACTAATGTTGATTGTGCGAAAGGATAAATTAGAAAACTATTAATTCGACAAAGGTTCAAGTGCTGGGGGAACTCGGCAGCCAAAGGCTGCTTACTCCCTTTCACATACCACTGAATATCGGGGAAATAGGGTATATAACTGTAAAACAATAGAAGGTGACCGAACTGCATCAAACAAGAAAGAACCGCAGCTATGTTCAAAGACAACGAATGTAGATACAAGAAGAAAACTGTTCAAAGCATAGTGTGAAGCACAGCACAGTACATCTATGAAATAGAAGCAGTAGGAAAAGCAGACAGAAAGAGATGGAATCCTTCTGGAATGTTGCGCTTCAGATGTATGAGGATGGTAGCATGGACAGATAAATTTAATAACAAATAGGTTATAGTAATAGCAGGGGTATAAAGATATGTGGAAAACGAAAAAAATAGGAGAAATAGAAGGGCAAGATACGTTTTAAAGCATTTCTGGAGAATAGTACGGGATATATTACAAGCAGAGGTAGGAAATATAGGTAGAGGTGGACCGAGATCAGGCTTTTGCTCACAGATAGTGATAGATGCAAATTTCAGGAAATGTGTAGATTGGTTCAGACTAGGAAACAATGAGGGTCCACATCCAACCAGTTCTAGGACTGAAGACCTAATGATGATTATGATGATTTATTATAATAACATGTACTAATAAAATCTACAGGTTGTTGAATAAGCAATCATTCCAATTTAGAAAGCAGTTAAAATTGTTCATAAATACTCAAATAACCGTGAACACAGTAGGAAATGTAAAATTTAGTTAAGTAGGAGATGCAAATACTCGAATGCAGGAACTGCCCGTAACAAGTCTTCGTATTTATATACTTATATAGTTTTTATCATATTTTTCGAAATCATTTTAATCGATGGAAAACTTTTTGCTTCAAGTATTCTTCAACTTGCAGATGAAACAACCGTGGTGTGGCCTCTTTAGAAGACAACTTACCATCTTTGGAAGTTTTAAAATTCACTTCAAATTTAAATTTTACTCCTAAATATTGTCTTAAGTATTTTATGAAAACTTTCCATAAGTGTTGACTGATGAATGTAGTTTTTCCAATTTGAAAATATTTCAAAATTGTTGGAGAACAACATCTACAACAAAATGTTAGATTTTATTACTCTAATAATTGAATAAGCAACAGATTAGAGGTTCCTTAGTAATTAAAAATGTATTTAATTAAAAGATAGAAAAAGCACTGCTGTTGGTTAATAAAAAAATCAAGAATATGTATGTTAAAAGCAGTTACTAATAAAACAATTGGCAATTTAAGATATTTGGGGTTTATTGAGATATGGAAATAAACCGTTGTCACTAAATAGGCGTGAAGCTGCATCACTTTATTTCTATACTCAAGAGGCACATATTTTTACTTTTACGAGGTGCCTTAATTAAACAATGAAATATTTATATTTAATAATTAAGTTATTATAAAAATTGTTGAGCACACTTACTTTTTTTATGATCCTTAGGACTCCTTACTTATATAATATAATTTATATTAGTATATATTAATATTATTTAATAGCTGCTTTTTAACAAGATCTAGTTTTCACGTTTTTAGGCGGTGCTTGTCCTCGAATACCTTGTAAAACTTCCAATTTTACATAAAATAATTTCAACAAATCAGTGTAACATCAACAAATCTATTCTTTGGTTTTACTGATTGGTTGCTTATTTGCTGCAGTATGTGGCTGAGGTGAAAATTCCGGAACGTCGCGGTATGAATTAGGACTAATACAGCTATGTCGAGTCAATGTCAGTCGATTACATTTAAAATTGAATAAAAATTATTGAATTCTATAATTATATTTGAATACTTTTAAGCAACGAAAAAGTTAGTTGTTTGCTATATGTCGCGAGCTTTAAACACATACAATACATCGCCGATCGCTGTCCTTCTTACACGCATGCTCTTTCGCTCGAACATCGTTTAATTTTTACTCCTACCACAATTCATATAGGAGAAACGCTTGTTTGTGTTTTGTGTTTCTATTTGCGGTTGTAGTTGCGTCAGCGTATCACGCAGCTGCCCTGTTCGCTTATACATGTAGTGTGCAAGAAATATCATAGCAAATAAATAATTGCTACATTTTATAATCTAGGCGGCCGTTACTAATTTCCGGCGGTCGTGTTGTGTTTACCCGTAACACTTTCAGTTTCTACTAAGTGCTGTGTATTATTCTACCTTTGAGATAATAAAGCGTTGGATTGCAATTAAATCAATAGGTGAGTTAATTTACCTTGATAACTTCTATCTTTTATTATGTTGTTTTATTACGTCAACGACCTGAAATTTGATGTACATATCGATCGATAATTGCTTGTCGTTGCTCTAACAACGGACACTAAGATGCTTTGTTTGTATAATTAGCTCGAAAACAAAAATGTGCCTAGAAATGTCACCCACGTTGTTTTTCGTGGGTAATATTACGAACCATAACATAATAATAAATGAAGTTGCAAGAACTTGACGTTTATTGATACGGGCCCCCTTCCACTAATTTTATTGATAAAGGTACATGTAAAGTATATAATAATTAATAGCAAGCATTAAACAAACTCCGATATTCATGACTTAGTAGTAGTCATTGGGTATCCTTATCGGTACAAACAAGTGGTTTGTAATATATGAGTGCAGGTATACCTCGTTCTATTTTTAGAATTCCATTACGCAGAGACTGGCATGATAAACTTTGAAAATTTTGAACTGTAGTGATATCTTTTATATAGATTTGCTAATTTAGTGCATCGAAGCGGAGCGCTTAATTTCTTGAACACATGAAATTTGTCCATTGCTGTAATTATAGATTATTGTGTAAACGTGATACCTAGGAATAGATCACGTTTATACCAATCAGATGGTTTAAATTTTAGAATTTTCCACTTAATTAAACCGGAATAACCGCGGTGCCATTCGACGCCACAATCAATTTTGCATCGATTCGCATTTGTTCCGATTGTTTTCACTACATCGTTGCTATTCTTGTCCTTTTCGTGATATAAAAGAAGTATAATTTAAACGCTGCATACCCTTACCAACACAGTAAACGCCCTTTCAATATATGTAGGAATTGTTTAGATACAGTCGTGGATGATTACTAAAACTAATAATTCATTATCGATAATTGATAAATTCAATAACCAAAAACTAGAAATATTACTGGTATTGATCAACCCGGAGTAATAAAAGACTAAAAAATATATATAATTACGTATTTGGTTACTTCTCTAAAATGATTTGAAATAAGGGTTTAGTCAAAATCATTAGTCACGTGAACCGCTTTGGGGGGTACAAAACTTCTTTGTCGCCCCCCCACCCCAACTAAGAGAAAACAAATTTAGCTTTAAAACTATGTAAAATAAATTAATTCACAGACGAAGCTAATCTATACATCTTTAATTAGTAGAAATAGTGATGTTAAGTTTTTATAGAAGCAATCTTTAAATTTTTTAACGTACCTGCACATTTCTGCAAACTTCACTAGCAATTTGCCACTTCGAATAATAACGGCAGAATTTACGGTCTTAATAACAAACAAGAATAGCCAACCCTTGTAATAATCTGCTTACCTTCTACTACTTGGCTTGCAATAGTCGTATATTTTAGGTAAATTCCAAATAACCTTAAACCTGAACTTTTTATACAGGGTGGGGCGCTACGTGCGAATTATTGTATAGCTTTTAAACGACAATTTCAAAAATTTTTTTTAATAAAGTATATCCAGAATGTAAAGAGCTCATCAGCATTAGGTCTTCAGTTCTGGAACTGTTAGACCCGTACCCTCATTGTTTTCTGTTCTGAACTAACCTACACATTTCCCTGAAATTTGCACAGTCTGCATCTATCACTATCCGATCTGGGTCTACATCTACCTCCTTTTTCTTATCTCTGCTTGTAATATATCCCATACTATTCCGCAAAAATGCTTTAGAACGTATTCTGTTCTTCTATTTCTCCTATTTTTCCACAGATATCCTTGTCTCTCTACTATTTCTATAAGCTATTTGTTATTAACTTTGTCTGTCCATGCTATCTATCATCCTCATACATCTGAAGCACAACATTCCAAAAAACGGCTACCATTTTTCTGTCTACTTTTGCTAGTGCCCGTATTTCATAGGCATACTGTGCTCTGCTCCACATATGCTTTCAACAATTTTCTTCCTGTTTCTATGTTTGTCGTCTTTCATCCTGGGCGCTGTTCTTTCTTGTTATATGCACTTCGGTCCCCTTCTATTGTTTTACAATTATATACCCTATTTCTTCGACATTCAGTGGTTGTGAAGGGGAGTAAGCAACCTGTGGTTGCCAAGTTTCCCCAGCACTTGAACATTTACCAATATAATATTTTTTCCAACATATCATTTCGCACAATCTACATTAAGTGCAGATATTTCACAACCAACACCTGTAGTTGTTTATAATAATCATCAGATTTATCTGCGCTTATTTATTCGTCATTAGGTTTTCTGTCTCAAAAGTGGTAGGACACGTACCTACACTTATTTATATTCTGAACTAGCCTACACAGTTCCCCTGAAATTCTCACACAGCCTATATACAGCTCGATTCCCTTTCTATTGTTTTTTAATTTTATGCCCTATTTCATCGAGATTCAGTGGCATGTGAAGGGGTGGGGGGCTACTACGCCCAAGGTCCCGGGTTGGAATCCCGGCACGGTGCGCTTGAAAAATGTTAGGCGAGCATTTTTCACAAAAATACACCCTCGTTCGGATGAGAGGTAAAATGGAGGTCCCGTGTGTGAGTGTTGTCACGCACGTTAAAGATCCCTACCTTGCTTGAAACAGCAAGCGTTCGGCAAAATTCCAAATTTTCCAGTTAAAAAAAAAACTCGCTTCCTGGCCAATGTAGTACCTGCGGGTGGAGCATTGGAAAAACAGGCATATGAAGGGGGTTAAACAGCCTGTGGCTGCCAAGATTCCCCAACACTTTGACATTTGCTGAATAAATAGTTTTTCAGTAAATCCTTTCACACAATTAACATTATTCAAGAATATTGCCCACCCAATATTTGTGTTGCTTATTATAATCATCATGTTTAAGTACAGTTACTTTTTTCATCATGAGTTTATCCATCTTGGGACTGGTTGGATGCGTACCTCCATTTATTCTGAGCTATCCTACACCTTTCCCTGAAATTCCTACAGCCTACATCTTTCACTATCTGTGTGCAGTAGTCTAACCTAGGTTTACCTCAGCTTCTAATATATTCCTCACTATTTCCTCGTGCCATAGTATGTGGCCTATCATCCTATCTCTCCTATTTTTTACCGTTTTCTACATATTTCTTTCTTCCCCTGCCATTTTTAGTACATCTTCGTTCTTAACTTTGTTTCTCCATGATATCTTAATCATACTTCTGTAGCACCACGTTTCAAAGGCTTTTCTACCTTTTTTTGTCTGCTTCTCCTACTGTCCAGGCTTCACAGCCATACAGTGCTGTGCTCCACACATATGTTTTAAGCAATCTTTTCCTTGTTTCTGCTTGTTGTCTTTGAACACAGTAGTTGCGTTTTCTTGTTAAATGTAGCACGACCTTGTGCTAATCTTTGTTTTATATCTTTCACACTTTTCTCCTCTTGCGTTATTTGGCTTCCTAGGTAGCAGAAATCCTGAACCTCTTGTAAGTTCGTGTTACATATTTGTATTCTTGTTTTTGATTTATTTTTCCCTCCTTTGCATACTAGTACTTTAGTTTTACTTTTCTTAATTTTCATACCGTATCTCTCTGTTAGAACCGTTTCCATTTCATTGAGAGCAGCTTCTAACTCTTCCTTGCTAGATGCTAATACCGCTATATCATCTGCAAATCTAAGCATATCAATTTTTTGTCCCTGCATAGTAATTCCAAATGTCTTCCTGCATTTGACAGTATTCATTGCCTCCTTAATGTACAAGTTAAAAATTAGTGGGGATAGGGAACATCCCTGTCTTACCTCTTTCCTGATGTTTACTTCTCTACGTTCCTGATCTAATTCTATTACTCCTGTTTGCTCTTTGTATAAGCTATGTACTATCCGTCTATCCCTATAACTCATTCCAATCTGTTGAGTATTTCGAACATTTTTTTCCATTTTGCGTTGTCGAATGCTTTTTCCAGATCTACAAACCCTATATATACGCTCTCCCCTTTTTCTATTGTTTTCTCCATTATCACTCTCAGAGCTAAAATAGCCTCCCGTGTTCCCCTGTTTGGCCTAAACCCAAATTGATCTTCTCCTAGTATTTCTTCAGCTCGTTTTTTCATTCGTCTTTGTACAATTCTAGTTAATATTTTTGTCACGTGTGCTGTCAAACTTATTGTTCGAAAATTTTCACATCTATCCGCGCCTTTGTTTTTTGGTATAGTTACTATGAAGTTACGCTTGAAATCTTTGGGTATCTCGCCTGTCTCGTCCATAAAGCTTACAAGTTGAAAGAGACGTTCTGTTGCTGCTTGTCCAGCGGCTTTTAGAGTTTCTGCTTGCACCTTATCTGTACCCGGTGCCTTACCATTTTTCAGACCCTTTAATGCTAATTAAAACTCATCTTTAAGTATAGGATATCCCAAGTCATCATTTTCAGTGTCTGATACCTGTTCTAATGCTGTTAGTTCCTCTCCTGCATATAAATTCCCTATATATTCTTGCCATCTACCCACATCCTAAAAAAGAGAAAACGTTACCGTTCGACGTCTCGTGGCTAATAATATCGTGTCGCTCCGCGCACTTGCCCACTCACTCATTCTTTTGCGCGACGCAACTGTCCGTGATGGCGGAAATTAACAAGTTTATTTTAAAATAATGGCGGGAATTTAGTCAAATATTTAACAATTTACATTGCCAATTTTGGCATATAACAAACTCCTTTAACTAAAATGGAACAGCCACTATTTTTTTATCAGTTTGATTGTCCAACTAAATGCCTTTCAATCGATATTAGGGGTGCCTATATCTAACCCCAGTAGTTTGCGAGATGATTGGAAATTTCATAATTCATCATTGTAATTTATACTAATATTAGCAATTTATTGAAGTTTTAAGTTGGCTTTACACATAATTGTCAAATTAATATTTCTTGTGTTGTTTTAAACTGTTTCTCAGTTCTATTGTCAATTTATGTATTGCCTTCTAGAATTTGATTTACAAATCCGATCAAAAATGAAAACTTATTCTAAACAAGAAAGAATAGATATGCTGTTAATTATTGGTGAGCGTGAAGAGAACTGTTTTTTGACTAGTAGAGTATATGCTCAGAAATACCCAAATAGAGAACATCCCAATATAAATGTGTTTAAGAGACCATTACTAACATTTTGCAGTACCGGAAATGTGGAATGTAAAAAACAATATCGACAAAGTCACATAATTAATGAAGATAATGAATTCCCAAGTAATCGAATCGCTAATGGAAACTTATAGAGACGTTTTAGCGAAGACGTAGGTATTAGCAGGAGAAGTATTTCTATAATAATTAAAAAACACAACATTCATTCCTATTATATTCAAATGCATCAGAAACTCTATCCGAGGGATTTTGACACGGAATTGAGTTTTCGTTATGGGTTTTAGGCGAAGTGGGATCTGCTGATAATTTTTTCGTATTTTGTTCCATAATAATGGATTATTAAATCGGCATAATTTTCTCTATTACAGTGATGAGAATTTTCATTGCTTTCGAAATGCTGATCACGAACATAGTTGGTCTTAATGTATGGGGAGAAGACGTAGGATCACATGTAGTTTAAAAATTTATAAAAAAATAAGGTAACAAATATCAGAGTACTTTTAATACAAGCTACTTAGTCAGGTTTATTATCATGCCAAAAATCAACTCTTGTGCTGAAAATTATCCACAAAAGCGGCCTCTTGAGAAATGAAAACAGTTGTTTCAATAGCAGTTTTTAAGTATTGGACTTCAAAATAGTCTAATAGTGAAGAGGACATAAAAGATAGACCAGACTGTAAGGAAAACATTGTTGTTTTAATTATTAGTTTATGACTTACCAGTCCTGAGAAAATGAGTTTTCCGTAGGAGCTTACAAACTCAAAAATCAGCATGCGCCGTGGAACAAATTTGGCCGCCATTTTCAAACGGTTGACTATAAAAAATTTTAAAAATTGTTTTGAACTACTCATTCCATATGTAATTGATGGCAAAAATATCAATTTTTTCTAAAATGGTCAAGCAACTACCTTTGAACCACTTGATATGGATTGACTCAGTGTACATGTCCCCTCCAGCTATACTGAGGAAGAGGTAGAAGCGATATACAAAAATACCGAAGACATACTAAGATACGTAAAAGGACATGAAAATGTAATAATTACGGGGGATTTTAATGCAGTGGTAGGTGAGGGTAGGGAAGGAGCGGTAGTAGGTTTATTTGGTTAGACACGAGAAACATCAGGCGAAATAGGCTGGTAGAATTTTGCGACAAGAACAATTTCAACATCATGCTACAAGACAATATACGTGGAAGATGCTCGGAGATAAAGGAAGATATCAAACAGTTTTACATTCTTGTTAGACAACGGTTTAGTAATCAAGTAAAAGACTGTATACGCTGCCCAGAAGCAGATATAGACGCTGATCACAACATCGTAATTATGAAGGCCGCTCTTAAATTTAAAAATTTGAAAAAAAGAAACAGAAAAGGCTCTGACTTTGAGAAACTAAAAGATAAAGATATCCACAAAAGATACGAAAAAACATCAAATGAATTGCTGAAAGATATCGGAAAAATTTCTAATTCTAAGGAAGTAGAAACTGAATGGAATAAGTTTAGACATGGGGCCTGAAATATTCTGGGGTATACACAATAGAAAATAAGACATCATGCATAACAAAGGATTTCCTGAATTTAAGAGAAGAAATACGAAAATACAAAAATACATCAGATGAAACAGTAGAGTAGATATGCAAAGCCATAAAATGAGAAATTATTCGCAAATGAAGGAAAGCTAAACAACAATGGATAGATGAAAAGTGCAAAGAGGTACAAACTAAGATGGAAATAGGAAAGACACGAAGCATACAAACTAATTAGAATGAATTTGATTTTTATAAAACCGTGTAGCAAAAAAATGAGACGCGGGAAGAAACGTCTTTATAGAAAATGTAAAGAAAGTGGTTACATGGCAAGAATATATAGGGAATTTATATGTAGGAGAGGAACTATCAGCATTAGAACAGGAATCAGACATTGAAAATGATTACTTGGGATATTCTATACTTACAAATGAGTTTGAATTAGCATTAAAGGGTGTGAAAAATGGTATGGCGCTGGGTGCATATAAGGTGCAAGCAGAAACTCTAAAAGGCGCTGGACAAACAGTAACAGAACGTCTCTTCCAACTTGTAAGCTGTATGTATGAGACAGACGGATACCCAAAGATTTCAATCGTAACATTATAGTAACTATACCAAAAAAGAGAGGCGCGAAGAGATGTGAATATTTTCGAATAATAGGTTTGATAGCACACGTGTCAAAGATATTAACTAGAATTGTACAAAGACGAATGGTAAAAGAAGCTGAAGAAATACTATGAGAAGATCAATTTGGGTTTATGCGAAACAGTGGAACACAGCAGGCTATTTTAGCTCTGATGGTGATAATGGAGAAAACAATAGAAAAAGGAGAAAGCGTGTGTATAGAGTTTGTAGATCTGGAAAAAGCATTGGACAATGTAAAATGGAAAAAAATGTTCGAAATACTTAAAAAGGTTGGAATGAGTTTTAGGGCATAGTACATAGCTTATACAAAGAGCAAACAGCAGCAGTAAAATTAGAGCAAGAACGTAGGTAAGTAAATATTATGAAAAGGATTAGACAGGGATGTGCCCTATCCCAATTAATTTTTAACTTGTACATTGAAGAGAATGCAGGAAGACATTTGGAATTACTATGCAGGGACAAAAGATTGATATTTTTAGATTTGCAGATGATATAGCGGTATAAACATCTAGCAAAGAAGAGTTAGAAACTGCTTTTAATGAAATGGAAACAGTTGTAACAGAGAGATACGGTATGAAAATTAACAAAAATAAAACTAATGTTCTAGTATGCAAAGTAGGGGGAAATAAATCAAAAACAAGAATACAAATACAATACAATACAAATACAAGAGGTTTAGAATTTTTGCTACCTATGAAACCAAATAACGCAAGAAGGGAAAAGATTAGCACAAGGTCATGCAACTACTGTGTTTAAAGACAATAAACATAGAAACAAGGAAAAGATTGCTTAAAACATATGTATGGAGCACAGCACTGTATGGCTGTGACGCTTAGAAGCGGACAAGAAAAATAGGAGAGATAGGATGATAGGGCACATACTAAGGCGTGAGGGAATAGTGCGGTATATATTAGAAACAAAGATAGGAAAAAGGAGACTTAGGTTAGACTATTGCACACAGATAGTAAAAGATGTAGGCTGTGAAATTTTCAGGGAAATGTGTAGGCTAGCTCAGAATAGAAATCAATGGAGGTAGGCGTCCAACCAGTCCCAAGATGGAAAAACTAATGACGAAAAAAATAAATAACTGTGCTTAAACATGATGATTATTATAAGAAACTACAGGTATTGGTTGTACAATATTCTCGAATAATGTTAATTGTGCGAAAGGATTTACTGGAAAACTATTAATTCGGCAAATGTCTAAGTGTTGGAGGATCTTGGCAGTCATAGACTGCTTAACCCCCTTCACATACCAATGAATCTTGGTGAAGTATGCCGTTTAATTAGTAAACAATAGAAGGGGAACCGAGCTGTATATAGGCTGTTGTGGGAATCTCAGCGAACTGTAGGCTAGCTCATAATATAAATAAGAGGAGGTACGCGTCGAACCGGTTTCAAGACGGAAAAACTAATGACGAAAAAATAAGTGCACTTAAATCTGATGAGTAACACCTAGGTGTTGGTTGTGAAATATTTTCAACTAATGTTGATTGTGCGAGGATATAATAGAAAAAATATTAATTCGCCAAATGTTCAAGTGCTGGGTAACTTGGCAGCCACAGGCTGCTTACCTTCTTCACATACCTTACATGTGATTTTCGCAGTGCTTTAGCCGAATATACTACATTGGCCAGGAAGCGAGTTTTTCTTACCTAGAAAATATGGAATTTTGCCGAACTCTTGCTGTTTCAAGCAAGGTAGGGATCGTTAACGTGCGTGGCAACACTCACACATGGGACCTCCACTTTACGTCTCATCCGAACGAGGGTGTATTTTTGTGAAAAATGCTTGCCTAACATTTTTCAAGCGGACCGTGTCGGGATTCGAATCCGGGACCTTAGTCACACACATACCAACTACGCCACGAAGCCGCCTCCACTTCACATACCACTGAACATCGGGGAATAGGGTATATGTTACATCACCATTGAACAATTTAATAGTGGTGACAATCAATACCATTAGTGCGGGTACCCTACAGTTTGAGTGAAACCTTATGCCGTAGTGCGAGTGCGTGAAGTAACATGAGTCGTACTCGGACGGTAACAGAAGACAGTTGAACGAGAGACCTGAAAGCGACACCACACCGAATGCACATGGTCTTGGGTGTCCGCTAGCTTTTGTGTGTGACTTCTATTGACCAGTGCGGCACAGGCTTTAAGGTATTTATATTTTTTATTAAGTAGTTTGTCGTATTTGCTCTGTTTATTACATAACCGCTACACTGCCATCGATATTGCTACATAATAGCAATTGGTCCTTTCTTATCATCAACATTTCTAGATTAATCTTATTAACCTTATCAACCAGTATATAATTGTAAAACAATAGAAGGGAACCTAACTACATCTAACAAGAAAGAATGGCGGCTATGTTCAAAGACAACAAGCATAGAAACAAGAAGTGTGGAGCACAACACACTACGTCTATGAAAGAGGGGCAGTAGGAAAAGCAGACAGAAAGAGATAGAAGTCTTCTGGAATGTTGTGCTTCAGATGCATGAATATGATAGCATGGGCAAACAAATTTAATAACAAATAGGTTATAGAAATAGAAGGGGAATAAATATTCCTGTGGAAAACAAAAAATAGGAGAAATAAAAGAGCGGGATACGTTCTAAGGCATTTTTAGGGAATAGTGCGTGATATATTACAAGCAGAGATAGGAAAAAAGAGGTAGAGGTAGACCTAGATCAGACTATCGCACGCAGATAGTGATAGATGCACACTGTACAAATATCAGGGAAATGTGTAGGTTAGTTCAGAATAGAAATAATGAGGGTACGCGTCTGACCAATTCCAGGACTGATGACCTAATGAAGAATATTTTATCAATTTTTGTGTCAAAAGCTGCCTGAACTATTAGAAGATAACCCACTACTTACGAGACGTAAAATGTGGTTGCAATTAGACGGCGCTGATGTTCATTACAGCGTAATTGTACGGAGTTGTCTACATGTCCTTTTTCTAACTTAGTGGATAGGAAGGGGTAGTGCTTATGATTGACTTCCAAGGTCTCCTTGTTTGAACCCACTCAACTTTTTTCTTTGTGTTACATTAAGAGTATAGTTTACAATACTAAGCCGACTACTCCGGAAGATATGAAAGAAAGAATAAGTGTAGCATTTCGATCAGTAACACAGCAAATGTTGCAGGAAGTAAAGGATAATATTTTTTAACGAGCACAGGTTTGTATTGAACAAGCTGAACGTCAGTTTGGACACCTTCTTTAATTGTTTATGTAGTAGTTTATAAATAATATTTCATCTTTTCTATAACAACCATTTCAATTGCAATTTATTGTGTTTTTATGTATACGAAAACAAATAACTTTCATTTTGTGTTGGTACTTTTGTATGTTTTGTCATTGAAAAGATAAAATAAATGTGTAAGTTAGATTAAGTTATTTCAGTTCCAGTTGGCCAATAAGTAACAAAAAAGGGGGCAGATCATAATAAATCATACGTAAAAACATCAATATTAATTTGATAATTATTTGCAAAGCCAACTTAAACTTCAATAAATTGCTAATATTAATATAAATTACGACGATGAATTATGAAATTTTCAATTTTTTTCATTAACTACTGGAGTTAGGTATAAACACTCTTAATACCGATTAAAAGGTATTTAGCTGGGCAATCCAACCGATTAAAAAATAGCTAATGTTCCATTTACGTTAAACGAATTATGTAACCTTGAGTTGGTCAATAATACAGATTGATTACAAGCACCCTGTATAACGTGACAGAACGGTAAACATTGTGGTAAGTATAGTAAAAGCCCTTAATAAGTTGGTAAAGAGCAAGATTGTTTATGTTCATTAATTTCGCCGTTATTCTATTTTTCGTTCATTCCGAAATTTGCTTAAAATGTATTTTTTTCTCGAAAACAGTAGAAGATAGGGACGTTTTGAGGAATATACATTATTTTTAGTTTATATTTTAAATATGGATAAAAATACAGGGTGTTCCATTAAAAAAATACCAACGTCGATATGACACGCTTTTTTGGGACTCCTTGCATGTTTAAAAATATTTTAGAAATGTAGTAGCCCTTATCATTTTGGATATACTTTATTAAGAAACGTTTTTAAAATTATTTGTCGTGTAGAAGCTATAGAATAATTCATATGTAGTGCACCACACTGTATGTATGCCAATAATGGTTTTTAGTACGGCATTATGAAGACAGTGTTATGAGAATACTAATTCGTTACAGGGTTTAGAAAGTGCACTTTGTCTAGAATTTCGTAGAAATAATGGTTTCAAGGAATCATTCCTTTATACGGAAATTTTTATATATAGAAATATTAAATATTTTATCTACTTATACCAAAATTAATTTCCATGCCAGGAACCCTGCGAGGTTAAAAGCTGTCCATGTGTCGCTCCATAATTTAGCTCGTTCTGACGAAGGAGTTTGAAGTAGAGGTGATTGATTCAATATGAGATGATCTTGCACTGAAACCTAACATGAATCCGGAACCACGTGACAACTAGTTTACTACTCCACCTAAACAATTTGTTTTACCAGCGTTCAATAAAATGTAAATACCTGTGTAGCTAAATCATCTCTATATCCTCGTATTTTAGCACAATTTTTCGGGTGGAGCATTGGGAACGTGGCCGCGGGCATAGCGGCCCATAATTCGTATAATGGACAATATTGCAAAATCAAATAGGTAATCCAGGTTGTCGAAATTGCATATATATATAAAAGGAGGTCAAGAGCACATTATCCTTTCACCTGACTTCCTGTGGAAGGACAAGTGCCTTTCCACCCGCGTGTTCGTATTTAACAGAAGCCAAGTGGCTTTTATGAAAATATTTTACAACATGAACAACGTGTTTTGTATCTTCCATTTCAAATTCAAAATCTTTTGACAGTAAATTTAGAATATGTGCCGTGCCGCCATATGTTATTACATTCAAATCAATAAAATGTGAAACATTTCCTATATTTTCACGCATCCGGACCATGATTGCAGCATTATCCGTTACAAAACTTGAGACGGTACAATTATGTGTTGTTTTACATGAAGAAATAAAATCTTGTGTTATTGAAACAATCTGCAGTGTGCTGCTGTCCGAATGTGTCAATTGTGTCATAGAGAAATGAACGACCCTCGTCAGATGTTGCTATGTGCGTCCTATCTACAGATGTACGAATTAATTTTTTTTTATTGGTATCGCCTGTTTAAAGTCTATCAAAGTAATTACGAGTACTAATATGACTTCCTAAAAGTTTTCACACAAATAGGATTGACTCTAAATTACACCTGAAGTATGATATAGATTTTAAAACAATTGCGTTAACAAATAAAACAATAATCTTCCAAAATATATTTTTACCTGAAGAATGTCTTAGGATATAATACAATAGTGTTGAATTTATATTAGGGTATCAAAAAATGCACAGTGATGTGTTAATATAAAAACGATTACAGAGTTTTTAATTGCCGTCGCTTCCTGTTGACACATCACTCAGTCACAATCGACTTGTATTATTAACTCATCAACAGTCACATTCAGTGTTTTTTCACGTAAATATCATTCACTTATAAATCTTTGTGAACTACTGCAAAACTTCGCTTCACATATCGAATATCTTGTCGTGGCCATCGCCATCTCTTCCGCTACACTTATTATAATAACCTTTTGTATGTGCCCAAATAATCTCTATTGCATTAAATTGACAACGATAGTGCGGTAGGCGCAGATATTCATGGCATGGCTTTTTAGAGGCTCGTCTACTTTGTAACGCTTTTGTGGCTTGTAAGATTTAACCAAATTTAGTAATTCACTTTTAAACATCTGCGTATACTGAACATTATTTGTAGTAACCATTAAATTATATCAGCCTTAGTTCAATATGCTCTAGGTACTTTGTAGAGTAATGCGGAATGATGAGATGCATTATCAAACACGATTAATGATAGTTCTTTTAAATTGTTTATTGTCTGCAACCCACCGTAAAAACGTACCTCCATTCATTTCACCATGATAATCGCTACTCTTCAATTTTGAAGCAAACAACAGAGAAGCAATTTCTACAAAACCTTCCTTTGACCCAGCATGATCTACTACAAAATGTTTTCCATCATACCCACTTGGGTTCCTCACACTTCTAATATTATCGTCTTACCGTGATCTGTTTGAGTTTTCTTTCGAAAAAAACAAATTTTCTCCATAGAAACAACTTGTCGTCTTGTGTTAGAGTCTATATGTTTTTATACGCCCTTAGAAATTTAATTCGTCAACTAACAATATTTAGTTTTTCTAACAAAACCCTGCGATTTCCTTCTTTTCTGAATTTGAATCCAATTTGAAGTAAAACGCGTTTCAAACTGGTGTTACTTAATGTAATATCATTTTCTCGAAGTTCCACATTCAACGATTGGTCAGTTACATGCTTTTCTGCAAATAATGAACATTACACCATCGTTTACTTTAAAGCTTTATTAAGCACGTCAGTGAAGTTAGCGGTTAAAAATAATAGCTAATTGTCTCCCTCCTTAATGAGCAACGCTCCTCATATCAATCCACGATAAAAGCCACGCCTATTTCAGTCCAACATCACTTAGATCCGCCTTCATATTTTCGTATAACACACCATCCTGTAAGTAAGAACGCTCTTATACAATAACTATCTTTCCTACGAAAACTAAATAATTGTAAATATCTAGGGCAAGACACTAATTTCCTGCAGATTACAAACTTATTAATTTTTCTGTGATATATATAAACAAGCCGCCGCCGGTATTTCTTTTAACTTTTGCTAGGTTTATGCAAGAAGCGCTTTTGCCGAGAAATCTACATTTACGTATATGTGCCTTCAGTACAATTACGGCAGATTTTTAAATTCTATATTCAAATAAGAAAGTGATTTCTTTTCCTGAACCGTATTAAGTAGGTGCCTGCACTACTTAAATTTTTTCTAATCGAATAAAAAAACAGCGAATTTGTAAAAAAAACTACATTTAGATGTTAAGGCCCTCAGTACATACTCAGCAAATTTTTAAGTTCCATGCGCAAATAAAAAAGTTGATAGTTTTTTCCCTGAACTATCACCACTACTTTAATTTTTTCTGGGTTAATATAAAATCATATAAAAAGTTATTATTTTTTTCCAGAACTGTATGAAGTGACCATTAGCACTACTTTAATTTTTGTGGGCTAATACAAAAGCATCGAATTTGTAAAATTTTACATCTAGGTATTATATCCAATAGTACTACGTGGCAAATTTTTGTTTCATGCCCAAATAAAAAGATTAGTTTTTCCCGAACTCTATGAAATGACTGTCAGCACACTTTAACGGATGGAAATTTTACTCATATTATTCATTCTGTGTCAAAGCAAAGTTTTAATAAGAAAGACCCATTAATTTTATTGAAACATTTGCATTAGTTTTAAATACAAAGTATAAAGCGCTATAGCTAAATGGTGACACGATAAAAGTCAAAATTTGCAACGAATCAAATTTACTATTATAAAGACAACATTTTGAGAGACTAAAAATAAAAAGGATTGGAATTTACATATAGACAATGAGGTCGATTTTGCATTAATCAAAGTGCTCAACGAATGAAAAGTTTATGAACTAAAACGTTTGTATTGATCTAAATTACAGGACTCAAAAGGGCAATAGTGGAATTTCTAAAGGCATATTTGTTTGTAATCTGAATAAGACGTAACTTTAAATGCAATTCCTGTTATTTCTGTGAACCAATGAATTAATTTGAAAATAACAATTTTATAAAAATAAGTGCAGGAAAATATATTATAATTGAAACTGTTTGCAGTTAGTTGATTTACCCGATTCTGAGAAATCGTAAGTAAACCTGCATATTTTAATTTCGTTGGGTATTAGGGATTGTTTTAAGGCCTCAGTTTTCAGTTCAGTTTTAATAGTCGTGTGTAATTTTGTTAAAGAAATTATCACGTCGTGAAGATAGTTCTTGTGAAACAAAGCATTGAGAACTGGAGAACGCGGAATTTTTCCAAACAGAGGTCATATTAGTCTTAAGATTTGAGTTTTTTTTGGTTTGGATAAATGATTTGATGAGAATATTTAATTGATTTTAGTATTTAATAGTTTATCGTGAGAAGTTGAAGCTTTAAGGTTTAATTAATTCACAATTTCACTAAGGAAATTTTTGACATAACAAAGGCATTTTATACGGATCTTTGAAAAAGGTATATTATAAAAAAGGTAAGTGGGAGTACTCTGACCCTGAAAGTTTAACATTAGTTCTGGGCGTAAGTTCTTGTACTGTTTTTTTAATATTTTTTTATGTAATTTATACTGCGCAAATTTTCATTTTCTCTGTATTATTATATGTTTAGTGTGGTATAATTAGAAGAACATTAGCAGGTCCCTACTTTTTTCATGAAAATTTATATAGCAACTTCTATTTAAATTTTTTTGAAAAACCTATAAAACTAATTACTTTTTACTCGATCGGCACAATGGCGACCATCAAGAAGTAGTTAATTATTTTTTTTGGACGAAAAGCACCACACAAATGAATAGGCAATTATGGACTGCAGCAATAACTATTTCCTAATAATTGTTACACTACTTAACCTCCGAGGTCGCCAGAAATTAATCTATGTAATTATGGGGGGTTAAAAGATATTATTTATGTAAAAATACACAATAATTTGCAGGAATTACAAAATACAATTGTTTCAGAGGTTTGCGAACTAATCACAAAGGGTTTGGAGAATGCTTGTAAAGACAGTCAAGCGTGTAGAACTCTGTGTTGAAAAAAATGGTGGTCAGTTTAAGCATTTTTAAGTTTAGCTTTTTCATGTTCCACTGTGTATTATTCATCTGCTTCGTTAAATAAATTTCTTACAATAAACTTTATTGGCACTACATAGTAATTAATGGCTGAGGTATAACTAAACAGTTTGTTTTGCTTTATGGATATTTTAAGCAAAAGTAATAAATACTCATACTTTTTTATTTTTAATAGAATTTGAAAAAATTAAAAAGTACATTATCCAAAAAAATAAGTTGAATTACGTAACTTTCAATTTTAAAATGACTGTTATAAAGAAAAAAGAGTTTACTATTGTTTCTTGAAAAATACCGCAGCTACATCAATTTTAATGCCATATTCATATTTCTCGTTACAGAAAACTTCCGAATATCAAAAATTATGGAAATACCGTCATACAGACTGAAGTTATGCAGAAAATTCTAAGAAAACAATTTTCAATTTTTTTCAAATATTTCAGGAACCGTTTTAGGTACTTAAATTCTGAAACTTATTTTGAGAGAATTCAAAACGCCACAACTTTTTTGTAGTTTAATCAAAACGGTGCCCTTTATAGTTTACATGATCCCAATACTGAGCGATCTTAAGTGGTCGCCCTGAATATAAAAATTACAAAAACGGAACTTTTAATATAAGCTCTGTAGTCTGTACTAATAGTATCTACAAGTTCAGATTCTATGGACAAAATGGCTAATACAGATTACCTTTCCTGTAACATGGTTGACCTTAAATATTTTTTATCAATTTAAGTTTAGAATTTGAACATTCATTTGATGGCACTGATACGGGACGAGTAAGAAGAATACTTAAAGAAAGTATTGCATTGGAAAAGGTTGCCATTAAATTATTTTCAAGGATGTTTTATTAAATAAATCATTGTCACTAATGTCAGATTCATTTTTGATTTTTTCGGTTAATTTTAAATGTAAAGTTTTGCCATGATTAAAAGCTCTTGCTCGTACAAATCGAAAATATTACTAAGGAATCCAAAAACTTCAGTAATCTTGACATTAACTCAAACCTGTCGTGTCTTGCAACAAATATTTAGGTTTGGTCATTGATTCTGTAAAAAAAATACCTTTAACGTTTTGTTTGAAATCTTCATCTGGTTCATCGGGATTTTCTTAATTCCTATCGGATTACTACATTCAATTTTAAAGTATCGGTGTTATGAAAAATGTACGTAACAACTTTACTTGGTTATAGCTTTTCTGATTAAAATATAATTGAATTATATTTCGTCCCATTTACGTGTCCAATTGCACCACCCAAGGGTGATTACAATCGGAAAGGTATACAAATCTTAATCATGTACATAACCATACATCAACACAATTTTCAATTACGTTTGGCATTTTTGTCAATGATATCTGATAGTGTCAAGTGTTGACTTCTGTCATGTATAGGCAGGGAGTGACGCTTAAATCCACGATTATAGGCCAACTATTAATTACAAATATTAGTAATTGCACAAGACAAACTGATTTTAATGTTTGTGTTTATGTTTCTACCCTCGCATACATTTTCTTGGTTGAATTAAGGTATAGGTCTTTGAGAATCTCAACGACCGTAGGTTACGCAATGGAGGAAGTTTAGAAATTTGTAGAAAAGGATGTAACACAGTGTTTTCAGTTCAACCTAAAAACGAAGTAGGATCTATTATATATTCCTAGCAAGGTAATCCTCTTCAATTTTCTCTGGATGAGTGCAAACATTTACCTATTCTTGTTGACCAACAGTATCAAACTTATTTCCAGTGGTGTTATGTGCAGCAACATGGTTTTTTTACCGTCGCCCATATTTTGTCGATGACGTTGTGTTCAGGATAACATAGAGGTATTCGTAACACTATGATTATGTCGGCTAACATTTAATCAACAACATATTGTTTGCATGTAGGTTTATGTTGGTTGATGTTTTTGTATCTTTAAGCTCGAAAGGTTTCTTTTCAATAGCCAACACGTTCTTTTTTCCAAGCCGATGTTGAATTTGGTTCCACAGTTGCGTTATGATATATATCCTGTATTATCCATCACTGGTTCAAGGTTTTATAATAATTTATCTTGTATTAATTTACAGAAATTTCTATTATTCATTTTGTCGTGATGGTCCCCAATTTTAAGTTCTGATTTAAAAATTAGCAACCCATTAGGAACGTCTTTGCTATCAGCATGTATAATAATTAATCGTTTTTCTTTAACTAACGGTGCCTTTAGACATTGATTTGAACCATCACCCCGCGCCTTCGATATAGCACGTGAACTGTGTAAGCAAGTTTCGTCACAATATATGTCTTCCTTCTGATCGATTTTGCTGTACTTTTCGTAAATAATTGACTCGTATTGCTTGGATTTCTGGCTTCTCAATTAAGACTTTACGATTGTTTTGGCGCTTCTTCCATCAAAACCTTATTTTATGCAACAATCTTCTAAACGAATCCATATTTCCGCAGAAATTAATTCCTACCGATTTGAAAACCTCAAATATAGCAATCGTGTAGGTTGTTTGTGATGGACGTTTGCAAATCGATAAGTAATTGTGAGAACAAATTCTTCTTCAAATTCACTTAATGTAGACTTCGTGCTGCTTTTCTTGATGGTGTCCTTTGTGAAGTAAATTGTAACTTAGCACCAACTGTTTGCGTTTTGCCGCCCTTAATAATTTTCTGAATAGTCAACTCAACACCAGTATTTCTGACACAATGTTGCTCAAATTGTTCAGACAAATGACGTCTTGACCATCATCCTTTTGCTCTTTCATACATTTATAAAGATTATATATAATCTCGCGACCTTGGTTATGAACAATTTTTGTAGAACTGCTCATAATTCACCTGAACAAAACAGTAAATATTCCAAAAATATGAAATTTAAAAATATTTACTTACACTTTCAAAATAAATAACCAAGCATAGTCTTTATAATAATTATTAGCAAAGACAAATTAAACAAAATACACAAAACATATACAAAGGAGCAGAATTCGCAAATATCAAAATCAAAGTGTGTACAATATCGACTCGATTGTAAGTTTCTAAGAATTTGTAAAACGATACACCGCTGCTATAGCGATTATTTAAGTTAATTATTTATTCATATTTTTGATTTACACTTAGTAGCAGTTGTGAAATAAAGAAGTTTGTAAAACTTATAAAACGCCAATTAGTCTTTACCAGCATGAAAAATGTAAAGAAAATATTTATATGGTAACATAATTTTTAAATTATACTGCAGTACCGTCCCCGCTGTTGTAGTCATTACTACATTTCACACCTATATTTTCAGTTTGGTTTATAGTATTTTCAATAATATGTGGGGTGTATGCGCAGGTCGCTGAGATTTTAAAACACCTACATACGTTATTTTTTTGGAGCTCCTATTGAACCTGTGCTTGTCAAACTTGTTAAGCAGCTAGGTTGGGTGTTGTAAAGCTACACATATTTTTTCAATTATTGCCCCAATTAGAATTCGAACTTTCCCATAAAGGCACTTCCAAGAATTATTTAATTGTTATTTGCTTTTTGTAGTTAGCAGTTTTTTTTTGTATAAATGGCTACTGAAAATTGTCATTTAAGTTCATATCGATTTTAAAATGCGAAAGAAAAATTTGGTACTGTTGAAGTTTTTAACTTTAACGATTTTGTTGAGAGTTCTATGCCCATTTACCACTTACTGGAAGTTGATTTAACCCTGGGGTATGGTATGGTTGGTTAATAATACGTGCATGAAGGCATCTAGTTCCGTTGCTAAAAATAGAAGTAGAACAATTATTTTTCTAACATACATTAATACTAAAAAATTGTACAATTTTCTTTAATTATTTTTATTTACTCATTGATTAAGTGTCCTTCTATAGAGATGTAGCATTTTAATAATAAATTATCGATGTTACGTTGTTGCTAGATTCTGTCTTTGTAGAACGGCTATTTATAATTTATTATTATATATTAATTGATAATTTGTTTGAGTCAACACATGACTGGAAATCAATTGTTTGTGTATTTAAATGATATAGGAATATTTTTATTGATAGTTACCAAGCTTGAAATTTATTATCAATGATGAAATAAGTCAATGACTTCTAAGAAGCTTCTCATTTGTTATATTAATCCTGATAGTATTCCAGGAATTATGTTCTTGCCTATTCGTTGTATAACTGAAATAAGCATGAAAATTACCTGTGGCACTTCATTTATGTGAGAGTTTCTTTCTTGTACATTCGTAGTGTAGTAAGCAGACCACTGGAATTTATATCATTCACAGACGCGTCTGTCCTTTCATGATGAATAATTTTGTATCTCTTACCTGTTGCCTTCCGAGGTCACTACATTAACGACTATTAGATTGTGTAATTAGTGATAATATAAAGTATACTCGTGTAATATTACGTTAGTGCTATGTTAATAAATTTAGTTATTCCTTTCTAATAGAGATTTTTTATCATTACGATAAGTACGGTCAATCGGGGCTAACATGTAACAAAAATTCACAATTTTCATAACTACTGTACCATTTTTAGCAAACACATGAAAAACACTTAATTGTATGGCTTTTAATTCTAAAGCCACATATGGGGTTAAAAAACATAAGAGGAACCAAAAATTAGTAAAAAAAATATAAACTGTGTATCAAATTTGCCCCGCATCGTGGGACTAATACAATATACGCGTGGGGCTAAAGTGATACAACTTTCTAACTTTGGTTTTAGCCCTTAGGGGCAAGATGGAGTTATGTGAATACAACCCAAGGTCTAGTGTCTCACCAGTATTTTTTTCAATATTTTTTTTTACTACGACTGAGTTATGAGAGTTTCTTTCCTATTGTTTATAAAGAAGGGTTTAAAATAAAATGAAATGAAACATTTTAAAGTTGGTTTTAATGAAATAAATTGTCAATAAAAAATAAACCATACAAAATCAAGAAATATTAAAATACTTGAATAAAAAAATTACTAAATATTGAAATTATGAAAAGATTTGTTAAAAATCAACTCTCTCTTCGTATCAGTTCAGGTTTTTCTGACTTCCATTACATCATTTCTTTCAGCAAGTGAAACGTATTCTGGCTACTTTAAAAAACGTGTTATTTCCACTAGGTATGGGGGCAAGCAAGATTTGGCCGAATAGTCGAAGCAACGAAGCTTCGGCCATCAATTAGGTCGAAGCATGCCTGCTTAGAAACCCAATCAATTTCTTTATTTCTTATACATGAGCATTTAAGCAAAAACAGCAAAAACACAAAAACAAACACTTCAATTCATAATTGAAAATACAATTTGAATTAATCACATGAAATTCGATTAATACTCAAAATTCAACTCTTTTAAATTATGGTGTAAAAATAGCAGTTTTTTTTGCATTTTTTGGTAATAATTTACTTGTGGTTTTTTCGTAAATATTTCCCATTTCTGAAAATAGTCTTTAACTATATACACTAGTTACCGGTGCAGGGAAATATTTTCAGTCAATTTCTGATAGTTTTGGAAACACATGCCCTTTTTTGTGCAAATATACTTCGAAGCCACAAAATGTTGACTTCCACCAGGTTTACAAATCCTAATTTTTTATAAGGGACATTTAATTCAGCTTGAATGTTTTTTAAAGTTGAACATGCCATGCCGTTGGAAAATGATTAAAGTGCGTATGAATAAAAGGCGACACATTTCCAATTTCAGCATCGTTACACCCCTTAACAATATTTGCAGCATTGTCTCTAATTATCATATAGGCAAGTGAAGAGTATATTCAACATTTGAAGCAAGTCAAGAATTATATTTTCGATGATTAACACTGAAGTTTAAGTTAATAAATACCAACTGAACGCAAAGTGTCAAGCAACTGCATTAAAATAATTCCGTTTCGCAATTTCTTTCTTGCGGTTTTCTTGAGTTCTAATTCATATAAAAGTTTGAAACTAACATCACAAAAAGGTTATTTAAACAATTTGGGTTATTTCCTGCCAACTTCGTAAACTGGCATTACATTCACTATAATTTATTTTGGAATCTTTTTGCTCTTAGTTGAACATCAAAGAACTCCCGGTTGCGCAATCAAATTGAAATCCGTTGTAGTGGATCCAAAGTTCTGTGTTCCGTCAAGTGTAGGAACCTTTAGCTAATTTTAATTATGTATTATTTCAATATATGCCTTAAAATTAAATATCTTATTAAGCTGGTGTTCCGTTTTTTATTGCATCGACAAAGTGCTCTAAAGCACAAATTCCTAAACTGAAAAACAAATAATTACGTAATGTGAATTTTTCGCAAAGTTCACTTTGCGGATCTGAAGATCACCAGCTTGCATGACGTAGAAGATTCCTCGGATATTCGAATAACTTGAGTTAATCATTTGTTGGACATGTTCACTTCATCCTATGTGGTGAGGAGAGTATTTTCGGAATAATTCCAGAAAAATATGTTATTTTCAAAGTTTCGCTATTGATGACGGTCACTTAGTAGAGTAGTCGAGTAATTTGTTGCTAAATTAATTAATTAATCCTTTCACCGTTAGTTTATCTTTTATTTCTAGAAAGGTCGATACTTTTCGACTTAAATCGTTTAGTTTTCTTTGTGATGTCACCTATTTGTATTTTAAGGCTTATTTTAAGCGTTATAAAATAAGAGAGATTTTGAACGTTGTGGTGCTGCTTCAGCATGAACTTACCACAGGCTAAATTAAATTTATCGCCTTTTCTTTTTGACGCTAAAATCTTTGAGATTCTGATCAAATTATGATACATTTGAACCTAGCCAAACGACAAAAAGAAATTTTGATAAAATTCAGTTATCTTCATCCAGCGTGAAATTGCATCGATAAGCTAAATTTGTTTATAACTTTTTTGTTTATAACGCTAAACCAGTTTGACAATTTGAAATTCATTAATATTGACTTAAACGCATAATTAATAAAAATCAGATCAATAACATTTTTGTGTGGGATAATTTATTCCTTCCATATTTTGGTTTTCATTTTATCGCAGGTAGATCCAAAGATTTATAATTTCCCGATGTAATTTATTATACACCTCGTTGCTACAGAACTGAGTTCGATCTCAAAAATAACTCGCCAGTACCCATGCTCAGATATTTTAGTGCTTTCGCTGTCTTGCCAAGTATGCGTTTAACGAAAAATCTTACATCATAAAACTGCAATTAGTCATTATCATTGCTCTGACATGTTATAAGCGCTCTGTGAATGAGTTTTTTTTGTTGTTATAACTGACACACGAGACAGTAAAAACTAGTTTTGCTCGACATTCTAATGTTTTTTTTAGATAGTTTATAAGGAACCATTCTTGTTTATTTATTTTTATTGTCAACTTAAAGTAGTATTACTAATATGATCGCGCTTGTGTTTGCTTGATTGAAGTATCGGAAGAACTTCTTGAGACAGACACGTCCTTACGTTCATATTAGCAAAAATTGTTTTAAATGTACGTTTTAACAGACTAACATGCTTTGGTTTTGTATCTATCTGAATTTAGTTTCAAAATTACAATTTGCTTTTAGAGTGTTCCTGTATTATATTTTTAAACTCCACACCTAGCTTTCTTAATTTCAATACTTCTGTAACCATTTTTACAAAATCAGTGATAAATTGAATATCTTTCTTTTGCTTAGACGCATATATATTGCTATGATAATAGGGTTATTTAGGGTTATATTGGGTCATAAGGGTCGTACACTACATGTACATAACACTAAAGTTTAGAAAAGTATACGATTTCATCATAACATGGAAGTAACTCGCTATTTATGCAAAAGCTAATATCAAACAAACTGTATATAAATTACAACTAACTTTAATTAATGAAAGGAAGCTCATTCTTCAAAAATCAAATCACATTTAGTAAGCCATACAATTCATTTTAAAACAATTATGCAAGCATAAAACCGAAAATAAATACGCATGAATAACATTTTAAACGCAACGAATCTTATTGAAATAAATACGTAATTATACTTGCAATAAAAGAATCCTATTCAAAACAAATATGTTTCATAAACGCATGAAATGAATAAACGCATTCAATTTACGTCATCATAAAAATTTCGACTACGTCATCTTTTATTGTAAACATCATAAAATTCAACAGATTAGTAATACAAAACAAGAAAACAGACGTTTGGCTACCTGATAAATTAAACGCAAAGTTTGAATAAATTCATATACTAACAAGCGGACGTGACTTGAGGAAAGTTCAAAGGTTTTATATTCAGAGGAATGCACTATACAAAACTAGATGTCTACGTGATGAACCAACCATTTCGACAAGAATTTGGATGGTAACTTTATAGAAAGTCTGAAGGTCGGCATGATAAGACAAAGTGCAACGCCTCAATCAACAAAGTATAGAGTCGGGAAACCAATGATACAGGTGAAGAGGAGGATCCTTTATATAGGACACGAACTTGATAAACCATCAGTCATTCTTTGACGAAGGCACTCTCTATAACAGTTCAAGTAAGAAAATCACGCGAAGTGAACATAGTAAAATTAAATAATTATATTTTGTGGAAGTCGTGATAGAAAAGTTTTAAAATAATAATCCTAGTGCAAGTATACGATAGAAGTTTGCCGTTGACTTTGAAACGTAAGTTAAAATTTTTAATTAAGCCTAATTTTAATATTTAATAACCTAGGGCTTTAAATAAGATCTAAATAAATACTCTAAATAAGATCTGACAAAGTACTCTAAATAAATAAGTATTCGACCAGATATCTAATTAAGCAGTATAAATATTCGTCTAAACAATCATATAAACATTGGTCTGGAACTTTAAAATACAAATCTAGAGCAAATTTGCATCGGAACATTGAATGGGTGGTTGGCCGAGCTGTACTACGCAATAGACAAGAGAGCTTAACTAAAAACAATCTAGGGGTGGGTAGTGGTCAATCGCATGCAGCAGCAATTCTAAGAATTGGAAACACGCAAGGAAACAGGTCAGAAATAAGAACATTCTTTAATAGCATAAGGCATTATTTTCATTTTAAACACCTTACATTTTTGCATATATTGAAATATTTATGTAAAGGGTCATCAAAAAATCTTTTAAAAATTACGTAGAGTGAAAGAAGGTCGTTTGAACGTTCAAAAGGTACTTCCAGTAGTGAATAGTGTTATTTTTGCTGGATTTAAATTGATTTAAGGAAGTTACAATTTGGGGACAAACAAATTGATATTTTCCTTTAATTCAGAGGTTTATTTTTGGATAGTGAATCACATTATCAAAGTTATTAAGCTGTAAAGTGTGTATATTCTTGGTCATTATACAAGTTTTGGTTAGTTGCGTTTATATCATTTAAGTAGGAAAGTGCTAAAGGAAAGGGGGTGGATTGAATTGTGCTTAAAATTTAAATTTGAGATTATTTCGAGACAGAGCGGGGTTGGGCAGCAGGAAACTGAACGTTAATTACATCGCCGTGCGGCGCTATCATAGCAATATATAGTATAATGTTTAAGGGAGCTACCAAGGGTTCTAAGGGTTGTTTAGTACAAGGTAGTGTATGCCAAGTAAAATAATCCATATATTTGATCACATAACTTAAAAATGTATGTTTGCCGTATTTTACATATGCTAAAGTACAATTCAAAATGGTAGTTGAAATATAAGTGCCAAAAGGTAAATTAAAATGACTAAATGACGTAGTAAGATGCACAGTACTCAAGGGTTTATACCGAGTTTGAATTTTATAGGCCATTGAAAGTACATTTGCCGTCCAAAAACCGGATGCGTCTATGGATGTTCACTATCAACCACGCATCCAGGTTCAAGTGTGATTTATTTTGGCTTTTTATTTTAAATAGAATCAACTTTTGGACAAAATTTGTAAGCTCAAAATTATTAGTTATAACAACGTCAAATGTGATTGAAGGACTGTAAATATTTAGGACCAATACTAGAATTTTATGTGAATTATGAAAGTGTAAAAAGACATGAATTATGGTATGTGCGACACAAACGTAGTGTTTGGATATTATTGGACGATTTTAGTTATGTAATTTTATAATTTAGTAGGCAAGAAATGTTATAATGGTCGCCTTGGAAAGAAAACAAAGGGAGAGTATTTCGAAATTTATTTGTAAAAAGACGTGTTTTCATTGAACTGCGCTAATTTGTGTACGATTTAAAAGGAGATTATTTCGAATTTTTTTTGTATAAAGACGTGTTTTCATAGAACTGCTAATTTGTGTAACGATTTAAAAGTTAATAAACGTGTTTGATTTTTGAATAGTTTTTGATTGAATAAAGAAGGGTAAAGAGAAGCAGCGAAAGATAAATAAGCAACAGCGACGATAATAAAAGGTGTAAAGATTGGTAATAGTGCGACGGCGAAGCGACGAATAATTGAATAGATTTGGAACGATATTGGGAAAGGCGGAAGGAAAATCGAGTGGTTATACATAGGGACGAAGTTGGATTTGGATAGAGATTAAAAGGCGGAAGGACATAGAGTGGTTATATAAGCGACGGCGAAGCGACGAATATTTAAATAGATTTGGGATTGATTTGGATAGCGATTTAAAGGCAGAAGGACATTGGGTGGTTATTTAAAGGAGCGAAGATCGATTTGGATGGAGATTTATAGGTAGCAGGACAATCGAGTGGATATACAAAGGAACGAAGATTGATTAGGATAAAGATTTATAGCGGGGCATCGAGTAATTTGAAACAGGACGGCGATTAGATTTGGATTAAATACGTAAAGGCGGACGGATTAATTGAGAACACGAGGAGCGAAATTAGGAGAGCAACAATTGGTTCAAAGCAGAAATTAGGACAGAAGAATTAGCGCAGGGGAAGTAACATAAACGGGTATTCCAAATTCTAAATTAGGGTTATTTATTTCAGATATTGGGGAGCATCTAAAATTTAAGAACGACACCTGGAGGCGATACGAAAATTCTATCAGATAGTACAACCGTGTAAAGACGCATACGGCGACGAGGATTTTGAGCCAGCAGTTAGAAAGGCCAAGAACGAAGTATAATCCAGGTGAGTGCTGAAATATCTTGAAACGTCAAAAAAAAGTCATAAATTTGTGGTAGTAAATTAATTTGGCACAAGGCAACGTTGATCGTAATAAAAATTTGGCATATACAAAAGTAGATAAAAAATTTAGTACTAAAACAAAAGAGTGTGCAGTTTGGTTGGGCATTGCACATCTACTTATAACGGAACTCACTATAAGTAGGTAGACACCCTGAGAATTAAGAGCTTAAATAGTTGAGGCCTTGTAATAAACAGTTTGATTAAAGAACCAACCAAACGTTGCAAATACGGGGCGTGCATTAGGTGTGCACATTACATAAAAGGCGCGACAAAAAGGGGTAAAATAAAATAAAAATTAAAGAAAAAGAAGAAAGGGGGTAGAGAGAGTAGATCAGTAAAATATATATATATATATATATATATATATTGTAGTGGTTTTAAAAGGTTAAATTTAACTATAAACAAGGCAATTTCAAACACCCTGTATAGAGGAAACAACCAGAATTTACGTGCGAAATTTATTTTATTTAGTGAATTTAATGTAACAAGTATTACCATAATTTTACAATTAATGAATAAAATTTAGTTAGGTTCGTAAAGAAAATAAATTTTAGAAGCCAATGCAATTTATTTATTAATTTAATTGAGTTTAATTCAAAGGGTCATTACGTCTAATACGCATAAAACCATGAAAAATCGATAATACCAAGGTGAAACGCTTTGCTAACACATAAACAGCCGTTGAATATGAAATACCTTGAAAAGCCAACTCTTAGAAATGTTGTGTTAAAACGTCGGTTAATTGAACACCTGCATGTTTTCGAAATGTCAGGTTCCCCTTATTTTTATAGATGCAAGCAAGTTTCAAAGAATATTGGTTAAACGACAGTCGCAAAGCACGTATACAAGTCCACATGGAGTAAAAAGAACGCGGACAGTAATATCGATTCTCTACCACTCAAACAAGGTTAGAAGGAAACATATAATATGCATAAGAAAGGGACAGCGTTAATATAGGCGGGATTTTTAAGACGTCAATGGATATATTATTGGTCTATATAGTTAGTTCTAGAACAGACAAACACGAGAATATTTGAAGTCGGGTTTATTGGAAAATATCGTAATGACGCGCTAAATTTTGGAGATTTCGAAAACGGTTGAAACAAAATTTGAGGAAGTGTTATTTTAAATTAGCTTTTTTACGGGAAGAGTGGCCTAGAGGTGGCATTCGGAATCATATAAATACTCGAAGAGAATTAGCATCGCTCGCTCTATTAACTTCGATTTCTTAGTATTTTCACCGCTTCAGAATACGAATTTGTAAGTATACATATTTTTAAATTAAATAGTACAGTGTTGGCCTCATAATTTGATACGCGAATAGTGTCGAGTCTAAATTTTAATTTGAGGTGCAACATTTATTTTAAACAAGCTCGTGAAGTGACGTGAAGTAACCTAAATTTAAATTAAACTAAAGTACGTAATTATGAAAGAAGTGTAATTAATTTGGATTTGGATTTGGATGCACAGTGAAGACAGAGCAAACAGCACAACCTAAATGGTGTTCCTCTACAAAGAGCTAGAAGCGGCCAGCAGAGCAGAGCGAATCTACTTTACCGCATCGTCAACGGAGTAGAGATCTTCAACAAATTCCAGGTAACGCTTTAAAATTGTTGTTGTTATAAACTATGAAAATTGTGTGACGTGTGAGAGTGAATTTTGAAGGTACTGTGCATTATTTTGCTTATTGAAAATAATACGTATAACTAACTTTATTATGGTATTTAAATAGAAATCTAGAGGTGTATATAAAGCTTATTAACGTTCCATCAGGAATTTAAAATTTATTGTTAGGAGTACATGGGTTTTTTTGTTTGTTGTAAGAGTATGCGAAGTACAAAAGCATACATTATTCATAATTAACTGGGTTATCATGAGCTCACCATACTCCAGAGTATACTAATTTAAAATAAATTATAAATAAAGAAAGAAAATAAGGTATTATTCAGGGCCCATTTACTCCGGGTATATTCAATGTGTTTGATATTTTAAATTAAAATCCAGGACAGTACAAAAATAGAATTTATTGAGGTGTAACTTGATCTCAATGTGGATAATCTTGAATTTTATTTGTAAATAGTGGTAAATAAATATTGTATGATGGTTGTATTATTTTGTGGTTTTATTGAGAGTGTGCGTGAACGATACAGAGTATAATAGTGAATCTAGGTATCCAAGAGGAGGCCCAACTGAGCTAGCCTGGGGACTGAAGAAGAATTAAGGTGATGAAGAGCGGAATCTGGGTAAGAGATTATTTTTTTTATTAAATTTTTCTACTGTGCAATTTTCCATTTTGTAAAAATGAAAATAAATTAATTTTCGAATCTACTGAGATTCCTGAGAGGTCCACGGCAATATATATATAGTGTCACGAGAGGTCATTGAACCCCAAATTCTAAAAATAAATTCCGCCAAAATATAATATAATCCGGAAAAATTGGAATTTTCCGTAAATTCATTGTAACGTCCTGTATAATACAAGCGTACCTTTTATTCATTAAAGTACAAGCCAAAGACCCAAATTGCGCGTGTATAAATAATCACCCTATTTGGTATAAGCGTATTGTAAATAATGAGCAAGTAACGTAAGTCGTATAATTAAAAATAATTAATTGTATGATACCGTAAAACGCATTATATGCGAACGTAAAACGCATCATTTTAAGATAAATACAAAGCGAGTGTTTTCTATAAAAACGTAACCCCTTTTGCATTAAAAAGCCATTAAAGTTTAAATTAATTAACCCGTGTATTACAGCAATCTGTTCTAAATAAAGAATTTTCTAGAATATAAAACAATGAGTCATCGGTAGTTAAAACTATGTAAAAATCATTAATAAATAAACATTTGTTCCAAGAAGCAGCTTGAACATTGAAAATAACCTGTAAAATTCCTGGGATAACCCATAAAAATTTATTATCTTTTACATTAGTATGCGACGCCACAATAATAGTATATGTGAGAGCGGCACGAAAACGCGTGTCATGGATAACTGGAACCAGATATTTAAGTCATAAAACTCTACAATTGCGAAAGCTAATGAGGATTTCCAAGAAAATTACGTAAAATAGGCGTTTAATTATTTAGAATGGAATCGCCTACATTCCACAACATTCTAGATATAGATAATTTGGGTATATAAAGAAGCGTTTATTCAAAACGGGGGATTCATTCATTGATTAGATTTGAATTCATTCGATTCTGTTATTGGACCGCGAAATGTTATTTAATTAAAGCGCGAGCTGTTGCTATGCGAAGATAGTAATTGGAGTATGTAGCAAACATACTGTATTTTAATGGTTACGAGGTTTCAATGAATAAAGAAGTGATTTTTTTTTAAACACAAATTACATACAAAAATTAATTTATTAATTACGATGGAGAAGCAAAATTTTTCAATATAAAGCTATTTTAAAACTTTTTAAATAATCGAAAGGAAGATTTAACCAAAAATGTACTTTGATAAATGCTCTTTGGACCGTGGACTTTAATTTTGCAAGCTGATTTGGACATCAATTTAAAAATAAGAAGAATTTGTAGCGTGATCCCTTTTACCGCACGCCAATGATTAGTTTAGTGGAACACACTCCTAACCTCCTGATAGGTAGTATGTGTTATGCCGTGTTGAGGAATGGTCGTATCCTTCCTCGTTCATGTATTATGCATTGTTTTGATTGTTAAGTCCTTAATATACGTAGTTTACTGTGTACCATTGCTTTATATTAAAACCCTGAGATTAAAATACAAATACATATATTGTGTACAACGAGTATTATTAGTAATTATAATAAAAACCGTCCCTCGTCCCGTTAAAATTTAATTTCTCGGAGTGTTTTTGTGGATTCTGCAAGTATTAATTTTAGATTTATTTTCAACTGATGTTAATTAGAGTATTTTCATATAAACTAAACAATTTACAAGATTTCGTCCAATTTAGAATAAAAGTATACAATGTGGTATATCAATGAATTTGTAATTTTTCCCTTTATTTAACACTGCAAAAATCCAATATGGCGTCCATAAAAAAATAAAAAAGTTGACAGTCGCATCTCTGAATACAGAAGGCTTAGAAAAATTCTGATCACTTCGAGGAATTCCTGCTAATGACTTATGTATACGAGCCAAGTTTCACATTTATGGCTATAATGGTGTAGGAGTTATTAAGCATTTTCGAATTTGGTAACTTTTGGTTTTTACGCCATATTTTTAGAACGGACAGAGATACGTTTATTTTTTTTTTAGTTTTAACTTGAGCTTATAATTGCACAAGTTTTTTTCCCATTTAACCAACTTTCTAGCTCTTATAGTTTCTGAGATCCCCATACTACACATTGAAAATTTTCACGCTCTGTATGTATATATATATATATATATATATATATATAATATATATATATATATATAATATTTTGCTGTGATAACGCCTCTGCGTAGGAACGTCGCTATAAGTGCTGTGTACAAAAATTGTAAATCTGAAATTACTGGCTTACTTTCCTTTCTAACTTTTCTTTGTCCGGCTAGCTCAACGGAAGTAATGGAATATACGAAATGAAATCAAACACAGCAATATAATAAGCATCTATACATTCAAAAACAATTTTCTCTCATACAAAAGAAGATTGAACATTTACAGCATAATTTTTTTTCAAACATATAATTACTTCTAACAAGTACCTATTTACTTAATTATCAAAATGTGCTTCGCCTAATCTTGGTTAAAATTTACAGAACTCAAATCTCTTCTCTTGTGAATAGTTTACCTGACTTTTATTCCCACGTTTGTAAGGTTGTTTGGCCAAAAAATCCTTGACAGATAGTCTATTTAAAAGTCAAAATATTTCGAACTCTGACCACAAACTTTCAGGTAAATATCCTTAAAAAAAGTATATGATTAAGACTTAATCTACATTAAATTGAAATGAAAAATACCAAAATCTCAATTACAAACAACGCAATCTAAAATTTCATACTTATGGTATTAAATCTTTCCTGATTTTATTGACGTTGAAATCAGCTTACAAAATTTTTCATATTATTTAAAATCTCCATTTAAAGCATCAGTTACCAAGAGTGTATCCTCCTTCTAATTAATTAAAGTAGCGTTTGTGTCAAGACTATCTATCTCGAAGATGATTCAATTCTCGTAATGTTTCAAAAATAATTACGTTCCATATTTATTGCAAGGTTACGTTTCCATTTGGCTCTGTTGGGTATCCCGTATGTGTGAATTCAAGGCACATGATTTTTTCCCGATCTTGACGTCACTTGTATGTTGAATGAGTCGGGCTTTCAGCCACTGGTTGCTTTGCCCCATGTAAATCTTGTTATTTGTGCAATTGTTGCTAGAGAGAATGTTACTGCATAGTAGTTTTTAAGTTCGGTCTTTAACTTTTGTGAACTGATTGTTAATAGATTTAGTGTAGCTATAAGCAGTAGTAGTGTTTTTGTTAAAAAAAAATTTTCTTTAATGCTGGCCTAAGATTTTCTCGAGACGAGATCAAGACGCGAAAACCAAAATGCATTTCGAGACGAGAACGAGAAACACTTAACTCTTGTCTCGATCTCTGGAGTATTCTCCAGTTCTCGAAATATTCAGCACCCAAAAACAAATTTCATTAAAAGTAAAGGCTACCACTAAAATTTTCGGCATTCTTGGTTTAAATGAAGTTGCTATCACAGTAAGAATCGTTCAAATTTTGTATTTTTAAACGAATACTTTAAATTGTTTTTGAAATATCATTTAAAAAACAAAATGGTGGATTGCAACTAAACTAAGCCGAATTCGAAAAAAGTTACTGAACTTACTAATAATTGATTTGTGTCATTGCAGTTGGAATCAATTTAATAATCAAAAGGAAACCAGACACATGCTCTAAGGAAGCATCGATGTTTATTCATTCTTTCCATGCCCTTTAAAAATTGACGCTCTTAGGCAAATGTTGCAAACGTTTCTCAATAAAATTTTTGTATCTTTGTCTTATGATTTGTCGAATTTTTAGATATTCATTTTGTAAGATTTTGACTAGACAATTTACGGTAAATGTTAAATACTTCTCAAACATTTTTATCTCTTGTGATATTGCTTTTGATATTTAGGTATACATTTTCTCTAAACTTTTTTGAATTAGATGCTTCTCTAAATTTTGCGGACCACTATAACTGACATTCAGAATTCTTTTGAAAAATGTAAATTGAATGCTACTGATCAAATTATGCTTTGCTCATCTCTTGTAACACGTATAATTAGAAGAAAAGTGTTTATTTATGTTCCATTCACGGTGTTTGATGTATGCAATACTGTCAACTTGTGCCCTTTTGTTTTTAAAATATGTCTGTTTCTGCCGAATACCTATTGCGTCAGATATTATTAATCGATAACATAATAATTTTCGAGACCAGTACTTATATACTTTAACTTGGATGCTTTCAAATACCCTTATGTATTACAATAGTGATACATGTGGGAAATAAAACTGCGGTCATTGTGTAATGTAATTGTTATAGGGGGCCATACAACTTGTAAACTCACGTGGTTTAAATAAGAGTTTATGCCATTGAACTAGCTGCTATCTATCTATTAAGTTGTTGTATTTTCATTAACAATCAACTAAACAATAAAAACTAATTTTTATTCCCATGATATGATGGCATAAAATTATGTAATTAGCATCACTTGAATATTGAAATTTTCTTTGCCTAAGAAATTGAAATCCTATCTAGTATTCAATCTTAAAAGTAAAATTTCATTAAATAGGAAGTCTCCTTATTTACATTGAAATAATTTACAAAACATACCATATAACCCACTTTCCCACTTTCTGTATATTAGAATTCGCTTGTAGTTTTTGTATTCTCAATGTAAACCAATAAACTGGCGTAGAATGATTTTTTAGTCTATGGTGTTGTTCTGGTATTTTAGGTGGTGATCGTGATTGATGGATGTTACAAAGAATGACAGTGAACTCATTTTAAATGTTTCAGCAACCGAAGAAGAAGATGTATCTTACTATATTTTATGATTTTGTAATTCGCTAATGATAGAGGGTTGAGCATGGGAAATGTCCTATAACATCACTTTATTTGGGATCCATACAGAATCGCGCATATGTTTATTGCGTACTACTTCAAAATTACGAATTTACATATAACAAATTGTTGAGGGTATTCCGCTAGTAATGAATTTAGGGCAGTCTCGACCCATCTTCTCTCCTCCTCCTTCACCTCCCGCATCTCACAAAACACCTCTCACGCACCACCTCCCACACACCACCTCACACCTACCTCACATCTACCTCACAGCTTTACCCTATTGCCTTTCTTCTATAACCCACCTCGCATTAACCCACCTTCTAAACCATTTTCATCCAACTGTCACTTTTCTCACTCCATTTTGCTACAATTTGTAGACACTCTGTATATTTTTATTAACGAGCACTCATTAGCGTTCGTGAATTGAGTTGGGGAGAAACGAAAGTAATAGACACATTTTGCATATAAACATCCAAGCACATTAAATTATCGTATATAATACACTCTCTACGAGTCTTCTTTAAGAGACCTGATACATTTTCAGTATTTCCTTTAACAAATTCTACAATTAACGTCATAGTTATGCGTTACACAAATCACATCTCGAATGTATATACCTCTCGTTAATATATCCTACACTTCTGGCCAATAACCTGTTTGCATCCACATGTTTTGGTTTTTACATCATGTCTAGCAGGTACAAATTTTCGAAAATTTTCCGCACAGACTACTATTAAAGATCTTACACACCTGTTATTTGCGCGGAGGTTCTTATAAATTTGTATATCGACTTACCTCCGCGGTTTTTTGTTGTTCTAAACTGCAGTTCCTTACTCTTCAGCTAAGTGGACTGTATTCGAAATTATAGTACGTGTTACTTTGCACTTGCACTGTGTTTTTTATGAGTTTATCGATAAAGTCGGCGGCATTATTGACAAACTCACTTTTACCGAACGAAGAACCGACTGTTCTGCCTCGATATCGATGAGAGAGTGTTTTTCACTACCCCTTTTTCAACTTATTTACCCATGCACAAGGAATTTTTACGACAGGATGTAAGGGAACAAGGGATGGCAGTTTTACTATTTGATTTACAACTACAAATTTAAAATAACTTAAAATTAACCACGCGAACGTGCGACAAAGAGACCGAACATCCCGCCCACCAAAATAAGTATGAACTAACTTATTTTATATTTAAAAATAATTATAGCTATTAACTACGAAACCTAAACCGACAAACTTATATAAGTGAATATATGTATACACACCATTAAATATTAAGCAATTGGCAGTAAACATAGTTTCACTAGAGGACGTTTAACTAACCCTTGGGCTGTCTTGACGGTAGGTACCCGAACGATACCGTCCCTACAAGGATGAACAACTACTACTCTTCCTAAACGCCACTGTAGAGGGGGGTTATTTTCTTCCTTTAACAGGACAAGCGAATCAATGGGTAGGGTAGCGGAATTCCTCAACTACTTACCTTTCTGCTGCACTCCACTGCACTCCATTTTCTCCAAAACCCTTGTTGCATTTGCTGCAACAATTGCCAGCGATTCAAACGAGAGGGGTTTATGGACAACAAATCTGGTAACACCGAGACTGGTTCAACATTAAGAAAATGACCCGGGGTCAAATACGAAAAGTCATGCGGTTCGCAACTCAGTGCGCATAGTGGACGTGAGTTGAGAATCGCTTCGATTTGAATCAATACCGTCGAGAATTCTTTAAACGACAAAATTTGTTCACCGATAATTCTTTTTAAATGGGATTTTACTGATTTAATCCCGGCCTCCCACAACCCACCAAAATGAAGAGCAGCAGGAGGATTAAACACAAATTCGATTCCCTCAACGCCTGCCGAATGGCTCATCAATTGAGAGATCTCACGAGAGGCCCCAACGAAATTAGTACCATTATCACAATGGATTTGAATACATTTGTCTCTTCGAGCAATAAATCGACGTAAAGCACCCAAGAAAGCGTCTGTCGACAAGTTAGACACTAGTCCCAAATGGATGGCTTTATTGTTGAAACAAATAAATAAGCAAATGTACGCTTTCAATGATTTTGCGCCACGACATCGTGACAGAGAACGGTCCACCAAAGTCGACTTCCCTTACCTGGTGTTAACGTAGAAGCTGGTAAATCCCCCATAGGGGGGCATAAAGCCACAGCGTTTACACGAAAACAACGAATGCAGGATTTCAAACATTGCCGAATAGCCCTCTTTGCGGACAAGATCCAATAATTTTGAGTTAGTAAAAATTGAGTTGTTCGATTTCCAGGATGTAAATGTCTTTCATGACAATCTAATATAATAATTTCAGTCAACCGATGCCACCGAGGAAGCAAAATCGGAAATTTTGCATTATGCGATAACTCTGAGTTACGTAGGCGACCGCCCACCCTCAACAAATCACGACTATCTAGAAACGGACTAAGGCTACGAAGTTGTTTACTAACAAGTTTTCCAGTTTTAATATTTGCGATGTCTTGGGCAAAAACATTTGTTTGAACGCTTTTAATCAATAAATGTATAACCTCTTGCTGATGTGCTAGAAGAGACAAACCATCAGAATATTTTGAACGCAAATCTGCCGAACATTAAACATTACGAATGAAATGACGAATACATGTGATAATCCTACAAATTTTCTGCAGTTTTGAAAATTTATCCAACAACAAATCTAAGAAATAGTCAGACATAACGACTGTTAACGACAAAGTACGATATTCGATGTCCATCTGAGATGAGTCGATAAGTTTTGGCAGCGATGTTACTGGCCATTCTTCATTACGACGCACTAACCAGGAAGGTCTTGTCCACCATAATGGATGATGCACCAACTCTGAAGCCACAAGTCCACGTGAGGCACAATCCGCAGGGTTATCCTGGGACTTAACATGAAACCATGAAGATGGAGGAATACGTTCTTGAATATGCGAAATGCGATTGCTAACGAATGTCTTCCACTTATGCGAGGAAGACCGAATCCAAGACAAAACAACAGTAGAATCTGACTACGCGAAAATATTACTAAAGGATAAAATATCTGTATAAGTATTTTTGACGAAATCTACTAAATCTGCCAAGAGTACGGCAGCACACAATTCGAGACGGGGCAATAAAACGCGATTAGTAGGAGCAACCTTCGATTTTGCGCATACTAATGACATGGAAATATTACCTTCTAAATCGAACGAACGAAAATAGTTGACAGCTGCATACTCGGCTTGAGAAGCATCGCAGAACCCATGCAACTCCACCTTTTTAAACTTATGACATACGATGCGATACGAAATCTCAATATTCGAAACCGCTGGCAATTCACCCAAAAACTTTCCATTTTTGTACGACTTCCAATGGCGGCTCTTGGTCCCAACAGAGACCTAAAAGCCAAAGATCTTGAACTAAACATTTAGCAAAAAGTACTAAAGGCGCTATCAAACCGAGGGGATCAAAAATTTTTGCGATAGCCGACAAAACATTACGCTTAGTGCAAGTGCGCTCTTCAACGTCTAAGTTGTATAAAAATGCATCTGTAAGAGCGCGCCACGAAAGGCCCAAAATTTTTATTGAACCACTATCTTTATCTTGAAATGTAATTGCGTCCGAACTGGACAGGGACTCCCTCAAGTTGGACATCACTTCCGGGCAATTACTACTCCATTTTCTTAATTGAAAACCACCACTAGTGCAAATACTATTCAATTCACCAATTAATTGATTAGCAGCTTCAATCGAGTTGCATCCAGTCACTAAGTCATCAACATAGGTATCGCCCGCCAATATCGATGACGCGAAAGGAAAATTAATCGATTTTAACCTTGCTAATTCTTGAACAGTACGCAAGGCCAAAAAAGGCGACGACGAAACTCCATAAGTCACAGTATTTAATTTAAAGTCCATAATAGGATCCGACGGAGAAAATCTCCAGACGATACGTTGATAATCACGATGAGTATCTTTAACCAATATCTGCCTATTCATTTGTTTGATGTCAGCTGTAATTACGATAGGATGTATATGAAAGTTCAATAACAAAACTGCAATGTCGTTTTGCAGAGCAAGGCCAATAGCCAAGCTATCATTTAATGAATTTCCAGATTGATCCGGACACGAAGCATCGAAAACAACACGCAATTTGGTGGTAGTGCTATCACGCTTATGTACAGCATGATGAGGAATGTAATACATTTTCTCATGAACCGATGAATTTTCAGGCGATTCCACTTGAACCATGTGACCGCTTTTCAAATAATCCTCCATAAAATTTTTATAATCCGAATACAATTCAGAATTTTTTAGCAAACGACGTTCTAACGACTAAAATCTTTTAATACAAATCGATCTCGTACCCACAAATGAGGGTTCAGAAACTTTAAAGGGCAAGAACACTACAAAACGACCGTACTTGTTACGTCTATAATTTTCCACAAATTGATTTTCACACCTTTCTTCTTCAGGAGAAATGTGTTTCTTGAAGGGAATATTTTTTAATTCCCAAAATCGACGAATGTCGCTGTCCAAGGGTTCAACGAAAGCACACAACGACGTAATAGAACTATTCGGGGAAACGACCTTTCCTGTTAAAACCCAACCAAAGGTTGTTTTAATAGCAACTGGCTCGTTAGCGACACCCCAACGAGATTCGTTCAACAAAACCTGAGCGAAGTTTTCCGCTCCGAGTAGCATGTCAATTTTACCAGGAATATTAAAATTAGGATCAGCTAAGATCAAACCTCGAGTATGCGACCATTCCTTGACCCCTATCGACGACGAAGGTAATTGATTACAAATGTTAGGTAAAATATAACAATCAATTTCATATGCTGGAGACCGTGCTCCCGACGGGCTGACTACACACGATAGTGTACCAGACACCAACGACGAATTCAAGCCAAGTCCTTGAACAGTGACATTGGCTCTCCGTTTCCTTAAACCTAATTTCTGACGGCACCTTTCAGTCATAAAACTTTCCATGGATCCGTTATCTAATATTACACGAACAGGTTGCAAGTTTCCTGTATAATCAAGCACCGACACCATTGCCGTAGCTAACAGCGTGGTTGTGTGTTCTAATGACGTCGAAATCAACGAGCTAGTGGCAGGTTGTTCATGCACAACCGACGACGACAGATTGTCTTCACTGGGTCTACTAGTAGCAGTAAGTCTAGAGGCGCCGCTCTTCGAGGAGACGCTGACCTTTGACGATGAGTTTGTCTGCGTGGAGACATCGATTTTTCTCGTTTATCGAAGTGGAGTAACGAATTGTGCGACTGATGACATTTTCTACACGACCAATCTAACTTACAAATTTTCACCGAATGTGAAGTATTTAAACATTTAATACAAAGATTTTTAACCTTTACCGCCTCAAATCTTTCTTGAGGGGTTTTATCGAGAAACTGCTTACATCTATAAATAGGATGCACAGCTTGACATAAACTACAATTTTTACCATCATTGGTGGTACTAACTAAAGAAGTTTTAGCCGAAGTGCTAACAAACCTTCCCTTTTCTCTTTCTTTCACGGAATCTCGAGATTTTAAGCATGTTCCTGAAGCAATCTCATTTATTTCCAACACTTTACATTGTTTTTCAATGTACGACCTTAAATCTTTGAACGAAGGAATCTCGTCATTATTTCCTAATTCGAAACGCTTTAAAATGTCTGTATCTAATTTTTTCGATAACAGATTAAACAGCATGAAATCTAATAAATCTATTTCCATCTGCTTTAACGCGAATATATTTTAATCAAAACAACTAATTAATTGCCTGAGTTCCGCATGCGAGTCTGAGGAACTGACCTTAGGGCATTTTTCGAGAGCATTAAAAGTAGTGGAATTGGATGGTTCGAGCGCACTCCTCCTCCTCCTCCTCCTCACTCCTCACTCCTCCTCCTCCAAATTTACATGTAAATTCCCATAAGGAGGAAATGAGGGAGATGAATCTCCTCCTGCTCCGCCTTGCTCTCCGCCTTGCTCTCCGCCTTGCTCGGACACCCCCCAACCATTTTGATTACGTCACACCCGCATTCTTTCCACCCGCGAGATAAATCTTTTTCCACACTTCCACCCACGAGATAAATGTACTTTGTTTGGTATCAATTAATATTAGAATTTTCTCAGCTACCTGAATCTCTAGGAATTTTTCAGATTGCATCACCCCCAAGGGAGCTACCCTGATTTTAAGATTTCTTACCAGTTGCGATTTCCGACTGTCCTTATAAAATTTTTAAACATCCGATACATCAAATTAGTCTAGAATTTTATGCAGAATCCGAATCTCTAAATAGATTTAAAATAGGGCCACCCCTTACCATTTTACACACACCCTCTAAATTATAAATTTCCTGCGGCTCATACCTAAAAGAAAATCTAAAAACTATTCTTAAAACTTTTTATTACAGACAATTTTTACTAATACAGTTTAAATTTTGTAAACCGCATTTCTAAATACATATTCACAATTTTTTATTTTCAACCTAGAACTTCTCATATCGACTTGTACTTATTAATATTTATTTCTAAATAGAGCACCTTTTCCAAAGACCAACCGGACCCGCATGTTTCAAATTCCTCTGATTTTGTTCTTATGGTTTCGCTTAAGACTTCGTACATATTTTCCAGATTACTAGAAGACGTTATAACCACATTTTTTGTGTTAAAGGATTTCACATCGGTAGTTTCTCCCCATTTTGGTGTAAACGCCGTAGGTTTCGCAATAGACTTTTATTGCTGTATGTTGTATTCTTTTTTCATTAATTAATCGAATAAATCGCTCTTTCTGCTTCCAAATAAACTCGGACACTCCATCGTCGACACTGGCATTCTTTATGCGATAGCTAGCCATACGGTTGTTAAACGCAGTGCTAACCATTTCTACACCATCGTCGCTAGTAGCGGTAACTGATGCATTTTTAAGTCTGTTGCTCCTTAAGTGTGCGGCATAGGTAGTTTTTTCCATTTCGAAATCGCATACTTTACACATAAGTCGTGGTTGTTTCGTACAAGGCCCTTTAACAGCTGGCGGAGTTGAACGTTTACGGCTTAATGACATACCGTGCTGTTTTTCCTTGTGTCGCTGTAAGCTGTCCATTCTCGTAAAAGCGATACCGCAAGACCCACAGTTAAAGTACTTTGCTGCGGACGGATGTATAAGCTTAACCGTAGACGATGTTACACCACGACATGTGTTCTGGTGCCGTTTGAGAGCATTTTTCCAGGAATAGGAAGCACCGCAAGAGTTTCACTTAAAAACGTTTGCAGATACCATTTTGACATAATTCGTGGTTGTTTCGTACAAGGCCCTTTAACAGCTGGCGGAGTTGAACGTTTACGGCTTAATGACATACCGTGCTGTTTTTCCTTGTGTCGCTGTAAGCTGTCCATTCTCGTAAAGCGATACCGCAAGACCCACAGTTAAAGTACTTTGCTGCGGACGGATGTATAAGCAACCGTAGACGATGTTACACCACGACATGTGTTCTGGTGCCGTTTGAGCATTTTCCAGGTATAGGAAGCACCGCAAGGTTGCACTTATAAACGTTTGCAGGTACCATTTTAGTACAAAACAAAACCCGCACTATAGCACTTTAGTTAAACTTGTAAGCGAACTAACTAAAAAGCTTACTCGAGCGTACCTGATTTATGCTCCTTATAGAATGCAAACCGAAGGTTTCTGAAGATACCCGAACGAAGTTGAGGATTCAGCGGGGAACTAAATGACGTCATAATCCTCGCTGCTCGTCCAATACATTTAGCGCCAATGCATGCACCCGGTTCGCTTCGTCGATGGTGCGAATGCCGTTAGTAGAAACATCGGAAACGTCTTCCATGTTATACGGATCGCGTGCATATTAAAAATCCAAAAGGGCGGTAGCACACGCACACAAATTGTATGCAAGTCGTGCTGTAGAAGATGCAGTGCTACTATAACCAAAAACACTTTAAACCATTACAAAGGAAATACCAACTTGTTGTCTACAGGATACTTACTAATAAAACAATTTAATTTTAAATAACTTCTACGTAATACTTTAGGAAATGGTGGGCTTGAATATTTTCCAAATGAATCACCGAGCAAAAGTATATGCTTAGCAGTATTTAAATTAACCATTAATTTCCCATTTTTACGACCATGGTTAATTATAGATTAAAATTTAATTTGTGCACGTTCGAGCTTCCCGTAAACTAACATATTTTATAGTAACAATGCGTTGTATAATACATGCATACCCTTCGCCGCGCTACTGCTATTCTTGTAATTGCTAGAAAAGTCACTCTCCTTTTACTGTTAGGACTGGGCAAAGCACCATTTTCTTATACTTTCTATAGCACATCGCGCACTTTTCGTCTGATAATTATGCTTCTGTAGGCTTTTACACTTTCGCATAGCGGTCGGCCGCACGTAATGATTTCTAGAACCGGTAAGTACTCGATATCGTCCAAATAGAAATTAAATGCTCGATGTTCGTCAACTTCCGATTCCCTCGTAAAAGGTAGCAAAAGCTCGGTCAATCATCCATTATATTTCGACTCGCTCCCGTTCTGATAAATTTCAAACATTTTCAAACGACAATGGGCCGAGAATTTTAAACCTCCGAGGATCTTTAAGTCGTGATCAATTACACATCCGAGCTACGCGTAAACTGACATATTTTGTAGCAACTGTATAATACATGCATACCCCTTCTCTGCGCTACTGCTATTCTTGTAGTTGCTTAAAAGTCAGTCGCCCTTTTTACGGGTAGGGCCGCTAAAAAGCACCATTCCATACTTTCTTTATAAGTGTAGCACATCGCGCACTTTTTGTCGGATAATTAAATTTTGTTTATGTAGGCCTTTACACTTTCGCTTATTTAAACATCTAATACGATTGATTAACCACTTTCGATTATTCTAACGGGAACCACCATACATCCCGCCGCACCGTTCTTTTGAATCCAACGATCATATGGGCTTCCACGCACTAACACCTGACGTATCTTTCCTACTATTTGTTAAACAAAAACTACCGGTATCGCATTGTGGACGTAAGCAGATGTTTGTGGATGTGTACGAGTATGTAACCATATACATTAACCAGTCTAAGCTATTTTATTTAGTCCACGAAAACTACTATTTTCTAAACCACAATTAATAATCGCCTTTATAGGTTCCACATTTAGACCATTACCCAATGGCTGGTGCTACGTACATGAAAACTTTAATTTCTTATTGAGAGAATTCTTATTCTCCCCGCACTGCTGCGTAGTTGCATGCCTACCCCTTTTGAGGTATATGCTCGTTATAGGTTGTAAGACCCTCGGTTTTACTTAACTACAATTCGTGAGACCCTTTAATCTTTTTAATCGTATCTTTCTCGCCTACAATACAGTAGGACTTAACATTACTACCAACAAATTCTAATACTGGACCCCCATTAAATATGTCTTTAATTTTCCTACAACTTTTTTGTTGACAAGTGTTATATTGTATTTATTATACGCAGGGTAGTCACTCTTTTAAGATAAATATATTTTGCTAGGTATCAACTAATATTAAATTTTCTAGGGACCCCAAATCTGTAAATAAATTTTAAATAGGACCACCCATACAAAGTTATGCGTTTTAAAGACCAAATCACTAATTTTGCTAATCTTCCATCTTTAAAACCCTTTTTCGCTACCCAAGACATATGCCTTAGCCAACCATCTCGAGAAATCTAAAACCGCTGTGTCCGCGAATACCACGTGGAGATAACACGTATACTCTGTCAACCAGGATAGAAGCCGGAAGGATTTGGAAGGTGAGAGAGAACTTAAAATTATGGAATCTTAAAACTAATATATACAATAAATTTACAAAATCCATACAAATATAAACAACTATCTTATATCTTTACACCCCATGCGTAGATTGTTGTACTATTAGGAATGATGTACCTTTTGTCATCTTCCCTCGATAAACTAATTTTATTAATAAACTGCGTATGCAAATCGTATTCTTTACTCCGGTACATACGCAGGCAAGTACTCGATACCATCCAAATAAAGAATTGGATGCTTGGTGACTGTTAACATCCGCTTTCCTCGTGTACGCCCAGACACATCCCAACCCATGCGCACCCTGCGCGCGCACCCTGCCCATGCGCGCCCTGCGCGTCGCACCTGCCTGCCCATGCGCCCTCTCTGTGCGACTGCTATTTCGGGTAACGTCACAGCCTTTTATAAATAAAGACAATGTAATACTATTATAAAATGTTTATTCTGACATTACATACAAAATCTAAAAATGTAATCCAAGCATGGACCCATTTAAACTTAATTTTAATACAAAGTTATACACAGAAGACAGTCCTTTCTTTATGTTTGTTTGCAGTGGTTTTAATTTTATCTAATTTTATTCGCAGCTTAAAATTTAAATCGACACCCAAGTCTTCTATCTCCTTTTCTAACCAATAGTTTGATACATAAAGACCGTCTAGGTTTTCGAATTGTAAAATGTACCGAAGTTTGCCTCTATATTTAAAGTCTTTGATTCCACCGACAACCAGATCCATTCCTTCGTGTAATTCTTGCAGCTTGTGACAATCTTTTAATCGCAGCTTTCCACTATATCCTGCATACGTATCTTGTTAGCTTGATCGACTTCTTCTTGTCGGTATTGGAGAAAATCCTTTTTCTCCACACACCGTTGTGTAGTTGCATATCCACCACTTTTGGGAATATATGGTTGTTATAGGTTGTAAGACCCTCGGTTTTAAATGATCCGAAAGGTTCTTTACTAGGCAAATATACAATGTTTAGCGGAACCCTTTGCGTGTGGTGTACGCCAAGGTTACGAAACCCGCATTCCTTAGTTCTTCTTTGTTATCTGCCATTTTGATAAATACGTTTTAGAATAACCTTTTAAAAAGTATACGGATTTAGTACCATCCTTTTCCGCAAGAACGCCTACATAACTAAAGAGTCTTTCTTACTAACCGCAAAATGCAAACAGCTTGTAACGGATGTATTTAAGTCACTCCATCGGCACATAAAATAATCTTTTAATTCTTCCTCATTTTCTCTAATAAGATGTTCTTTGTCTAACACATCTTTGTATTGTTCATATTGTCGCAGTGTTTTCCATGTCTCCAATTTTCGTCTTTTGCATCCATTTCCTCTAATTCCAGTTGTCTTTTCCTTCCACTTACAGCGTATGGTATGCATAATGGAGCAATTTCCTTTAGCGTAAACGGATAAAGTTTACTACCAATATTTACGCGTTGTCGTACAACCTCTGGACGAATGTTAGCGTATCTTCAATCCCAATTCCGAAATGATTATTTCTTTTGGAATTGTAGAATATGTGTTGCAGATTGTGTAAAATATGTACTGCCTGCTTTAATGTAGCACTGTGTAAGATTTTATTTTATCTGGCTGTCTTCCTCCTCTACTATCTCCAAATAATTTACAGGTAAATAGTTAAAACTAAAGCCAGCACATACTTTATCAATTTTCCCTTTCTTTTGGTTTTCGGACAACTTAATCTGCAAGCCGTCAATTTCTTTGTATTACCATTCCCCAATACACGTACTGTAGCAGGTTATTAAACACTAAACAGCAGCTATTTTGTAGCTTGTCCGATAGCTTACTCCACATTTTGGCAAGTGGTACCGAGTACATTGGCGCCTTTAGGAAGTATAACACTATCTTCCAATAACGTTAAACAGTCTTTTAAGGGTTATACACCCGTTCACACTGACATTGCTTCCAATTGCACAATTGTATATTGTCGCTTCCAATCGCGTAATACCATGTTCTTTAGCCAAAGTAGACGCAAATGTTTCCCTTAAACGTACATCTGGACAACGTAAAAATCTAGTATATGATTGCCAAGTTGTTTATTAACACCAGGACTTGTTATCTGAACACAAATTTGTTGTATATCTTAATTCTTGCATTGGTTGTTAGCCATGTTAAACAATCAATTCCTACAGTTTTATCGTTGTCAACTATAATATTACACTTTTCTTCGTATTTGCCTTTATAGCAAAAGTTATGGTTTGTAGTTAAATAATTACACATCTCCATCTTGCTAAATATACCCGCAAAATCTTGGGTTACATCCATGTCAAAAGATAGAAATAATCTTTTCGAGTTCGTCTAATATATCTGGTAGTTCCTCCAATAAAGTTTCCAACAACATCTGCTAGTTCCACTTTGTATGGAACACATATAGGATTTGGAATTTTTTATTAATGCATTCGAGGTCTTCTTTTCCGATAATTTCTTTTACTCTCTGGCCCATCTTGTTAGTGCTTTCCAGAGAAAACGGAAGCTTAACTTTAACACCATGTCTAGCGGAAACAAATCAGGTCAAACTTTCTTCGTAGATAGCTGTTAAATGCACCACAAATTTCTTTTTAGGATAAACATCCTTTTGCTTGCAGAGGTTTGTTCGGCGTCAGAAAAGGTCATAAATTTTAACCAACATTATATTGTCACAAAATGGTTCTGTAATTGGTTGTTGTAGTCCACCAGTCAGCATCCTGCCTTCGACATAACAAATATTACCAATATCTTGTTATTATTGTTGCACATATTTTGTACACAGCCATAATCCAAATCGCTCATTTGTCGGTTTCACTTTATTCCCAAAGTTGAACGTTAATCACCTTGAGACGCTCATGTTTACCGTTCTAGCTACTATCGAAAAAAAATTGAATACAAAAATTTTCTCTATAATTCTACAGATGGGGTATTGCCGAAGATAGTCGAATATGTTGTTATCCGACCTAAGCCGACAGGGATGCGCATCGACATATATCCGGAAATTATGGAGGAATTAAGTTAATAAATTCCATCAATTGTTCCTACAGTAACTACACATGTTAAGTTGAAATTATTAGGACTCGTTTATAGGACTCAAAAAGTTTCTAATTTTGAATATTAACAAGTTTTGCGTAATTTAAAATAACTTCATTTTAACAAAACTAATTGCTATAATGGCGAATACAAGAAATTAAAATAGTTGACGTAAATGTGTTATTGTTAAAGCTACATAACAAAATTGAATCCAATGGTGTTTAATAAAACCTGGTGTTAATAAACAACTTGGCAATCATATACTAGATTTTTACGTTGTCCAGATGTGCGTTTAAGGGAAACATTTGCGTCTACTTTGGCTAAAGAACATGGTATTACGCGATTGAAGCGACAATATACAATTGTGCAATTGAAGCAATGTCAGTGCGGAACGGGTGTATAACCCTTAAAAGACTGTTTAACGTTATTGGAAGATAGTGTTATACTTCCTAAAGGCGCCAATGTACTCGGTACCACTTGCCAAAATGTGGAGTAAGCTATCGGACAAGCTACAAAATAGCTGCTGTTTAGTGTTTAATAACCTGCTACAGTACGTGTATTGGGGGAATGGTACAAAGAAATTGACGGGCTTGCAGATTAAGTTGTCCGAAAACCAAAAGAAAGGGAAAAATTGATAAAGTATGTGCTGGCTTTAGTTTTAACTATTTACCTGTAAATTATTTGGAGATAGTAGAGGAGGAAGACAGCTCAGATAAAATAAAATCTTACACAAGTGCTACATTAAAGCAGGCAGTACATATTTTACACAATCTGCAACACATATTCTACAATTCCAAAAGAAATAATCATTTCGGAATTGAGATTGAAAGATACGCATAACATTCGTCCAGATGTTGTACGACAACGCGTAAATATTGGTAGTGAACTTTATCCGTTTACGCTAAAGGAAATTGCTCCATTATGCATACCATACGCTGTAAGTGGAAGGAAAAGACAACTGGAATTAGAGGAAATGGATGCAAGACGAAAATTGAGTACATGGAAAACACTGCGACAATACGCGAACTATACAAAGATGTGTTATACAAAGAACATCTTATTAGAGAAAATGAGGAAGAATTAAAAGATTATTTTATGTGCCGATGGAGTGACTTAAATACATCCGGGTTCTACAAGCTGTTTGCATTTGCGGTTAGTAAGAAAGACTCTTTAGTTATGTAGGCGTTCTTGCGGAAAAGGATGGTACTAAATCCGTATACTTTTTAAAAGGTTATTCTAAAAACGTATTTATCAAAATGGCAGATAACAAAGAAGAACTAAGGAATGCGGGTTTCGTAACCTTGGCGTACACCACACGTAAAGGGGTTCCGCTAAACATTGTATATTTGCCTAGTAAAGAACCTTTCGGATCATTTAAAACCGAGGGTCTTACAACCTATAACAACCATATATTCCCAAAAGTGGTGGATATGCAACACCAACGGTGTGTGGGAGAAAAGGATTTTCTCCAATACCGACAAGAAGAAGTCGATCAAGCTAACAAGATACGTATGCAGGATATAGTGGGAAAGCTGCGATTAAAAGATTGTCACAAGCTGCAAGAATTACACGAAGGAATGGATCTAGTTGTCGGTGGAATCAAAGACTTTAAATATAGAGGCAAACTTCGGTACATTTTACAATTCGAAAACCTAGACGGTCTTTATGTATCAAACTATTGGTTAGAAAAGGAGATAGAAGACTTGGTGTCGATTTAAATTTTAAGCTGCGAATAAAATTAGATAAAATTAAAACCACTGCAAACAAACATAAAGAAAGGACTGTCTTCTGTGTATAACTTTGTATTAAAATTAAGTTTAAATGGGTCCATGCTTGGCATTACATTTTTTTAGATTTTGGTATGTGTAATGTCAGAATAAACATTTTATAATAGTATTACATTGTTCTTTATTTATAAAAGGCTGTGACGTTACCCGAAATAGCAGTCGCACAGAGAGGGTGCGCATGGCGCATGGGCAGGTGCGCACGCGCAGGGCGCGCATGGGAAGGGTGCGCGCGCAGGGTGCGCATGGGTTGGGATGTGTCTGGGCGTACACGAGGGAAGCGGATGTTAACAGTCACCAAGCATCCAATTCTTTATTTGGATGGTATCGAGTACTTGCTGCGTATGTACCGGAGTAAAGAATACGATTTGCATACGCAGTTTATTAATAAAATTAGTTTATCGAGGGGAAGATGACAAAAGGTACATCATTCCTAATAGTACAACAATCTACGCATGGGGGTGTAAAGATATAAGATAGTTGTTTATATTTGTATGGATTTTGTAAATTTATTGTATATATTAGTTTTAAGATACCATAATTTTAAGTTCTTCTCACCTTCCAAATCCTTCCGGCTTCTATCCTGGTTGACAGAGTATACGTGTTATCTCCACGTGGTATTCGCGGGACACAGCGGTTTTAGATTTCTCGGGAGATGGTTGGCTAAGGCATATGTCTTGGGTAGCGAAAAAAAGGGTTTTAAAGATGGAAGATTAGCAAAAATTAGTGATTTGGGTCTTTAAAACGCATAACTTTGTATGGGGTGGTCCTATTTAAAATTTATTTACAGATTTGGGGTCCCTAGAAAAATTTAATATTAGTTGATACCTAGCAAAATATATTTATCTTAAAAGAGTGACTACCCTGCGTATAATAAATACAATATAACACTTGTCAACAAAAAAAGTTGTAGGGAAAATTAAAGACATATTTAATGGGGGTCCAGTATTAGAATTTGTTGGTAGTAATGTTAAGTCCTACTGTATTGTAGGCGAGAAAGATACGATTAAAAAGATTAAAGGGGTCTCACGAATTGTAGTTAATAAAACCGAGGGTCTTACAACCTATAACGAGCATATACCTCCAAAAGGGGAAGGCATGCAACTACGCAGCAGTGCGCGGGAGAATAAGAATTCTCTCCAATAAGAAATTAAAGTTTCATGTACGTAGCACCAGCCATTGGGTAATGGTAAATGTGGAACCTATAAAGGCGATTATTAATTGTGGTTTAGAAAAATAGTAGTTTTCGTGGACTAAATAAAATAGCTTAGACTGGTTAATGTATACGGTTACATACTCTCGTACACATCCACAAACATCTGCTTACGTCCACAATAGCGATACCGGTAGTTTTTGTTTAACAAATAGTAGGAAAGATACGTCAGGTGTTAGTGCGTGAAGCCCATATGATCGTTGGATTCAAAAGAACGGTGCGGCGGGATGTATGGTGGTTCCCGTTAGAATAATCGAAAGTGGTTAATCAATCGTATTAGATGTTTAAATAAGCGAAAGTGTAAAGGCCTACATAAACAAAATTTAATTATCCGACAAAAGTGCGCGATGTGCTACACTTATAAAGAAAGTATGGAATGGTGCTTTTAGCGGCCCTACCGTAAAAAGGGCGACTGACTTTTAAGCAACTACAAGAATAGCAGTAGCGCAGAGAAGGGGTATGCATGTATTATACAGTTGCTACAAAATATGTTAGTTTACGCGTAGCTCGGATGTGTAATTGATCACGACTTAAAGATCCTCGGAGGTTTAAAATTCTCGGCCCATTGTCGTTTGAAAATGTTTGAAATTTATCAGAACGGGAGCGAGTCGAAATATAATGGATGATTGACCGAGCTTTTGCTACCTTTTACGAGGGAATCGGAAGTTGACGAACATCGAGCATTTAATTCTCTATTTGGACGATATCGAGTACTTACCGGTTCTAGAAATCATTACGTGCGGCCGACCGCTATGCGAAAGTGTAAAAGCCTACAGAAGCATAATTATCAGACGAAAAAGTGCGCGATGTGCTATAGAAAGTATAAGAAAATGGTGCTTTGCCCAGTCCTAACAGTAAAAAGGAGAGTGACTTTTTCTAGCAATTACAAGAATAGCAGTAGCGCGGCGAAGGGGTATGCATGTATTATACAACGCATTGTTACTATAAAATATGTTAGTTTACGAGAAGCTCGAACGTGCACAAATTAAATTTTAATCTATAATTAACCATGGTCGTAAAATGGAAATTAATGGTTAATTTAAATACTGCTAAGCATATACTTTCGCTCGGTGATTCATTTGGAAAATATTCAAGCCCACCATTTCCTAAAGTATTACGTAGAAGTTATTTAAAATTAAATTGTTTTATTAGTAAGTATCCTGTAGACAACAAGTTGGTATTTCCTTAGTAATGGTTTAAAGTGTTTTTGGTTATAGTAGCACTGCATCTTCTACAGCACGACTTGCATACAATTTGTGTGCGTGTGCTACCGCCCTTTTGGATTTTTAATATGCACGCGATCCGTATAACATGGAAGACGTTTCCGATGTTTCTACTAACGGCATTCGCACCATCGACGAAGCGAACCGGGTGCATGCATTGGCGCTAAATGTATTGGACGAGCAGCGAGGATTATGACGTCATTTAGTTCCCCGCTGAATCCTCAACTTCGTTCGGGTATCTTCGGAAACCTTCGGTTTGCATTCTATAAGGAGCATAAATCAGGTACGCTCGAGTAAGCTTTTTAGTTAGTTCGCTTACAAGTTTAACAAAGTGCTATAGTGCGGGTTTTGTTTTGTACCAAAATGGTACCTGCAAACGTTTATAAGTGCAACCCTTTGCGGTGCTTCCTATACCTGGAAAATGCTCTCAAACGGCACCAGAACAAATGTCGTGGTGTAACATCGTCCACGGTTGCTTATACATCCGTCCGCAGCAAAGTACTTAAACTGTGGGTCTTGCGGTATCGCTTTTACGAGAATGGACAGCTTACAGCGACACAAGGAAAACAGCACGGTATGTCATTAAGCCGTAAACGTTCAGCTCCGCCAGCTGTTAAAGGGTCTTGTACGAAACAACCACGAATTATGTGTACAGTATGCGATTTCGAAATGGAAAACTACGTACGCCGCACATTTAAGGAGCAACAAACATAAAATGCATCAGTTACCGCTACTAACGAAGATGGCGTAGAAATGATTAGCACAGCGTTTAACAACTGTATGGCTAGCTATCGCATAAATAACGCCAGCGTCGACGATGGAGTGTCCGAGTTTCTTTGGAAGCAGAAGGAACGATTTATTCGATTACTTAATAAAAAAAGAATACAACATATAATCCGGAAAATATGTACGAGGTCTTAAACATCATTCCTAATAGTACAGCAACCTAATTAAGGTAGGCCAGTAAGCAATATTTAATTGCTGTTAATTGACTAGCATTTAGCGTACTTTCCTATTTAAAACCCATTACATTGGAATGTGTTTACCTCCACGTGGTGTCGCTGGACGGTAAAACATATTGTTAGGTTAACGATAATATGTCTTATTAACCGAAAACACGTTTCCTCTTTTTTACATTAATCTCTTTTTATTACAGGTCTATTTAAACAACACATTAATCTTTTTTGTTACAGGTTAAACTACCTGGATTCGGGTACACACCGGAAATAATGTTATACTTTGTAAAAATAGTAATTAGTTTATTAAACTGTAAATTGGATAAAATAAATTTTCGCATGCTTAATTTATGTTAATACTGCTACGTGTTTGGTTAAAGGATTGTAGATATTAAAAAGGAGAGGTGATTAGAAATTGATCTTGGTACAAAATCTTAAAATTGGGGTAGCTCCCTTAGGGATGATGCAATCTGAAAAATTTAAAGAGATATGGGTAGCTGGAAAAAATCTAATATTAATTAATACCAAACAAGGTAGGTTTATCTCGTGGGTGGAAATGTGGAGAAAGATTTATCTCGCAGAGGGTATGTGTGTAATTTTGCAGGGCGTGGTCCTATATTAAATCTGTTTACAGATTCGGATTCTACATAAAATTCTAGACTAACAAGATGTATCGCATGACTAAAAAAGTTTATAAGAACGCTAAAAAGTCGCTACAGGTAAGAAATCTTAAAATCAGGGTAGCTTCCTTAGGGATGGTGCAATCTGAAAATTCTAATATTGATTAATACCAAACAAGATAGGTTTATCTCGAAAGATGCAATGGCTAGACAAAGAAAACTATTTGGTTCAGAATGTTAGCGGTAAAAAAATCTTAAAATGAGGGTAGCTCTTTGGGGGGTGATGCAATCTAAAAAATTCCTAGAGATTCGGGTAGCTAAGAAAATTCTAATATTAATTGATACCAAACAAGATAGGTTTATCTCGTGGGTGGAAATGTGGAGAAAGATTTATCTCGCGGGTGGAAAGAATGCGGGCGTGACGTAATCAAAATGATTGGGGTGTCCGAGCAAGGAGGAGAGCAAGGCGGAGAGCAAGGCGGAGCAGGAGGAGATTCATCTCCCTCATTTCCTCCTTATGGGATCTTACATGTAAATTTGGAGGAGGAGGAGTGAGGAGGAGGAGGAGTGCGCTCGAACCATCCAATTCCACTACTATTAAAATATGCTAAAAGTAATAACCTCTTAGACTGAAAACGAGTAGTAATGATTTTATAGGCTTCTTCGTATGCACAATCGTTTAATGGCAAATGTTTTATTAACATACGCGACGACTCATCTAGTGTATCAATGAAATAGCAAAATTTTTCCATTTTGTCTTCTTTCTCTGCTTTTAATATATCCAGCACTATTCCCTTATGCCTTAGAACGTGTCGTATCATCCTATCTCTCCTATTTCTTTTTATTGTCTTCCACAGATATATCTTCCCCCTACCATTTCTAGAACCTTTGTTCTTAAGTTTATCTGTTCATAATATCTTCATCATATATCTATAGCACAACATTTCCAGATATGCGAAGAAAACGTAAAGCCCTCTACTTTTGAAAGTGAGTGAACATTGATGTTGTAATACCATTAATTTTAAATGTTGCAAAATGCTCTTCTGTTGGCATGCAAATAAAATTCTTTCCATTAAGAGGACTTAACAGATCATTATTTTATAGCTCTTCTCTTGCATCGTATATTTTAGTAAACTAGGTATTATAAAAGCCTTTTAAAAAATACACATCTTTATGTCCATTCTTCTCTGCAAAAACTCTGACGTAGGAATACATTTCTCGGTTAATAACTGTAAATACAGAAACATATACGCCAGATGTGTTCAAATTTTTCCAGTGGGGTTTAAAATAATTTATTAATCTTTCTTTTAATTATGCTATCGTGCATTCTTTTCTACTCGATGTTTATACTACTGCTTTAATGTGATTGTCAAACCTGGTGTGATACACTACGTGTATCGATCAGTCCTAGATCGTCGATGTTTACATTTTCTGGAATTGTTAAGAAGATTATACCAGACTTTGCAAAAGCACGCGGTTCCGATTTTAGCAAAACACTTCTGTGTAATTAGTACGCCATCGGGGTTCGATCCATCGTCCAGAACTTCTATGTCGGTAAACAGTTAAAACTGAATATGACTCTCAATATGTCTCCACTTCTCCTTTTCTAGTAATGGCTCAAGTAACTCATCGTCTATAAAACTACCATTACTTTTCGAATTCTTTTATTTTGATATAACTTTATCTATGTATTGTTGATTTTTCATGACGGAGTAATGACAGATTTAAATGTTTCCAGTTGTTGAAGTCAGCTAGCCAAATATGACACCTATCATCACAAAATAATGTGCACAGAAAAAATAAGGTATCCAATGTCTTGCAATAAATCAATCCTTTTCTAAGCACTCTTTCCGTTTTTTATTGTTTTTTAACCACTGCTTCTCGAACCGCCGATTATTTGTTGACGCCATAAATAGGACCGTGTTTGATGTATAATTTAATGAAATTTTATTAGTTTTTAAAGTTTTAGAATTATTTAAATTGGTACGTGATAAGTGCATTAACCCGTAACACGCATTTCATTTGTTGGTTATCCAAGTTTCGTTTCTTATGCTTATTAAGTCTATTGTATTTTGTATAAAAGTAAAGGAATTACTTTTGTTGTCTGAATCCGGCCCTGTTTAATTTATAAATTATTAGTTACAATGTAAGAATAAAATGATTTTAATATGCATAAATACGTTAAGATACCCTCGGATCTTTAACGTTCTCGGGGAATGTAATGCGAATACGTGCTATTGAAGTGACGAAATTCTCTATTCAAATCAGCCGATTTGAATAAACAAACCCTTGAGGGACAAATGTGCTGGGGGCAATTGGGATAATTACGTGAACGATTTCAATACCGGAATTCACGGAATAGAGATTTGCTCGGTTGAACTTTAATTGTTCATTAAGTAAGAATGTGGAACCGTATCAAACTATGGCAATTTCAAGGTCTTTCGTGAGACTTATTTAATTCGGTATTGTGTTTATGTTTTGCATTCTTATCTTTGATCTCTATTAAATTAGATTTATTTTCCAATTGATTTTCTTTTGCAAGTGATGCGGATGATGTTTCAGACGCAAGAATTTCTTTCGTAAAAAATTCACTATCATAGTGGTATTTACGTTTAATCGATCACCTTTATCAGCTTGAATGAGTCGTTCTTAGTCGCGGGCGATCTGACAGATCAGACGGGGATATTTTTTGTTCCCCCTCAGTAAGGGTTGGCAACCAAGAGCTTTCCTTTCTAATAGCTGTCTGATGGATAGAATGGAAGAAGTTAGTACCTTTCTAACCTTGTTTGAGCGAGTTCGTAGTATTAAAGTGACAAATTCGTTCTGACAGATCGCCGCGACCGAGATCGTAAGTTTACCCTACTTCATATAAATGTTACCTTTTTTATTTTATTCATTTTATGACATCAACTGTACCATTTGGCAATATTTACTTTTGGTATATATATATATATATATATATATATATATATATATATATTATTACGGAATTGGTTAAAATAACTCCTACGATCTTTCAGATCGCCGCGACTAATATACCTTTTTTTCAGACATAAGATGGATCGTCGCATGTATAATCTTGAATATGAGAAACATGCTCAGGAAATACTTCGCATGCTTGAAGAAGATGACCACAATGACAATGCAGGAGATTTATCATTTGAAGAAGAGACAAGACATAGATGAAGACATCCGTGATGAAGATATTCAGCACGAAAGGCGGTCTGATTCTGGCGAACCCACTGATGCGAATCTGATGAGATGACAACGAATTTTATGTTGCCCACCAAATGAGAACAAAAAAATCATAAATAGTTAGAAATGGAAAAAAAACGCCTTACAATCAAATAAGAAGGCCAGACGCACAAAATATCATCATGCATGTTCCTGGGGTGAAAGGTGCTGCGAGAAATGTGAACAATGTTCTGGGAGCGTAACCATATGATCGATTATCAAATATTGAATACGATTCTCAAATATATGAATCAATACATTATTTAAATTCAAGAAAAATTTTCTTGACCAAGAGATGCGAAGGTGATAGATATGGCTGAACTGAGAGCCTTTATAGGTCTTTTGTACCTCGCCTAAATTTAGAAGAGCTTTGGACAGCCGAGGGGAGCCCTTTCAGGCTTACCATGGGCTTGAGACGATTCCGCTTCATTATTCGTTGTGTTCGTTTTGACAACAGCCAAACTAGGCAAGAAAGAAGAGCATTCGACCGCCTTGCAGCAATTAAAGAGTGTTTTGAACACTACGTTGAAAACTGCAGAAAACATTACTGTCCCGGAGAAAATCTCACGCTAGATGAAATAATGGTTGCGTTTAGGGGAAAGTGCATTTTCCGTCAGTATAATCCAAGAAAACCTGCGCGTTATGGAATTAAAATATTCAATCTAGCTGATGCTAGAATGGGCTACACACTCAATTTGGAAGTGTATTTAGGAATTCAGCCTGAAGGCCCTTTTATTGTGAGTAACCAGTCAGATAATGTAGCGAAGCGCTTAGTTTATTCTGTAAGTGGATTGGGGAGAAACCTGACCATTGACAACTGGTTCACCAGCTACTGTCTCCTAAACGATTTGAAATCTATGAAGTTGTCAATGGTTGGGACCCTAAGAAAAAATAAACCCCAAATTCCATTGTCTTTTAAATCTTCAAAAAATTAACAATATTCTAGCAAGTTTGGGTTTCAGAAAGGAGGAACTCTTGTTTCATATGCCCCCAAAACCAACAAAAATGTCATTTTGTTATTCAGTCTACACTTTGATGCCAAAATCGATGAAGAAACAGGAGAACAAAAAAAACCCTGAAATAATAACCTTCTATACTAAAACCAAAGGGGGCCTTGATACTGTGGACAGGATGTGCACTACATATGATGTTTCTAGAACTGCTAAACATTGGCCAATGGTCATCTTTTTCTCGATGTTGAACACAGCGTGAATAAACAGTCAAATCTTGTTCACTGGCAACAAAAATAAAGTGAGTAGCAGGAGGGCTTTTCTAGGACAACTTGTAGTTTCACTTATACAAGAGCAGCTAGAGAAAAGAGGGACTACCAATACTGGATTTCCGTTGACAGTATCAATCGGTTTGAAGAGACTTCACTCAGAACGTACGAGCACATCCGAAATTGTAGCGCCTGCGGAGACTGATGAAAACCGTTGCCATGTTTATCATGCAGGATTGGAAAGAAAAGGCGCCTTACTAAATACAAATGCCACGTCTGTAAAGTTCCACTTTGCCTCCAACATTCCAGGATGAGGTGTCAGTCGGACTGCAATACGACCTGTGATGATGTATCTGAAGAAGAGGTACGAGCGTAGCTATATATTATTGTTCGATTTTTCTACTGATTTATTGATTCATTATAGTTTCTCATTTTTTAATGTTGTATCTAATGCAATTTTTTCTTCATATGTATAAATATACTTATTGATTATGTTCAAGTTCTTATGTTTTTTTCCCTACATTATGAAAGTTAGTAGGTGAGTATAATGTAAGTAGGTGGGTGCCATCATCATGAAAGTTACCATTTATTTTGAACTAACTGTTACCTAATTTCTTGAGTTAATGTAGCTGTTTTATTGCTTGTTTCTATATTGTTCATCAAAAGTACTTGCGTACTTCTTACTTCTAAAATACTTTACTTACTTGGTGTGAGTTGGTGAACCTCAAATTTTAACAAAAATACAAGTAGTCATGAAAGTGATCAGTCAGATCGCGGCGACCAATCTGACACATATTATGGCCGCGATTAATGGAGGGTTAAAGAACACGACAAGACTTATACAGGCTAATATATCCCTCAACATATCATCAGTAGTACCAAAGTATGACACCGGCAGCGCAATACAGCGCCTATCTCAAGTCTAATTAATGTAAGAATAAATTACTTGGTATAATTATTAGAAAAGTAAAATTACCATAGAACTAACTAAGCATACACGTGCGCCGCGAAAACTGAAAAACACACGCAGCGAAAAGCGACTGTGGAAGTCAGTGAATGCACAGTGTCTAGTGAGGATAATTAAAATAAGCATTTAAGTATCTGGTTGACTCTCGCTCTCGGCGGCCCTTGTTTCCGAAGAACATATTCATTTCCGCGACAGACAATTTTCGTTTTTTGTCGCGTCTTTTGCTATACTGCGCTCACACCAAGCTCCGCAATTACGCCCTTTTGTCACAATGTGCACCCTTATTCCTATTGCACCCATGACACTTGCCGCCTTTGTCACGTCCTAGTTTCAGCCCTGACAATACAAGCCCAAGATTTTTATGTGCATTAAAACTTTATATGTTTCACGCATTGATACATGTGTGTAAATATGTAATACTAGTATTATAAAAGTAACATCACTAGGACGAACATCTCTTTGAAAACAATTTTAGACAGTCGAACATTTTATGTATTTGTTGTAGACCTCCACCAGACTTATCAAATAGGTGTCTGGAACCAATCATCGATAAAGTATTAAAATTATGGAAAATAAATTGGTGTGTTTAGAATTAATCTATTCACAGAGTTAAAAGTAGAGTATACGGAGTTAAACACTTTATACCTTAACTTTGGTTTGGGAAAGTATAATATATACTTATTATATTTAAGATGAATTTAAGTTGACAATGTCGTTAGTAAGTTCCCATTTTGAGGTATTTTAATAAAATATTTTTCTGAGTTCGGAAACAAATTAAAATGCCTATAACTCTCAGGCTTATTTTGGGTAAAATTTTAAAAGTGTAGTGTCTCATAAATTTGCAGCTTTGAAAATAATAAATACATTTTATTACTTTTGATTTTATGGCTTTGTAACTCCTATTGTAGACACTACCCGCCCGAAATATTTACACAGTTGTTAAAAACGTTTGTCGGCATTGCAACAAGTTTAGTAATAACATTGTGAAAAGAACATGTATTGGACAGAACATTCCTGACAAGCTGGTGATTTGTGTCCATCTGTTTTTCGCCCGCAGATGTCTGTAACCGTTTCGTTTGTGGTGTATTTTATGGTGGCCTCGACAGTCTTATGTAAGCTAGAATTTGTCGTGACCGAACATCAGATAAATTTATTACTCCAAAGTTATTTTAGAGTAGATGCCTTGTACTTTTATATCGCAGAAGAACGATACTATGTGGGAATTTGCATTAGTTTGCAAGAAAATATCAGTGTAGTCACTTTTATTATTATCCTTTTCCCCTAGCTTTAATAAAGCAAACATATCTTTTCGCCTCTATTTCCTGTGAGGATTTCGGAAATATTTAGTTCAAAAATAGATTTTAAAAAATTGTTGATCTAAGTACGAAAGGTAATTATAAGAAATATGTTTCGATACGTTCTTTTTCAGTGCAGAGAACGAAAAATTATTGCAATTATATTTTTCTACAACACTTCCGCGTTTTATCAAATTAAGTTACTTCCTTCTGTTTATTATTGTAAGTAGTTATGTACACAGGTTTGATAAGGTAGGGAAATATACTATTTAAATATGTTAATTGAAAATTAATTATTATGATATTGTTTGCATTTACTAATAACTTTAGAATGCATACATAATTAAGGGGACTGACCTAAGATTTTAGAGGTTACCTACCAATAAGCACCTGTATATTTTTCCACTCGTGAAGAAAAATATATAGTTAACTATCAAAAATATAACGTTTGATTAAGTAGTAATTAAATTTGGTATATTTAAGTCAATAATTGCCTTGTTTTTTGCACAATTTGAGTATATAGTTATTGTAGTCCATAAATTTAATAACTTTGCATTTCGTTTTTTGGTTTTATATGATGTAGAATAACGCAAGTATTGTCGTACCTGAAAATAACGATATTTGAAAAAGTAATAGAAGGTCGAAAAAGTAAAAACCTACAATAAAATTGGGTGATCAAATCAGCGGATGCATACAGCAAAGACACTTCGTGGCGTAGTTGATATGCTTGTGACTACTGTGTCCAAGGTCCCGGGTTCGAATCCTGACACGGTCCGCTTGAAAAATGTTTTTAGGCGAGCATTTTTCACAAAAAGATGCCCTCGTTCGTATGAGGTAAAATGGAAGTTCCATGTGTGAGTGTTATCACGCACGTTAACGATCCCTACCTTGCTTGAAACAGCAGGGGTTCGGCAAAATTCAAAAATTTTCCAAGTAAAGAAACTTTCCTCTTGGTCAATGTAGTACTTACGGGCGAAGCATTGAAAAATTATTGAAATTCTTAATGGACAAATAATTGAGAAACGCTTTATAGACTTATTTTCGGTTGCCAATTTACTGTTTATGTTTTAGTTCTTGGCGCAGCGAAAGCTTCTTGGGTTTTGATTTGTTTATATTTTATCAGAGAATCAACGCTTAGTTAGTGAATAATTACGTTAACCCAAAAAATACCGAAAGTATTTGTGTCATATAATAAAAAAAAAACCTTTTGCAATTCATTACCTTTTTTGAATACCGATCTTCTACGTATTAGTTCTTGAAATAACGGATGTACCTGAAAAATTCAACAACGAATGCTATAAGTGACTTTACTAAAAAGTATTACCACTAGCTATGTTTAGTCTCTTTGTCGCACGTTTTCGTGTTTAATTTTAAGTCGTTGTAAATTCGTAGTTGTAAACCAAATAGCAAAGCTGTCATTCCTTGTCCCGTTATATCCTGTCATAAAACTTCCTTTATGTCTGTGGAAATTAAGTTGGAATAAAGGAGTAGTGATCGACATTTGCTCATACACATCGAAGAGAAACGTTTGTTGATTTGGTAAAATCATTAGTGTCTCCGAATGTGATTTTATGGATAAACCCTAAAAAACAATGATAGTGCGTAGGTAACACGTCCAATAAATAGCTATACAATCCTCTTCGTTGAAGAGTAGAAACAACATTTATAGAACAATAGAATACGACTAAGGTAAGTCGATATATAAAATTATGACTCCGCGCGCGTTAACAAAATGGCATTCGTAAGCCGGATTATTTGATTAATTAATTAGTTCCTATTCCTGTCGTTCCTTATTAATACTTTTAATTTAATAATTATCGTAGTTTTGATATGTTTGGGCGTTTCAAAGAGGTTAATATCTTGTTTGCACATTTAATAGTTGAAACATTTGGGTATAACGGTAGCTTTATAATACATCTTTTTCTTTGTCGCAAGTATTAATGGTCGGTCGGTGTACTTTATGTAAACTTTGTAGAAATTTCGGATACTATATTTATGAGGGTTGTATTTTAAAGCTTTACCTTATTTTTTGTCGACCAAAGTTTGATGCACCACTCGGGTCATCCAACTTATTAGATAGTATAACAAAGGGGTTATTTTGTTGGTATTTATTTTGAAACATTAAACGTTTTGTCGTACAAGCATTGTAAGTAGTTGCATTTGTCTTTCTATTAGATATTCGTATTATCGCCGAACAATGTGAATTAGATCTCGTAGAAAGTAAGCCACAGGTGGAAAATATGAATAATCCTTTGTAGATAAATAGTGGTATTTGCTTGAAACACCTATCAGTCCCGCGGTTCTCAGGTAGTATTTCGGGCTTTGAAAGTTATCATGCAATTTATAAGCGATTGATTCATGATAATGTCAGTTTGTCCCTTGTGGAAAAAGTTTGCTATTTTGTAGATACACTGTCACGATATTCTCGTACCGTAACTAAAAGGATGTGCCGACAGGCTGCAGCCGAAGATTGGGAGTGAGGGGGAATAAGCTAAAACTGAAGTAACGCAGCAAGGAGAAAATTAATCATTGAAATAAAATAAGGTTTTTACCTGCAAAAGAAAAGCAATAATTAATGACACGACGTCAGTCCGTCAAACCAAAAAAAATAGGTAATAGAAAATAACTTTTTTTAAAAAATTCAAGTTAAAAATATACTTTATTTGCTTATCATAAGACTTGTAATCAATAATCATTTCAGTAATAAATATATATGATTGGTGAAAGCACAAAACAAACTTTTAAGGAACGTTCACTAATCAATAAGTACGTTTGTGCTTCTGTGACACTTGGCGTTATGATAAAATATTACAACTACGCCCCTAACGTATCAGGATAAAGAAAATAATTTATAATTAATAACCCTAACGAGCTGGTGAAATTACATTCTAACACATTTATAGAAAGAAGGAAAAAATGGAATACTTATTTTATACAAAGGGGTCCACCCAAAACACTGATGTTTACTATGTTCATGAGGAATATTAATGATGCATAAAGAATGTGAGAGTATCTCAAAAGTAACTACTATAGTAACTATATCTTATTAGTATTGAAGGATTGTAGATGATTCAAACTTATTAAACATTACAGTAAAATTTGTAACTATCAGAGCTATAGTAAAGCACTGCTGGCGAGGAAAGTGTTACGCAATTATTGGCTTATATGTGGGAAAAATTTATTGTATGGACTACTAGTAAAATAAAATTAAAAAAAAATAGTCTACTTTTGTCTACGTACTTATAACGAGACAAAGAAATGTTTAACATACCAGTAACCAGCCAAGATCCGGAACAATGCCTTTTCTTTTACAGTCACAATATCTGGTAGCTCGAAGATTCTGGTAGATCAAAAAGAGTTGTTAGCAATCCACGTGGTCGTCCAACATCAAACCTGAACATACAATCAAATCCATACGATAGAATTCTACACGTACGGGAAAGTTTTAAACCTTGGGTACGAACAACTTTTAAGTCCTACGATAAGACCATACGATACGAGCTAGAACGTAAACATTAAAGTCAATAATTTATCAACCATTTTATTCACTTACCAAATACACAAGAAGTAGAAACAGAAAGGAATGTGCGTGTAATTGCTCGTTCAGAATTAAGAACTGTTCAAGAGGATCTGTTCAACGTGTAATAAAGTACAAAGTAAAAATGAATTAATTCCTAACAGAACAATTTAGAATCTCCACTCTGATAACATCATAAGGTAATACCGTTAAAACAAGAAATTAGCAGGCGTTGATAAAGACAATAATTTGGATACTAAATTGTAGTATAGGCGATAAGAAATTAGTATGAATAGAGAAACCAAACTGCTTTATGAATAAACTGATATGTTAATGTGCTTTATCTATAATAGTCAAAAGAGCGAATTAGGATATTTATTTAAACTGGTAATAATTTATCAATGAAGGGTATTGGAAAGATGCAAATTCAGGAATTGAACGTAACAACAGATGATTCGTCGTGTGCGTTAATAAAACATTTGCAATTAAACGATTGTGCACACGATGAAGCCTATAAAATCATTACTTACTAATCGTTTTCAGTCCAACAGGTTATTACTTTCGACATATTTTAATGCTCTCGAAAAATGCCCTAAGGTAAGTTCCTCAGACTCGCACACGGAACTCCGGTAATTAATTAGTTGTTTTGATGAAAATATATTCGCGTTAAAGCAATTGGAGATAGATCTATTAGATTTCATGTTATTTAGTCTGTTATCGAAAAAATTAGATACAAACGTTTTAAAGCGTTTCGAATTAGAAAATACGGACGAGATTCCCTCGTTCAAAAATTTAAGGTCGTATATTGAAAAACAATGTAAAGTATTGGAAATAAATGACATTGCTTCAGGAACTTGCTTAAAATCTCGAGATACCGTGAAACAAAGGGAAAGAGGAAAGTTCGTTAGCACTTCGGCTAAAACTTCTTTAGTTGGTACCACCGACGATGGTAAAATTGTAGTCTGTGTCAAGCTGTGTATCCTATTGATAGATGTAAGCAGTTTCTCGATAAAACCTCTCAAGAAAGATTTGAGGTGGTAAAGGTTAAAAATCTTTGTATTAAATGTTTAAATACTTCACATTCGGTGAAAAATTGTAAGTTGGATTGGTCGTGTAGAAAATGTCAACAGCCACACAATTCGTTACCTCACTTCGATAAACGAGAAAAATCGGTGTTTCCACGCAGACAAACTCATCGTCAAAGGTCAGCGTCTCCTCGGAAAGCGACGCCTAGATTTACTTCTACAGTAGACCTAGTGAAGACCATCTGTCGTCGGCGGTTGTGCATGAACAACCTGCCACTAGCTCGTTAATTTCGACGTCATTAGAACATACAACCACGCTGTTAGCTACGACAATGGTGTCGGCGCTCGATTATACAGGAAAATTGCAACATGTTCGTATAATTGTAGATAACGGACCCATGGAAAGTTTTATGACTGAAAGGTGCCGTCAGAAATTAGGTTTAAAGAAACTGAGAGCCAATGTCACTGTTCAAGAACTTGGCTTGAATTCGTCGTTGGTGTCTGGTGCACTATCGTGTGTAGTCAGCCCCTCGGGAGCAAGGTCTCCAGCATATGAAATTGATTGTTATATTTTACCTAACAGTTGTAATCAATTACCTTCGTCGTCTATAGGGGTCAAGGATTGGTCGCATACTCGAGGTTTGGCTTTAGCTGATTCTAATTTTAATATTCCTGGTAAGATTGACATGCTACTTGGTACTGAAATCTTTGCTCAGGTTTTGTCGAACGAATCTCGCTGGGGTGTCGTTAACGAGCCAGTTGCTATTAAAGCAACTTTTGGTTGGGTTTTAACGGGAAAGGTCGTTTCCCCGAATAATTCTATTACGTCGTGGTGTGCTTTTGTTGAGCCCTTAGACAGCGATATTCGTCGATTTTGGGAATTAGAAAATATTCTCTTCTAGAAATACGTTTCTTCTGAAGAAGAAAAGTGTGAAAAGGAATTGTGAAAAATTATAGACGTATCAAGTACGGTCGTTTTTTGATTCATTTTAATGTCACTGTTATACTGTGCCGCGTTAACTAAATGTGATTTCAATTTTTTGTTGCTTTAGGAAGCAATGCTTTACGAGTAGCTCTCGACATTAATATCTTATTTCGCGAATTATTTTCAAAAATAGGCATATTTCGGCACTGTAGAAGTGCCAGATTTAAATCTCTATTATCTTTATTACCTTTTTTCATCATTTTTTTAACGATTTTATTCATTCCATTGAACTAACTATGGGTTGGTGAAGATACGTTGTTCTGAAATTATCATTCCTCTCCAAAATTTTGAAATTGGTTGGATGTAAATTGAATTCCTCCGTCATTAATCAAGTATTTGGGGACTTCCTAATCTTGCAAAAAAGTTTTTAAACGCGTTAATTATAGTGTGGAACAGCTTAATGGAATAAATTCAATATTTCGGTAACTGTATATATTTAAAGAAAATGCTGAAACACTTCAATTTTAGATTATGTATTGACATCCTGCAACGAAAAAATTTGATTCCTACATTGATCCCCCTTCGAGTGACAATTACACCCCAATTTTTTAAATGGCAAATATGGGCCTGTGATATATCGTTTGAAAGGTCTCTTCATTCTCTATTAAAAAATGTAATTGTTTTCGCGTGTGTTCTTTTTAGATGGTATCAATTAACAAGACATAAAAAGTTACAGTGGCAATGTTAGTTTTGTTTAAAACGCCTTGGCAAATGGTTGTGTGGTTATAACTGCATCACACTAGGTGTCTGTGTTATACTTGCCGTTTGAATTTTGTTAACTGATCTAGGGAACCCTCAACTTCCGGCGAATACGATAGGGTTCCAACAAGATGGAGCACCGCCATACCACCAACGCAATGTCCGGCAGTACCTCGACGTAGTATTTCCAAATCGGTGGATAGGGAGGCGAGGATCGATAGAATGACCAGTACGATCACCTGATCTTACGTTATTAGACTTCTTTTTATGGGGATATGTGAAGAGTATTGTGTACAAAACTAAACCCTTGATTTAGATGACTTAAGACGAATAACGCTTGCGATTAGGCCGGTCACGTCTGAGATGTTAAATAAAGTTAGAAGACATTTTTATTTAAGATTAGAATGTTGTAAAGACTTTCGCGGCGATCATTTTGAACATCTACTGCATTGACATTCATTTTTTTTGCTTTTTAAACTATGATCACATAAACAGTATTACTTATTAGTTTTTGAGTGTTTTGTAGCGAATTTCGGTAATCGGATGATTATTTTTCTTTATGTTAATTTTTGCAATAAGTGTGAAGAATAATTTTGCCTGGCATTGGGAAAGTAATTCGAGCATAGAGAACGAAAATTAATGTAAAAATAAAAATTAAGTAGGAAATCAGTCATTTATTTATTTTAATAATAAATATGAAAACAATAACACTTTTGAATAGAGAATGAAGAGACCTTTCAAACGATATAGCACAAGTCCAGATTTCCCATTTTAAAAATTGAGAGTTGTAACGTCACTCGAAGTGGGTTCAATGTAGGGATTAAACTTTTTCCTTGCAGCATGTCTATTCATAATCTAAAATTGACATATTTCGGCATTTTCTTTAAATATGTATAGTTACCGAAATAATGAATTTATTCCATTTGACTGTTCCACGCTGTATTGTTACCAGATATATTAATCAATTTCAACAAATTTTGAAATAATATTCTATCACTATTAAATATTCCCATAAGTTTTGTACCATGGGATTGAGTGTATTTCGCGCTGTTGTAACGGTTCTGCGAGTTGTGAATTTGCATATTTTTGGCAAATTGCAAAATTTTCTATCATTGATTTAATCTCATTTTCAATTATTAATTCATTTTTATATTTAAGATACGGCGTATTACAATTTTTAAAAACTTATTATTTTTTTGCCAACCCTAGCAATTACTACTTGTAATTGCTGTAATTCTGTAGTTGCCGCTTTAATTTTATTTAGTATTCTTCAGAGATATTAGCTTCGACCACTAAACAAATTTGATCTTTTATATCTAAATCATTACTCGCGATGTCTTTAGGACAAGCTTTTGATAATGCGTCCACTAGTACTAGATCTTTGCATCATTTGTATTTGAGCGTAAAGTTGTATTTTTGTAGAAATAGTCTTATTCGTTGTAAACGAGCTGCTACTTTATTTAATGTTTTATTAATATATATTATCGGTTTTTGATCCGTTTCGACACTTACTGACCCAAAAACGTAATCATGATATTTAGTACCTCTTGTGTGATTTGGGGTTGTACCTGAGATTCCTTTAAAGCTTTAGATATGCATGGAACATGTACATTTTCTTGTAACATGTATTCCCCAGTGCCATTTTGACTACAGATTTGTTATTTCTTTAGATGGGCCGACATACCTGAGAATAGCACTATTTGTTAAGATTTGTTTGTCTGTCGAATGCCGCTTAGGGTGATCTGACCATAGAAAACATTCATCTTTTCTTAAGAATTCCTGCAGGGCTTTTGTTTCTTCCGAGAAGTTTTCAACATCCTTACTCATATAGTTTATAATTCCTAATGGCCGCTGATTGTCTTTCTTGTTTTTGGTTCTTAAAACTCTTGTATAGCTTGTAACCTCTCTGGATCTAATCCTATACTTTCACTACTTAAATAATTCTCATAAATTTAACTTTTGAAACACCTAAGATACATTTATTTGGATTAAATGTAACATTCTGTTTTTTTCCTTTTTAAAACTTCATTTAATATCTTGTATGTATTGTTCTTATTTTGATTTTCCGCCATTTAATTACATCGTCAATATATACCGAAACGTTATTCATTTTAAATATTTCCTCGACCTTTCCTTGAATACTTCCGGATTGCTTTTAATTCCGTACGGTAATCTAAGAAAACGATAACGACCAAATGGGGTGTACTTACTGAACAAAGTTTACTACTTTCTTCGTCTAACGGAATTTGATAGAAAGCTTGACTTGCGTCTAATTTAGAAAATAAGTGTGTCCCGTGTAATTTAGCAGTAACTTACGCTCATAATTTTGTTATCGATTAACTACCTTATTTAATTGTAAGGGGTCTAAATAAATTCGTAATGTACCATTTTCTTTCCTTATTAATACCAATGGCTGTACCCACTCACTAGTACCGTTTACTTTTTTGATAATATTTAATTTTTCTAATTCTGGTATGTCTTTTAACCGGTGTAAATGGAACTTTTCTTAGTGGCGTGATCAATGAACTACATTACGAGCAATTTTCATTTTATATGGCGGATTGATACAACCTATACCCGAAACCATCTTGCCAAACATTTGTTCACAAAAAAGCATCTTTAATGTGATCGGTTCTCTTAATTGATTGAGCTTATGGTTCATTACGATTAATTAATTTCAGGTTTATTGAGGTAGCTAACCCTAATATCGGTTCAGTGTTGTCATTAACTACAAAAATGTAATTCAAATTCTGTATAATTATATTTACATTCTATCCTATATATTGCTAAAAGTGGCAATATGCCACCTGTATAAGATTTTAATGTGGTCCTGTACCCTACAATTTGTTTAAAAGGAATATTTAAAGGAATGAAGTATTTTGCAGGTAGAATATTTACCAATTCACCAGTACCTATTGTAAATGACATTTTGATTATGTCTATTGTTAAGATTACCCCACCAAGCCTTATCTTTTACGAGGAATCCTTTACAATTGGTATTACCTGCGCCTTTATTTGGGTTACCTGCATAAACAACATTTTCTTGAGAATAATTTTCGTTCGTTAAACAACTAACTTGTTTTTCACTTCTGCGTACTGTTGCAAAAATGTTAGATTTTTCTAGGCGAAAGGTGATTATTAAATTTTTGTATTACTACCTCTAATATATCTTTTTCATCATCTTTCAACTTAAAACGTAACGTATATTTTCTGAATTTCAAGTTCTGCAAAGTGTAACAGCTGAGCAATTTGAATTTTTTCTTCTTTTTTATTTGCCTCTGTCGCTATTAAATATATGCTAATGCGGTTTATCCGTTGAGGCCATTGTTCTGCAACTTGATCATTTTTTAATTCTAACCGGGGTAGTATGTTACTCGCCATTTCTTTATACATTGTTTAAAGCGTTTTGAATTAACTGTGAGTTTGCTTGTTATTGTTGGTTTTGTAGCAACGTCATGTTGCGTTTATTATTATTTATTTTCATAAATGGTTAACGTACTACATATTTGAATACATTAGTTGTGTTTTAAACGTCTATCTTTACTCACTAATTACAAACTACTTCTGAAGTCTCCTGTCTCGAACTTGTTATTCCTACTCTTGTCTGCACCTTAAGCTTAAGGCAGTGGATTTTATTCTATCTACTACAACATAGAGCTTTATATTCTCTCCTGCTTGGATAGATTAGTATATTAACCGTTACTAGAACGTGTGAAGTACAGAGATTTACCAATAATAAGAGAAAAATGAATATTTGTGTAGTATAATTCACATAAAACAGAAAATACCAAAGATTAATTTACACCCTGAATAAACTTATGTTGAACTTCCAGCGTCAGAGTATACTTTCACTATCGTACTTTTTTAAAAATATGCCTTTTATCAAAGATACGTGTAAATTGCACTTCGTTATATAAATAATATCTTAAGTGAAATTTTGAATTTATTAAACCTTAAAGCTACAACTCTCACAATAAAACTATTAAACACTAAAAGATTATTAAATGTTTTCATAAAGTTTTTTACACAAAAAGCACACTTTAAAAAGTAATCTCACCTATGTTCTCTGGTGCCTAAGGATGATTTCAGACTCTCTAGTTCTCAATACTTTAGAAGCCACACAAACTTTTTTCACGGCGTGATAGTTTCAAAATAAAATTAAATCCGACCTTTCCACTACAAAGCCAAGAAAATCAATTTTCAAACAAATTCAATTCAGTAGAATTAACTTTAATAGATTTTAATTGAAGTTGCTTAAAATTCGAACTAAGATTTGAAGTAGTGTATGAAGCTCTGAAATGCTCATATTACCTAAATGAATTTAGAATATGCAGGTCTATTTACGATTTCTCAGAATCAGCGAAAATTAAACTAACTACAAAACATTTTGTCTTACAAAATTTCAAATGTACTAAATTTTATTAAACACTGTATTTTTCAAATTACTTTCGTAGTTTGCAGAATAACAAAAATATTTATTTTAAAGTTTCCCTGGTCGTATATATAACCTCTAATTCAGATTATAAACAATCGCATTTTCAGAAAAATCCACTGTATTACCCAAATATGAAACTCTTTACTAATCACGTAATTTAGACCAATATCAAGCGTTTCAATTCATATCAATCCATTTCATTCGTTCTGCGCTCATTTTAATTATTAATCTCCAAATGTTTACTTCATATACAGAAAATTTGTTTATATCGCTCGTTATATCGTACAAGTGTTTGCTTTTATTGAATGAAATTGCGAGCGAGTATGTGACTAAGTTTTTGTAGCTTTTATTTTGAGAATTAATGATAATTTATTTCAGCGAAATAAATAACTCATTGAAATTTTTGCCTAGACACTGCATGAATGATATGAGTAAAATATCCATCAATTTAACTAACACAAAACGTAGCCTCATACACCGAGCATTCTTAATAAAAGTTTACGCTTTTATAATTAATTATTACGTATTAGGGTTTTGTCCTTATTGATCAAAATGGCGCCTTTTTCATACCATATATAATATATACGGACTTATAGACAAAATAAGGAGTTGTAGAATTGTTGGTTACATTTTTAAAACATTAAGCAAAATCTTAAGATTTTTACTTTGATTGAGGGTCTTAACACACGTTGCAAGTGGTTCAGTTTGAAATCTGTAGAAAAGCTGAATTAAACTTTTAGTTGTCGTTGCTGAGCGCATTTAGTTGCAACTGAAAAGTTGGATCTACATTTATGCGTTACTGCTTTTATTATAGTTGTGTTGATTGAGTTTATCAAGTTGTATGCGGATCAAAATGGAACAATTACGTGATTGATAACCTTGATATACATACAATCACAATGTTGTACATTCTGAAGACGAAGTCGAAAGTCTCTTACACATCAGCTTGAACGGATTGGAAGTGTGTAACACCAAGTTGCTTCAAAACTTTTACATCTATACTAACGTGCATACAATGTTCTTTCAAAACAAACTACAAGATGTAAGCTTAACGTAAAAACGAATAGTTGACAAGATATGTCGTTTTGTACTGTCCAATTAAACTCGAATATTGTTATCGCGAATACACATTTTATTTCGGGATATGTAGTTTTGATTTTGTTTGATGCACATGTTACATCTGGTTCGATCAATAATTTTTAAGCTTCTAGCTTTAAACCTATTAATGTTAGCCCTATATCTGGTAGTGCCAAAGACTAATTTATTATGCATCATTTACTAAGTTTTGGACATTTAAACCTCCATACAGTGCATCAACCTTAATTATATGAGACATGAGGTTATTGTAGTAGGATGATACGTACACGTTTTGGATATCCTTGACAGTTTCGAACAATACCCCCACGATTGCTTTATGTTGAAATACAAAGTTTTGTTTAATAAGAACCTTAATAAATCTAATTTTGTTTCTGATTTTTAGAGAATATATTATTGCAGTGATTATCTAATTTGCGTCGGTACCATTTTTTACCTAGTTGATTTTCTTGTTGAATTCAATTTCAATTATTATTCTGCTAATTTCTGGGGTTAAAGGAATTGGAATGTACACTTTTTTTGTAGGTGAACTATGAAATGTGAATATGGAAGGCATGTTTAACTCTACGGAATGTTAAATTTTTCACAACTCAGTTTAATTATATCACTAGTGGTGTAATTTTACGTAACTGAATATTTAAGCCATTATTTAGTATTCAACGTTAAACTAAGAAACGGCAAACACTTAATTAGAATTTACAAAAATAATTTTTTTTACATTTTAATTCTGCCTTATAACTTTTCACTTTTCATCATTTCAAAGTACCCTAAAAGCATATTTTCACAAATAGTTTTGACCGGTTTTACTCTTTTCTGTTTACTCAATTTTTAAATTTCGTTTATGGTTGTTCGTGCTTTCTTGATTTAGCTGATATTATGGAATTTATTGCCAAATTAGCCGTTTTTTCTGTATCTGAATTTTCCAATATTTAATTTCAACTGACTCTGTAACGATTAATTAATCGTGTTTGTTTATATAAACTGCTGTTTACGCTTGCCATTCAATTCCATCTATTTCCCCACTTATGGGTCTTGTACACAATCTAGAATCACTGCTTAACCTTCACGTAGTACCTCTCGACTATTCAATCAAGTACGTTTCCATACGCGTCAGTCTGGTGAAGTGTTTAAAGTTTCCCGGCAATTCCTGAATTCTTTCCTTTCTTAAACTTTCTACCTTAATTGCAGTGTGTGCCAGTACTTGAACGTAGGTAAGTACGGCCTTCGTTTGTCATTTCTATGAATTGTAACTTATGCATGCCTACCGTGTTTATTCAGAGGCTTGCATCTGTCCCTTTTAATCAATCATATGTAATTGAGTGGCTGATGACGTATTAGTCTAACAGGTATCCAACTAGCAAGAAGTTTTCGATCTTCAATCGTGCAACAAGTTTTGTACTTTTGGGTCCGGTTTATTATTCGGTACTTCCACAATTGATAAACTGCAGTTTGTGCTGAATGAAGAAGTGTTGGGATCGAATATTCCTGTCAAAAAACTACTTTCCATTGACGTTATTTTAATACACTCGCAAATATTTATCAAAGCTACTTTTAAATATACTTTTTGTCGTATTTACGTAAGTGAGGTTATGTATACAATTTCAAAATTCGAAAACCACATCCATTTATTCACCATAATCATAATTTCAAATTGTAACAATAAATTAAGATACAGCACTCGTATGCATATAAATTGGCTTCAATCAATCTTATATTAAAGAAATCCATTGTTTTGTCAAAAAATTTCAGGGTATTATTTCAACTCGAAAATTTGTATAAAATTCTGCACTCCTGTTATTCTGAATATAAATATATACCCAAAAGTTATGTTATAATTATTTTCCAACCACGTAGTGTGTTCACGCAAGGGGGGTCTTATAAATTTATACATCGACTTACCTCCGCGGTGTTTTGTTGTTCTAAACTGCAGTTCCTCTTCCTTCAACCAAGTGGACTGTATGCGAATTGAGTTTATATGTTACGTTACACTTGCACTGTGTTTTTTAGGGGGTTTAACAACTAAAGTCTGCGGCACTTGACTAACTTACGGTACTGAACGAAGAAACCGACGACCGTTCTGCTTCAATATCCATAAGAAAGTGTTTGTTCACTACTCTGTCCACCTTATTCACAAATGCACAAGGAATTTTTATGGTAGGATATAAAGGAACAAGGGATGACAGTTTTTTTACTAGATTTACGACTACAAATTTAAATAACTTAAAATTAACCACGCGAACGTGCGACAAAGAGACCGAACATCCCGCCCACCAAAATAAGTATGAACTAACTTATTTTATATTTAAAAACTAATTAGAGCAATTAACTAAGAAACCTAACCGACAAACTTATATAAGTGAATATATGTGTACATACCATTAAATATCAAGTAACTGGCAGTAAACATAGTTTCACTAGAGGGCGTTTAACTAACCCTTGGGATGTCTTGACTGTAGCTACCCGAACGATACCGTCTCTACCAGGGTGAACATCTACGACTCTTCCTAAACGCCACTGTAGAGGGGGGTTATTTTCTTCCTTTAAGAGGACAAGCGAATCAATAGGTAGGGTAGCGGAATTCTTCAACCACTTACCTTTCTGCTGCAACGTGTGCAGGTATTCAGCACTCCATTTCTTCCAAAACCCTTGTTGCATTTGCTGCAATAATTGCCAGCGATTCAAACGAGAGGGTTTATGGACAACAAATCTGGATCTGGTAACACCGAAACTGGTTCAACATTAAGAAAATGACCCGGGGTCAAATACGAGAAATCATGCGGTTCGCAACTCAGTGCGCATAGTGGACGCGAGTTGAGAATCGCTTCGATTTGAATCAATACCGTCGAGAATTCTTCAAACGACAAAATTTGTTCACCGATAATTCTCTTTAAATGGGATTTTACCGATTTAATCCCGGCCTCCCACAACCCACCAAAATGAGGAGCAGCAGGAGGATTAAACACAAATTCGATTCCCTCAACGCCTGCCGAATGGCGCATCAATTGAGAGATTTCACGAGAGGCCCCAACGAAATTAGTACCATTATCACAATGGATTTGAATACATTTGCCTCTTCGAGCAATAAATCGACGTAAAGCACCCAAGAAAGCGTCTGTCGACAAGTTAGACACTAGTTCCAAATGGATGGCTTTAGTGCTGAAACAAATAAATAAGCAAATGTACGCTTTCAATGATTTTGCGCCACGACATCGATTCATCGTGACAGAGAAAGGTCCACCAAAGTCGACTCCCGTATGTTAAAACGCCTTACCTGGAGTTAACCTCGAAGCTGGTAAATCCCCCATAGGGGGGCATAAAGCCACAGGGTTTACACGAAAACAACGAATGCAGGATTTCAGACATTGCCGAATAGCCCTCTTGGCGCACAAGATCCAATAATTTTGAGTTAGTAAAAATTGAGTTGTTCGATTTCCAGGATGTAAATGTCTTTCATGACAATCTAATATAATAAGTTCAGTCAACCGATGCGACCGAGGAAGCAAAATTGGAAATTTTGCATCATGCGACAAGTCAGAATTACGTAGGCGACCGCCCACCCTCAACAAATCACGACTATCTAGAAACGGACTAAGGCTACGAAGTTGTTTACTAACAAGTTTTCCAGTTTTAATATTTGCAATGTCTTGAGCAAAAACATTTGTTTGAACTCTTTTAATCAATAACTGTATAGCCTCTTGCTGTTGAGCTAGAGACAAACTATCAGAATATTTTGAACGCAAATCTGGACATTGAACATTACGAATGAAATGACGAATACATGTAATAATCCTACAAATTTTCTGCAGGTTTGAAAATTTATCCAACAACATATCTAAGAAATTGTCAGACATAACGACTGTTAACGACAGAGTACGATATTCGACGTCCATCTGAGATGAGTCGATAAGTTTTGGCAGCGATGTTACTGGCCATTCTTCATTACGACGCACTAACCAGGAAGGTCCTGTCCACCATAATGGATGATGAACCAACTCTAAAGCCAAAAGTCCACGTGAGGCACAATCCGCAGGATTTTCCTGGGACTTAACATGAAACCACGAAGATGGAGGAATACGTTCTTGAATCTGCGAAATGCGATTGCTAACGAATGTCTTCCACTTATGCGAGGAAGACCGAATCCAAGACAAAACAACAGTAGAATCTGACCACGCGAAAATATTACTAAATGATAAAATATCTGTATAAGTATTTTTGACGAAATCTACTAAATCTGCCAAGAGTACGGCAGCACACAATTCGAGACGGGGCAATGAAACGCGATTAGTAGGAGCAACCTTCGATTTTGCGCATACTAATGAAATGGTAATATTACCTTCTAGATCGAACGAACGGATATAGATGACAGCTGCATACCCGGCTTCAGAAGCATCACAGAATCCATGCACCTCCACCTTTTTAAAATTATGACATACGATGCGACGCGAAATCTCAATGTTCGAAACCGCTGGCAATTCACCCAAAAAATGTTTCCATATTTGTATGACTTCCAATGGAGGCTCTTGGTCCCAGCCGAGACCTAAAAGCCAAAGATCTTGAACTAAACGTTTAGCGAACAGTACTATAGGTGCTATCAAGCCGAGAGGATCAAAAATTTTTGCGATAGCCGACAAAATATTACGCTTAGTGCAAGTGCGCTCTTCAACGTCTAAGTTGTATAAAAATGCATCTGTAAGAGCACGCCACGAAAGACCCAAAATTTTTATTGAACCACTATCTTTATCTTGAAATGTAATTGCGTCCGAACTGGACAGGGACTCCCTCAAGTTGGACATCACTTCCGGGCAATTACTACTCCATTTTCTTAATTGAAAACCACCACTAGAGCAAATACTATTCAATTCACCAATTAATTGATTAGCAGCTTCAATCGAATTACATCCAGTGACTAAGTCATCAACATAGGTATCGCTCGCTAATACCGATGACGCGAAAGGAAAATTAATCGATTCTAACCTTGCCAATTCTTGAACAGTACGCAAGGCCAAAAAATGCGACGACGAAACGCCATAAGTTACAGTATTTAATTTAAAGTCCATAATAGGATCTGACGGAGAAAATCTCCAGACGATACGTTGATAATCACGATGAGTATCTTTAACCAAAATCTGCCGATACACTTAATGTCAGCTGTAATTACGATAGGATGTACACGAAAGTGCAATAACAAAACTGCATGTCCTTTTGCAAAGCAGAGCCAATAGCCAAGCTATTATTTAACGACTTTCCAGATTGATCCTGACACGAAGCATCGAAAACCACACGCAATTTGGTGGTAGTGCTATCCCGCTTATGTACAGCATGATGGGGAATGTAATACATTTTTTCATAACCCGACGAATTTTCAGGCGATTTCACTTGAACCATGTGACCGCTTGTCAAATAATCCTCCATAAATTTTTTATAATCCGAATACAATTCAGGATTTTTTAACAAACGACGTTCTAACGACAAAAATCTTTTAATACAAATTGATCTCGTACCCACAAATGAGGGTTCCGAAATTTTAAAGGGCAAGGACACTACAAAACGACCGTCCTTGTTACGTCTATAATTTTCCACAAATTGATTTTCACACCTTTCTTCTTCAGGAGAAATGTGTTTTTTGAAGGGAATATTTTCTAATTCCCAAAATCGACTAATATCACTGTCTAAGGGCTCAATGAAAGCACACAACGACGTAATAGAACTATTCGGGGAAACGACCTTTCCCGTTAAAACCCAACCAAAGGTTGTTTTAATAGCAACTGGCTCGTTAGCGACACCCCAACGAGACTCGTTCAACAAAACCTGAGCAAAGATTTCCGCTCCGAGTAGCATGTCAATTTTACCAGGAACATTAAAATTAGGATCAGCTAAGGCCAAACGTCGAGTATGCGACCATTCCTTGACCCCTATCGACGACGAAGGTAATTGATTACAAATGTTAGGTAAAATATAACAATCAATTCCATATGCTGGAGACCGTGCTCCCGAGGGGCTGACTACACACGATAGTGCACCAGACACCAACGACGAATTCAAGCCAAGTCCTTGAACAGTGACATTGGCTCTCCGTTTCCTTAAACCTAATTTCTGACGGCACCTTTCAGTCATAAAACTTTCCATGGATCCGTTATCTAATATTACACGAACAGATTGCAATGTTCCTGTATAATCAAGCACCGACACCATTGCCGTAGCTAACAGCGTGGTTGTGTGTTCTAATGACGTCGAAATCAACGAACTAGTGACAGGTTGTTCATGCATAACCGACGACGACAGATTGTCTTCACTAGGTCTACTAGTAGAAGTAAGTCTAGGCGCCGCTCTCCGAGGAGACGCTGACCTTTGACGATGGGTTTGTCGGCGTGGCGACACCGATTTTTCTTGTTTATCGAAGTGAAGCAACGAATTGTGCGACTGATGACATTTGCTACACGACCAATGTAACGTACAATTTTTCATCGAATGTGAAGTATTTAAGCATTTGATACAAAGATTTTTAAGCTTTACCACCTCAAATCTTTCTTGAGGGGTTTTATCGAGAAACTGCTTACATCTATAAATAGGATGCACAGCTTGACAGAAACTACAATTTTTAACATCATTGGTGGTACCAACTAAAGAAGTTTTAGCCGAAGTGCTAACGAACCTTCCTTTTTCTCTTTCTTTAACGGAGTCTCGAGATTTTAAGCATGTTCCTGAAGCAATGTCATTTATTTCCAACACTTTACATTGTTTTTCAATGTACGACCTTAAATCTTTAAACGACGGAATTTCGTCATTATTTCCTAATTCGAAACGCTTTAAAATGTTCATATCTAATTTTTTCGATAACAGATTAAACAACATGAAATCTAATAAATCTATTTCCATCTGCCTTAACGCGAATATATTTTCATCAAAACAACTAATTAATTGCCGGAGTTCCGCATGCGAGTCTGAGGAACTGACTTTGGGCATTTTTTGAGAGCATTAAAATATGTTGAAAGTAATAACCCTCTTGGACTGAAAACGATTAGTAATGATTTTATAGGCTTCCTCGTATGCATAATCATTTAATGGCAAGTGTTTTATTAAGCCACGCGACGACTCATCTAATGTATCAACGAGATGGCAAAATTAACGGGTGACAAACTGACATTATCATGAATCAACCGCTTATAAATTGCATTGTAACTCTCAAAATCTGAAATTCGTCCGGAGAAGCGTGGGACTGAAAGATGTTTCAAGCGAATTCCTCCACAATTCGACGAAAAAGAATTATTCATATTTTCCACCTTTGGCTTATTTTCTACCCGATCTAATTCGCATTGTTCAGCGATAATACGAATATCTAATAGATAATCATCGATTTTCACCCTAAGAGCAGAAAATTCATCCAATTGTTCACTTTCTTCATCAAAGAAAATATCCTTGCAAAAGGATTTGAAAAGCGTTTCAATCTGTTCGACAGTTTTAATCGACGCTCTAATTAAAGCAATCGATACGTTTTCCGGTTGGTTGATTTTGCTGTTTATGTGATCCAACCTTTTAACTACAAATTTAGCTTCAAGAATAGCTTTATCAATTGATATAACCATATTTGATTAATGATTAATGAACGACAATAAAAATTAATGTAAAAACAATGCGTGACTCGAATACGCTAAATTACTAATTCATCTACGAAATTAAATTATTAATAGAAAAATGCAACTAACTACAGTGCTCGACCGACAAAGCTTTTAAGGTTTCAAATAAATACCACTAACCCCTTTGTTATACAAGTTGCATGAACCCGAATGGTTGCTCCAACTTGAAATGACAGATAAGGTAAAGCTTTAGGATACAATAACCCTCATAAATAGTTTACATAAAAAGATACCGACGACGACCCTAATCTTTGCCACAAAGGATAAGGAATGTATTGTAAAATCTACCGTTATGACCAAATGTTACTAGCATTAAATGTGTAAGCAGGATGTTCTTTTCTGTGTAACACGTTTAACCATAATAAAAACTACGACAATTTTATAAATTTAAGTATAAGGAGCTTAAAGGATAGGAACTAATTATTTAATTAAAAGATCCGGTGATGAAGGCCAATTTTGTTCACGCGCGGGGGGTCTTATAAATTTATACATCGACTTACCTCCGCGGTGTTTTGTTGTTCTAAACTGCAGTTCCTCTTCCTTCAACCAAGTATGCGAATTGAGTTTATATGTTACGTTACACTTGCACTGTGTTTTTTAGGGGGTTTAACAACTAAAGTCTGCGGCACTTGACTAACTTACGGTACTGAACGAAGAAACCGACGACCGTTCTGCTTCAATATCCATAAGAAAGTGTTTGTTCACTACTCTGTCCACCTTATTCACAAATGCACAAGGAATTTTTATGGTAGGATATAAGGGAACAAGGGATGACAGTTTTACTACTAGATTTACGACTACAAATTTAAATAACTTAAAATTAACCACGCGAACGTGCGACAAAGAGACCGAACATAGTGTTTGTTTAAAACTTTCGAAAAATATTAAATTCTCGAACTATTTAGATGTAAACGACTTTAATTTGTTCAATTTCTTAGTTTTAGCACTTGCCGTCTTGTTTATTATTCAAATGCATATCGCATTTCTGAACTTGTGTGGTTAGCAGAATGTCTCTTATGGTTGTGAAGGTCGTACGTTTGTGAGCTGTTCAAATTTTAGAACAGAAATAATGCTTTAAGTCTTGAAGTGACTAGGAAACTCTTAATGGCAGTGCGTGGCTTTTAGTATAAGTTACGATTTAGTTTCGTGATTGGATCGATCAGCGCACAATTAAAAACGGATGCTGTTTCGTGTAGTTTAAATATTGCTAGGACAAAGAACGTGTTATTATTTTAAATCAAACGTTTGTATGTTAAGTTTTATTCCTGTTATGTCTGGAGCCGGTCGCGTCGTTTAATTGTTTCTTCATCAAAGAATAGTGGATGGATGTTGCCGCAGTTCAGCTCAAAATTATATCAATTTATTTTAGATGGGATTTGAAGTTTTTTTCGTAGGACACCAAGAATTTTTGCTGCTCCCGGTCCACTCACCCTGGCAGATCTGTATCCTTATTACGCGCCTGGAGAGATGTTCTTTATCTGAGTTATCCGAGAATTTTACAAATCTATTTTAATTTGAGGATTGTGTACAATTTGCGCTTTACTAAAGAATTTTTTATTTTATGTAAACTTGTTAATCAAAAATGTTAATTTGCATTTACAATCACACAAAGGAAATGATAATTTAAAGGAATATATCACCTACCTTTCACTGGTTGTAGTGGTTGATTGTACTTGCACTGCTATCAGATAATTATGGACTGTATAATGTTCACTAATTGTTGCTAATTATTGATGCTCGATGCACCGAACTAAATCACGAACCAAAGACAAGCGAGAACGAAGTTGAATAGTCGTCCACTCGTAAATTACCAACCCTTTTATGTCGTTGCACTAAAGGTAGGGATAATGAAGGGGTTCTAGCTGGGGAATAGTTTAAGGACTTAAATTAATTGTGATTGGCATAATACAACTACAAACAAAATACTTATAAAGCCTTAACATACCGCCCACCAAAATAAGTATTAGGAACTTATTTTCTAAGTGCGTCTAAACGAACAAAAAACAAAAATATATAACCGTAAATTTAAAAGTTAACTTACCCTAATATACTAACTATAATACTAAGTTGCCTCTGGAATGGGGAGAGGGCACAATTTTACCACGGGCCTTTTAAATAATCCCTGGGATGTTGCCACGGTAGCCACACGACAAACATTGTCCTTTCCATAATGCAACGTATGTATACGTCCCATTTTCCACTGTAATGGAGACACTTGAGTATCTTTAATCAACACCAACGTTCCCACCATTAACGAATAATTAGCAGAAAACCATTTGGTTTTCTGTTGAAGTGTGTGCAGGTACTCCAAATGCCACCGTTTCCAAAATGATTGCTGAATACGTTGAACCAGTTGCCAACGATTTAAGGAAGATAGTTTCAGATCTACGACATTAGGGTCGGGAATGACAGACACTGGTTCTACGTTCAGAAAATGACCAGGACTCAAGAATGAAAAATCAGTGGGATCGTTACTCATTGGACATAAGGGCCTGGAGTTTAATATGGCTTCAATTTGAGCTAGAATGGTGTTAAATTCTTCGTACGAGAGAATTTGTTCGCCTACCACCTTCTTGAGATGGGACTTTACAGATTTTATCCTAGCTTCCCACATTCCCCCAAAGTGAGGAGCCGACGGAGGATTAAACACAAAGTTAATACCTTCCGTTTCAGATGACTGCTTCATATATTCGGTTAGTTCCCGAGATGCTCCGATAAAATTTGTTCCACAGTCACTATGAATTTGCAAGCATTTACCTCTGCGTGCTACAAACCGCCGTAAAGCTGCAATAAAGGCCTCTTTAGATAGGTTTGATGCCAACTCCAGATGTATCACTTTTGTACTAAGACAAACAAATAAACAAACATAGGCTTTCAATGATTTGGCACCTCTAATACGATTCATGGTGATAGAAAAGGGTCCACCGTAGTCTACCCCAGTATGTAGAAACGCTTTACCGGCAGTAAGTCTAGCGGAGGGCAAGTCGCCCATAGGAGGGCATAGCGAAATAGGTTTTTGACGAAAACATCGAATACAAGAGTTTAGGCACTGTTGAATAGCCCTTTTTGCAGACAGAATCCAAAAATTTTGTACTAACAAGAAATGAGTAGTTCTAAGTCCAGGGTGTAAATATTTCGTATGGCAATCTCGAATAATCAGCTCTGTCACCCGGTGTGACCGAGGAAGTAGCAAAGGAAATTTTGTATCATAAGGTACATCTGCATTTCGCAACCGGCCGCCCACCCTTAACAACCCATCACTGTCAAGGAAAGGACTGAGAGGTCGAAGTTGTTTATTACTAAGTTTTCCCTTTCGAATGATATCAATGTCCTGACTGAAAACTTGTTCTTGAACCCGTTTTATTAATAAATGAAGTGCATACTGTTCGGGGGAGACCAATAATTGTTCTAAGTTTCCAATATCCAAATTTGACCGAACTTTCAAGTTACGAATGAACTGACAAATATATACCAGAATCCTGCATATTTTTCGCAAATCTGAATATTGATTTACCATCGAGTCTACGAAATTATCTGCAACGTGTATATTAAGGGATAAAGTTCTTTTTTCAATGTGCATCTGAGTGTGATCTGTAAGAGTTGGTTCCATATGAGTAGGCCAATTCTCTTTAGGTAATAGTAACCATGATGGAGCCGTCCACCACAAAGGATGATTAACAAGCTCAGCAGCTAATAATTCTCTTGATGCACAGTCAGCAGGATTATCCTGTGATTTAATATGATGCCACGATGATGGAGCCACTCGTTCTTGGATATGCGAGACACGATTGCTAATAAATGTCTTCCACTTATACGACGAAGATCGAATCCATGCTAATGCTACTGTGGAATCTGACCACGCAAATGTATCGTCCAATACTAAATTATTTCTATACGTATTTTGCACATACTCGACCAAGTTCGACAACAACACTGCACCACACAATTCTAATCGAGGTAATGATATACGATTGGTTGGTGCGACCTTAGATTTGGCACAGACCAATGATACTTGGATGTTCCCTTTCTCATCGACACAGCGGAGATAAACTGCTGCTGCATATCCAGCTTCCGATGCATCACAAAATGCATGAATTTGTACAGTTTGATAGTTATCACAAAGAATCCATCGAGGAATTTCAATTTTCAATAACTCGGGTAATTGTTGAAGATACAGATTCCATTTTAAAACAATTTGTTGGGGAGGAAGTTCATCCCAACCAATTCCTAATATCCATACAGATTGAATCAAATGTTTTGCGAAGAAGACCAATGGTGATAATAACCCCAGAGGGTCAAAGATCCTTGCAATTTCCGAAACCATATTCCTTTTGGTACAAGGCCGATCAACGATATTAAGATTGTAAAACAACACATCACTCAATGGTTGCCATTGCAGTCCTAAAATTTTTTGTACCTCTTCAAACAAAAATGCTTGCTGATACCGAACGGAATCAGGTAAATGGCCAATGACACTTGGCACGTTGCTATTCCACTTTCGCAACATAAAACCACCTGATTGGCAAATTTGGTTTAATTCATACACGAGTCGTTTGCCATCCTCTATCGAATCACACCCTGTAATCAAATCATCCACGTACGTATCCGACGCTAAAATCTTGGAAGCAATAGGAAAACGTAACGATTGACTTTTTGCAAGTTCTTGAATTACACGCATGGCTAGAAATGCTGATGATGTGATGCCGTATGTAACAGTGTTTAGCTGATAATCGATAACAGACTCCGAGGACTTAAATCTCCAAACTATACGTTGATAGTCTCGATGGCTAGTAGAAATAAGAATCTGTCTATACATTTGCTTAATGTCCGCAGTTAAAACTACAGAATGTAAACGAAAGTGTAATAACAACTCCATGATATCTTTTTGAAGACGGGGGCCTGCGAGTAAATGATCATTTAAAGACCCTCCACTTTGAGCGCTGGCTGAAGCATCAAATACGACACGAAGTTTTGTAGTTGTACTGTCTGGTTTGAACACGGCGTGATGTGGTATGTAATATACCGGCGATAATGTAGACGATCGAGTTGAATCCGATACAATACGAGACATGTGGCCACTATCGATATAATCCTGCATAAATTCTCTGTACGAATTATACAGTTGAGGATTTATTTCCAAACGGCGTTCTAGTGAAAGAAATCTTCGAAGTGCTATTTCCCGAGAGCCAGCAAATAGCGGTTCAGGACCATTGAAAGGTAACAAAACAATAAAACGACCGGTGTCATCCTGCTTATGAGTGTCCACAAAATGCCTTTCACAAATTTCCGCATGAGGAGATAATTTGTTAGAATCTGGAATATTTTCCAGTTCCCAAAATCGAGTAATGTTAGCATCTTCTACAAGTGCAGCTAATGATATACGAGATGTAACAGAAGAAAGAACCTTCCCTGTTAATATCCACCCAAAGGTAGTGTGAATTGCCACGGGTTCTTCTGGTGGCCCAATGCGAGTTGCGTTTAATAAAACACGCGCGAACAAATCCGCACCTAACAATAAATCGATATGGCTAGGTTTGTCGAAGTCCGAATCTGCTAAATCTAATCCAACTATGTGAGGCCAACTATTTGGTGAGATCCTTGATGAAGGAAGGGTTCCACAAATGTCTGGTAAAACAAAACAATCAATGCTGTACTCTGGAACAGTTTTACCTTGAGGACTAATTTTACACGATACTTGTCCATACGCATGGGAAGCAGATAGACCTGAGCCTTCAACCTTCATTGAAATATTCGATTTTCTTAAACCTAAGCGTCGACAACACTTATCAGTCATGAAATTTTCCATTGATGCACTATCTACAAGTGCTCCTACTGTCTGAACTTTACCAAACCCATCTGTAATTGAAATTCTTGCGGTGCCTAATAACGTCATTGTGTTGGACGATCTAGATGATAACAACGTACTTGTAGTAGTGTTGCAGGTGGGTTCGGGAGGTTGATCTGTTGCCTGAGTGACTGCAGGTTTCTGTGCAACTGTAGGGCTTTCAAAGTGCAATAAAGTATGATGACCCCTTGCACACTTTTTACAAACAAGTTTGGAAGAGCAGCGTGTAACCATATGAGAGTTGCGAAGACAATTAATGCATAAGTGTTTGTCTTTAACAAAGTTATAACGGTCTTGTGGCGATTTATTCAGAAACATTTCACATTGGTATAAGTTATGAGTACCACTGCAAAGACTGCATTTCTGAGTGAATGAAGTTGTTACGAATGACTTTCGAACTTGGGGTTTTGAATATTCAAAGGAACGTTTTGAAGGTACACTAGATGAAATGGTTTGTTTAATGGACGTATTAAATTTGGACGGTGTATCGGAAACAACCATATTGCTAATTTCTAATGCCTTGCAATGTTTTTCTAGAAATAATTTTAATTGATCATAAGATGGAATGTCTGATGTATTTTCTAACTCAAATGTTTTCAAAAGATTTGTATCTACCTTTTTTGATAACAAATTAAACAATACGAAGTCGAGCAATTCAATCTTAGTTTGACGTAAGCTTGATAGATTTTCCGTAAAGCAATTGAGCAATTCTCTTAAATCTGTATGTGAATTAAATTTTGCTTTTGGTGACGATTCTAAAGCATTCCAATGCGTGTTTGCAATTAAACGTTTTGAATTAAACCTCTCCACAATAATTGAATAAGCTAGCATATAATTATTATTCGAAATTTGCAAATGTCTAATGAGTTCTCTAGACTTAAAATCCAACGCATCAATTAAAAAATAGAACTTTTCGATCGGTAGCAATTGATTATTTTCATGAACCAAATTATTAAAAAATTGAATAAACTCTTGAAAATGTTCTATTTTTCCAGAAAATTTTTTCATTTCTATACGAGAAAGACGAATATTGCTACACGAGTTGATGCCAGTAATATTTGCAGTCAAGCCCTTTTCAGCAGTGGATATATTATCAAATTGCGCTTTAATAATTTTAATGTTTAACAAAGACCTATCTATTTCAATTCTTAGTGTTGTAATTTCCTTTAATAATTCTGAGTTGTCCTCATCCAAGATGCACGTTTTATAAGCAGTATCTACATCGTTTTTGATATCAAAGGCGCTTTCCGCCATAATATTAACAGAAATACAATTGCCTTTAATATGCTCCAATTTATCTATCGCCTCAGATATATCAGATAATCTATCGAGTGCCGCCTTCAAATCTACAATTAGCCTATCGGATGAAATATGTGCCATCCTAACGAACAAGGTTACTAATATCGATTTTATATTGATTTCAGCTACAAAAACGAAGGGTTTTGTTCACCTAATAATAGGATATACCAAGGGTAATGTTGAACTACCTGTTAAGCAAAGAATTTTTACTACAACGTACCTAACGGGAGCTTGCAAGTTTCAATCTAACAATGGCAAAGGGTTATTCTACCCGGTTTTACGAATACCTGAATTCTCTAGGGAACTTGAATTACAAGTTTAAAATAACTGTACTGCTTAAACACCTTTTTTCTGACCACAAATTCTTACGCTAACTATCCCTAAAATTTACAAAGATTGGTCATTTTTAAGGCTTTATAAGATTCTGTATCATTACAAAATTTCAAATTTAATGCGAAATTGCGTCTACTATAAGTTAGTTTAAACAATTGACTATGATACTGGTGGTGTGACTACACTTTTCTTCTAAATGCGGTCAACCCCTAATTTAAGCGAAGAGCAATTAACAATGTAGTTAAAATAAATGCCAAAAATGCCAATAATAAACCAATTAATGAGCAAAATATTTGCTCAAAGGACCAAAACTGTTAATAAAAAATGTTAATTTGCATTTACAATCACACAAAGGAAATGATAATTTAAAGGAATATATCACCTACCTTTCACTGGTTGTAGTGGTTGATTGTACTTGCACTGCTATCAGATAATTATGGACTGTATAATGTTCATTAATTGTTGCTAATTATTGATGCTCGATGCACCGAACTAAATCACGAACCAAAGACAAGCGAGAACGAAGTTGAATAGTCGTCCACTCGTAAATTACCAACCCTTTTATGTCGTTGCACTAAAGGTAGGGATAATGGAGGGGTTCTAGCTGGGGAATAGTTTAAGGACTTAAATTAATTGTGATTGGCATAATACAACTACAAACAAAATACTTCTAAAGCCTTAACAAAACTTGTATGCCAAATTTATATTCTCCATTCTGTACCGGATCCTTGTCGTTTAAGATTTTTAAATCTAGAAGTACAGATTCAAATTCTTCTTATGAATTTATTACTATTATAAAGAACGAGAACTATATCTTTTTTAATTAGGTTTCTTTAGAGCTACTACAATAAAATTTTGTGAGTGATATGCGCACCTCGTGATAAATTATTAATTTTTTTGTTACACGAACTTTAGCTCACTAAGAAAATGAAATGTCTTAATAAATAGTTTATTTCTTTTATAAACAGATAGATAAATATGCTAATTTATGAGTTAAAATTTAGTTTTGTAGTTGCTTGTTTGTGTAAATAAAACTTTGTTTTTCTTGTTAAGAACGTAGATTACATTAAATTTACGATTCCTAACGTGATTTTTTGGTTAAGTTATTCGTGGATTTAGAGGCACCTTGCTACAACCTCCAAGTTTGGTAATCCTTCCACAGCTTAAGAATTTTATGAACATATACTTATATAATTTTTTTGTTGTTGTTTGTAGAAGATTTATGAGTTAGCAACGGCTTTGTTGGTTGATTGTTCAAGTAGTTTTGTCTTCCGCGTGTTAAGTTTATTGAGGGTGTAACTGTGCTTAACTTATTTTTAGTTTGTTAAGTTTATAAAAGTAAAAATTGGCGTGCTCTGGGAATTCAACGAAAACTAATGTATTTCATGTAAAATTGCCAGAAAGCAGAGTTAAGATTTCCGTCTAGTTTCATCATTTATTCGAGAGACAAACTCTCTTCTTTTATCTTAACCCTGGTTACGTTGTCACGCACTCCATCTTTTAGTTTGACTCTTTTTTCATCCTTACCCAAACACCGGCTAGCTGTTTCTTCCTGCGGAGTTATTCCATTTACTTTAGCCACTTATTATTTCCTCTTCGGGCGTGGTTGATTTCAGAAGAAAAAATTCTATTAATATCTGGACGGCACCTTTATGCAAAACCTCACCATTTAAACATTTTGTCCTCGTCCTACAGTTAAAAGTTTGCCACAAATTTTATGAATAAATACAGAAGTTAAGTCGCAAGGCGGTGTTATAATATAAATTTCAAAGGCAAAAATTGAATTCTGTTTAATTGTAGAAGTACAACTGTGACAGACCAGGGTGTGTGTTTATAGTAGACACATTCTTTAACAATAAAATGCATCTTCCGTGATGTGTGTAATATAAACTCTTCAAGCTGCCTTAGCTACTAATTTATTGGTACACAGAAAATTGTCCTATTAGTTCCTTACAAAATTTAAAACGTGTCACGCCAGCAACTATCGTTGTATTAAATTTTCTTAACGTGTTACGAGTTATAATTTAACAATTGTCAACTGATTTTCAATATAATAGGCACAAACTAATTTTAATCGTAGTATTGATGTTGATCTCAGTCAGATAGCAGAGGTATTTCTTCTTAATCTTTGCACCAAGTGGGCAACCTATTAAAATTGTCCAACTACAAAAGTTGTGGGCAAGGCACCAAATAAGATACTCATATTACGGTGTTGTTCTTTTCTTCAAACAACGTGAACACTACTGCTCAATTGAACGAACTGTAGTTGACGTCAAACTAGAATAAGTGTAATAAAAGAAAAATAATTTAACGAAATTAGTTTTATAATAAAGAGACGAATGAATTGATTAACCTGATCCAAGTGCGTTACAAAATTAGGCGAATTAAAGAGGTTCCCCTCCTAAGTTTTTCCAGATAAGTGAATGAATGTGAATTATGGATCTATCAATTGATACCTCTAAAACATTGGCAATACTTTTGAATAGGAATGTAGTTTTCCCGACTGCTTCGTGGCTTAGTTGATTCGCGTGTGACTACCAAGCCCAAGAGGCCCGGGTTCGATTCTCGACATGAACCGATTGAAAAATGTTAGGCGAGCATTTTTCACAAAATTATGTCCTCGCTTGGATGAAAGGTAAAATGTAGGTCACGTGTGTGAGTGTTGTCATGCACACTAAAGATCCCTACCTTGCTTGGAACAGCAAGGGTTCGGCAAAATTCAAAATTTTCCGACAAAAAGCTCGCTTCATGGCCAATGTAGTACCTACGGGTGGAGCATTGAAAAATCAAATGTAGAAGGTATTCTTGTGAGGATTAGAAAATATGCGTGTGTTGTTCCGATAGATAAGATCATATAAGTAACAAAGAAGAACCTCAAAAGTTGATGTAAAGATTGTACTGTATTATGAGTTCTTTCAAGCAAGTCATACATATTTCTTTCTGGCCATTGATCGATTCTGACAGATATCTCTGGACATTGCTGTAGTACATTGTTTTACAAAAACAAATTGTAATAACTTGCTATGCATCAAATGAAAATCTAGGGCGCACGTTTTTCATCAGAAGTAGATGACTCATTGAACGTTTATAACCAACCGATGGCTTGTACCAAAATTACAACAGAAAACGGTTTCAGTTATTTGCTTCATATCCGTAAACATCTGAATATTTAACTAATATTTCAGTTGGTTTGTTTGATAAAAAAGTGTAGAACTATATATAAATGGGCAATTTCAATTTTCATTACTGATAAGGCGATTAGCATGGCACAAATGAGAGAAACACAAAAAAATTACAGGTGTAACTGTCATTACTTACGGATGTTCTGTTCAGTTTTTACGTTCATTCCCAAGAGATTTAGAAACTTAAAGATTCACTTTTAAAAACAAGCAACCTACTACTGCAGAATGTAACTGAACGAGGGAACGCTTTAATTTTCAGTCAAAACGTTGGTTGGAATACCCTAGTCCACTGCATAGACGTATGTATACAACGGTGATAACAATCTACTAATGCAAAGGTATTCTTCAAACAATGCTAACAGTTACAATATTCCATGATTGTAATCAAACAATCTCGTTTAATTAGGTAAACATAAAAACGATTATTTCTCAATATGTATGTATAAATGCGAAATAAAGTTAAAACCAGCGTATTTATCTGTGAAGAAAGGCGTAGTTTAGTGTCTGAAAAGTGTTTAAAGCGTTTTTGAATTCTCAACGTTGATGCTTATGTAAGTACAATAATTTAATATTCACATATTTATTTTATCACTTGCATGTTTAGAATTGATTTTTTGTGTTGTTATTCAGTTTCTTTGTACAAGACACTTTTGGGCTTGATTGTGCACGTGTCTGTATATTTTAATTTTTGTACATATCCGCACTCGATACGTATTTTAATAAACCTATTTAAAAGAATCAAGTTTATGTAACAATTTATTTAAAAAACATTTTTTAACAGAATTACATATTGCACTGAACAATTTAAAGAACTGTTTAAACGTAACAAACAATGGCTTGATCGTTTGACGTTTTTTCTTAAAATCTCCACATAGGTAATAAATGGGCATTGCTATGCTTTCAACTACCTTATTGCAAACACCTTTGAAGGTCATCGTATAAGTGTACCTTTCTTTGATTGTTGCGGAGATCCTATAATTAATAAGCAACTTGTAATTTTAATTTTTATTTAGATAATGTAAAATATATTATATAAAGGATACATTTTCTACGCACAAAACACAACCACTGCTTTATTTTTGTTCGAAGTTGTTTTTAACTTTTCTAATTTAGTTCTTATTTTATAATTTATATCTATATTTGCTCCGTGTAGTCTCTTTTGTGACCAATATTGAATATGTACAGCGCGTCTTGATGTTTGAATTGAAGAATATAACGCACATTGTTTCTGTGCTCTACGTTTTAAATTCCAGCACTAACAACTTCTGTTCCACCATCTATTTGCTTCAGTCTTTAGCACTTCGTAATATGTACTCCGCTCTTTACTACCTGCATTAGAATTTCGGCCACTTGTTCTACCTCTTTTTGTGTAAAGAATGCATTCTCCATGTTTTTTCAGACATTCGAAAAAACCTTATGCCCCTACTTTCGAAAGTGAGTAACCTTTATATGTTTTAATACTATCAGTTTTAAATATTGCAACATATTCTTCTGTATGTGGGCAAATCAAATCCATTCCGTTAAGAGGATTTAACACGTATTCTTGTTTTGTAAACTTTTCTGTTGCGTCGTACATCGTAGTATACTGGGTTTTGTAAAATCCCTTGAGAAGATGCACATCCTTATACCCATTCGTCTCTACAAGAACTCCGACGTAGAAATACGTTCCTCGGTTATTAACTGTAAATCTAGAAACATTATGTACGCCGGATGCATCAAAATTTTTCCAGTTGGTTTTAAAATAATTTATTAACCTCTCCTATAATTGTGTCATCTAGTATTCTTTTTTCTACTAGATGTTTATACTGCCGCATTAATGCGATTAACTTTGCTTCGTACTCTATCTTTCTCCTTTTTAAATCTACACTGGTTTTATTTCTTTTACAGCGTACAATAAACGTTTGTTGCCTGTATTAGTTTTTGTACAACCTGGGGCGATACATTACTCGTAGCGATTAGTCCTAGATCGTCGATGTTTATATCTTCTAGAATTGTCGACTAATGTAGGTTAGTTGTGGTTTGTTTAGTATTTTTCTTAATCTTCTTTGGGAATTAAACCACTTATAGTTTTTAAAATCATTTTTATTTACGTTTCCATCCATGACCTAGGATTTATTTATATTTATATTTATTTATATTTATACATACTACAACTAATTACTAACAATAGGCTTATCAGCAGCTCCCGGCTGCTTAAACCTTACGGTAACGTAATCACACACTTCTTTAATAACCATCCTCTCAACCGTATAAATAGAAACATGTTAAAAAATGTTTTTCAAACCTCAAATTATTGAATTTATTTGAAATTACCAATAAAACTTAACCAACTGATTTCACGTTAAGCGTATTGGCTACCTAAAAAGTCGGTCCCAGACCTCAACACAAATTGTAGCAAATCATTCTTTTAAACTTTAAAATTTTCACCTAATGTACTCAAACCAAATATATCGAACATCCATAAATTAAAGTCACCTTCAATTTATGTCATAAATGTCAAACTTGAAGTTTTTATTATTTTGACAACGATCCTAGGCCATAGATCGAAACGTAAATAAGGATGATTTTGAAAACTATGAGTGGTTTAATTCCCAAAGAAAATTAAGAAAAATAATCTAGGTTAGTTGACCAAAGAATATAACAAGTTTACAATGTCGATAACTAGACCAAACGTGTCTAAGTCGCTTGGGGATTCTACACTTGCTCTTTTTTTCTAAGTTGTTGATGATTTGAAAGGTAGTTGAAAGATTTTAAGAAACAACAATAATCGACCAAGCCTGTGCTTGTTACGTTTAAACAATTCTTTAAATTGTGAAATGCGAAATGTAGTTCTGTTAAAAAATGTTTTTTTTAAATAAATTGCTACGTTGATTTGTTTCGTTTAATTGAAATGGGTTTATTAAAATATGTATTGAGTGCGAATATGTACATTCGCACGCACCATCAGGTTTCTTGGGGCGAAGTAACTGAATAACAATAGAAAAATCACAGTTCTAAACATGCAAGTTTTAAAATAAATGTGCACCATATTAAAATATTGTACTTACCTATGCTTCAACGTTGAAAATTCATAAACACGTTTGAAACATTAAACTATTCTTCACAGATAAATTATCCTGTTTGAACTTTCTTTTGTATTTATACAGTATACACATCGAGAAAGTATAAATGATCGTTTTTACGTTCACCTAACTAAACAAGATTGTTTAATTACAATCAGGAATATTGCTAATAGCATTGATTGGAAAATTCCTTCAATTTGAGCACTAATTAATTTATACATCATTTCGTAAACGAGCGTAATAAATATTTCTTAACACACATGCGGGTTGTGGCAGGTGAAAGGTTTGAGTTGGGAGCTGGAGAGTGGGAGGTGTTGGGGAGGTTGGTGGTGTCTCTCAGTTGGAGGGTGGGAGGTGTCGGGAGGGTGATGGTATCTCTCAATCCTTGTCCTGCGTCTACTATTGTTTTAAAAGTGTCAAATAAATATTCAGCATAAGAGACTAGCAGAGGAGTTTCAGAAATATTGAAACCCATCGTTCTTAAGTTTTGGTAGATTGTAAAGAAAAATGCATTTCGATCAGGAATATTGAATCTTAGAAAAAATCGTTTGATTGAACAGAAATTAATATAAGACAATTAAGTTAACACGGAGCTTCTTCGGCGTCGGTTATTAAGTCATTATTGATTTAAGAAAAATATTACGAGGGGTATTGATACCAAGTTGGCCCCGGCTATTTCCCCTGAACAAAACAAAATCTTGTTACCATGGCAGCAAGTTACGACTTATTAAAACTGCCACTGTGAAATCTTACTTTAAAAAGTTGAAGCATTGCCGTGCAGCAAATTTTGAAAGAAAACTTGGCGAATGCCAATATGAAAATCGATAAATTAGAGTATCGAGCCATCACCAAATAACTGTACATGAAGGGATTAAGTGGTAAGAAGATTTACGAAGATATCGTACTACACTTGGCGATCAATGCTCATCAAATGCGACGTTGAAAAAATGGATTGCGTCATTCAAAAGAGCGAAACATTATGTTGAAGATGAGAAGCGACCACCTCCGAAAATATTGACGCAGTTCATGTCATAATGTTATCAGACCGTCGAATTGTGCTGAAACATATAGCTGAGGCACCAAACGTTTCATGCGAATGCACCATTCATATAGTTCACGTCGATTTAGATATGAAAATTTTCTGCAAAATTGGATTTTCAAATACTTCGGGAGTCAGGATTCGAATTACTGGAACATCCATCCTATTCCTTAGATTTAGCTCCCTCGGATTATTACCTGTCGTCTTGATTGAAAAAAAAAGTTAAAATGAATGTAAGTTTTTGTAACGAAAGGTAATAGCAGCTGTTGAGGACTGGTTTGCAGACCAAGAAGAACCTTTTTTAAGGATTACTGTATTAAGTGTATTAATGTAAGAGGAGACGTTGAATAATAAAATATTTTAAGCTCCAAGTTTCAATTGTTTCAGTAGTAGGCTAAGAATATATTAATTTACCCTCGTACATTGGTTCAAAATGAGAAGTATCATATATTATTATCGAATAAATTTTATTAAGGCATGTTTGGCCCAATCCTCATATTTTGGTCAAAATAACCTGCGCTTACTCTATGGTCCAATAGTTAAGATACACTGTGTATATGTACTAGACTATCAGTTAATGCCTTTTATGTTAGTAGTAACAGACTTGGATGAAAAAGGAAATAATAATTTAAAAAAACATAATTTATTCTGACTTACACATTCAATATCCTTTCAGAATTTGACTCATTTTCTTTTACTTTCAAATTAGGTATTTTGTCACGGGTGATGAGGCCTTTTAGAGAAAAATACTTAAACTTCATTTGAATAAAACTTGTTATTTTAATTAGGTCAAAAGTCTATATGAGCAGTTAGAATAACTAAAATGGTGACATAAATATCCCCCTGCCAGCACTAAAGTTTATTATTCGTTAAGAGACCAATTAATAGTATTACATTTATCAACATTGGTTCCTCTTGTTGGACGGCTATTATATATGCGATTTACGTGTATGTTACATACACTTCTTGTCTTTTGTTATCCTTCCTTTTTAACCCTTTCAACTTTTTACTTAACTGTATAACCCACTTACCTTGATCCCTTAACCCGTTTTAGATTACGCATACCATTTTACGTATGTGCAGTAATAACATTCACTGTCGGAAGAAAATCGCCTTTGATAAGATTCGAACAGAAATTTCGTGGATGCTTAACAACACTCTAACCTACACTCCAAATAGTTCATGATTGTAACAACTGTAAATATATCGGCATGCTAAGTGCCTATTTATACTAACATTGTTTACTGTTAATAAGTAAATGTATATAGAATGTGTTTTCAACTAGTTATATATTTTAATAATGCAGTTGACTGCCAAATACGTTAATTAAGAAACAGCAAAAGAAAGCTGTACAAATTGCATGTAGTTTTGCCCATGCTGCATCTTTAGTTTCAAAACCAGTTTATTACAGTTGGTCATTTTCCATATAGGTACGCTTATTTATACAGAATACGGATTTATGTCAAGAAGTTCCACTTTAACAAATCTTTTTAATATTTATAATTGTATTTATGATGCGTAGGAAACTAAATGTCAAAAAGATAACAATATTTACAGATTCTATGAAGGTGGAAATAAAGTAAGATCATAACATTTTTCTAACTAGTTACAGGGATTTGGTATACTACCTTAAAAATTATATTCAGTTACTTCAGAAATAGAAGATATTTTGTTATGGTCCATGGCTTTGTTTCTGAATATCATAATTCAAATTCCAAAGTACCCCATAGATCTGATTTCGGACCACTATTGTTCTTACGTTTCATTAGCGATCTTTCAGTTCAAAGTAACTTTTATTTGACGAGGATAGGAAAATATATAATCAAATACATATACGGAAGAGAATCATGTGTTGTAGAAAGACATTAAAATTATTTCCAAATGGAGTACGAAAAATAAACTGCCATTTAATACATCAAAGTGTTTTGTGGTATCATTTATGCGCAAAGAAATGCCACGGATTGTGTATAACAAATTGGTGCTCAAAAATTACGCGCTCTGCTGCATTATAGGTTTACAAATAATTTTTAATTCAACTTTAAACTTTAGTTGTCAAATTAACAAAAATTTCTCGGATGCTCTTGAAGTCTTAAATTCTCTTATTCGATTTTTTTTGCTTCAAACCTATCAAAACACATAAAATATACTTTACATTAGAATGGCCAATGTTGTAAAAGAATGTGTGTGCACTTTGGAATCTCAGCAGCCCCAAAAATAACTTAGCAATTGAAAAAAAAGATTCTTAAATTTCGTATAATTTAATGTATATCTACATATCGAACTATCAGAACATTACAAGTACAAAAGCTATATCAAATAATGTCTCTTCAATGACGAAGAGAACTTTATATGCTAGTTCTTGGTCATAAATTATGTGTTACGTTTATTTTGGACGATAGATTCAAATACGTCCTTTTTTGTGGTAATTTGTTTTTCATTCTCATAGGTTCTGTTTCTATTCAAAACCTCATCCTGTATTTTTACCTCGTTTCAATAGTACGCGCAATCATTACATTTCTTTCAAATCTATTCATTCTAAAACGAAAATTTATTCTATAAATTAAATAGGCAATACCTTGTTTTAGGTATCCGTTAATTTGTTAAACATTCCGATAACGTATAATAGCTTTCTCTTGTATTTCCCATTTAAAAACTTGTCGAGATGATAGATCCTACTATTAGTTGATAGCGTGTTTTCAAGTTTGCTAATCGCGCTTTGATAACGCGAGGATTGCAGAATGAACTCGTGTTATTTGAACCCATTTTGAATTTTATTCTGCAGTTTGTGCGTTGAAATATTTTCTACATTATTTGCCACAGTACTTCAAAAGCAATGCACGTTTTTTGTTCGATAAGTAGGAGGTATCTTGCGTGTATTGGTGTTTTCCCGCGCTTACCCATTCTAATCCGATTCTCCTTTTAGCTCTTAGCTGGAGGCTAAATTGGTTTTTTTCTTTATGTAGGTCCAACTGTTCGTTGACGTAGACCAACTGCTTTTGTCTGTAGACAGCTGCTGCAGTTACGGTGGCAGGGCGAATGGATCCTGACTACCGTGGCGTTGCTGTGCTGACTCAGATCCGACGGCGTGCAAGCTAAGTATCCCGACCCATACGGGTATACAACTTGTTTTCTTTTGTGTATATCAAGGGCATATTCTTTATCAGCGTTTGATGTAGTTGGGTGATGTACCATTGTTAAAAATGTTTGACAAAAGTTCCCACACGCTTATTCTTTTCTAATGATTAGTTTACTTTACAAAAGGTATTATGTGCAATTGTAAAAACGCTGGACAAAAGCTCTCACATGTGTATTTTCTACTGATTAGTTTTATTTTGTGTAAAATACGAGATGCGTAGTTCGTATCTAAAGTACTAAATTGTTCGTAGCACATAATTGTTTGCTTTGAAATAGTAACGCTTAATGTATTTCTTTGGCTTGTTTGTACAGAATTCTTTATTTATTTTTATTGTTAATAGATAATCGTGGGCGACGTGCTTTTTTTTTTGTTTTTTTGGTATGTAGGTGAATTCCCCCACTCTCCGCATTTGGTAGTTAGCCTGGTATTTACTTTTTCCGGCTACGCCTACGTACGTAGCATATGGAGTAACAATATAGACAGTAATTAGCTACTTCGAAAATATCCAATTAAGGCCTCCAGCCAACAATAACGCTCAACAGCCTTATTTTCTCTACGGAATTATAAATTCATAACACCAATTTTCATCTCTATTAAAGTAAATAAATCACATCAGCTCTATTTTAGTTATCGACTACTTTAATATAAAGCATAGAGAATGTGGCAGAATAATATCACAACACTATTTTGAGCAGTGATCAATTTGTAAAGCACGTGGTCTTTGATAGTAAACCCTATGTGTAAATTTATTTTTGTCTTTTGTTAATATATGTATAATTTTAAATATGGCGGCTTGTAAGTAAAATACTTATCTTTTTTTTACCGGATAATTATATCTAATTACATCTACCACAAAAGTAATATACTGAACTTTTATTGTAATTTGTAATCACTGTCAGATTACATTAAATTATGGCACTGAAGGCATGTCTTAGAATATGCTAATAATATTAAGTTTCCATGTAATTAGGCGGGTCATTTTAGAAAATCATTATAAAGAAGGTGCCCAATAGAGATTAGTATCTGCACAACAGAACCAGTTCCTACCTTCACATTAATTTACAACATTAATTATATCATCAAAGCATTGTTTATGTTACATCTTTATGCGATTGTATAAACTACTAGTATTTCTTCAGTTTGTTTTTCCATTCGTTTTTGTACAATTCTAGTTAATATTTTTGACACGTGTACTGTCAAACTTATTGTTCGAAAATTTTCACATCTATCCGAGCCTCTCTTTTTTTCGGTATAGTGACTATGATGTTACGTTTGAAATCTTGTATCTTGCGTGTCTCATACATATAGCTTACAAGTTGGAAGAGACGTTCTGGTACTGTTTGTGCAGCGGCTTTTATAGTTTCTGCTTGAACCTCATCTGTACCCGGTGCCTTAACATTTTTCAGACCCTTTAATGATAATTCAAACTCGTCTCTAAGTATATGATATCGTAAGTCATCCTTTTCAATGTCTGATCCTTGTTCTAATGCTCTTAGTTCCTCTCCTGCATATAAATTTCCTATATATTCTTGCCATCTATCCACTTTCTCTACATTTTCTATAATGAAGCTTCCTCCCGCGTCTCTTATACTTTTGCTATGCGGTTTTAATTCCTTAAAATTCGTTTTTATTAGTTTGTGTGCTTTGTCTGTCTTTCCCATTTCCATCTTAGTTTGTACCTCCTTGCACTTTTCATCAATCCATTGTTCTTTAGCTTTTTTGCATTTGCGAATAATATACCCCATTTATCACTTTATATCTCTGTTTTCCTGTTTCATCTGATCTATTTTTGTATTTTTGTCTATCTTGTATTAGATTCAGGGTATCCTTTGTTATCCATGGTTTCTTATTTTCTTTTTGTGTATATCCCAGAATATCTCTGGGCGCCATGTCTAAGCTGGAATCAATGTTATTCGATTCTGTTTCTACTTCCTTATTATAAGAAATTTTTCCAATATCTTTCAGCAATTCATTTGATTTCTTTTCAAATCTTTCGTGGATATCTTTATTTTTAGTTTTTCAAAGTCAGTGCATTTTTCCGTTCCATTTTCAAATTTCTAAATTTAAGAGCGGTCTTCATTATTACGATGTTGTGGTCAGTATGTATATGTGCTTCTGGGTAGCTTCTACAGTCTTTTACTTGATTCCTAAACCGTTGTCTAACAAGAATGTAATATATTTTATATCTTCCTATATCTCCTGGCATCTTCCACGTGTATCGTCTTCTAGCATGATGTTGAAATAATGTGTTTCGATGGTTAAATTGTTCTTGTCGCATAATTCTACCAGACTATTTCCTCCTGTCATTTCTCGTGCCTAAACCAAATAAACCTACTACCGCTGCTTCCCTACCACTGCATTAAAATCCCCCGTAATTATACAATTTTCATGTCCTTTTACGTGTTTTAGTATGTCTTCGACATCTTTGTAGATTGCCTATACATCTTCCTCACTGTAGCTAGAGGTGGGCATGTATACTTGTATTATTATTGTATTTACCGCTTTAGATTCTAATCTATCCATGAGTACTCTTTGGTTGTTTTGTAAGTAATTTTCTACACGGTGTCCTATCTTTTTTCGTATAACTATCCCCACACCCGAATTTCCTTCCTCTGATCCTGTATGAATCAACCTAGTCTCCACTCCAAAAATCCCCCGCTTCTTGCCAGCGAACTTCGCTGATTTCTACTATGTCTAGTGCTAACCTATCTATTTTAATTTTCAAGTTCTCTAGCTTACCACTTGCTTCATACTTCTGACATTCCACGCTCCGACACGCAGAATGTTCACGACTCTTTTTTTATACTTTCTGATAACACCCCCGAAGTAGTAGTCCCTTCCCGGAGATCCGAATGGGGGACTTTTAGCTCAGGAATTATTTACTCCAGAGGACGCCATCATCTTTAATAATAATTTAAGTACGCTGTGTACTTGGGTGGTAATGTGGTGGTTTCTCGTCACCTTCCACATTGCAGTAGTGTCTTAGAATGTCATACCGACCCCTATGGTCTCTGCCATACTAAGTACCGAAAAAGCTACTGCCCTCTTTCGAGGACCTATCTTAGTATGGTTCTTCACTAAAGACCCTACTACTTTGGTTGTACCTGTAGTTTGGCTCTTTAGATCACTGGGAACGCGGAAGCCATTCCACGCGTACTAGTAATGTAGAGCTTTTTCAAGGTGCAGGTCCATTCGGAACGGGCAAGAATATTATACCAGCTAAAATAATTTGATTAATCGGTTGAAGCACTCATTCTATTCACATAAATTTTGCTTTGACGTCAAATATTACTTTAAGTACAGATACTTTACTAAACGCGGATATCACCAGTTCTAATAATTATATTATTAATACCCATAAATAAACAGTACTTAGTAAATACATATTCGTAAAATAAACTTAATAATTTGTCTATGCATATAAACATCTCTAGGAATGAACTAATCTTTGACAAGCAGGCGAAGCGTTAACAGATAGGCTAAAGCCTTGACGTGACAAGAAGCTTCATTATGCAAGATTCTAATTAAGCTTTTCAAACTGCAACAATGACAAAAACTTATAATTTCTATATGCTTCGCTTCCGTCATGAACTTGTAATATTGCGATAAAATAAGATAGCATGTAAATTGCCATGCAAGTTACTTGTCTTCTTAAAGAGAAGCATGTCTAGGAGTTTCAGAGTAGGAGCATTATGAAACTAATAATTAAATAAAATTGTATTGATTTTCATTGAACTTGGCATACGACAGAGATTCAATAGATCTATACATAAAATGAATTTTCGGTCCTTAAATGTCGTTAAACATAAACACACTCAAGTTAAAATCCCGTATCGAATGTTATTACCGTTTTAACCAATTACAAAAAAGTATGCGTTCTTCGAAATCGTATACTTATAAGATGAATTCCCCTAATAAATAGTATGTATTTAAGCAAACGTTAGAAGCGACTTAGTAACGGATGATTCATTAAGAGATAGTTTGCAGAAGGGAATTTTTGATAGATAGAACTGCTAAACGATCAAACTGTCACTGTAATTGTGTTCAGTATAGTTTGACATTTCATCATGAAAAGACAGCCCGACACAACTCGTACAAATTATTCAGATTTATTAAAAAAAATCTGCGTTCTACAAAAAATTTGTTTCTTGTGCTTAAAGCAACTTGTGGTCCTCATAATCGAACTACCGATAGCACTCTTCGCTGTACCGTCGGAAAATTTGAAACCCAATTTTCAGTCTTGAACCAAATACTCCACATTTAGCACGTAATACAGTAAATATAGCGGCAATAGCCGTCATGAATCTATTCGGTGCCGTTTGCAACCGCTTGGCGTTTCTTATACAAAAGCTTGACGTAGTTTACGTAATGATCTTGGTTTATAAGCATACAAAATTCAACTCGTGTAAGAATTGAAACCGATAGACCTTCCGAATTGTCACCGTTTTAGACTTGGGGCGCTTGAAAAGATTGAAGAAGCTCCACTATTTTCGACCAACTTTTTGTTTAGCGTCGAGGCCCGTTCCTGACTTAGTGGCTACATCAATAAACAAAATTGCCGTATTTGGGTTGAAGAGCAACTATGTTTTACTGCATACTTCTATAAGGCAACAGCTAGCGTTTTAAAATAACATTTCTTGATGTACTTTAAGCGTCGACTGCATCGGATCAAATTTAATGAATGAATTCCCTTTCGAAACGATAAACGCTCTTTTATATACAAATTGTGTTTTTTCTAGAATTTCACTAGTATAATCTCGAACATTATGATGTAAGGTTTCCCGCAATACCCAATCAGCGTATAAAATTTCGACATTTTATTACGTTCTTATCTGTTCTAGGTATACGTGACGCGTTCTTTATCCTTATTTCACATATACTATTATTGCGGCGTCGCATACTAATGCAAAAGATAATCGATTATTCCAGGAATTTTGCAGATTTGTTCGATGTTCAAGCTGCTTCTTGGAATAAAAATGTTTATACGTAGTTTTAAATACAGATGATGACTCATATTCTAGAAAGTCTTTTATGTAGAATCATTTGCTACAATCCACGGGTTTGCTTTTTAATGCAAAAGGAGTTTAGGTTTTATAGTAAATACACGAAATTATTTATATTTATGCTAAATGCGTAAAGTTATTTACAGCACATTTTATCAAAAATGTATAGATTTGCATTCGCATCGAAATGCGTTTTACGATATTTTACAATTTACATATTTACGTTACTTGCTATTTATTTACAATATGCTTATATCATACAGGGTGATTATTTATACACGCGCAATTTGCGTTTTTGCATTGTACATCAATGAATAAAGGTACGCTTGTATTATACAGGGCGTAACCATGAATTTACGGAAAATTCCTTTCTTTCCGGATTCTATTATATTTTAGTGGGATTTATTTTTAGAATTAGGGTTTCAATGAACTCTCGTGACCCCTGATCACCTCAATATATACAAATATACATGTGGATAGAACACCAGAACACTAGTCTGTCAAGTACAATAAAATACAACACTCAATAACACTGAAAAATAAACAGAATAATTATTGGGTTTATGCCAGCATGTTTATACATATTTATACCCCGTAATACATATGAATATAACTATGACAAGAATCTTACCTACTTATAAACTACGTTCACGATGACGAGCTCAGCCGTAATAGAATCTACCAAACCTAAGAAACAAATTAAATATTTACAATAGTACTTTTAGGCGCAATCAACACACCAGCACTAATAATTAATCAACTATCACAGCTGATACATAATTATCGAGTCTATATTTAATTTCGAAACCAATTCACTCGGTTATTCATCAATTTAAAATACAATATCACACAAGCTACATTAAATTCTTATTCTGATAATAAGAACATTAAATAATTAACAAAGGTTTGTTCATTAATTTCTTAATATAATTATGATACAAGTAAAACCCACTTACCATAAACAATAAAAGCTATCGTTACCTATTTGCTATGATGATATTTCTTCACATTGGCTTTTATGGGGTATTGGTAACTGCCATGTACTTATCTCATCATAACTTAATCGGCGTACAAATGGCAGCCATACGAAAAGTGTTGTAAGAGAATGTGAGATTTTCTCTGCTAAGGCCATGGAAGCATTGGTTCAAAGAACCTGAGAATGTGGGTTGAAATACGGGCTGAGAACATAAAAATTTCTATTAAAGAAACATCGCCCTTCAAATACCTATCAGTCACATAAATTGTAATTATCTGGTTTGGTGTATAACAGTTATTACAAAAGATCCCATGCAAATCAACACTCGAAATGTAGTGAGCTAATTCAATGAACGTATTTTAAAATTGTTTTCTGAAGAATAATCACGGAAACTCATTACAGAATAGAAATAACTTTGAGCATATTTCTAGCACTCGAAGATAACACACCGGCTTTATCTAATTACAGTTAAATTAGGTCATTTAACTACAATAAGTTTCGAATTCTAAAGTGCTATAGGCAACTTGTTTACAATTTCATGTACACTGCAATATTCATGCTCATTCTTCTTTTTAAATAAAAAGTTTTTATTCTGATGTCGAGTTTTTTCTCGAGATTCAGATTGTACCATTTGACTTTGTTCGACGATATCTTTCTGGAAGTTATATCGAATTTGTTCCCAGAAATGTTTTAATTGTAATTGATAATTATCAATCTGAAGATATTTCCAAAACTTGGAAGAACACAACAAATTTACTACATCCTTAACCTCTAATGCAAACGTTACGTTAAAGCATAAGTTATTATTTAGGACAAATGTTTGTCCTACTCCAATCATACAATTGACGCATTTGTGTATATCCTACTACTTTTGTTATAAGTTGTGTTTTCTTATGGAGTATTGACTCTATTGAGCCCATTTTAGAGATTATTTTCTCTGGCCTATCTGTGTAACTGGATGAAAAAATATACATTAGCTTTTGAAGTGGAATAAATTTATTCCCGATTGGGACACACATTGAGGCTGTTACGTTTGATTAGAAAAATAAAAATCAATACCAACAAGCACCCGAAATAATTACTTCAAGGTGTGTATACATATCTTTAGTGTTCAACATAGTTTTGTATCTCTTAATATCCCTTCTATTTATTGGGTCACTATATTTTCTCGCCCAATGAAATGGGTTTGATTTGATAAACTACTCGTTTTCTAAACTAAACTTGATAATTTTTTAAATCTTAGCTTGTGAATTTTTCTATTCGTTTCATTAATTTGCAAGTAACAATTACATCTCCTCGCACCAGATATTGCGCAATAAGATAAACAAATAATTTTGACAAGTAGCTTTCAAATTTTGATAATAGATTTCATATTTTATTGGTAAAATATTACCCGACAGTTTTAACTACTGCAAATATGAATTAATTAACAATTTTACGATACCTACACCACCATTTCCTGTTATAGAATTTAATGGTCTAACGAAAACAAGATATGAGAAAATGTTAGTTTTCATTACTTGAAGATGTGCTCAGCATTGAATGTTTTTTTCTAAATTAAATTGCTACTTATTTAACGTCAGGTAAGACTATCTTTAGGGATTATTAACATTTAAACAATTTGGGCTAGATTGTTATTTACGCTTGTAGTCACTCACTTTTGTCGAACACCATTTACTTCAAATCATGCTACGCGTAACGTGTAACCGTGATTGTTTTTAAAACATTGTTATTTTTTATACCGATAGGCATTGTTTAGAAAGTTCAATGGAGTTTCATTTTTAGCGTTCAGTTCTGCTCTGAAAAACACGGCCACCGAAGTAAGGCAATATTAAAGGTTTTTTTAAATTTATATATATATATATATAAATTTAAAAACCTTATATATATATATATATATATATATATATATATATATAAAATAGAATCAAACAACCGTTATGCCACATTAACAGTGATTATAAGTTTACCGACCCCGGACACATTAACCAACATCGCAATTTGCGGGTGATTACAGTCTACTTATTTGCACATTTTCGGCTTCGACAATTTTATTATGATTTGTTTACATTTAGTGCCGCAAATCCCGAAAAATTTTAGATAATTCATCTTATTAATTTTACAGTATAATCTTAACCAAAAAACCTCAGCTGGAATGATTGCCATTAATAGTATACCATTACTTCTAAACGTATGGATAGATCAACTAGTAAATGGTTTTGCTTTGTTTCTTATGAGTTTTTGTTTGCCACTAGAAAGTAGCTTACAATTTATTTTTATTTAATAAAAACTTTATGGTATAATCTATACAAATCCTGCCTATCAACAAGCACTTTTAACCGCCATCCTATCTACACCCACTGCCCGTACCCATTAAATAAACTAATTATGTCTTGGACATCCAACTACAGTTTTTCTAATTAATGTACAGGCTGCCCTAAATTCGATATTTAAATAACGAAACTCGTTAAATGTAACAATTACAAAAAAAATGGACCAAACATCCTCGATCCGAGAAAAACTCAAGTTATAAACCAAAATTTAACATAATTTTTTTTGTTTTTGATTTTTGAATTTTTTATACATGGCGATATTCGATTGTTAATCAAATTAGAGAAAAACGGTTGACGTGCCCTTGTAGCATTTCTTTTGAATAGAATGCAATGCCCTGTTTGATTGAAAAAAGTATTTTTTCTCGTTATGACATAAAATTATGTTTTTTTAAACGCAAATCATAGTTGGATATTACACAGTTAGTATCGCTCTTTTTTATCTTTTCTATAATATATAACATGAGGGTCGATGATTTCATGTTAATGTCATTTCATCATAAACTAACGGTTTTTATAAAAAAAACAGATTCCACATATTCAAAGTAAATTTTTAAAATGTTCTCTATTTCTAGCAACACATAAATTACACCTCTGTGTAACTAACAATCTTAACTGCATTGAGAATATGATTTTTGAAACGGAATTGACATTCAATACAATTCTCTCTTAGTTCGTTTATGTTATTAAAAGTTCTCTTGCATAAAATGCTTTTAATGTGTCTCCATAAAAAGCAGTCAAGTGGTGTTAAATCAAGGGGCCGTGGTGGCCATCTACTAATCAATTATTTGCTTATTCAAAATCAGGTGCGAAATTATTGCACTGTTATATGGGGTTGCGTAGTCTACTATCGCTAAACTACCAACGGAATATGTTTTTTATAAAAGTATTTAAATTTTGAGAAAGTTATTACTTCCAATTTCACATTTTTATATATTTTCGTACAGTTAGACTTTTCAAATATTGCAGACTTTCGTTCCTACTTTTGTAAAAAAAAAAAATATGCGAGTTTTTACGGTAATTTCGTGAATTTTAATAATTTAATTTAAACGGATAAAAGGCGCAATTTTATTTCTTGTGTTATAAATTTGGTTCTAATCTTTCTTGCATGGTCAAATAGATATCATTTGTTAGCGTTGTTAAAATGTTTCCGTGCGTATTTTCTTATCTAAATTTTGAAGGTCACTTTTTAAACTGGATTCTAGTGTTGCCTTGTTACTCATTTTTTCTGTACTTCTCAAGGTCTTGCTATTAAACCATCACACGGACTCTGTATGATGGTTATGGTTTGCTTACGCTTTGTTAGCTATTAGTAGTTACGTTATCTTCATAATCATACTTTATAACATTGTTATTAATTGCTAACTTCTCAAAAGTTAGCAGGTGTTCAGGACATATTGCTTTCCCGCTAACCAAGCATTTGTGAGATTATAGAATTAGATAAATTATAGTATTGGTATATGTCAACTCGTACGTTTTTAGAATTCCAATCTTTTCTGTTTACATATTTATGTTCTTCAATATTTGGTTTTGTAATCAGTACATGACTACAATCTATAGCACCTATTGTGCCTGGAAAACCTGTACGAAGCATAAATCTTTCTTTTACCCTCTGTTTTTGTTCTACAGTTCGCGGAAATTGTGTCCAAATAGTGGTCATATCTGCACATATAGCGTTTGTTATTTCTGTTATAGCTTTACTCATAGATTGTTGAGCTAATCCTAACAAGTAGCTTTGACCTAAAACTTGTTGGGTGAATGCAAGTTCTTCTTATTGACTGATTAATGTAAGGATGCAATTCATCTCACAAATACCTGACTAAAGGCTTACTTAAACGAAATAAATCCGCAATCGTTCATCCGATAATTCAAAGAGATTACTATGGTCTCGAAGTAACCTCATATCTGCTGTGTTCAACCTTATGTGTTGCCTTCTAACGTTACGAATGTTTAATTCGATGTGCAGGCATCATCATTCACATACGTGCAATTAATTGTCTTTTATTTATAACTTTATTCAGGCTGTATATCAGACCTAACCTGAAACCTACTTATATGCTCAAATCATAATAGAAAAAGTTGAGTTTTGGTTGTGGTTCATTGCAGCCACAACATAAAATATAAATATACCCAAAATCTTGTTAATTTTCCTGTGTTTTCCGAAGAACATGGCTAAATAACATAGCGATTAAGATTTTTGGTAGACTACTTTGCTATTTTGTTGCTAAAGCTAAAGCTATTAAAAATTGCGTGACCACAAGATAGGTAAACTTTTGGTATTGAAATAATTTATTTTTAAAGCGGGATTTCACATTCCAATGTGTAAGACGTTCCCAAATGTGGAAGTTTCTCGAGTTCTGAATTGAAGCCAACAATTTTCATGCCTTCTTCCTTTTCAGTGTTTTCTTAGCGATATTGGTAAGAGGTTAAATTAAATACATAACTAATATGAACTTTATTTTCAGTTACTTTAGCCTAGTTTTCGCTTTTGATTAAAATTGTACCTACGTTGCCGTTACGCTTGGTTTTGATGGTTACACTGTATAAAAAATTGCCACCGGACTCATTATTAATTTTGGGTCCTGGTGTTGATGATTCTTCTGTGCTATAGACATCCTGCTTTTGGATACTTCTTACTCGCGCATAGTAGATGTTCTATGTTTAGCAGACGCAAGTGAACCGCCAATATGTGTATCGGATGGATCAGTATAAAGGTTCGTTCATGTGTCGACGCACAGTTTTTTTTTTAATAAGCCAATATTGTATACGTACAATTTGGTACAAGTGTAATTTTGGGTTTGTTATTTAATTAAAAATATTATGTACCGGAACAAGAATTGCAGGTGATATGTAATTGTATTACGGGGGTCTGCATGCTTACTTTTAGAGGGGTTTGGTGTTTACATAAACTTCACATATTTCTACTTTCATTAATTAGGTATAACTTATGAAGATTCGTGAATAGATATAAAAGTGCAGTCCAAAAAGTTAAATGTACTTGACACTATTGTTAGGATTTTTTTCCTATTTAATTTCTTTTATAAAAATCTATCCGCAAAAGGGTAAAGTTAAAATGATTACGTGTAGTTACCCTAACAATGATTCGATTCATAATTTGTTTTTATAACTCTTGTTTGGTGATTTAGTACGGTTTTAACAATTAGATCAATTTTATTATTATTAATATGAAATTTCCATAAATTGTTTTGTGTCAATTATAAAGGTAAATGTTTTATGGAGGTTTCATGATAAATCCTGCATGATAAAGATTAGTACGCTAGGCCCCTTTTGATTCGTTACAAATTGAATATTTTTTTGCGTTCCTAAATATGTTTGTTTGCCTCACAAAATTACTTATTTTAAATTTATTTGTTTAGTTTAATAAAGAAAGGTATTGTACCATTAATCTGCGTCTTTATTTATCCTATTGGACTGATTTATAGTGTTTTAACAGTCAAACTTGCTGTCTTTATTTATTCTGTTATTTACTAACCGTTAATTTCTTGTATTTTAGCGGGCCGAATCAGTCTTGGGTTTTACTCTTGTCTCCCCCGCCTCCTTCTCTACAACTAGTTAGTTAGCATGGCATTCTGTTCTTTTCCTTTTTGTTGTGGTAATCGGTGGGAACTACTTACGTTACTTTCGTTGCTCTCTTCCTTGTTCGCACGGTATACCGTAATAAAGTGGCGTTAATGTGAAATCATAGACTCCGCACGTTGTATATTATTGAAAAGAGAAAAAAGCAGTTTTAACTGTGTAATAGTCCACTATGATTTGCCTTTAAAAAGTATAACTTTATGTTATAGCGCTAAAAAAATATATTTTTTTAAGAAAACCTAGTACGCGATTGTATTCTACTCAGAAGAGCGCGTAAACCGTTTTTCTCTAATTTGATCAATAACCCAAATATCGCCGTGTATCAAAATTTGAGAAAATCTGCCTTGCGGCTAGAATTTGAAAACAAAAAGCTAACGCCAAATTTGGTTTACAACGTTCAATTTTTCTCGAGAAAAGAGATCGAGGATGCGCGGTCCATTTTTTTGTAATTGTTATAGTTAATGAGTTTCCCTAAACATCCAATTTAGGACATATGCTCTCTTTCTTGTCCGCACGGTATACCGTAACAAAGTGACGTTAATGTGAAATCATAGACTCCTCACGTTGTATATTATTGAAAAGAGAAAAAAAAAAGCAGTTTTAACTGTGTAATAGTCCACTATGATTTGCCTTTAAAAAGTATAACTTTAGGCTATAGCGCCAAAAAAATATATTTTTTAAAGAAAAACGTAGTAGGCGGTTGTATTCTACTCAGAAGAGCGCGTAAACCGTTTTTCTCTAATTTGATCAATAACCCAAATATCGCCATGTATCAAAAATTGAGAAAATCTGCCTTTCGGCTAGAACTTGAAAACAGAAAACTAATGCTAAATTTGGGTTACAACGTTCAGTTTTTCTCGAAAAAAGATCGAGGATGTGTGGTCCATTTTTTTGTAATTGTTATACTTAATGAGTTTCCCTATACATCCAATTTAGTACATACGCAATAGTAGGATACATTTCTGAGCATAATATTTTGTCAGAATATCCTTGAAAAATAATATAACTAATAGGATGTGTATATATTATATAATACACAAGACGTATGAAAATATTGAACACACTTTGTGCATTAGATGTGATGTACAAAGTTATGTTTGCGTAACCCTATATATTGACCTGGTATTGTCTGTTACGGCCACGTGTTCTGTACGTTTCTGTAATTTTGGTATTTTAGAAATGTATAAATCTGTTTATTTATAAAAATACTGATCCAAAGAAAGAAAATCATAAGCAGTTATAATGAACGAAATAGTTCCGATGATGACATAAATATAAACCAGTTTTTGAAGTAACTGTTACATGAGTACAAACCATTCGAAAGTGAAATTTCCAATAGTTCTACATCTTCAAACTCGTCAGAAGATGAACACGAAAATGAAGCGAGATGTCCTTCTGTAATTCATGTGCACAATTGGCATTAAAATTTTCAAACATTAGCAAGGCAAATATTTATTGGAGATTCATGTTTGAAAAACTAATTACGCATGATGATTGTGTTGTGAGACTGATTAATTTATTTGAATAGTTTATTGATAGCGAAATACTGCAACTAGTGGTATAAGAAACAAATAAATAACGTTAAACATATAAACTTCCCTTTCGACTTTAACGTACCGTATTAGTAGATTAACTGAGGTTACTAAAGCTATGGCGACGAAAATTTTTTAAGCCCAATTTTAGCTACCGAAATCAATAACTAAAGTATCTAAAAGTATTGGGAAAAAAGATAGCCTACACTACTATCATTATTTCACAATAAAGGAATGACGGGCTTGCTTTGATTTTGAAAAACTGGCGTATAACAGATAATCGTTTATTAAAAAAATTCAAGCAGTTTGTACACCTGGCGATGAATTTGCAGTAGATGAAAGTGCGGTTTCTCATAGAAGGAAACTCCAATTTCATCAATTGTAATCCTCGAAAAGCTCACAAATATGGGATTAAGTTATTTAAATTATGCGAAACCACAGGTTAAATTTGAAATTTTCCTGTTTATTATGGCCAAAGATCTACAATTGTATGGCCTCGTTTAAATAATTCAGAAACTATAGTTGTGGGCCTTGGCGGATAAATACCTAATTAAAGCAAGATTTTTGGTTGCTAATAATTTGTACAGTAACTTACCTTTAGTAACATACTTAAAACAAAAGGTACTGATTATTGCTGAACATTAAAAGTTAATAGAAAAGAATTGCATAATCAAGTAAAAACTAGAAATAAAAAATGATAAAATATTTGGAGCAGTAAATAACGACGGTGTACGAAGCTATGAAGTAAGAAGACAAAAAAAACATGTGTGATTTCAAGTTCCCATGGTACTGACACTTGCTAAAAACATTGTTGAAAAAATCATAAGGGAGAAAATATATATAAACATACTGTAATAATTGATTATAACTGCATAAGGGGTGGTATCGATATGTCTAATCAGATCATAGCTATTATAGTCTTGCCAGAAAAAACGCGAAGTGATTCCGAAAAATATTATTGTAATGTAAGCATTGCAATTTTAAATAATTGTGTTCTGTATAATAAGTATTATTCAAATAACAGAATCGTGCTTTGGACGGATATTCACAGAGTTACATATACTTATGTTGGTATATTTACTTTATTAATTCCATACTTAAGGTTGCGTTTTATATTTTGATGATAGTAATGAGTGTAATAATATACTGATAATAAAAAAAAAAAACTTCTAAATTCTAAATGTATCTAGTTTAGTAGAAATCACGTAAGAATGTATTCACGTAATTAATTTACGATTCAATTCAAGACATACTTCAGCGTATACAATTAACGTAATCGTGGGATGGTGAATTTATTAGTCGCATTGAAACTTTTCCCAGCATTTCTGTTTTGCTATTTTGGGCAGATTAAACACATTTATCTCTGTTGTTTGTTATTAGATATTATATTTTGAGCGTTTCTAGTGAGCTTATGTATCCTGAAGTAACAAATGTTTTCAATGTTATAAAGTTAATGAATTTTATGGATGTTTGCGTTCTAATTGCGCACTATAATTCGAACGATTTATGATCTTTGTGTAATATTTAACGACTAATACTAAATGAGATTCATACACTTTAAATCTTGTGACATTGGCTAAATAAATTAATTGAGAAACTTTGATTAGGAATACGTTTTTTAAACTATTTACAAGCATATGCTGCTGAAAGCATCATTTCTCATTAAAATTCACGCACGCACCCACACGCGAGCGCGCACGCAAGCACACGCGCGCGCGCATACACACAGCTGGGTAAACGACGCCATTATGGTCAAATTCGCAGTTATTAATCATAAAAGCGTAAACTTTGTTTAAGAATGCTCATGCACAGTGTACGTTTTGTATTATATGCCTAATTCACTTGTGTCATTCATTCTGTATCAAGGCAAGATTTTAATAAGAGTAATTTACTTTGCTGGAAAGCTGAATTCTAATGTAATATATAGCGGTACAAGTCGATGGCCAAGTAGTCATTTGTTATTACATTGATTAAAAGGCAACATTTGCACGATAACAATTTTATAAAACAAATTTTGTTGTGTATGAAGGCAGCATTTGGAGCGTTTAATACTTAATATGATAGGGTTTTACGTCTAGAAAATGAAGCCGATTTTGCATTAATTAGACGTTGACGAATCTGGTGCTTTCGCGGCTCATGTTGGTATGCCGGAACGACGTGATCCGCTGGCAAGACCTGGCTGGCTGGCCGACGGCATCGTCAAGGTGATGCCCTTGTATCTCCAGGAGTAAACAAGTAGTAGATGTTTGGTCAAGATGTCAAACACTGACGTTAAAAATATAGTAATTGCATGCTGTCGGGATATCAATCACTGACGTTTAAAGTTCTAGTCGGGATAACAATCACCGGCTGTGTGATACGAGAATAAGTGTGTTTTTATCGGGATAACAGTCACTAATTGTGCAATGTGTGGTTTAATAACGTAGCTTGCAGAGCGTATTACTAAACGGCTCATGGATATCGAGCGCAGAGACTGACTTCCTGGTCGATTCGAAGCTGCTTATAAATGTTTACGCTTTACATAGTGGGAGTGGCTTTCGTGATTGAAGAAAACTGTAAGATTTGAGCCATTTTTACACGTGCTGGCGACAGAATAAAGGGATTTAAGTTTTGAGTCGCATTCACTGGACCAAATGAATTTAATTTTGTTTGAGGGTTGTTGTTGTTGATAACACTCTTCATTACAGTTACATTAATAGAGGTTTAAATTGAATATTATGGTTCATAAATACATGTCATTTTAATACATCATAACATAACCTTAGTTTATATTCAACTTATTAATCTTGATACATACGAATACTTTCATGATTTCTTCTATATTATGGAGTAATGGTTGCATCCAGCCACCACCACATAAACTATAAGGCCTGCAAACTACACTATTGTGCAGGTAATGAGTCATCATAAATGTTCATTAAATTAGCATTTGTACAATTCTAGTTAATATTTTTGATACGTGTGCCGTTAAACTTATTGTTCGAAAATTTTTACATCTAGCGCCTCTCTTTTTTGGTATATTGACTTGATGTTACGTTTGAAATCTATAGGTATCTCGGCTGTCTCGTACATATAGCGTACAAGTTGGAAGAGACGTTCTGCTCCTGCTTGTCCCGCGGCTTTTACAGTTTCTACTTGCACCGGGTCTATACCCGGTGCCTTACCATTTTTCAGACTCTTTAGTGCTAATTCAAACACATTTCTAAGTATAGGATATCCCAAATCGTCCTTTTCAATGTCTGATTCCTGTTCTATAGTGATGTCTTCTTCCGCCCTCCCTAAATTTTTCCTATACCGTTTTATATCCCTAAAATATCATTCTATTTAGTTTGTATGCTTCGTCTGTCTTTCCTATTTCCATCTTAGTTTGTACCCCTTTGCACTTTTCATCAATCCATTGTTCTTTAACTTTCCTGCATGTACGAATAATTTCTCATGTGATTGCTTTGTATCTCTGTTTTCCTGCTTCGCCTGGTCTGTTTTGTATTTTCGTCTTTCTTGTGTTATATTCAGGATATCTTTTGTTATCCATTCTTTCTTATTTTCTTTTTGTGTATACTCCGGAATATCTCTGGACGCCATTTCTACGCTGGATTTAATGTATTCCATTTTGTTTCTGTTTCCTTGATATCAGCAATTTTCCCGATGTCTTTCAGCACTACCCAATGTAGTACCTCCGGGTGGAGCATTGGGGACGTGGCCGCAAGTATAGCGGCCCCTAATTCAAATTATAATGTCTTTCAGCACTTCGGTTGACTTTTTTTCAAATTTTTGATGGATATATTTATCTGTTGTGGTCGTTGTCTATATCTGCTTCTGGGTAACTTCTACAGTCTTTTACTTGATTCCTAAACAGTTGTCTAGCAAGAATATAATCCATTTGATATCTTACTATATCTCCTGGCATTTTCCATGTGTATCGTCGTCTCGCATGATGTTGAAATAATGTATTTGTGATGGTTAAGTTGTTCTTGTCGCAAAATTTTATCAATCTACTTCCCCTGTCGTTTCTCGTGCCTAAGCCAAATAAACCTACTACCGCTCTTTCCCTACCCTCACCTACCACTGCATTACAATCCCCCGTAATTATTAAATTTTCATGTCCTTTTACGCATCTTAGTATGTTATCGATGCATTTACAGATCGTTTCTACCTCTTCCTTACTGTTGCTAGAGGTGGGCATATATACTTGTATTGTCACTGTATTCATAGGTTCAGATTTTAATCTAACCATGAATACTCTTTCGTACTTTTGTAGGTTGTTTCTACACAGTGTCTTATCTTTTTTTCTCATAACCATCTCCTCACTCGAATTTCCTTCCTCCGATCCTGTATGAATTACGCTAAAGTTTCTGCTCCAAAAATCCCCCGCTTCTGGCCACCGAACTTTGCTAGCTAACCTATCCATTTCAGTTTTCAAATTCTCCAGCTTACCTACAACGCCTCATACTTCTGACATTCCATACTCCTACTCACAAAATGTTCCTGACTCTTTTTCTAAACTTTCCGACCACATCCTCTGAAGTAGTCCTCCCCGGAGGTCCGAATGAGGGACTATTTTAACTCCGTAGTCTTTTACCGCAGAAGTTGCCATTATCTTAATTACAATGTAAGTACCTGTGTACTTGGGGGTAATGTGGTGGTTTCCTGTTGCCTTTCACATCGCAGTATTGTGTCTTAGAATGCCATACCGACCTCTATGATCTTTGCCGATCTAAGTACCGAAAGACCTGCTGCCCAGTTTTGGGAGACCTGTCTTAGTCTGGTTTCTCAGTGAAGACTCTACTAATTTGGTTAAACCTGTAGTTAGTTTGGCTCTTTAGGTCACTGGAACTCGTAAGCCATTCTACCCGTCTAGTCATTTAGAACTTCTTTAAGGTACAGATCCATTCGGAACGGGGTTTTCATTATAGATTTAAAAAATTTAAGTGTATGAATTGTAAAAGAAACTAGTTCGTGTTTATATTTGTAAATACTTAGTTTTTCATAAGCCATGTTCGTGTAGCCACCAGAGGACGCGTTCAACATCTCTTAAAGTTAATACTGTATATTACATGCCATATCAAGAATGAAGTTTGGGTAGAAAAACAATAACCTCGGTTCTGAAGACTGGCACATCTAAAGATATGATAAGTACTTCGCTGGGTGCACAAAGAACCTCAGAAAAAAACAGGAACCTTCTTGTTTGAGCTTGGGACTAGTTGAAATTATGTGAAACTTCCTGCAGACACTTAAAAATTTTTATGCTGATCTTTGTATATCTTATTTACCACTCTTTATTGTTATTATTATTTCATTTATTGTTCAGTAGAAATAAATCCAATAATAGAGCATACAAAAACTTAAAAAATACTTAAAGAAAACGTGCTAATAAAATAAGATATTATCTACCATAAGAAATAATTCAATTATTGTTTCTACGCTAGGTTTTCTATGCTTAAATACTACACTAAACTAGTGTTGTAAGTGCAAATTGTAGCCTATTGCACGGCCATAAAATTTAATTATGCATAAAATTTAGGTTATTGCTACCGAAACAAATTCTTTGCTCTGTCTCTTATTCTAGCTAATGAACAGTGGTTAATATCACATTCATGAGAGATTTTATTGAAGTTACTAAACGTTACATAAAAAAGAAATTTTATCAATAGGTTTGTTCGTGAAGAGTTACTATAAACGTTAGACCGTTCCGCATCGATGATCATGGCACATGTATGTTTATACAGGCCAAGAGTTCTGTGGCATCAATTTTATTATGCCTTAAATTATACAAAATGCTTAAACTAATAAGTACCTTTGGACATTCTAACGTTTTCATATTAAACAAAGGGGACAGAAGATTTTGTTCAGTTCTATTGTCTGGATATATTCTCTAAGTTTTAAAATGCAAAAACTTTACAAATTTTCTGTGGATTTTCTCCACTGAGTTCTTACGAAAATGATAATACGGGTACTCACAGTACTCTAATTTTGATCTTACAGATGCTAATATATTTGGTAAACGTCCTACAATTTCTAATCAGAAACCCTAACATTTGCATCGAGCTTTTGCAAATTAGATAGATATATATATATATATATATATATATATATATATATATATATATATAAATTATTATAGTTTTCGACTACTTTGATATTATTTAGGAATTGGTTTCGGGGTTGTAGTCAATTAGGGCAAATTAAGAACTCCTTTTTGATCGATTCGAGCTTTCGAAAATTTTATTTTCTTCTTCAGGAAACTGCAAATATGTATAATTACAAGATGTAATTAAAAAGTTTACTTACGATCTAGAGTCTAATCTTAAATGTGAGAAGCATGAAACTATTTTAACTAAAACGACTATTTTAGGGTTGACATTTAAAACTATTGACACATACTTGATGAATAATTAAAACGGAATAGTTATTGCATTACAATGAAGGTTGCATTAATAAATAAATCTAAAAATACATTGATGGATATAAGGGGTGTTGTTATGAAAATAAAATAAGTAATATGAATTAAATTATGATTGTTAACATGTAATAAACTAAGATAATAGCTGCAAGGAGATTTGTTTAATAAATTAATCAATTGTAGGGGTGTTGGTATTCTTTATTATTGATAGTAAATATGAATAAATGTTATTTAAATTTTGCGTGTCTGTCCTTTTGTTTAGTGGAAGATCTTGTAGTGAAATAGCAACCATTTCGAGAAACAAACGTTTTTTGTAATTATCTTCTTTGAAAATAATTTTAGTGTTGTTGTAATTAAAAGTGTGACCGGTTTCTATAGCGTGTGACACTAATGCACAGGTCATGATTTTTCGATTGCAATCACTTTTGTGAGAAGTAATTCTGGCGGAGAGCCATCTAGATGTGTGTCCAACATATTTGCCATGACAGTTCTGACATGGTATTTGGTATATGACTCAGATTGTTGATCTTTAGGAGTTCGATTTTTTAATTTACTAAAAAGCACTTTATTTAAAGTTAAAACGGGTTTACTTGTCAGTTGTATTCCTTCAATGTCTTTAAAAATGTGTTTCAATTTGTTTGTAAGTTTATTTATATAAGGAAGAGGAATAAAAATTTTTGGGTTATTAGATATCGTCGTAGTTAAACTATGGTTGATATTAGGAATATTGAAAAGTAATTTATTTATTAATGAGTTGGGGTAAGAATTTTGAAGAAGAAGGTTTTTTAAAATAAAAAAGTTTTTGCTCTTTACAACAACACTAAAATTATTTTCAAAGAAGATAATTACAAAAAACGTTTGTTTCTCGAAATGGTTGCTATTTCACTACAAGATCTTCCACTAAACAAAAGGACAGACACGCAAAATTTAAATAACATTTATTCATATTTACTATCAATAATAAAGAATACCAACACCCCTACAATTGATTAATTTATTAAACAAATCTCCTTGCAGCTATTATCTTAGTTTATTACATGTTAACAATCATAATTTAATTCATATTACTTATTTTATTTTCATAACAACACCCCTTATATCCATCAATGTATTTTTAGATTTATTTATTAATGCAACCTTCATTGTAATGCAATAACTATTCCGTTTTAATTATTCATCAAGTATGTGTCAATAGTTTAAATGTCAACCCTAAAATAGTCGTTTTAGTTAAAATAGTTTCATGCTTCTCACATTTAAGATTAGACTCTAGATCGTAAGTAAACTTTTTAATTACATCTTGTAATTATACATATTTGCAGTTTCCTGAAGAAGAAAATAAAATTTTCGAAAGCTCGAATCGATCAAAAAGGAGTTCTTAATTTGCCCTAATTGACTACAACCCCGAAACCAATTCCTAAAAATATATATATATATATATATATATATATATATATATATATATGTTCTTGAAGTACAAGTTTCGACTCAAATAAAACATCTAAATCAGTAAAACTGCTGCATCTGAGAAATCGTTCTCCATCACAGCTGTAAGCGTAAGTGATATATTTTAATTTCCTGGTAAAAGTAATCACTTTACATTTAGTTATATTTAGACAGAGACTATACACCATTTTTGCATTAGATTGATTTGTTCTTGAAGCAATGGGCAACATACGGCATGGTAACTTTGGTAAATAACTCTATAACATGGGCAAAGAATAAATGTTTACAACTGAGGGTTTTCGACAAGTCATCAGTAAATATCAGGAATAGTAGTGGACCCATGTTGGAACCTTGTGAGACACCTGATAATGCCCAAAAAGTGTCAGAACTATAATTGATGTATGTTAGAAATCGCATATGGTTTTGTAGATATGATTTAATTAGAATTACTAAAACCAATCATGTCAATGATTACAGAATGATCAATTGAAACAAACCCTTTAGCAAAGTCTGTGTAGACTACGTCCGCTTGACCTTGATGGTCAAGAGACTCAGCAGCAAATTGTGTTAAATATAATACGTTTGTGGTAGTGGATCGACCGACCATGAATTCATGTTGGAAAGGGGAAATATAGTTTCTAACCTGAGGGTATATAGAGAATGGATTAATATTTCAAAGACATACATGAACGAAGTTTGAAAGGATATTTATTGGCCTAAAATTAGTAACATACTCTGGATCCCCGACTTCAGAATAGGACAAATGCGTACAGTTTTCTAAAGTTCCGGAAATGCTGCAGTTGCCAGTGAAAGGTTAAACAAAATACTAAGTGGATACGAAAAAACTCCATAACAATTCTTGATCAGAAAACTTTGGATATTATCAGGACATGCCATCATTTTATTTTTAAGTTTATTAGTTGCAAGTTAAACCTCGTCTATGTCTAGATGAACGATATTTATTATAAGCATATTAATAAAAGCTTAATAAGATTTTTTATTGTTGATTTGAGTTAAGTATACACTCTTAAAGTATGTAGTAAAAGCATAGACTATGGCTTCAGGCGATTGAAACGTTTTGTTATTATCATCACACCACACTTTGCCATGGCTGAAAGCACGGTTTTCTGTATAAATGACCACCATTGATTAGGATCGCTTGTAATTGATTGTTGAACCTTATAAAGATAGTTTTTATAGGCAATATTAATTTCAGATGTAATCAGCGATCGCTTACCAGAAAATATCAGGTAGTGATCGTGTCGTCCAGTTTTCCCATACTGATTTCCTGCGAAACAAATTTTTTATTAGAATATTTTTGATAATTTCAGGAGAATACTCGACTTTTACCATGATATAGCGAAATGAATTGATCAAATAGGGTATAAGTGTGATTATAAAGTAATTCGCAAGCAACGTTTACGTCCATAGTATGAGATAAAAATGACCAGTTTGTGTTGGCAATAGCACCATAGAGACTAGATTCGCTTTTCTAAAGTTATAAATTCCTTTTTGAGTGTTAATTGGAAACTTTTTTATTAAAGCCATTAGGCAACTGAATATTAATATACCATGCTGGGTGATATGCGTTCTCTTTAACAAAGCGCGAGACACCTCGTTTCACACCACATGCTATATTAGTTAAGATAAGATCTAGAAGTCGTCCCTGTGTATTAGTAATTAATTAAATTGTACTGGCAAAGATTAGTGGATTTGCATAATGCATTCGCGGAACACAACTGATTGACGTAAATTGTGGTTTATTATTAATAGAAATAAATATTGGAATTATTAGGTCATCTTTCATTTACGATCCAATCATAATTCATTTTTCTTATAGTTCATTTCACGAATCAGTATAGTTTAATTTAATTTTTGAAAAATAGTTTTAAGAAAATCTAAAATTATCGCATATTTTACTGATTTTTGTTGATTAGTGTTACTGGTAGCAACAATTTGTGTAATAAAAGCAGTCATAACTTGACCCCATATTAAAATTAGTTTATCGTGTTAGTGTATTGAAATTTGAATCAACATTTGAACCGAGGTTAGTATTTTGATTCTGCCATAAAGGCGTACTTTTTACTAACAGGTAGGCAGAACATGTTAACGGCGCAGTTTTGCCTCAAAAGTTCCATCAAGCCGTTAAAATGAGTGTTTCCCGTCACGAATCAGCCTACGCGACGAGAAAATGAAATAAATGGCTAAAGTAAATTTAAAAACTCATGAAAAGACAATAACTAGGTGGTTTTAAGTCTCCTACATTTATTTTATTTTCCAATGCTCCACTCGAAACGAAACGAGTTTTTTCACCTGGAAAACATTGACTTTTACCGAACCCTTGCTGTTCCAAGCAAGATAGGGATCTTTAACACGCCCGACAAGCCTCACAGACGGGACCTACATTATACCCCGCATCCAAACTAGAACGTATTTAATTAAAAATGTTTGCCTAATATTTTTCAAGCGGTTCCCCTCTAGGATTCGAACCCGGGACCTTGGGTTTAGTAGTCACACGCGAACCAACTAAGCCACGAAGCCGCCTTTGTGTCAAGTCCATGGCATGAGCGTAGTGGGAGGGGCAAGGATTAAAAAGCTGAACTGAAAAAGGGCCTAGGATTACAAATAAGAATGGGGTTAGAAGCCCTTTCAAATGAAAGATGAAAATTTTGGTTTTATTTAAAATTTTGGATTTATTTAATGCCCTGTATATTAAAATTAACGGCACAATAATAAAAAATAACGTAAAATAAAATTGACGATGCAAACTACTTACAAAGCTCCGCTAACTCATTAATATCGTACTATATCAATCGCTAGAATATAATAATTTTTGCACAAATAACCCCAACACTGAATCTTGCTTCCGCTGTTATAAAAACTTCTAGTTCTGAAAGGAAATAAATATGCCATAATACAAAATTCGTTCAATAGTAATGATTCAAACGCATTAAATGATCTTATCTCTACTTAGAATGCTTATAAATAGTGTACATGACCCCACGCCTGTAGTTTGAAATAATAAAATAAAATATTATACTTAAATTGTAAAAATAAACTTAATTTGTCTTCATACAATGATAACATACACTTTTTCTAAATGTTATTTATTTAATTTCAAAATAAGCGAGTTAAGGTTCGGGCCTTTGGAGCGATGTTTTTAAAAAACGTTTCTAAAACTTAACAAATTTATTTATCTTAAACAGAAATTAATGTGGAATTTTGACAAACTGTTCTTTACTTTAAACTAAAATAATTAATTAATTGTACTAATGTTAGGGCGAGTAGCCTAGGTAAACAACAATGAAAAAACTGTAATACTCAGACTGACTCTATTGAGTAGCTTGAACAACGAAGTATGGAGTTCGAGACTGACTGCTGTTAACTGGGGCTCTCGGGCTTTTTATAATATCCCTACCCCCTCACATGGCTGTGGGAACTTGCAGATCTCATGTCTGCTTTACTCTTAATTCTACACTTTGTTACATTGTTTCAATCTTATTTCTAGGTAAGTGCGATATCTTAACCGTCTGTGACCTTCCACCCGCAGTATCACTGTCGTCTCGGATACAATGTTGCATATTCGTTTTCATGAACTGTTAATAACCTGTCTGGTTTATTCTTGTATTACATTGTTGCAGTTGACTTATGATGTATTTAACGATTTCTAATAATTCCTATTAGATTCTATTATTTAATATATAGGTAAATTGGGGGATACATAACTAGCGTCATAACAAAATTCAAAGTTACCTGCTTCACTATTTCATGGCGTGTAGTCATCTTTCTTTTCTAATTCCTCCAACTAATTTTTAGATTTGTATATTGTGTATTCAATATGCGAGAAATTCAAATGTAATATCGAATAAACTAAAATAGCGTTAAAGTACAAGGATGTATTGATTATTCTGTAAATATCAATATATCTTCCTAACTGCTAAATCTCAACGCTTAACATAACCCCAAACAATACACATTCAAGTATAAACATAAAACAGTTCGGAAAACACGTCAAAGGACTTAACACTGATAAAAAAATAACATATACATGCGCGAAACGGAATTCATGTAGGTACTACGTAGTACTTCTTTTCTGATTATTAATGAAACCTCAAGCGAATAACACCCTCAAATTGACAAAAGTTCACCTTCCTATGGCGCACGGTTGAAATTCATGAAATCACCCTAACCCAAAAAGTACATATCAAAAGCATACAACGAAGTGTATATATAGGAAATACTACATAGTGTCTTCCAACTTGCAGTAATAAAGAAAATACTAGAAACAATTGCGGACGCCGTACATCACAAACAAACAAAAAAACTCGTTGCTGCAACCAAAAAGTAAAAACTCTCTTACTGCACTGCTAAGAAAAGTTTAGCCAAGTGGCTAACATTCGTCTAGACACAAAATTGGCCGACAAATCTAAACTTTAATTTCATAGCAGAACCTGTCTATGGACAAAACACTGCTCTTGATAGTTCAAAATACAGTTTTATCCTTATAAGCTTTTATTCTTCGAGGCCAATCATCTTGGGAAAGCGCATGATCTCGATATTGCTTAGCACATACTTATTTCCTTTGGAGTGGCTTCATTCTTATAATGCCATGGCTTCAGGACCAGAAAATACTTATCTGCGTTCTCCTACTCTACTACGAACTACGCGGGATGGGGGTGCTGACCGTCTCTCAGAAACCAAGGGTAATACTTGAAATCCACATGTCTTTGAAACTGTTCTTGATGCAACTCTTTTAATCGATAGGTTTTACTACACTAGAGCGTTTGATATGTTTCAGCTTCCGTTTTTATATCTATTTGTCAAACCCGCACTTTAGGGTGATCTATTTATACCTTAACCATATTATCTTACGCTAAATGGTCTCATTGAACGGGAAGCACCTTTTAAAAAGTTGTAGCGATGTTGTACGGATTAACTGTGCCATTTTGTGTGTTAAGATGTTCTTCAACTGGAAAAATCTTGTACCCAGAAATACGATTTTGAAATACGTGACGAGTACGTTAAGCATTGCAAAAAAATTAGAACAAATAGAGAGCAAATATACTTCTTCATCTACTGAGCGAGTCCATTATTGATTGAGACGTTGTTTTATGTGTGCATGCTATTTATTTGGATGGTGTGTGCTTATTGGTCAGTTGGTTAAGAGTATGGTTGGTTGCATATTCCTGCATGCCCCATTTCTAATCACTACGTTAGTCACCATTAAAAGTGGTATATTTCTTTGGGAAGTGTACTCTTCAACCTCTTCTTATAATTGTCGTTAGAGCAATATTTGTTCTTTTGAATGTTGAACTGATTCTGCGGGTTCATTCTCCACTTATGTTGGTTTGACTATATGTTGTATTGTATTGAAACCGTTTTTTTTTGTCCTGTTTATCGATGGTGACCGTTTTGTCATTCATGCGGATTACTGTGCATGGTTCATAGCATGCACTTTGTTCACGCATGTTTGTTACCTCCGCAGTGTAGAAAAATGTGGAATGACATTTTCAACTCTGAATATGAATGTTTGCCTGTTGCTATGCTTGTGCCTTAGATTGATTGTAGTGGTTGTAAGTGCCTCAGGATGTGTTTCTTCCACTGACTTGCTCGAATGTGTGAGGAATTCTTCTGGCAGGCGTAGCGTTTCGCCAAATATAAGCTCTGCTGTTGTAGCGTTTAGTTCTTTCTTCCAAGCATTTTTGATTCCGAATAGTACTAAAGGTAATGTTTCTGTTCATTTTTCTTACTCATTGCAGATCAATGCAGTTTTCAGTTGACGGCGGAATCGTTTCATCATGTCATTGGACTGCGGATGATTTGCTGTTGTACGGATTCTTGTGAATTCGATCGATCAGGATTTGTAAATGTTTCAATAGCTGTGATTCAAACTGACGACTTTGATCTGCTGTTACTCTAAGTGGTACGCCAAAGCGTGCGATTCATTGTTCTACGAATGCATTGGCTACTGTTTCGGTTTCAATGTTTTGCAGAGGCCATCTATTAAAGCGGTCGATGCATGTGAATATGTATCGGTGTCCTTCTGATATGGGTAATTATCCGACAATGTCTACGTGGATATGCTCGAATCTTGAATATAGTGGTTCGAAATTTTTGCATTTCTGTGATCACATGTCCTGCAACTTTGGCTTTTTAGCTCTGGATACAGCTTCATGTCCAGGTGCGGCAGTCTGATTTGATGCTAGACCAAACGAATCTTTCGGTTACCAGCTTCGTGATTGCCTTTATTCCTGGGTGTGCTAGGTTGTGAGTGCTTGTAAAAGCTTCTTTTCGCAATTCTTTTGAGTTATCGTTGTTGAAATATCACAGAAAATAGTTTGCTCAGAATTCGTAATTTGTATCAATTCGTAGGTTAAGCTTGAGTTGTTGTTTTCCCTCAGACTTTTGAACTCTTCATCGTTTTGCTAGGAATTGGATAGCTATTTGAAGTCGATGCTACCCGTTTTCGAAGTGTGTTTGATATGTGTTGAATATTGGCTTATATAACCCAAATATTTAAATTATCTTGGCGTACGTTTTTCTAATTTTTGTTGAAAAGCGAAGGTTAAAGAATTTTTGTCTGTATGTGTCGTGAAATATCTACCCTCTTATATGTGTTTAAACTGTTTGACAGTTAGATAAATTGCGAAAAGTTGTCGGTCGTATGCTAAATATTGTGTTTGGGCATTAGTTAGTTTATTGGAATAAAAAGAGAAAGGTTACCATTGATGGTTGTTTCATTGTTGGAAGACCCCACCGACCGCAAAGTCTGAAGCATCTGTTGTTAGGGTTCCGGAAAATACGTGTATAAGTGAGAACAGAGTTTCCTTGGCTCAAAATAGATCGATTTGGGTCAACTTTTTACAGGTTGCTTCATTAAGCCGCTAGAGGGCTTCTAAGTTCGTGAAAAATTCTTGATATTTTTTGTTTATTTTTTATTATTATTATTGAAAATCAACAGCGCGGTACAAGTATTGGACCATTACAATAAATGTTCAAAATGGCCGCCATTTTCTTCAATGCACAAATTAGTACTTCGTAAGAATTTAAACTGGATTCTCTGCATTGTTTGTGCATTATTTTTTTAAAGAGTTGAGCATTTAGAATTTGTATTTGCAATTCTTCTTCATTATCAATTGGGGACGAATAAACCTTAGATTTTAAGGTAGCCCACAACAAATAATCACAGGGTGTAAAGTCCGGCGATCGTGCTGGTCAATTTGTAGGAGCATCAATCCTCTTCCGATCTATCTATCCAGATATTATTCAAGTAAATGTCGTCGAACAGCTAGAGTAAAGTGGAGAGGAGCACCATCGTGCATGAACCGCATGTCTTGGCGAAGTAATAATGGCAGATCTTCCAATAAATTCTGCAATGTTGGTTGTAGAAAGTTGAAGTAATGGTCTCCGTTTATCGATTTGGTATCACAACAGGACCGATAATAAAATTATCAATAACTTCAGCCCAGACATTAATCTTAAATCCATGTTGATGGTAAGTCACTGTATTTGCGTGAGGATTTTCTAGAGCATAAACATCTTCATAATGTACGTTAGTGATACCAGATCTTGTAAAAGAAACTTCGCCTGTAAATAAAATTTTGCGACTGAAATTTGCATTTTGATTTCTCTAATCTTGAATAATCTGACAGAAAGCTAGACGTCTCTCAGGATCGATAGGCAAAAGGTTTTGTAACTGTTGAACTGTTCCTTTAAAACGTCGTGAACAATACTTTTAGGAACTTGTAGTTCAAGTCCTAAACGTTTGGTGCTTATTTTTGGGTCTTCTTCAACTCTATTCAAAATTTGTTTTTCCAGATCTGCAATTCTTGTGGTTCGTTGACGTCCTCGATCCGCATTTGTTGACCGAAAGCTACCATTTTCACGAAGACGTCTTTCAATATTTGCGAATGTTTGGTGGTTTGACACTTTGCGATTAGGAAATCTTTTCCTGTAGACTCTGACGCTTTCACGACTGTTGCTTTGACAAAATCCAAAAATCAAAAGCCTATCTACCTGTTCGGCGTTTGTGTAATTACTTCTGATGAAAGATGCAAAATTTTATTGAATTAGGTAGAAATCCACGACTTGACAGTCAAACCGAGATTATATGACAATCATATTAAATAACAAATAATAGGCAAGGCCAACTACTAAACTATGTTCTTTATTTGCCTCGTTTTACACTTAATGCAGCAATGATGACGAAAGACACTTGAAATAATTTTTTTCTGGAAAACCGCTCATCTAATCAAAATGTTACAAGAGACAAAGAAGTTTCCAAATTAAGTGGACTTCTCATAAAAAAAATTGGTAGTCATTGCATAAGCAGCAAAAAGATATGGTCAGATATTTATACAATACATCATTTTTAGGACACTCGTATGCTTTTAAAACCGTTGTGTACAGCACCACAAAATGTCAATTGAAAATACAAATTCACATTCCAAAAATGGTCAAAATATATCGACGCGTTTTCGAATTATTTTAAAATATCAAGAATTTTTCACTAATTCTGAAGCCCTCTGGCGGCTAAATGAAGTAACTTGTGTATAGGGTAAGTTGACCCAGATCGATCTATTTTAAGCTAAGGAATCTCTGTTCTTACGTTATACACGTATTTTCCGGACACCCTGTAGATAGTTTAGTGTTGGGGAGTGAATGTGAGAGTAGTACGGATTGTGTTAGCTGTGCTTTGCACATCTAGAAAGCTATGTTTGCTTCACTTTTCCCAATGATAGGTACATTGCCTTTTATTTTGTCTTTTAGTAGGTCGTTGAGCGTAGTTTGTGAGTCAGCTGCTCGTGGTATGTAACATATATAATAATAAATTCAACCTACCTAAGATTCGTCTGAGTTTTTGTTTTTGTGAAATTGTGTATAATGCTGACTTTTTGTGGTAGTGGTTCGGTGCCATCTTTGGTGATGAGGTAGCCCAGAAATTTGACATTGTTATAGCTGTCTTTTCTATTTCCTTTTCAGCTATGGGAATTTGGTGATAGCCTCTGGCAAGACTGATTGTAGAAAAAAATTTTTGCTTTACAGCAAAATTTTCTAACAAATGGGATAGGACACCTATCAGAAATTTGTGCGTGCTTAGTAGTCTCCACAAGATCGCCACTTTTTGATATGTTGTTTGACCACTGAATGTAGGGGTGATATCCAAGCTGATTTGGTTGGCCTTGCTATTCCTAACTGGATCATTGTACGTAATTTGTCTTTGGCGATTTTGAGTTTGTCAGACGCCAATCTGCATGGACCGCTGTATACTAGTTTCTGGGTCGTTAGAATGTGATGTTGGGTACTATGCTTTACTAGCGTTGGAAGACCTCTCGGACGGGTTATGTCCGGATGTTTGGTTGGAAATTTGTGGTATTTTGAACTGAATACCGTGATTGATATAGCACTCTATTTATTACTGGCGAGTTGATCTTTAGCAGAAAGTTTTGTCTCCGAGTCGATGTTTTTTGTATTTTGTGTTAACTAGTAATTCATGGTGTGGGCAGAAATGCATGCCAATAACAGGTTTCTTGAACTCGGCGAAGACGAATTGCCAAGCAAATCGTCGCCTTAGCGCCAAATCTAACGTTAATATGATAGTACCATATGTGTTTATAATCGTCGCATTTGCTACTAACAATTGATAGTTCGTCGGTTTAAGTATACCACGGACCTTGCTTTTTGGGTATACACAAAGGCAGCGGCGGCCTTAGACTCTGCGGGGCCCTGGGCAAAAAGTTTTTGCGGGGCTTTTTATCGTAAAATCAAAATTTAAAGCTAGTGAAATGCGGACTTAAGTTTTTTGGTAAAAGCCTAAAAATTTTAATATTACCAAAAATACTGATTTTTTTATTGTTAACACAATAAAATGTTTTACATGAACTGTATTAGGATTAGAATCAGGATCAAATGGATTTTAATTTAATATTTAAAAGTAACTTATATTTAAATGTAGGAAATGAAGAAAACATGAAAATAAAAAAAAACCATCAATTAACAATTCGATGAATGAGAAAAATGTTGAGAGTTTTTTAAACTTCTCAGACACAAACTTTTCTACTTTTTATTGTAGCAAAATCTTGTATCAAATGTTGATAATTAAGCGAGGCAGCAACGTCGTTTTCGATAGAAATTAATGCAAGAGCAGACAACCTGTTTTGAGTCATTGTAGTCCGCAAATATGTTTTTATTAATTTTAACCTGTTAAAGCTTCTTTCTGCAGACGAAACGGTCACTGGAATTATAGATAATATTCTTAAAGCAACACTTATATTTGGGTAAACTTCATTTAAATTGTTTTCAATGATATATTTTAATGCAGAAATGGCACTGTTTTCACCATCAAACGCTCTTATAAATAGTTTTAACTCTTCATATAGTTCTAATCCATCCACATCTTTGCTTCCTTCAACGCTTAATGATATCTCCAAATCTTTACAGTGTTTTAGAATAGACTCATCGGTCATATGTATTAAATTTCGAATTTGATACATAAAGCCAAATATATTACTGTGCTCTGTAAGTGCTTCAAATCGACGCTCAACGCTTCCTCGAACCGTATCAACAATCACATTAAAAAAATTATTTTTGAAGTTAATTTCTGGTGTCTGGGAACTCACATCTTTTGCTTCATAATCAAAAAAGCGTTTCTTTTGCCTGCTTCTTTTACATTTGAATGTTGGTTCAATTTCCGCTTGTTCAGCAAGTTCTTTTGCATTAATTAATGCCGACTGAAAGCCAGTATCTCGGTATTCGTTTATCCATTTAATAAAACCTTGCAAATGTTGTAAAGCGACAGTTAAATGCATATTTTTTACTTGCCACATCTTGCTAATTAAATTTATTTTGTGTAATATATCGTACCATATTGTTAAAGACATTACGAAGTCAAAAGAAGTTATTTCTTTTTTGGTTGATTGGCATTCACTAATCAAAGCACAATCTGTTGTATTTTCGGCTAAACTTTGTATAGCACTGCATATATCATTTAGCTGATATTTCACAGCCTTTACGGATTCTACTCTACACTCCCACCTCGTTTCCGATAAACGTTTTAGTGAAATATTAACATTTTCCTTTAAAATAGCCCACCGTTCACTAGAACCAGAAAAAAACGTATAAAGCCGTTGCAAAAATCCAAAGAAGGATTGAGCTTGTACACAAGAGGATGCAGCATCACCTAATACTACATTCCAGTTATGGCAGCCACAGGGTACAAAAAACGCCAAAGGTTTTGCAGTCAAAATTCTTTTTTGAACCCCACTTTTTTCTCCACGCATGTTTGCACCGTTATCATATCCTTGACCCCGGCAGTTTTCTAATGGCAACTTTAAGCTTTCCAGTGCAGTTAAAATGTAGGTAGTTAAATATTCTGCAGTATTTTTTTCTGCGGCAATAAAACCAATAAAATGCTCTTCAATGTCACCACTATCTAGATCGACAAATCTGAATATCATTGACATTTGTTCAATTCGAGCAGTGTCTCGTGTACAATCAAGAATTATGGAAAAGTACTTAGACTTTTGTATTTTTTCTATAATTTTAGATTGTACGTGATTTGCAATCAGTTGTATGAGTTCATTTTGAATGTTTTTTCCGAGGTAGTGATCGCTAATTTTTTTTGAAGTTACTTGTTGCAAATGGATTTTTAAAATAGGATCAAATCGACCAATTAACTTAACGATATCTAGAAAGTTACTCGTTTACGTATCTTCTAGATTTTCAGAGTGTCCTCTGAATGATAAATTATGAGAGGCTAAGAATTGCACTACAACAAGTAGCCTTTCTAAAATATCTTTCCATCGTTGTTTTATAGATTTAATTTCAGACTTTGATGAATCATCAATACATGTTTTGCATTTTAAAGCTTTTTGTAAATCGAACCATTTTAAAAGACATTCCTTGTGTGATTTAGAAATTTCATGTCCTTTTAAGAGATCACCTACATTCTTCCATTTATTTAATCCTTCATAGGAGCTTAATTTTGATGAGCAATTACCAAATAGTCGGCAAGCGAAACAGTATATAACGTCTTTCAGCTTTGAGTATACCAACCAACTTCTGTTTTGCTCTTCACCGTTTTTTAAGGTGCGGGTATAGTAAAACTTGCTAAAATGTCGCCCATTAGCATCAGTAGGAAAATTAATATCTACGACACTTGGACCTTTGAGCACAATAACAGACCGTGCTGCATCAGTAATGTACGTAGGCCACATTCCTGGATCATTTTCTATATTTATATTGAGCGGCATGTTGAAATTTTCAGCTGATTCATATTCTAAGGCTGCTGAAAACAATGAAGTATGTGACCCAAGCGTAGACGATGATTTGGGTGACTCATCAGGCTCCGGTGAAGATTCGGAGGGAAGCATTGTTGAATGTAATTCTTCAACAGGTGCTAAATTTGTCAAATCGATTGATGTCAATGTCAATGACGATTCCATATCCGTTTGTCTTGAACAATTTCCTGTTTTCAAATATTTTACGAGAGATCCGCTTAGTTGCCCAGCTTGTTCCTTCCTTTTCTCGGATCTTTTTCTTTTCGAACTTCCAGACTCATATTTTCTACCAACGTCTCGTTCGCACGATGCCATCACTTTAAAATATATATATATATATATATATATATATATATATATATATATATATATATATATATACACAGTGTGGAAGTTACCGATGGAATAAAAATATTTTTCACTTTATGCATTATTTTAGACAATAATAAACACTTTAACAATATCGATTTCGTTAATAGATTGATGCAAAAATTCAAACTTGTCTGTTATTGAACCAAAATTTCAAAACATAAGTGAATGATTAATTCCATCCTATTCCTATAGGTATTGTAACTTACCTAATTATTTTCCTTCAGAAGATAATCATTAATCAGTGTATCTGCAGTTTATGCTATTTGCTATTGGACTTAATTTTAATTTAAAACACTAATAATTTATTTACAATTACAATCAAATCACGTGATACTTAATAATTCATTAGTTCATTACATTTATTTATTGCATGCACTTGCACAAAACTATTATTCAATTCACTATAAAACTAATTACACTATTAAAAATACGTCCTTTTCGCCACAATATTAATTCAATGTATTTACACGCACATAAACTAAATTAGTAAAACTCAAAAGGTTGTCGAATATGAAAAGCTCAATGCTCAATGACAACTGAACTAACTTAAAGTTTTATTATTCTGAAGACTCTAAATTTACTGATATGATATGGAAGTAACCCGTACTTAGTTTGAACACTGATTATCTATGGGGAAAACAACCAACAACAAAAGAAATATTACAATGGCATGGCACCCTACAAAAGATAATGAAGTCTGTAAAGTGTGCAGTCTTAAGAAGTTTCAAAAGTATTAGGTACACAATGTAACTGCTTAGTGCTTTCTTATATTTATCTTTGACCTTAACAGGACGTTTCATTGTTTCTTATTGTAAGCATGGAAGTTTCTTATTCTTACAGTGATTCATCCGCTCGAAAAAGGTGACTAGGATTATAATTGTAAACTACACAATATGTACTAGGTATTGTATAGATTTATGATGCATAAAGCTATACTCTGAATAGTTTTGCTATCGTTTTAAATAAAGTGTAACACAAATTTTTAAAATATGCATTGCGGTGCGCGGGGCCCTGCTGTTCGCGGGGCAGTCGCCCAGTTTGCCCCCCAAGGCCGCTGCTGCACAGAGGTCTGCAACAGTGTTGATAAAAATTCCTCAGATATGGTGCAATGTTTTACGTACAAACGACATGAACTGGAATGCAGGTAATTATCCGCTTCTAATTCGTGCGTTCGACGTTTCTTTGGGCCGTGAAATTGCAAGGTTGTGTACACTTGCGTGATGTGGCTCCGAATTCGTATTGGATCAGTATAAATCTTTGGGTTGTTGCTGCCTTCAGGGGCTTTGGCTACGTTGCCGTATTCGGAACAATGGATTAGAAGAGCTTTGACTGCGCTGTTTAGTTGTAGCGCTTTGCGTCTGCTGGAGCTAGATTTTAAGTGCTCCTACTTCTTTTATTAAGTTGCGAAAAGGATTTATATGTTGAAGAATTGGGGTTGTTGCGGTTTCACAACGAAGACCTGGATCTAGTGTCGTATAAGTGATGACGTCCATGGTTGTAAATAACCATAGCTTGGATACGCTGAATGTAATGCTGCACCGTTTGGCAGTGATTGCAATCGAATTTCCATAGCGTTAGCTGTCTTACTGGCGGATTTCTTGGATGGTATAAATTGAAGCGGGTTGATAGTGGAATATTCTCAATCCTGGCGTGCTTCTTGGCGTCATGTGCTCTAGAGGGCGGTCCTGATGGCCGTGACTTCGGAATTGGAACTGTCCAAGTTGTGGTTATGAGTTCATTTCATTATATCCCATTAGATTTGATGGTCACAATGAGATAATTTGAAGAAAGACCCTTTGTGTATGAGGAGCTTGGTGAATTCCGTCTTGCACTATTCGTAAGCTCCTTCCAAGAAGTTTGGTGGCTTTCTTAAAGAGAGAACAGAAAAAAGTGATTTACTCTAGCGTTTGGAGTTCCTTTTATACTGAGGTTTGTTTGTATTGTCGAGGAGTGTTTTATGAGTGCATGCAATTTATTTATATATTGCGTGCTTATTAGTCAGTTAGTTAGGAGTATGGTTGGTTGCATACTTCTACAAATGCATGACATATAAAAGTAGCAATGGTTAGCGACCATATGTTGTAGGGTTGTGGACTTTTATGTTGATAGTATTGAAGGAGGTTTCAGGACGGAGCAATAGTTAGAAAGTAATGGATAGAAGAAATGTTTAATATTTGAGATATCCATTGATACTAAATTGCTATACAAAATATAGTAAAACCAAATAGTACGTTTACTGACTTTCAACTGATGTTTATTGCTTGAAGAAACGTGTTTGAATAGTGGAAAGTATTTTTAAGGTGTTTTTAATTTAGTAATTAACGATCTTGTTTTTGTTCAGATAACTACATGTGTATCTTAGGAAAAGACGATTGATGTTCGAGGTAAGTTAATTTTGCTGTGTAAATTGTAATTCTACGAATTCCATTGAAAATTGTATACATCCTGCAATTAACTATTGTCCTAAGTCATTGCACTATATTTATGAAGATCATTCACATATGTGAAGCGCCAACTTCTGTACAATTAACAGCAACCACGCCCCAATAACTAACCCTCTTGTAATGAATGCATCGGTGATTTGTATATTAGTCTTAATCTATATTATGTTACTCATTCAATTTGAGATGATATTTTTTTGCCTAATCATAACAGGATGATTTGAAAACCTAGACAGACGCAATTCACAAACATTAAAGAGAAATGATTAGTTGAAAATTAAAGCGTTTAACTCACAACTAAGTGAACTGCTAAAATGTAGTTAGACGATGTCTACATAATAGCTTTACTATACAGGAACAATAAATAAACTCAATGTAAAAAAAGTGTAATATGGCCAAATAAGCTGAAACTTAAATTGATTGTTTTAGTTTGTCATTTCAAGGCAAGTAGACAACGTTAGATTAGTACCGCCTACGAACAACAAAAATATCTGTCAAATATTTATGAACCGATAAACCCAACTCGAAATATTTGTAATGTGCCAGATATACTATGAGCTGAAAATATATCGATTGAAGATTATCTATACCTTAATGATGAAGATTGGATTTTCATAGATGAACGAATTATAGAATTATAGCATCAATTATTGCAAGCAGAATGATTTGTAGCGTTAACACACTTAAATAAAATTTTGATCGAAACAGTTTGTTGGTCGAGGAAATCTATTGAAGATTGTTCACGATCTTGAATGGCAAAAGATTGTAGGAACTTTTCAGACGGGCAATTCACTGGGAACATTCTGATGCTTAAAATGGGACTAAGTTTTTTGCGAATATGTTAGCTGACAATGGAATCCTGAGTGTACGTAGCCAGTCCGTAAAAGATTTTCGCCATTTAAAAAAGGGCGAAAATGTCGTATTTGAAGATAAATTGATTGCTCCGAATTTCTGTCCTTGCAGGAACTCTGCTGGTTGAGTACATACAGATTATAGGATACATAAAACTTAAAAAGTTTACGGGGCGTTTAAGAATTTAGTTTTTAGGAGTTAAAACATTAACACTATTATGCTAATAATCCTGGAGAGCAACTTTCAAACTCTAATGAACATTCTTCGTTCGGAATTACCATTTTCTCGAAACCAAAACTGTATTTTTATTTTCAACATGACAGATAATAAAAATAAGTGCCACCCATGCATTACTTACAAATGAGTAACAAATAAATATTTTAACAAGTAAGAACGTTTAATTACCGTAATTCCCGAGACTCGAGGCTAATTACTAAAAAAATATTTTTTTCCAAAATTGACTTACGAGTAGTCTCCTTCAAGAGTTATACGTTCATTCCAAAGCTTCTCTAGCATTTTGATGCCTTTTTTTGTAGAACGATATATCTTTAAACTCAAAACAGGCGTTTATTGTGGCTATAATTATAAATTATATTATAATATTATAAATATAACTATATATATATATATATATATATATATATATAAAAATATATAAACATAATTATAAATTATAATTTATAATGACTCCGGTCGTGAAAGCCTTCGACAATATCACAAAAACCTTTACGGGGAGGATATTGTAAACAAAACAAAAACTTTCAGTAACCTTAGACATTTACTAGCAAAACTACTTACACTCACTTTTTTTGTTGCGGTGTCGTGATTCTAACATAGTTCCAAATTTCCTTAAAATAAAATACCACATTAAAACATATTCCAGCCAAAAAATCCTTCACAGAGCAGATCTGTCACTCCTTCGCGAACGAATTTTTGCACAAGCCTATTTAAATAAAACAAATTGAACATTCAAACGAGAAAAAAAAGATTATTAAGCGAATAAATAAGTGAAAATCACTGCCATATAAATACTTTAAAATTTACTAAAAATTACGAATGTTTGTTCTACGAAAATTTACATATATGGTAGGTATATTTTAATATAAAAGAAAAACTTTTATTCGGTAAGACAAATTAGAGATAAACCCAAGTACACATTTTTAAAGCTGCAAATATTGACTTCTTTCAACATAAGTGTGGTTCTCGACTCTGTGTTTATCCTAATTGTGAAGCATCAACTCAACGTCAGCTGCGGCAAGTCTTAAAGATTTATTGCCCTTTCAAACCAAAGATATATCAATCCTAAATGGAGGGGGTGTAGAGAAATGGTAATCGAGAAAATATTAAATTTAGTAAAGATACTTTGAATATTTAAGGAGTCGAAAAATGAAGGATTAAAGATATATTATACATATGAAGATAGGTAAAAAGTATTAATTATTGTGGAGTATTATTTGCAAAAGTTTTGAGGTTTTTTATATACCACTTTCCTCATGGTTTACCATGAAGAACTTCAAGTTCATAGATAAGTGGACTGACAAACAGTTTCAATCTACATGAGCTAAACTTTGCAGGTAATTTAACAGAAAATTTTTTAGACTCATAACAAACTTCTTTCGTTATTATCTGTGGGATAACTCATTTTAAAAGTGTGAATTTAATTTTCGAAAAAATTCTTTAAACAATTAAGTTGCAAATTTTTATTAGCGACTTGACGATTAAAAACTATCCAAAAATAAGTTAAGTCATGAGTAAGTAAACGATAAATTCAACAAGGAAATTTTTGCACAAGTCTATTTAAATAAAAAAATTTTAACATTCAAACGAGAAAAAAACGATTATTAAGCGAATGAATAAGTGAAAATCAGTCATGTAAATACTTTTAGACTTACTAAAAATTACGAATGTTTGTTCTACGAGAATTTACATAAATGATGGGTATATTTTAATATAAAAGAAAAAGCTTTTATTCGGTAAGACAAATTATAGATAAGTCCAAGTCGTTTATAAAGATGATGTTTAAATAAATACGGTGAAATTTCAAAATAAATCACCTTATACAGGATTAAGTACGAAACAAATTATTTATGTTTCCTGTAAAATACAAGGTCTGAAAGCGTTATTAAGTACACATTTTTACAGCTGTCATGTTTCTATAAACGTAGATTACTTTAAATTATTCGCCAAAAACACGATTCCAAGTCATTAACTTTATTAAAAGCGAAACACTAATTATCATCTCAAGATACATTACGTTTCGGGCTTTTTTTTTTAAATGAAACGGAATTATCATGAAATTGAACTATATTTTGCGGTTCGATAGTAAAGCTGATATTTTTTACTTTAGATAGTATTTACAATTACCAATACAGGGAACAACGTTACATGCATTTTAATATAGTCAGTAGAAGATGCAATCGGTAAAAATTGTTTTCTTAATTTGTACAGAGAAAGAGCCAGCATTTAACATTTTTTTTATTAATAAACAATACAAGAAACCACTCATTAGCTGAAGCGCTAGTTATTAGGTACGCCATTACTTAATTAAATAGTAGGGTTCGAATAATACAAATTTCTATATACAGATTTTAAAGTTATCATACGTATCGTTCAGTCCTCTACGATGGGCTTTCTTTGGCGTTGTCCGTGCGGTCTGGTTTTCTGCAGATTTTTTTTCACATGGTTCTGGCCGATATTAATTGGCTGCCCGATATTCACTGTTGTGCTCTAAAGGAAAGGTACGAAGGGAGGAACGATAACGAGCACTATACATCGCACCCACGAGAACGGCATTTCAACAAAACATATTCGCGCTTCGTAAAATTCCGAGCTGAAGTGATCACGTTTTGTTTCGTACTACCTCACTCGTTTCAGCACTAAATTTCTCACTCTCGGGATTGTCTCATTCAAATTGGTTGATGTCCTGCAACCATTAGAATAGAGAACCTCAACACTTCGATAATACGTGTTCACAGTCATTCCTGGAGAACAATAAAAAAATCCCCAAAATCAGCTTAGCGTATATATACTTATAAGATCATTCTAAACTTAAATGTGGCTAATAATTTATACCATATTCAAGGCCGAATCCAGAAAACATGGATTACTTTATTTTTAAACTAAAAACAGTAAATTTAAATAATATAAAAATAAATAGAAACTGGTTATCTAATAATTGAAAAGGCATGTTACGAGTTAATTCTCTTAACATGTAACAACCATTGGATTGACGGTGGATGGACGCGTACGTTTGTTGTGTTGACGCGTGTGCGTGTGTGCGCGCCCGTGCGCGCGTGTGTGAAAGATATAGAAAAGCACCATACGGAAAATGAATTACAAGAAATCAGTAATATTGAAACTGAAGAAATGGCCCAAGAACAGATTTTCGTGAAGAAAGCTCGTAAACCACATCAGTGGAAGAGAAATGTAAAGAAATTAAAAGTCTGAGTTATATAACCGAAGATATCAAACAGAAAAGTGAAAGGAATTAATCTCCATGTTGCGGCAACTGTCGAACAAAATGCAACGAAAATTTAATCATGAGGGCAGAAAGGATATTCATTTGGGCTTATGGGATTTAAACGACAACGCTCTACAAAGACAATTTATTGTTTCTCATTTGGAAAAACTTTGTGTAAAATATCGAAGAACTCTGAGTGAAGTAACCGTGGTATTAATTTATCATACTTCATAACACTAGAGGGAATGAAGGTTAAGGTATGCAAAACGTTTTTTATGAATACTTTGGACGTAGGCGACATATTTATAAGAACAACATGGAAAAAATCCAATAATAGCAAGGGATCCGTCGAAAGAAAAAAGAGAGGAAATTTTATGAAACGAGAAACTTGCTAGAGCAGTAAAAGAATAAATAACGGAACACGTAAATACTTTCCCAAGAATGCCGCCTTAACTGCTTTAATTTTACAATTTTTCAAATACGTTCAAAGAATGGGTATTGCTATTTTTGGCATGAAGCTATCGAAAACCACGATTCCAATGAAACAGCTACATTTTTATTATATTACCTGTCATCAATTTGTGCTAAAAAAGTAGTGACAACTGCGTAGGTCAGATAAAGAATAAATTCATTGTGCCAATGTACCGTTACGCAATCGCGAAAGTGAATATAAAATCCATCACGCACAAATTTCTTATTGTGAGATATGCCCAGAATGAATGAAATGCGATGCACTCGATAATTATTGAGCGACAAAAGAAAAAGTTCTTAGAACAGACCTCATCTACGTACCAGCACAAAGGTCTGTTATTATAAGATGTGCCAAAAAAAGAAGGAAATCGTTACAATGCGAAGGAAATGTTTACAGAAGAGTTTTAAAATTTAAAAGATCTCAGTTTAAAATTGGAAAAAATTTACAAAAGCCACCACAAATACAACAGTTATTTGGAATAACATTCAAGCGAATACAGTTGATAGAAATAGTCCTAATTCATTTTCTACAAACTTAATTTCGATGCTGATTTTGAAGAAACCTGCATAAAAGGAACCACAAGGCAGCGCTCGGCTTCTTTTGATTTGAAAAAAGCTTACTTGAAACCGCCTTCGTTTTCGGAGAAAACACAGCAACATCTTTTCGAGTTATGTAACAAAAATTTAATTACACCCGTTCATTACAAATTTTTAAAGACCTAGTTAATGAAAAATGAAAAACAGTAAACTACTTTACGTGTTTTCTATATTTAAATAAAATAGTATAATGTGTTTTTTATTTATGTGGGAACATGGCCATATATCAAGCAACTAAATAAAATAATGAATTCTTGTCGATGCAATATCGTCATAACAATCAAAATCTTTTTAGCGTTTAATTTTTCATAAATTTGATTAAAACTGTATAACTCGGTCAGCACAATACACTTTTAAACATTAATTTTGAAAATCATATTTGCAATGTTAATAATGAGATAACTTAACACTGTTTCATTAATTTCTCAGCAGTTTGTATTTTTGCGCTTGTGGTACTATTGAACTAGATGAACGTGTGTATCAAGGAAATATTAGAGCTTAAAATAGCAATTCGTTTCCTTGCGTCTTTAAAGAAATGAATATATAAATTTAATTTCAATGTTTCTTAATTATAATATAAATTACGTCGTTTTTGTTCCAGTAATTGACACATTCAAATTAAACAGCAGTATTTACGTAAGAGTCGCGGCTGTCTCTGAATGTCTGATTCATTGTTTATTTCTATCAAATTTAACTTCCTAAAAGACAAGTTCAAGGCTTGTAAGAATTTATGTAGTGTATGCAGTGTGAGAAATGAACATTTTGTCTTCCCACGTTCAGCCCAAATATAGGAATATGTACATGTAAATTATTAGCTACGGCAATTAATTTTATAACACTTTTCTAATGTGGTCCATGTTTGGGTTTTAAATAGTCGATGTGTCGTTTTAAAATATGTCATAAAAGTAATACATTTTATAGGTTAAATTACAAACAGAACAATTTAAAACTAAAATTAACAATAGTTGTTTTATTGTATGTAATAACGAAGAATATATGCCGTCGACCAGTCAGCTTATTTTTGTTGTCATCATAGTTCGCATTGGTAGACCTAGGTAAATCCTAACGTGGTAAGTAAGACTTTATGGTAAAGATGCTTCAATTCAGCTGTCAATAGGATATAATGGAACTGCCTACATTTGACCACCCTGGAATGTGGCCGTAACACGTAAGTGTTTGTGTCTTTATTTTCAACGTTTAAATCAAACTTATGCTACACACTGGATTGTAGGAAGAAGTGTTCACCGATTGTTTTGTTTACCGAATTTTAACCCTATTGATTATTTTTCTATGGAGTTATTTTAAGAATTCAGTGTATTTAACTAAAGCCAAGCGGTGCTAAACCTGGCAGTAAAATAAATATTGCAAGCTTGGAGGTATTTTTCCAAGCATTTACACAGTACTTTATAAGAATACGCAAAAAAACTCCACCTTCCAACACACGATAGAAATTTTAAACATTTATTGTACAATATACTGAAAAAATAAAATTGTATTTTTTTGGCACGTCGTTAATTATTTAAACTCGCCAACTTGTAAGAAAATTTTTTTAGAAATATGAACATTTCATACAAAAAATAATTTAACACATCATTTATAAAGATTATTTAACCATATTATGTGCTTCATTAGAATTTACACCAAATAGGACAGTGGTTATAATTTCCGCTTCACCTGAATCGCTCTAATGATTACAAATCTACAATTCGATAATATGCAACAAAATTGGACACTATACTTCGTTTCACGAGAGAATAAAGCGATGAAAAGCATAGGGACTACAATTTCATTGCTTGAAGCATGAGACATATTTACAGTGCTGAAAAGTTACTATTTTGGGTTCAAGCTGTGACAAAAGTATCACGGTCGGATAATTATTATTTAAATTTTCCATAAATTGTAGTTTTTATTAATATATTACAAGGTACTTTGCGATTAAGCCAATAAAGTAGAAGCTGGTGAAAATAGTCTAACAAAATTTTTCTTTGATCAGATAAAAAGATCTACCAATGTGGCGCCTTTTAATATCGGATAACTGTATAACAATCATTAATTTTCGTGAAACAGGCTAGTAGCTAACTTGTATAAATTTTTTGGTACAACCCATCAAAAAAAGGTATATCAGTGTAAGTCACAGACCTCTGTAATATATGAAATATAGCAGGAGCTTTTCTAGTAACTCATGATTTATTGTGTTAAACTGTTATAAGAAATTGGCTTAAATGCAAAAGTAAACTTTCTTACAATTATGTATTCTTTTGAGAAATATTTTAACCGCAAATTTTATGTTTATCGTAGTAACACCAACAAATATACCATTCTTTTATTATTAAAATGTGCCATTCTTCTTCTATTTTACCATGTGGGTCTTGTTCGACTTGCATCATTCTTAACAAATTTTACTAATTAGGCGCTCAAAATAGCGTGGCATTTTTTCAAAAAGGGAAAGATAACGTTTACTTTTTGTATGCAAAATATATGTTGCCATGAAAACTATGAACATCAAATGTCAAATTCAAATTAGTGCATATGTACTTACGAGTACTTATAATTTCATATATTAACGTGAATTTTTCATTTGGCATTCAACATTTATTACGTTTGTATGGCAGCTGTTGTTTTGGATACAAAGAGTGAATCTTTTCTTGTAATTTTTTGATAAAATGTGAGAATATACTGAGTGACTACTGAATATGATTTATTAAGAATAAACTATCCAATAACTTTATTTGAAATGTTTTCTCCAAAACTTAGATATATCAACCGCTATTGAAATCTTAACACTGTAAAATCCTTAACGGGACGTACGGTATAAAATAATTAGCTATATACTATTTTGACTTTTGCAACAAAAAATTAAGTAATTTCAATTTCAATGGATTACCAAATGTCTATTCTAAGCAATTATTTTCTATTTAATTCTATTCTATTCTGTGCTATTTTATGTGAATGCAATACACGTTAAAAATAAAGTTTGGCATGATACCACAGTTAAAATTGCTAGGCAAGCAGCTATTGAGGGTTTGCCGAGCATAAAAGGTCCCTTGGGAAAAAATTAATTGTAACACACAATTGGTACTGAAAGAATGTGTACGTCAGAAACTTTTGCTTTTTGAATCGAAGAAAACAGCGGTGTTAAGTTTGTTTCATTTTATGATTCCTTTAAATGAATTTTAGGGGACATCAAGACATGAACGATGAAGTTTTAAGCAATGTCTTCAGAAAATTTTGCCAACTTTAAAAGTTGATTGGGTGATAGTAATGAATAATGCACCTTATCATAGTATAAAGTCGGAAAAAATCTCTACACAATGCTGAAAAAGAGCCTATATTATGAATTGGTTGTAAATAAAATAATTAAAATTGAAGCTCGTTATCTATAGCTTCAGTTATTATAATTGGTTAAGTAGCACGGTATTTCGCATTCCACAACATATGTTATTGATGTATTGATGAAAAATAATGGACGAGTAGTGCTGGGATTACATCCCTACCACTGCAGTTTTAATTCTATACAATTGGTCTGGGCTAACGTTAAAAATTATGTTGCTGCAAATTACACTGCATTTAAATTAAATGATGTATAAACTCTGTTTCGAGATGGCTTTACAAGAATAATTTCAGTTGTGTGGAAAAGTTGTGTCAATCATGTTCTTGGAAAGGAAGAAACGTCGGTTTGGAATTTGGCATTATAGAAGATGTGATTTAAGAAATAGTGATGAGAGAATTCGTATACATGTGATAACAATATGGGCCCTTTATAAATTACTTATACAATAACACTTACTTCTTTTTCTGAATTTTATTATAAAGCTTAATCACATTCTTCATGATTTTATACCATAGCCTTATGCCATTTAATTATTTACTATAGATATAGTGAAAGTTTTTGAAAATATAATAACGAAGTACTGCGGATAAAAAATGTTTTATGCATAGTAACAATTAAAATTGTTTTTATAAATTGTTATTTGTTGTTTGGTTATCTTGAATGTCAAATAAATAAGGTTAAGTAACTATTTTGAATTTCCCACTCATGTAATTCTAGTGGTGTAAATGGCTCTCAGTATGACCTGCCTTCTAATTTATTCTCTCGTGGAACGGGTTATAACTCTAAAATTAATAAAATCGAGTAACTACTTCTATATTAAGTCTGCCTACTGATTACATGCATCCTTACCATGCAAACAAACAAAACTGTTGTATGTATCTAAGTATACGTTATAAAAAAGCACTGATAATTTAATGAAAACGACTAATCGTAGGATTTATATACGACACAGATGATATGATATATTTGGTTTGTTTTATCTCTGAATTCTGGAAGTTTTAGTATGAATAGAGAGTGTAAAAGCATGAAAAGCCTTTAGAGGTAGTATGAAGCGACTGGATATGGCCATTTCGAATTTTCATAAACTTGCTTGATGTGGAATTGGCGATATTGGTAAAAAACCGCTTTCATTTAGATTACAGCATAGCGCTGTCATTATCAGCTACTAGTTTTATGGTAGCATATTACTTCTAAATAACAATTTGTAATAATATGAATTTTAATCGTTTAGCCTATGCGAAATAAAATATACCTCAGCAGCAGAAATAGAATTTTTAACTGCATGTATAAGTAATGCAAAACATTCACATTCTGTACGAATGTTATCTAGCGTCGAATTTTGATCAATAATGTAAAAATTGCATTTATAAGTAAAACTAGATTACGGTATTTATATCACAAAATGTTTGGAAAGGGAACAAAGTGTTTGAGCGCAGGGTTAAATCTTTGAATTGATTTATTTGTTAGTTTACTGCGCAGTTTCTCACGGAGTATATTCTAGTTATTGATTGGTTTGAGAACTGTCAATACATTACTACCTACTACAGACTGACTCGGTTCTGTAATTATTAACCGTTATCATATAATGTAATTTTAAGTCATGGCATTTCAATATAGTCATGCTATACATAAATAGTGTGGTAAGCGAAATTCAAATTAGCTTTAGGAAACTGACGGGCGTTTATGAAGTAATTTGCATTAATGAACATAGGTTTGACTCTAATTAACCGTTCGAAAGAATAAGGCATATTGTTCACTATGATCTTTAAATATATGTAATGAAAACTATAATTGAAGTTTTGGCAGTCAATTCTTTTTCTTACTATTGTTTAGAAAAACAGCATAATTATTGTATTACTTTAAATATGTTCTATTTTTATAGCCATATTTTTCCTTACCCCTTTGAAATCATGTGTAGATAGCTACGGTATGTAACATTATTGTAAATAATTACGATAACGTAAGTTAATCCGATAATATGTCATGCTCCTAAGTTAATTGTAACAACTACCCCAATTCAGTACCATAAAAATAATTAAAGCAACCGCACATTTTATTAAATAAATTCTGAACCAACCAACCATATAATTCAGTTCCTATTTTCGAAGCGAACGAGAAATCGTCAAACAATTAAAGTACCGTTGTTACTCAGTCAATGTATTGTTGAGAAGGGTTGAAGAAGCAGACACTAATCTCACTTAGTCACTAAAGGAGATGAATGCGGTTCTGAAAATAATTAAAATTGCTTCCTGTCGTATTGGTCATTTCAAATTTTACTATTCAGCGTCCAGCACTAACAGAGATAAAAATTAATGGATACACGTTTTCAATTTAGATTAGTAAAATCACTTATTATCTAGCTGTAGATTCTTTATCAAACTTAACGAAACTGTCACTCAAATCCGTTTCTCATTAACAGACAGCTTAAGAATTCCAAGAAAATACCAACATTCTGTTTCTAAAACACCAAGGAGGTTAAGGGATTTGAAATAGCCACTTTAATCATAACAAGTTATCTCTTCAAAAATGCAGTTCTAAGAACTACACCCGAGAGGACGTATTTTTCCAAAAAAATGTTGTTTTTCATTGGCGAACGTTTGATGTCATAGTGACGTCATAAAAAGAAAAGGCGTGCATAAAAATTACTATAAGAAATAATTTTTAGGAACCGAATGCGAATTTTTAGAGTCAGATTCCGACAGAGTTGAATAAGCATGTAAGCTTAAATTTTGGTAAGTTACTGGGTTTTTGAAAATGATGTAATTAGACAAACGTTGTCTACATTCAGCGCAGAAAACTTCCTGAGAGACGTTTGCGGATTTAATAATAAACCAGTACTTTGATGTATTAGTGAGTGAAGGATCACTACCAATAACTTTGGACATTGCATAAGGCACGCGCGCGGGTTTGTAAAACAGAATGCAACAACAGCTCTCTTGAAATTGTCGTTTAGGACACGAGAAGGAATACACAACTGTAAGTCAATAAACCTCTTTTTTTTTCTTTCCTGATTATATTGCCGAGTTTACGCTTGATCGAAGAAGTAGAATTAGTACGTACCAATGTAGTTTAATATTTAGTTAGAACTTATTGTTAGAATTTTTTAGTGCACTATCAGTAAGGGTACATCTGCTAATGTAGATATCATTATTAGGCTATATGTGACTGTCGTTAATTTTATTATTTGTAAAAATAAAGTAGCTTGTTAAGTTGTTCAACAGAGTTATCATTAATTACAATTTGTGGTAGAATATTCAAAATTTAAATTATTTCATTGTGAAGAAGCTTTTGTTCGATCGAAGCTACCGTTTCAGGTATAATTTTGCATTAGGACTAATTGGTTAGTTAATTTATGGACAAGGTTATTTGAAAGATTGAACGCGGATACTTAATATTTTTGGGGATTAACTTCCGTATATGTATTTTAGTAATTATTTAGCAGTGTTCGTAGTTCGATGTGAGTAGAAGAGTGATAAATATTGATAACTAGTATTGAGGTGACCGTCCTTCGATACCAGTCCGTAACCGACGGTCTAGCGCCCAATGAAAGAAGCCCAGAGAATGCAGGATTACAGGTAAGATATTTAAATCAGAATTGGTACATTAAATTAACGGTGGTATGCACTTTAGCCCTTGTAATTTATGACATTATTTGCATTAATCCCCATTATAAGGAAAACCCACGACCTACGCAAGCTCTAGTCGATATTAAACCCTTAATTCTTGTTACAGGCTTTTTCTCCCTAAATTAACAACATTAAATTCGTCGTATCAAATCCGCCCGTAGCAGGTAGTATCCCTGAATTTCAAAATTTATATTAGGCAGGTACCACCAAATGAGAATGCAGAAACAAGTTTCACACATGGACCTTTTTTAAAAACACAAACTAACGCTGTCCAAAAATTACTTGTGGAATTTGCTTTTAAGTTCAATAACAGTTTTTAAAATGCTAGTATGAAGCAAGCGCATCCCTCCTTATATATTATTTTTTGGACGTAATGGTCGTGTCCCATAACGTATGAAACAATTGTTAAGTAATTTTGTAACGGAAATATCTTCACATCTTTCACGGCATGATTTCACAAAACTATGATCGTTAATTGATTAGCATCTACACGATGTTTACAAGTGGTGATGCTTCAGGTGTATAAAACTTACGTTTTCAGAGTCAGCTATAGGTGACACTAGACCAGTGGTTCTAAACTAGTGTTCGCGAGCCCCTGGGGTTCGTAAGATGTATAAAGTTTGATTCGATGACTGATAAGTTTCAGTATTAGATTAAGTTCTACATTTAACCTGTTTCTGTATTTATTTTTCAGGTAAGTATATGTGTTAAATTGTTTCTCACATAGATATGGTGTGCAAACGGTAATAAAATTTTAATGCCTTTTTTGACAAAACAGAGTACTCGTTTTTAACACTGAGTTAGAAGTTGATTAAAGAGAGAACTTTTAAAATAGCTGCGAGAGTTGTCACAGGATGACTCGATCAGTATTCTTTTTCTACTAAAGTTAGAGGAATATTTAAATTTACATCTCCTTGAAAAGGACTACATACCCAGTTGTATGATAGGGATAGATTAAGTCAATTTAGAAAGTCGTACTCGAAAGTTAATTAGAGATTTTTCAGATGTTTGTCACGATCACAATGATCACTTGATAAAAGAAAGGGTTCTTCTAGGCGATACGAAGACAAAGTTCGCTCCGGTTGCACAGTAGAGTTAATTTCAAGGTTAAGAAGTTCTCTCCTAATTGTGGACATTGGTAAACAATCGTTGTCCACACGAAAGCAGGCGCCAGGTATTTCTTTAGGCAACGGAATGATTAGAACGACGAATCTGCAATTCCGCCAAATCCCAAATTATCACCCGCAGAACTCTTAAGTATAAATGAAATTATTCTAGCTTCTAATACACAATTGTAATGATGACAGTAATCTAACACGGTACAAATTTTATTTAATATTAAATCGAACTTCTGATAAATAACAAGAATTCAATTACTTTAATTATCAATACTCCTATAGTACACTAACAACCCAAGCATGAGGCAACTATGAACAAACGACGCGTGTAAAGTTATGTACAGTAATATGTTACCAGTGTAGAATTAACCATGTCGCAAGCAAATTGGCCAATCGAGCGCTAGCGACTTCTAGAATTAATGTTAAGATATTGGCGATTAACGAATAAGAATGACGGACCTCGTGCTCGTGATTGGTACAGTCATATAATAATTTTAATTCTCAGTTAGCTAGTATGTAACTACAGTTATGATAAGGCGATGCATGAACCAACTGTTACTATTTCTTGAGCGTAAAAAAATATGCAAAATCAACCCAACCCCAAAGACTTAATCAAATATAAAACTAACTCAACTCCAATGACAGCGAGTTAGAATATCCCACATAAAGACCAAAGTTTTCTCAAACGATAAGGTTATTTCTGTTAATTAAATTTAGTGTAATATGTTACGTTCAAAACCCTGCAAACAATTTTTCTTGCATTTATTTTTAAAACGCCCAAAAATTCCTCAACAAGCTTGATTTCCCACCATTTGAATTAGTGTTATTTAATAAAAATTCTCAAGTAATTACTTTATGTAAAAGTTTGCTTTATAAAATCAAACATCTGCTTAGGAAACAATGCGTTACAAAGTAGTTGCAATATTTCCTAGCACTTGCAGTGATTACATTTTAATTAAAAGCTGCATGCAAATGCACAGCTTTCTTCTAAAAAATAAGACCTTACCACCTGCCTACATCTACTTACAATGGACTTGTTATCTGGTATTCTGCAGCTGTTAAGATGTTACAAAGTAACAAGATTGTTTTCCTTTGTTTAAAAATCTTCTGATAATTGCGTTATCTGCTTGTTAGCAAGCTGTTACAGTTTGTATTTCGGCAGCTATTGTCTGGGAATTCTGCACACTTGGTTCTACGGCGATATCTTTGAAAGCCAAATACCCTACCCCCATACATTATTCTGGCCTTATAAAATAGAGACCGTGCTTTGAAAGAGACCATTAAAGATTGAAAAGTAAAGTCACGCTATTAAAAATGCTTTCTATGATAGTATAAGTGAAGTTGGTGGTTCTAGCATGCAGTCAATAAAGAAATGCAGTCGCATTTTTCCATCCACAACATGATACGATGCCAACTAGTTCAAGGTACAATTTTCTATTTTCGCAATTCTTTTTGATGCTGCTGTGGAGTATAGACATTTTATTTGCTGCTACTCATGAATATCCGATAAATTACCAACACCACGTTACCTTTAAATTAAAAATTTAATTATTCAAAGTTTTACTGTTTCTTTTGTCTTTATGTATAAACATTAACTAAAAGAACTTATGCCTCAATTTAAAAGTATTTAATATATGACTAATTTAAGTTAGGGTGTCTTATTTTAATGTTATATTATTTCTGAGGAGGTGCACTTCACAATGCAGCATGTATAGATAACTTATGTATATTTCTTTTACTGAAGTACTGTATAGTTTGTCTTATTTTCTTTTGTATGTATTTAAGGTGAACCATTAAGTAAGTATTTAGATTATAAGATGTTATATTTATTTTGCTTACCAATTTTTATATGTTATGACGCTTTGTTTACAATCACGATTACGCAACTTATTTGTTTTATTGTCTTGTAAATAGTCTTTCAAGATTCGATGTTAACAATATAGTTTTACAGAGGTTTCCAATGCGTTCTTTCAATTTCACCCACGCCCCTCTCCGACGTTTTTGAGCTAGCTCAAATTCTACCATTCTGTCCCCGTTCTGTTGCGGTATTCGGCAGAAACGATTTCTTTGCTTACTCTTACTGTTTTCTTTCGTGTTTGCGCGGAATACCGTAACAAATATAACAAATGAGGATGCAAACCACCTTCGATCATCAACGGTTCTTGGACAGCAATAACTAGAACGAATGGATATGCTCTCCACAGATAAAGAAAGTACTGCTAGGCGAGGGACAATCCAGCGTTGGCAGCCCTGACGAATGTTTGTAGACATTTTACTGTCTTCATTTGAAGCTAACAGGAAATAAAAAATACTAAACTTTTTATTAAATGCTTGTTTTTTTTCAATACCCAACCAGTTCATTCTTGTACGTAGGATGATTTGTTTCAAATTGAAGACGAATAAATGGTTTTAAACTGCTGTTGGCAAGAACGTTGTTACAGATTACACAAAACGGTTTACGTTCTGACTCTTCCCCGCTAATATAAAAACCCATTTCTAAATAGTCGCTATAATATTTTCGCTTTTTTTCACAACATCCCGAATGTTTGCATTGTTTTTATTCAGGTGGGATGATAACTCACCACAATTTTCAATATCACAACCTTGTGTAGTTTCGAAACCTGGTGCTGAAGATGAACGATTGACTGCTTGTTCAGCGTTTTGTCAGACGACTAAACAACGTTCTTAACCACCTATCCATAATAACATTTTGGAATAAAAATTATTAAAAGTTTTTTACACAACAAGAACTTCATTGAACAGAGCTACCCGAGCGTGTACTACTAATTGCGAATTAAAACAATCGTATTACACAAGCCTCCTCCGTACAACTTAATTCGACTCTACTCTCCTCGATGTGAACATTAAAGTCTGTATGCAACTAACGCACAAGCCATACAGCGGTGAATCTGGATTTGTCAAGTGGAAGAAAAAACTAAAATGTCACATTGCCAGTTGGGTAAGGTTCGTCGGCGACTCCGTAAATCAGACAGGTTCGCGCATGTCTGCTGATTCCAAAGTCTCGAGTTTGATTCCCGGCACGGACCGCTTGAAAAAAAGCTAGGCGAGCTCAAAAATAGATACGCTCTCTTTCGGATGATAGGTAAAATGTAGGTCTCGTATGTGGGTATTGTCACCCACGTTAAATCAAAATTCAAAACTTGCAGTTTTAAAAACTAACATTAGAAAAATCAAATGTAGGGGTGTAATGTTTGTCTCGGTAAAGTGGTCACATACAACAGAACTTCGTATCGTTAACATCGTTACCCAACAACAATTATCTTTCTTACGAAGTGCGGTTCACAAGACGATGGTTGCTGCAGCAGCCTATGTATTAATGCATTATTTAGTTTAAAAAAACAAATAAAGTCGATAACTGATTATGAAATTGATGATAAATTCATTTGTCTACTTACTGCCGAGTATAAACCATAAAACCAAAAATCAATCACGGCTATGTTACACAGACTTGCCAGGTACATACGCGCGTTTCACTTTTTTGAAATGACAGTGAAATATCAACAACCGGTAGGACGCCTCAATGATACAATGTTACGGTGTTCCGCTGTTGGCAAATATCGTGCAGGCTTGTTGCGCGATGTGGTTTCGGCACGAAGTTATGTTGCATGTTTGTACCCATCTTTAAAGATTTGACACCTCACAGAGGTTTGAGCTAATATTCAAAATTTTAACATGTATTCGTTGTGGTGCTTTATTATTATTATTGTGTTTTATATATATATATATATATATATATATATATATATATATATATATATATATATTGATATGATAACGCCGTACTCGGTGTAATAAACGTTCTACTGAACGCCACCGCTCTGTGTTCTCTCAATTTAATCTTTTACTTTTATTATTATGCCATGGCTAGCCCTTTTTTAATTTACACAGAGTGCACAGCGTTACGATGATCAATTTTCTTTTTCACCCCTTTATGATTACCTGTTTGAATTGATAAACGAAGTCAATCAACATTCATATAATGAAAGGAAATAATATTTACAATTTTTGAAATTCTGTAAATACACCTTTCGATCAATTAATATCATATGTATTATTCATCCCAAAATTTATATATTTTTAATTTAAAATAAAGTCATCAAAAACTACCTCTCTACATAAAAATCTGGAACGTTTCTAGACCTCTTTATGATTTATTACGTAAGTTTTAACGTATGCAATGTTTCTTGTTGACTTCTTTACAGGTTTTGGATAAATTGAATAAATTCAGTATTAAATTTAAATTGAAAAATATCTTAAAATTAAGTAGATTTAACCTGTGATCTCCTGATATGTTGTTTCGTGTTGTGGATTAACACCCCCTTATTGTTCTCAATCGAATACCAATGCTCTGCTTAGTTGAACCAATGTTTGAGTACAGTTACTCCTTGTTTTCCAAAAATCATCTCGTGCTTCTTTATTTTATATTTCTCTGTATATGCTTTGAATCTCTTCCCTTAAATGCTTTCGACGCAGATTAGAGTTGTACCACAATTGTACCAGAAGCCAATTAGAATTTGATTATAATTCAATTAGAATCCACTTAGAATTTGATTAGAATGCAATTAGAAGCCCTATATGATTATAAATATTTAATTTAAATTAATTACCCAATTTCTACTCACGTTTTCTGAGAAAAACGGCAAAAACTTTTCATATATTCTTAACACAATTTTTGTATGCACTATTTTCACTATAACATAAATTTGATATATTCTACACTTTATTTATTTGACGCGTAGATTTCTGGTTAACAGTGTCGTGGCTTCGACGTGCATCTAGTGTGGACTGAGCGGTCTTATCACCGGTGGGTGTTTATATAGCCTTTCCCACTACATTTGGGATTGGTTCTAAGCAGTATTACAGATTGTTGCGACCAACCACGTTTGTCTTTAATATTTCCAGTATTTCTGATGTAATTAATTCGGATTACCGTGTAATGGTGTTTATTTGCGATCTTTGATACTTTATTATTTATTATCTTTGCCAGACTTTCAACTTTACGTCTGTTGTTTTGTATGGATATCGCCTTTTGGATAATTGTACAAAATAAATGATGTAACTCTAATGCTGTTTTCGTTCATGTATTTATGCATCTTTGAAACGGCGTTTTCTTATTAAAGCGTTCATGGTCCCAGCGTAATTGCATGAAGATTTATTAGGTTTTCTCTTATCTTCTGCGTATTTTATTTTATAACTTGTAGAACACTTCTCAACGTATGTTTAATTACATTTACGATTATTTCTCTACTGAATACGCGTTCTATTGTTGAAAGATGCTCACTGGCATTACTTAAAATTAATTACGGTCTATATACAGGGTGTTAAATGGTTGCTATTTACATAATGTACGAATTACCTATTTTTCTGCTGAATAAATGCAGTTTTTTGATTCCTATTTGCTATTTATTGTTACTACACGACCCTTACTACTCAATACACCCCTAAACAACCCATTATCACAGCATTATATATATATATATATATTGATGTGGACTGATGCGGCCTGGCTGTGAACTGAAAGGGGCCCGGACGTTTGGCGTCCATAAAAGATGCTGTTGGCTTTAAATGAGTCTCAATAAACGATGAATATTTTAAATTTGTCCGTTGTTTAATTATTTGTGTTAGCTCTCTTCAAAATAAAACCACTACAATCAGACCTCAGATTTATGTTACGAAATATTCTTACACAGACAATCTTTCAAATACATCATTCCGTTTAAGGAGACTTACGGCGGTTTCCATTAATTTTTAATTCTTTCTATTTTTAAAAGCATTGAAATTATCTACTCACTTCTGAGTGACAATGAACTTTTAACGTCGTCAACGAACCCGTCTGTTCTATAATAACATCCACTACCAAATACTACGTATTATCAGATTAGCATGGTGACGTTTGAATAGCAACTGATCAACTGATTTGAACTCGCCACTCATTAACCTTATATAAGGACGAGCCTCTGTGGTGTCAGCATCTAGAATTTTCGAGTTATGTTCTAGTTATTGTACAATATTGTACATGCGGTGTTCGGTCTCTTTGTCGCACGTTGCGTGGTTAATTTAAGTTACTTCAAATTTGTAGTCGTAAATCTAATAGTAAAACTGCCATCCCTTGTTCCCTTATATCCTGCCATAAAAATTCCTTGTGCATGGGTGAATAAGTTGGACTAAGAGTAGTGAACAAACACTTTCTTATGGATATTGAAGCAGAACGGTCGTCGGTTTCTTCGTTCGGTACCGTAAGTTAGTCAAGTGCCGCAGATTTTATTTGTGAAACCCCTAAAAAACACAGTGCAAGTGTAACATAACACAGACTCAATTCGCATACAGTCCACTTGGTTGAAGGACGACGAACTGCAGCTTAGAACAACAAAACAACGCGGAGGTAAGTCGATATACAAATTTATAAGACCTCCGCGCAATAAACAAAATTGGCCTTCATCACCGGATTATTAATTAATTAATTAGTTCCCATCCTTTAAGCTCCTTATACTTAAATTTATAAAATTGTCGTAGTTTTTATTATGGTTAAACGTGTTACACAGAAAAGAACATCTTGCTTTCAAATTGAATGATAAAAATATCTAGTTATAACGGTAGATTTTACAATACATTCCTTATCCTTTGTGGCAAAGATTAGGGTCGTCGTCGGTATCTTTTTATGTAAACTATTTATGAGGGTTATTGTATCCTAAATCTTTACCTTATCTGTCATTTCAAGTTGGAGCAACCATTCGGGTTCATGCAACTTGTATAACAAAGGGGTTGAAATTTATTTGAAACGTTAAAAGCTTTGTGGGAGGAGCACTGTAGTTAGTTGCATTTTTCTATTAATAATTTAATTTCGTAGATTAATTATTTAGCGTATTCGAGTCACGCATTGTTTTTACATTAATTTTTATTGTCGTTCATTAATCATTAATTAAATATGGTTATATCAATTGATAAAGCTATTCTTGAAGCTAAATTTGTAGTTAAAATGTTGGACCATATATACAGTAAGATCAACCAACCGGAAAACGTATCGATTGCTTTAATTAGAGCGTCGATTAAAAGTGTCGAACAGATTGAAACGCTTTTCAAATCCTTTTGCAAGGATATTTTCTTTGATGAAGAAAGTGAACAATTGGATGAATTTTCTGCTCTTAGGGTGAAAATCGATGATTATCTATTAGATATTCGTATTATCGCTGAACAATGCGAATTAGATCGGGTAGAAAATAAGCCAAAGGTGGAAAATATGAATAATTCTTTTTCGTCGAATTTTAGAGGGATTCGCTTGAAACATCTTTCAGTCCCACGCTTCTCTGGACACATTTCAGATTTTGAGAGTTACAATGCAATTTATAAGCGGTTGATTCATGATAATGTCAGTTTGTCACCCGTTGAAAAATTTTGCCATCTCGTTGATACATTAGATGAGTCGTCGCGTGGCTTAATAAAACACTTGCCATTAAATGATTATGCATACGAGGAAGCCTATAAAATCATTACTAATCGTTTTCAGTCCAAGAGGTTATTACTTTCAACATATTTTAATGCTCTCGAAAAATGCCCTAAGGTCAGTTCCTCAGACTCGCATGCGGAACTCCGGCAATTAATTAGTTGTTTTGATGAAAATATATTCGCGTTAAGGCAGATGGAAATAGATTTATTAGATTTCATGTTGTTTAATTTGTTATCGAAAAAATTAGATACAAACATTTTAAAGCGTTTCGAATTAGGAAATAATGACGAAATTCCCTCGTTCAAAGATTTAAGGTCGTACATTGAAAAACAATGTAAAGTGTTGGAAATAAATGACATTGCTTCAGGAACATTCTTAAAAGCTCGAGATTCCGTGAAAGAAAGGGAAAAAGAAAGGTTTGTTAGCACTTCGGATAAAACCTCTTTAGTTGGTACCACCAATGATGTTAAAAATTGTAGTTTCTGTCAAGCTGTGCATCCTATTTATAGATGTAAGCAGTTTCTCGATAAAACCCCTCAAGAAAGATTTGAGGTGGTAAAGCTTAAAAATCTTTGTATCAAATGCTTAAATACTTCACATTCGATGAGAAATTGTACGTTAGAGTGGTCGTGTAGAAAATGTTATCAGTCGCACAATTCGTTGCTTCACTTCGATAAACAAGAAAAATCGGTGTTGCCACGCCGACAAACCCATCGTCAAAGGTCAGCGTCTCCTCGGAGAGCGGCGCCTAGACTTACTTCTACTAGTAGACCTAGTGAAGACAATCTGTCGTCGTCGGTTGTGCATGAACAACCTGTCACTAGTTCGTTGATTTCGACGTCATTAGAACACACAACCACGCTGTTAGCTACGGCAATGGTGTCGGTGCTTGAATATACAGGAACATTGCAATCTGTTCGTGTAATATTAGATAACGGATCCATGGAAAGTTTTATGACTGAAAGGTGCCGTCAGAAATTAGGTTTAAGGAAACGGAGAGCCAATGTCACTGTTCAAGGACTTGGCTTGAATTCGTCGTTGGTGTCTGGTGCACTATCGTGTGTAGTCAGTCCCTCGGGAGCACGGTCTCCAGCATATGGAATTGATTGTTATATTTTACCTAACATTTGTAATCAATTACCTTCGTCATCGATAGGGGTCAAGGAATGGTCGCGTACTCGAGGTTTGGCCTTAGCTGATCCTAATTTTAATGTTCCTGGTAAAATTGACATGCTACTCGGAGCGGAAATCTTTGCTCAGGTTTTGTTGAACGAGTCTCGTTGGGGTGTCGCTAACGAGCCAGTTGCTATTAAAACAACCTTTGGTTGGGTTTTAACGGGAAAGGTCGTTTCCCCGAATAGTTCTATTACGTCGTTGTGTGCTTTCGTTGAACCCTTAGACAGTGACATTCGTCGATTTTGGGAATTAGAAAATATTCCCTTCAAAAAACACATTTCTCCTGAAGAAGAAAGGTGTGAAAATCAATCTGTGGAAAGTTATAGACGTAACAAGGACTGTCGTTTTGTAGTGTCCTTGCCCTTTAAATTTTCGGAACCCTCATTCGTGGGTATGAGATCAATTTGCATTAAAAGATTTTTGTCGTTAGAACGTCGTTTGTTAAAAAATCCTGAATTGTATTCAGATTATAAAAAATTTATGGAGGATTATTTGACAAGCGGGCACATGGTTCAAGTTAAATCGCTTGAAAATTCGTCGGGTTATGAAAAAATGTATTACATTCCCCATCATGCTGTACATAAGCGGGATAGCACTACCACCAAATTGCGTGTGGTTTTCGATGCTTCGTGTCAGGATCAATCTGGAAAGTCGTTAAATGATAGCTTGGCTATTGGTCCTGCTTTGCAAAAGGACATTGCAGTTTTGTTATTGCACTTTCGTGTACATCCTATCGTAATTACGGCTGAAATTAAACAAATGTATCGGCAGATTTTGGTTAAAGATATTCATCGTGATTATCAACGTATAGTCTGGAGATTTTCTCCGTCAGATCCTATTATGGACTTTAAATTAAATACTGTGACTTATGGAGTCTCGTCGTCGCCTTTTTTGGCCTTACGTACTGTTCAAGAATTGGCAAGGTTAGAGTCGATTAATTTTCCTTTCGCGTCATCGGTATTGGCGAGCGATACCTATGTTGATGACTTAGTCACTGGATGTAATTCGATTGAAGCTGCTAATCAATTAATTGGTGACTTGAATAGTATTTGCTCTAGTGGTGGTTTTCAATTAAGAAAATGGAGTAGTAATTGCCCGGAAGTGATGTCCAACTTGAGGGAGTCCCTGTCCAGTTCGGACGCAATTACATTTCAAGATAAAGATAGTGGTTCAATAAAAATTTTGGGCCTTTCGTGGCGTGCTCTTACAGATGCATTTTATACAACTTAGACGTTGAAGAGCGCACTTGCACTAAGCGTAATATTTTGTCGGCTATCGCAAAATTTTTGATCCTCTCGGTTTGATAGCACCTGTAGTACTGTTCGCTAAACGTTTAGTTCAAGATCTTTGGCTTTTAGGTCTCGGTGGGACCAAGAGCCTCCATTGGAAGTCATACAAAATGGAAACATTGTTTGGGTGATTTGCCAGCGGTTTCGAATATTGAGATTTCGCGTCACATCGTATGTCATAATTTTAAAAAGGTGGAGTTGCATGGATTCTGTGATGCTTCTGAAGCCGGGTATGCAGCTGTCATCTATTTTCGTTCGATCGATCTAGAAGGTAATATTACCATTTCATTAGTATGCGCAAAATCGAAGGTTGCTCCTACTAATCGCGTTTCATTGCCCCGTCTCGAATTGTGTGCTGCCGTACTCTTGGCAGATTTAGTAGATTTCGTCAAAAATACTTATACAGATATTTTATCATTTAGTAATATTTACGCATGGTCAGATTCTACTGTTGTTTTGTCTTGGATTCGGTCTTCCTCCCATAAGTGGAAGACATTCGTTAGCAATCGTATTTCGCATATTCAAGAACGCATTCCTCCATCTTCGTGGTTTCATGTTAAGTCCCAGGATAACCCTGCGGATTGTGCCTCACGTGGACTTTTGGCTTCAGAGTTAGTTCATCATCCATTATGGTGGACAGGACCTTCCTGGTTAATGCGTCGTAATGAAGAATGGCCAGTAACATCGCTGCCAAAACTTATCGACTCATCTCAGATGGACGTCGAATATCGTACTCTGTCGTTAACAGTCGTTATGTCTGACAATTTCTTAGATATGTTGTTGGATAAATTTTCAAACCTGCAGAAAATTTGTAGGATTATTACATGTATTCGTCATTTCATTCGTAATGTTCAATGTCAAGATTTGCGTTCAAAATATTCTGATGGTTTGTCTCTAGCTCAGCAGCAAGAGGCTATACATTTATTGATTAAAAGAATTCAAACAAATGTTTTTGCTCAAGACATTGCAAATATTAAAACTGGAAAACTTGTTAGTAAACAACTTCGTAGCCTTAGTCCGTTTCTAGATAGTCATGATTTGTTGAGGGTAGGCGGTCGCCTACGTAACTCAGAGTTGTCGCATGATGCAAAATTTCCAATTTTGCTTCCTCGGTCGCATCGGTTGACTGAACTTATTATATTAGATTGTCATGAAAGACATTTACATCCTGGAAATCGAACAACACAATTTTTACTAACTCAAAATTATTGGATCTTGTGCGCCAAGAGGGCTATTCGGCAATGTCTGAAATCCTGCATTCGTTGTTTTCGTGTAAACCCTGGGGCTTTATGCCCCTTTATGGGGGATTTACCAGCTTCTAGGTTAACTCCAGGTAAGGCGTTTTACATACGGGAGTCGACTTTGGTGGACCTTTCTCTGTCACGATGAATCGATGTCGTGGCGCAAAATCATTGAAAGCGTACATTTGCTTATTTATTTGTTTCAGCACTAAAGCCATCCATTTGGAACTAGTGTCTAACTTGTCGACAGACGCTTTCTTGGGTGCCTTACGTCGATTTATTGCGCGAAGAGGCAAATGTATTCAAATCCATTGTGATAATGGTACTAATTTTGTTGGGGCCTCTCGTGAAATCTCTCAATTGATGCGCCATTCGGCAGGCGTTGAGGGAATCGAATTTGTGTTTAATCCTCCTGCTGCTCCTCATTTTGGTGGGTTGTGGGAGGCCGGGATTAAATCGGTAAAATCCCATTCAAAGAGAATTATTGGTGAACAAATTTTGTCGTTTGAAGAATTCTCGACGGTATTGATTCAAATCGAAGCGATTCTCAACTCACGTCCACTATGCGCACTGAGTTGCGAACCGCATGATTTCTCGTATTTGACCCCGGGTCATTTTCTTAATGTTGAACCAGTTTCGGTGTTACCAGATCCAGATTTGTTGTCCATAAACCCCTCTCGTTTGAATCGCTGGCAATTGTTGCAGCAAATGCAACAAGGGTTTTGGAAGCAATGGAGTGCTGAATACCTGCACACGTTGCAGCAGAAAGGTAAGTGGTTGAAGAATTCCGCTACCCTACCTATTGATTCGCTTGTCCTCTTGAAGGAAGAAAATAACCCCCCTCTACAGTGGCGTTTAGGAAGAGTAGTAGATGTTCACCCTGGTAGAGACGGTATCGTTCGGGTAGCTACAGTCAAGACATCCCAAGGGTTAGTTAAACGCCCTCTAGTGAAACTATGTTTACTGCCAGTTACTTGATATTTAATGGTATGTACACATATATTCACTTATATAAGTTTGTCGGTTAGGTTTCTTAGTTAATAGTTCTAATTATTTTTAAATATAAAATAAGTTAGTTCATACTTATTTTGGTGGGCGGGATGTTCGGTCTCTTTGTCGCACGTTGCGTGGTTAATTTAAGTTACTTCAAATTTGTAGTCGTAAATCTAATAGTAAAACTGTCATCCCTTGTTCCCTTATATCCTGCCATAAAAATTCCTTGTGCATGGGTGAATAAGTTGGACTAAGAGTAGTGAACAAACACTTTCTTATGGATATTGAAGCAGAACGGTCGTCGGTTTCTTCGTTCGGTACCGTAAGTTAGTCAAGTGCCGCAGATTTTATTTGTGAAACCCCTAAAAAACACAGTGCAAGTGTAACGTAACACAGACTCAATTCGCATACAGTCCACTTGGTTGAAGGACGAGGAACAGCAGCTTAGAACAACAAAACACCGCGGAGGTAAGTCGATATACAAATTTATAAGACCTCCGCGCAATAAACATGCGGCTTCCCTCAGTTATACTCAATTGATTAATTTCATAGGAAAATCTGAATGATAAATGTAATGACTACTCAATTAAATTTCTTTTTATGCACTTGATTACGCATAATGAGCACCGTGGAATGTATACACATTACTAAATTATCTAATTAAGGATGAAACTCTTTGAAAGTCCTCCTGTGCGCAGAATATAGCAAATACCGTTATTCTTATCTTAAAACGGCATTTTTTCGTCATTAAGTTTAACTAATAAGAATGAAAACTCCTTTAGTCACGATCCCTAGGCATTTATACTCCATATACCAAGCGCTTCTCTATACAAACAAATTTCTACATAATATTTGGCGTTTTCGTAAATTTTCTAAAGTTAAGGCGGAGTCGGATGTTTACGAGATGATGTTATATGACCTCTCGATGAACTTTAATCGCCTACAATCAATATATTATATGTATACACACGCGCGCGCACACACACGCCCACACGCGCACACACACACACACGCACACATGAATCTGGTACAGCCGAACGCTATCGATGTAAGGATGCAATACAAAATATGAATTTTTACCTTACCTTGCTACTTATCCTACTTGGCTAGCTCAGTGATTAAGTGCTGAGATTTTATAAAAATGAAATGAAACACAAATCTCAAGAAACATTTATGAACAATCTTCTATATATTCAACTACGTCTTTCTTTTACATTATCTCAATAATCTCTTGCATACACGATATAAATAACGAATATCGATACAATTTACAGCTTAAGTTTAGACAGAAAATTTACTTTATGACTTCTTGCGTATTAAATAATATTTACCTAATCCTCATTAATTTTATTCAAAATCTTAACATTTCAAAACCACAAGATTTTCATTAAAAATGTTCTGGATAATTCAATTATTATTATTATTATTATTATTTGGGTCACCGTAGTTGATCAACGACGCTGTACAGAATTTTTGTAAGGGTCAAAATGCTTCGAGTTTTAATCTCAAAGTTGCTGAAATCAAATAAATAATCAAATAAATAATAAATTTTATACATAAAAAAAATTTAAACTTATTGTAGGTTAACGTACTTAATATACCAATTGTTTCTAGGTTTGAAGCAAATTTGTACTTGCGGTTTGAATCTTCTGATTTGTCTTTTGGCTACCTGTCTTTGCTTATAATTACTATCTAAAATATGGTTTCCATCTTTAATCAATCTTCAGACGTAGAAGTATCTGGTAGTTTGCAAAGTACATTTATTAAAAAAATTTAAATAAGCGTGTAATATTATTTATGATTAATTGTCATTTTTAAAATAATTATGTTTCATAACTCATCTTCCCATTTTTAATATTATATGTGAAACGCCGACAGAATTAATCAATGAATGAATGAATTACAAATTACTCGAAACTTACATGTTGCTGTCAAAGAAATGAATGAACCGTTCCCCGCTAAATCTCGTCCTTATATAATAAAATTTTAAATACGTAATTTTTGCATTCTATTCCAGATTATTTCCGAAGTTAGTCACTCGCGTGATGCAATTTTCTACCGCGATTTCTTGCTTTATCTCTAATAAGCTGTTAGTTTTTAAAATTTATAGCGATCGTACAAAGTCTTCTATTCTTTGTTAACGAACGAAACCAACCGCTTTTCTACGACTTCTGTACTATAATTAGTGCTACTAAATGCGCTATCTCATCTCGATTATAGCCTCCAGATAGTAGTGCTTCTTTGAATTGGAGCGTTTATTCATATAAGATAATTCATTTGTTGATTTAATAGTTTTGAGAACCTTTCTCGAAGAAATGACGTATACTTTTATTTATTTAACGTAGTTATTCGAAAATTCTGAAATTAACTTCTTTGAAATAAAGCTTCGCTTTATTCAAATCTCATAAAATTGGTATTTCTAACGAGAATGGATGTATCATGAAACTTGTTTTAAATGGCATATCTTAACACTGAAATTTATTTATTATTTTTAAAGTGGACAAATGTAAATTAGCGTATTACGTTTGTTAAATAATGCTTATTGTGGCATTCCCAAAGATAGATTTTATCCTAGGAAAGTACGGATTTTAGCTTCGCATATCTTAAAGAAGATAGCTCAACATCGAAGTTGTTTAATGCGGGTGGTTTTCTGTCTACATACGAGCAATAAAACTTTGGTGTAGGAGAATAATAGTTACACATAGATTTTAAACTAACAGTACCAATTAATGCTAATTTTGCAATTGCGCTTCGTTCTTATGATTTATTCATGCAATAAAACATGGATTAATGTTGCGCTTCATTCTTAAACGGTATCACAACACTTTATGCACTTAAAACGTTTTTTACGAGAATACATTTATCTTGCTGAGGGAATGTTTATACAGAGTAAAATTAATTATTGGACAATATTACTTTTCTCCGTTTTGGGTCTGTTTTCTGACAGATTATGTGAAAAAGAATACCCCACCCAAAACGGAAGAAAGTAAAATTTCCCAATATTTAAATTTTACCTTGTATACGCGTATAAGTATTCCCTCAGTAAGATAAAAAGATTCCCATGTAAAATAACACTCTTTAAGGTCACATACCATTTAAGAACGAAGCCCAATTTTAAATTCACTGATTATGTTGATTCATTTCAGCGGTGTGTAAATAATTACTCCAGAGAGATACCATAAAGCTAGTTTTTATTTTAAATAAAGCATAAATGCGAAGCCCAAATTTTAAATGCGTGAAAATAAAAACCTTTATTTTCAGCCGTGTGTAAATAATTATTATATTCTGAAAAATATCTTATAATAACAAGTGTTCATTGCATTTACCCTAGAGGGCGTTAAAAATATCAATTTTACGAATTTATAGAGCAAAGCATATTATCCGTGTGTAGATATTCTTCAAAAAAAACACGCCAAACAAGTTTTAGTGCATTTATGGAAAGAATGATAGTCCAGAAAGTTCAAGCATTTACGTTATTTAATAAAAGAATACGTCATTTTTTCTAGAGATGTTCTAAAAGCTATTAAGTAAGCTAATTATTTTCTATCAATGAATAAACGCTTCAATTTGAGGAAGCGCTACTATCGGAAAAGCTATAAAAATAGATTAGAACGGGTTTAATAGCTCAAAAAGAGAGAGAGAGAAAGAGATAACAACGGTTAGGTTGTAATTCATTAGCAAAGAATGGACGACGCTTTACGATAGCCATAAATTATACCTACAGCAATTAGTTAGAGATAAAGCGCGAAATTGGGGCGAAATATTTTTTTTTTCGCATTCCTTGGGTTATTGTCACTCTAGTGATTATGTTTCTGTTAAACATTCCGTTGATGATAAAGGTTTATTTATAGAATCACGGTATTGTCCTGGTAAGGTAGAATTTTCGTGACAAGTTTAAAATTCAATTAGAGAAGGTTATTCTGTTTGCAGTACCGTTCTCTTGTGAATGTTGTACCAGATTGACTTAATAAAATATTAAAATTATGTTACAATTAAAGCAACAACATGTTATGAGATACCTTATATGGATGTAAATTATACTTTCTTAAGATGCGTAGTAAACCGCGCTAACAGGTGAACCGAACCAGTATTATACGAAATTTCAGGAATAGACGTTTATGATTTTTCTTTAGCGTTAAGTAATACGTGCAGTTCCAAATTTTGGTTTTGAATACAATTTCTTCTACTTTTATTAAATTTTCAGTTCTGATTTTCCAAACTTACGACGATTTGGAATATATGTTTGGAAAACGCTCAGAATAAACCCTCAACGTCTGTGCACTATATTTCTTACATGGCAGTGGTGAAGACGAAATTTCAATGTTGCAAAAAAGCCTTGAATATGCTCAACAGAAATGGGTCTAGTACACTTACGTCAGACATCCCTATGATAAGGTAAACGGGTTCGGAGATGCGTGCATTTTCATCTTTAACTTGGTGCGTGCGTTGAGTAAAGTATGACTCTATCCACGAAATTGCAGACTCAGAAAAATTGTTCAAACATTTTAATTTAGCTAAGAGGATATTAAAGTCAACGCTATACTGAAGTCTAATATAATCAATACTCGTAGTGTCAGTTTTTGACAATCTTGCATCATCAGTAACTCTTAAAAGAGCAGTGCACGTACTATGATTCACAAAACCCGATTGATATATATCTGGTAACTTATGTTGCATTAAAAATAACATCATTTGATCAAATGATAGGTATTCCGCAGATTTAGGAAGAGCTGGTTAAATGCTAAATGGACGACAGTCTTTTGCAAGTACGTTTTTTGTGGTAATGGTTTAAATATGAAGTTGTGCGAAAAGATGTATGCTTTTGATTTAATGCGCAGTGCAGACTTTGAACATCATCGGTCGACACTTCATTATAGATACAAACTGGGGATGTGAAGAAAGCGCTATTTGTGTTAAAACTTTGATTGTGTTTTGCTTAGTTGCATTGTCTTGCTTTTTATTTGTAGAAAAATGTCGATTTAAAATATTTACACATGTGCTATAAGGCATCTGCACTAGGGGCTTGTCGATACCAGCTTTTTTAAAGCATTCCAAGCTCTTCGAGAATTAGTATTTAACGTTATAGAATAATAATATTTTAATTTAGAGTACCTGATCTACTGCTTGGTTTTATTACGTATACGTTTATAACGGCCATAGTTCAATGCAGTTTTACCTTTCTTACAAAATGCAAGTGCACTGTCTTTTATTCGTTTTGTTTCATTAATTGTAGGAATTAATCTTACATTTGATTTTCCAATACTCCACCCGAAGGTACTACATTGGTCAGGATCGTATTATTTTTATCTGGGAATTTTGATTTGTGCAGAATTCTTGCTATTTCAAACAAGGTGAAGATCTTTAACGTGCATGACAACACTCATACACGAGACCTACATTTTACCTCTCATTTGAGTGAGGGTGTGCTTATTTTTGTGAAAAATGGTCGCCTGGTAAAAGAGAAGTAGCATTTTTTACAAAGCACATTCTGAAAATAATAAGAAATTATCAATTGTTCAGTTGAACAAATCGAAAGTGATAAGATGCTCTCACATATAAACTGCAATGACGACTGTATAAACGAATTTGCTCACAAATCACCTTTTCGAGTCTCTGATTTTAAGGTGTACTATACAGTTAGTTGTTTATCCGTTTCCATTAACTGTTTATAAATTATTGTGCGTGCTGTGCTCATTTAAATAAAGATTCTACTACCATTTTAGTATTACTACATTAATATACTTTTTCACTCTGTGATAATTAATATAAATTCCGTGAAAATTTGCGTTACTCTTTTTTCTCTTAGTCACTAGCTCGAACGGAATTCCCGAAGCAGAGTTTTTACATTTTAGCACATTGCAAAAGTTTAGAGGTCAACAGCACGATGATATAATTATTTTAAAATGGCATGGATTAATAGAACACAATGATGTTGGTAGCTTGTAGGTAGAAATTAAGCAATGAACGCTTTGCTTTTATGTCTTTTTCAAGGTAGCAGACCAGTCATGAGGGTAAACTAGCAATATCTCAATTACTATGTTAGTATAATTTTAACCATACAACTACACGAAACCGCTATTTATGTAAAGCAAATTGCAACTAAATGGTAATAGAGGGGCGTGAAACGTCATGCACCTTAAATAGGTAAACGCCGCCGTTTTCGATTTCATTTCTTCTTCAATGAATGCTTTTTCACATTAATCCTACACTATTAATAATAATAATAATAGATCTATTGTTGCCATTTATAGTTTTCTCCCATTTCTTACTTAATATCTGTGTAATACAATAACCGTCAATTTGCATACAAAAGCTTCATTTTCACAGTGTGGCTTGACGTTTGTAGTACTTTTTAAATTTTTATTTTATTTTGCAAAAGTTTTATTTATACGTCATACAAAATTAAATTATTAATGACCATACTGAAGATCGGTAATTACCATAGCATAAAATCTTAATGGAGATCATTGCCCTAGTCCTACTTTATTAATTTAAACAAATATTTGCAGTTGGTTTTGAATTTTTATTCCTTATTCTTGTGATCTATAAAGGTATTAAAATTATTTGTGTAGAGAAATTGTTAAGAATTTTACAACTTTCTTAATTACTTTTGTTAGATATGCTGACTTCTTTGTTTTCATTAATAATTCCAATTCTCTTTCAGGTGTGCTGGAAATTTTGAACGAGTGTGTTCTTCAGGTAAGATATCCTTTGTAATTCAAAATATAGAAATAAAGTTAATTATGAATTATGTTATTGTATTCCCAACGAATGCTTTTGTTATTAATATAATTTAGCATTGGCGGTAACGAAAGTACGTTTATAAGCTTTATGAAAAAGACTTATTGCAATTGCTAAACCTCAACTAATTAACAATATTTCAATCGCAACAATGCACTAGTTTTTTTATCAGTACATACACGTAACTATTTATAGTTTGAAAGAAGCTCAAAAAAATACAGAGTAAGTTGAGACACAGTTTACATCAAACTTTTATCTTTCAGGATGTTCTAGTCGTACGATCTCTTTGTGCTGAACTTCCAGAATATAGTACCATAAATCATCACATCAAATTGTTTAAATTACAAGCAGAAAGCAGACTAGAATGAGGAATGTAGAATATGGACCAGGTCATAAATGTGTACCCCAAATGCAACTTATTATATTTTGGTGTGGGATGCCATTTTGGGTTCATTGATTCTAATTTCTTAACACAAAATATTAAATATTAGGGCTATAAAAAGGATACAGTTTCATCGTTAACCATTAAAAATGTCTAAATTTTATTGTAGAATAAAAATAAAAACTTTTAAATATTTATTGATATAAATTTTAAAAAACTTTTGTCACACACTTTATTTAATTACAATTCAAGGAAAGCAAGTGATAAGATTTAAAAGAATTACTTTGCCAAGTGGTTTTGATTGTTAAGTTGAGCATAATTGTTTGAACCTAAGCTCTTAGGTATGTTGATGTCGCTTCTGTTTTAATCTTTCTTTGTAATTTTTCTGTTACTATAAAGCTTTTACTCAATTTGTTTCAAATTTATCTGAATATTTTATAATTGCTTGGGGATTGTACGATGGTTTTTTCGGGAATAGCGATAAAGAGAACATTTCATTTTTTCGATGTTTTCACCACTACGTTATGCCTTTTTCGTGCATTCAAGCCAGTTATTGAAACGTCTATTCATTACACTCACACGCATGTAATTTTTGATTTTAGGATAGGTAAGAAGATTTCTTGAAGCTAAATCTGAATATTCACTAGAGGACTCATTAATTGACCAGATTTGCCTACGAAGCATGCGAGCACCGTTTTAGCAGTACTTTGCGATCTAATATCTTTACTTGGTAAAAATTCAGCTTGAAACGTATTCCTGTGACAAGGCCCGCGTTGAGCGCTGCTAAAAGGGTGCTGTGACAAGACCCGCATTGAGCGTCGCTGAAAGAGTGATATGAAAATGATATAGCAATTTGTAAAACTTGAAATTGTTCACTTACCTTCCCTTTTTAACTTTACCTGGCTAGCTCAACGACATTGACGAAGTTTTCAAAATGAAATCAAACACAGCAATATTACAAAGTATTTATACAGTATGAAATGTTTTCTCTCATACAATAACATTTACAACATCGTTTCATTCAAACATAACAATTTCTAAGAAGTCTAAAAATAAATGTTCCTTACCTTATTTTAAATTTACATAACTAAATTTATTCTTATGGATGGTTTACCTGGTTATGTTTATTGCCACGCTTGTAAGGTTTGTTTGACCAAAAAATCCTTGACAGATGATCTATTAAAAGGTCAGAGTATTTCGAACTCTGAACACAAACTCCGGTAAAACATCTTTCATCATCATCATAGTGTCTTTAGTCCTGAAACTGGTTAGACGCGTACCTTCATTGTTTCCGATTCTGAACTAACCTACACATTTCCCCCGAAATTTGCACAGTCTGCATCTATCACCATTTGATCTAAGTTTACATCTACTTCTTTTTTCCTACCTCTGCTTGTAATATATCCCATACTATTCTCCAACAGTGCCTTAGAACGTATTCTACTCGTCTATTTCTCCTATTTTTTCCACCGATATCTTTATTCCCCTACAGTTTCTATAACCTAGTTGTTTTTAACTTTGTCTGTCCATGCCATCATCCTCATACATCTGAAGCACAACATTTCAAAAGTCTGCTACCTTTATCCTGTCTGCTTTTCCTACTGTCCGTATTTCATAGGCATACTGTGCTGTGCTCCATACATATGCTTTCAACAATTTTCTTTTATGTTTGTTGTCTTTGATCATAGGCGCTGTTCTTTCTTGTTAGGTGCAGTTCAGTCCCCTTTTATTGTTTTACAATTATATACCCCATTTCTTCAACATTCAGTGGTTGTGAAGGAGGGTAAGCAGCCTGTGGCTGCCAAGTACCCCGAGCCTTTGAAGTATTGCCGATTTAATATTTTTTCAAGATATCTTTTCGCACAGTCAACATTAGTTGCAGATATTTCACGACCAACACCTGTAGTTGTTTATAATAATCATCAGATTTATCTGCGCTTATTTTTTCGTCATTAGGTTTTCCGTTTTAAAACTGGTTGGGCACGTACCTCCACTTATTTATATTCTGAGCTAGCTTACACAGTTCCCTGAAATCCCACACAGCCTATATACAGCTTGGTTCCCCTTCTATTGTTTTCTAATTATATGCCCTATTTCACCGAGGTTCAGTGGTATGTGCAGGGGGTTAAGCAGCCCGTGGCTGCCAAGATCCCCCAACACTTAGACATTTGCCGAATTAATAGTTTTCCAGTAAATCCTTTCACACAATTAATATTATTTGAAAATATTGCACAACCAATACCTGTAGTTTCTTGTAATAATCATCATGTTTAAGTACAGTTATTTTTTGTTATTAGTTTATCCATCTCGGGACTGGTTGGATGCGTACCTCCGTCGATTTCTATTCTGAGCTAACCTACACATTTCCCTGAAATTACTACAGTCTACATCTTTCGCTATCTGTGTGCAATAGTCTAACCTAGGTCTACATCTACTTCTCTTTTTTCCTACCTCTGCTTCTAATATATTCCGCACTATTTCCTCATGCCGTAGTATGTGATCTATCATCCTATCTCTCCTATTTTTTTACTGTTTTCCACATATTTATTTCTTCCCCTATCATTTTTAGTACTTTTTGTTCTTAACTTTGTCTGTCCATTTCAAAGGCTTTTACCTTTTTCTTGTCCGCTTCTTCCACTGTCCAGGCTTCACAGCCGTACAGTGCTGTGCTCCACACATGTTTTAAGTAATCTTTTCCTTGTTTCTATGTTTGTTGTCTTCGAACACAGTAGTTGCTTTTTCTTATTAATTGTAGCACGACCTTGTACTAATCTTTGTTTTATATTATTTGCGTTATTTGGCTTCCTAGGTAGCAGAAATCCTTAACCTCTTGTAAGTTCTTGTTACCTATTTGTATTCTTGTTTTTGATTTATTTCCCCCTCCTTTGCATACTAGTACTTTAGTTTTATTTTTGTTAATTTTTATACCATATTTCTCTGTTAGAACTGGTTCCATTTCATTAAGAGTAGCTTCTAACTCTTCCTTGCTAGGTGCTAATACCGCTATATCATCTGCAAATCTAAGCATATCAATTTTTGTCCTTGTATAGTAATTCTAAATGCCTTCCTTTACACACAAAAAATATCCTAAACTAGATACAAATTCTCTAGAATCAGTTACAAATAAATTTAAAAATAATTCTTGCAGAATCCACAAAATTGTTCCTCGCAATTCAAAAACTTTTTATTTGAAATTGACGTCAAACTAGCCCACGAGCTTTTCCATTATTTAAAAAAATCTTCATGTCATACAGCAGTTACCAAAGTACATTATCCTTAACTCTTCCTTTCAATTATTTAATAAAGTTTTAAAATAGTGTTATATTGAAGTATTTTTCTTATTCATTGTAATTAATAATTCCATTTTTGTATGTAATTTGCTTTTAAAAACATCACTTGTATTTTCATTGCAACCTCGCAACTTTTAAATTATAGTATGCTTACTACATACTTAAATACTATCTTCGCATAACAGCTGCTCGCGACTTAAATTTCAGAATCGAATGACCGAATCGAATGATTGAATGAATCTCGAATCAATAAACGCTTCTTTATATACTCTAAATTATCTATATTCAGAAGCTAGTAGAATGTTGTGGAATATTATTATGCAAGGTTCTCGGAAAAACTAATTAGCGTCTAAAATCGCAGAGTTTTTTCCACGTAATATTGTTCCAGTTATCAGTGCGTGCTCTGTTTGTCCTTGTTTTACACATATACTATTATTGTGGCGTCGCATACTAATGCTAAAGATACTCGATTTTATCGGATATTTCTGGGTTTTCCGTGTTCCGGCCGCTTCTTGGTATAAACGATTATTTATTACAGTTATTTATGTAGTTCTAAATCCCAATGACTCATGCTTTTATGTTCTATGAAATTCTTTATTTGGAATAAATTGCTATACTCCACGGGGTAATTAATTTAAACTTTAATTGCTTTTTAATGCAAAGGGGGGGGGGTGCGTTTTATAGACAATATTTGCTTTCATGTATCAGTACACAAAATTAACTTTAATTTTGAAGTTTGGGGTTTAAAATACACGTTGAATGTAGTTTCTTAAGTTAAATTTTACAGTATCTTACAATTAAGTATGTTTACACATACAACTTACGTTAGTTGCTATTTATTTACAATACGCCTATAGCATACAGGGTGATTATTTATACCCGCGCAATTGAATTTTTCGCTTGTACATCAATTAATAAAGGCACGCTTGTATTATACAGGGCGAACCACGAATTTTCGGAAATTTTCATTTTTGCCGGATTCTTTTATATTTTAGTGGGATTTATTTGTATAGTTTGGGTTTCAATGATCTCTCGTGACCCCTTATCACGTCAATATATACTGTGGATTGTTGACTTTGTAAAAATTTATCCACAATTGATCACACGTAGTGATGCATAAACATCTTTAGAAGATCCCTGATTGCAAATTTTCAGCACTGCTTTGCACCATTTGACAGAAATCCTTTTTTACAGTAGTCGATAGATCATGCGGTATCTAAGGGGAACAATGTTTTTCGCTGCTAAATGCTTCTGTAATATAGAGATCCGATTAATGTGGGTTGATGCCTGAATCTCTTCACTCAACGTACAGAATCGATATTTCTCAAATATTGCAGGTTTGTCCTTTGAACTTTTGAAACTCGCTATACTCCGTTGTCTGAGATACGTTTCATTACAAAATGTTGAAATCAAACGTGCCATGCACTTTTGTATACTATTGTATACATAATAAATCAACGCACGAACGTTTTCACAGGCTAATACAAATAAACCTTGCACTGTGGAGGAACGAATGCATTTTGACAATTCAATCAAAACGCCAAAATCTTGATAGCTAGCACGTCCATGCATAAGCATCGCTCATCAAGTGAACCGATGTTATCAAATTTGCGGCATAACGAAAGAATGTGTGCCACTATCAAATCCTCGGTTTCATTCGTTAGGCATGTCAGATATCTACCGAAAGAACAATAGTATAATACATCAAGTTCATTTCTAATATTTTAACGGCATCATTTAGAAATATACAATCTCTCAATGTCATCATAACTGCGATATCTATTTGGTTGGAACACAGCCCCAGCACCCCTAGTTTAAGCAGCATAATGTTTTTTTTTTTGTTAATAGTAATCATTTATTCCTGGTTTTTACTACTTCAACCAGCATCAAGAAGTACGTGTCGAACGTTGCATATTACTTATAATATTAATTTAAATGTAAATATTGTGAATAAACAGTTTTTTATCGAAAGAACTTTTTGATCATTTAATACTGGCTCGTCACAAGACGTACCTATGTTCTTGTCATGTTTCAATTAATTGCTTACACATTGCGTCTTTATTTTGGGTATGATTTTCTGCAAATAATGCTTAATGCTTATGATTTCTTTATACAATACAATTTTCCACAAAACTTTGTACAAAAACTATGTTCAGGTTTTGATATTCACACCTGTCTTTTTAAAAATAATCTTGTATAATTCAGGTTGTCTCCAACTTAAGTTATCAAATTATTTTACAAAACTGTTCCTGTATATGGCAAGCAATTAGCCTTAAGTTTTATCAACCAAAAGCTGCAGGCACCCTCCCATATTTTAAGTTAGACAACAATGAATATGTACAGGGTGTACAGGGTGTTCTAAATTGGATGTTTTAATAAGAAAATTCGTTAACTATAACAATTATAAAAAATGGGCCACGCATCCTCGATCACTTTTTTCGAGAAAAACTCGACGTTGTAAACCAAATATAGCGCTTGGTTTTCGTTTTCGAGTTATAGCGGATACATAGAGATATTTTGGTTAGTGATCAAATTTAAAGAGAAAAACAGTTATCGTGCCCTTCTGACACTTTTTTAAAGGGAGTGGAATTGCCAACTCGGTTTTTTAAAGAAAAGTATTTTTTCGAGTCATGATATAAAGTTGTGTTTTTTAAATACAAATCATGGTTGCTATTGCACTTTAAAACAGATTTTTTCCTTTTCAGTAGTATATACCATGAGGGTCTAGGATTTCATATTAACACCATTTCATCAAAAACTAAATGTTTTTATAAAAAAACACATTCCACATATTCAAAGTAAATTTTGAAAATGTCCTCTATTTCTAGCAATACCTAAATTACACATCTTTGATAACACTCCTAACTGCATTGAGAACATGGATATTTGAAACGAAATTGAGACATTTAATAAAATTCTCTCTTAGTTCGTTTATGTTATTAAAGGTTGCCTTGTATAAAATGCTTTTTATGTGTCCCCAAAAAAAAAGAAGTCGAGTGGTGTTAAATCGAACCGTAGTGGTCATCTGACTGGTTCCTTATTTCCAATCGAATTATTTATAATCTGGACTTAATGTTGAATATAAAGATGGAATTTTGGCTTTAATTTTTATGGCTGCTAAATTATTGCACAATTATAGGGTGGTGCACCATCTTGTTGAAAGAATACGTTTTTTCCCTCGTGCAGTAGAAGCATGACATCCAAAAAATCTTCAATAACATGTTGGTTCAGTATTTCAATGGTATCTTTGCCTATTTAAAATTCCTTGAAGAACGTTATAAGCTTGAATACGATTTCCAATTAGAGCACACCACACGCTAAAACCAACTCTTCCTTGCTGTTGGACAGCAAAATTTCAATAAGGATTAACATTCGACCACCAGTACTTGTTATGTCGATTAAAATTTTTTATAGTACTAATGTAAGTTTCCTCGGATTAAATTATATTTTCATAAAAATTTGGATTTTGCGGAATGTTTTTGTAGGTACCAATTTAATTCGCCAATCAGGATTAGTAGGTTGCAAATGTGCGGTTTTCTAATTGCGTATGACCTAAATTTCTTTTTTGTAGCTCAGCTTTTTGAAATTCCAGCTTCTGTTTCAATTTGGCGATAGGATATTGAAGATTTGCTACTATCTTGATAGAAGCTTTGTCCATATCTTGAATATTGTAATTTTTTGTTCTTGGTGTGTAAAAATATCCATCATTGATCAAATTTTCTTTCAATTTGTTAAAAATGGATTTATGAGGTTGTCTTCGTTCTGGGTCATGATTGAAGTATAATTCGACTGCAGCAACAACTTACATAAACTACGTTACTTTGTCACCGCTTTAAATGACGGAAACCCACTATCGGTAAGCTACCAACGGAATATGCGTTTCTTCTAAAAATACTTAGTTTCTGATGAAATGGCATTAATATGAAATCGTTGACCTTTTATTTTATATATTATTGAAAGGAAAAAAGAAACGGTTTTAACTGTGTAATAGCCAACTATGATTCGTATTTAAAAAACACAACCTAAAAAAAAAACTTTTTAAAAACCTAGTGGACCATTGCATTCTACTTAAAAGTGCCAGAAGGGCACGTAAACTATTTTTTTCTAATTTGATCAGTAACCGAGCACAGCACTGTACGGCTGTGAAGCCTGGACAGTAGGAGAAGCGGACAAGAAAAAGGTAGAAGCCTTTGAAATGTGGTGTTACAGGCGTATGATGAAAATATCATGGAAAGACAAAGTTAAGAACGAAGAGGTACTAAAAATGGTAGGGGAAGAAAGAAATATGTGGAAAACGGTAAAAAATAGGAGAGATAGAATGATAGGCCACATACTACGGCATGAGGGAATAGTGCGGAATATTTTAGAAGCAGAGATAGGAAAAAAGAGAAGAAGAGGCAGACCTAGATTAGACTACTGCACACAGATAGTAAAAGATGTAGGCTGTAGAGGTTTCAGGGAGATGTGTAGGCTAGCCCAGAATAGAAATCAATGGAGATACGCATCCAACCAATCCTAAGATGGATAAACTAATGACGAAAATATAACTGTGCTTAAACATGATGATTATTATAAGTAACTACAAGAATTGGTTGGGCAATATTCTCGAATAATGTTAAGTGTGTGATAGGATTTACTGGAAAACCATTATTTCGGCAAATGTCTAAGTGTTGGGGGATCTTGGTAGCCACAGGTTGCTTAACCTCCTTCACTGAATCTCGGTAAAATAGGGTATAAATTTAGAAAACAATAGAAAGGGAACGAGCTGAATACACACACTCCCTGAAAAGAAGAAAAGAAGAAAAAGAAGAAAACCACCAAAAACGCAAAATCAAAGTAGCTGCTTATATAACCCTACATAAAAATAACTGAGTTGCAAACGAATCCGTGACTTTCAGTAAACAATGGATTCCATTACTAAAAGAAATAACAAATGAAAATCAAATGCCCACAATATCTAGGTAGCATTGCAAGTTTTTCCTGGGTTTTCCGTGCAATATTAACATGAAATACAGCCTACATACATGATTTCTATTTATACATAAAATACATAAATTACAGAAATAGTAGGGGAAAAAGGATATCTGGGGAAAAAGAGAAATAGTAGGGCGGAATACGTTCTAAGGCATTTTTGGGGAATAGTATGTGATATATTACAAGCAGAGATAGGAAAAAAGAGGTAGATGTAGACCTAGATCAGACAGTTATAGATGCAAACTGTGCATATTTCAGGGAAATCTGTAGGTTAGTTCAGAATAGGGAACAATGATGGTACGCGTCTAACCAGTTCTAGGACTGAAGACCTAATGATGATGATGAACCGAAATATTACCATGTATCAAAAGTTGAGAAAACTGAACTTGCGGCTATAACTCGAAAACAAAAAATAAACGCTAAATGTGGTTTAAAACGTTGAGGTTTTCTCGAAAAGTGAGATCGAGGTCCAGTTTTTTTTTGTAATTATTATAGTTAACGAGTTTTCCTATTAAAACATTCACTCTAGAACACCCTGTACATTTGCAATAAATCAGAAATAAATTTAAAAGTATAGACTAGGTGTTTGTAGCCGTTTTATCATTTCCACACTTCTAGTGCCTTAACTCGATTTTATGTTTTTATGCAACCAATGTTACATTTCTTTATTGTAACACATTCGTGTGTTATTATACAAGGATCTTATTGTCTTTTCTGTCGAAAACGAGTAATGATTTTGCACTTTATTTCTTACACAGTATGGTTTATTGCGAAAAGTGTTATATTCTGCATAAAATTTTGAAGCTCGTACGTTATTTTATTTCAGTATCTGCCAATTTTATATCGTTACATTTGTTCAAGATCTAGTTTATTTTGTCGAAATTCATACTCCTTATAGCTGGGGGTAATTTAGATGCACAACCGTGCAAATCCTAGTTTATTGTTCACAGAAGTTCATACCAATATTTAACAGAAAAGCACAAGATTTTTACTGAATATTTATTGTTTGGACCTAATACATACAAATACTTTTATATAGATTAACGTTTTTAACATTTTTTGCTTTGCAATGTATCAGTTAGAGAGTTAAGGAAAACTTGTTTCGCCTATTTCGTCCTCTGTTCCACTTAGCGTATTTAATTATTCCTTTATCATCAGGTTATTGCCGACGCTCTGGATAGTCTCCAACGCCACGAGCTACCGCACCTGGAAATTTTAAATTTTGCCCAAATCTTGCTGCTCCAAGCAAAACAGGAATCTTTAGTCTGTTACCTTACAACATACATACGCAGGCTTTCTTCTCTACCTCTCTTCTGCAAGAGGACTTTTATTTCTTCTGTCTGATAATTTAAACTAGAAATTATATGCATACGGCATATTTAACGGAAGTATCCGTTAATTTTTTTAAATCTTCATTATTTATTGCCTAGCAAATGGTATCCTTTATGTTAAATATTTTGTTTTTGATTAACGACTCCCTCTTTCGTAAACTTTTACTACATCGCGTGACAATTTTTTAAGACCTTTATCTTTATCATCATTATAGTTTCTTGGCTCTGACTAATTTATTTGCTTTGTATTTTTTCAAAATCTTTGTGTTTATGTTGTGATGTGTTTATCTTTCTTTGTGTAAATAATTTTGAGACCACTTTCATTCTCGACAGTTTCGTCACGCACCGCTGTTTAAAATATTTTAGGTATTGATATCCTTCTTTTGAACGGATTCTATTCTAAATCTGAAAACATATGCCTCCGTTAAACGCACCTTGAGTACATACAATTTTTTAACCCTTGTTAACTTATACTAAGTAAAAGATTTTTTTGTTAAACAAAAGCACGTATCAGAACTGATTTTAAATGTATTTAATAACAAACTTTGTGTTTGGGCTCCTGTCCCTCTCTTCTTGATCCTTGTTAACCCCTTCCTTTAACAATCATGAAAGGTCTTAAAACCAGCAGCCGACGAGGGTGTTGTGTTGTCTTTTTTGAACCACCGGAAGTGACAAACTACCTTCGTGTCGTGAGTGCTCATTGACAATAAAATAGTGCCATTAAGCGCGCTATACAGTCAACCTAATTACAGTCCACATCATCATTAGAGGAATTCAAAGTAAATGTTTATATTAAGTAATGCATGATACATCCTTTGATCCAACATTTTGGCCTCCGACCGAATTGAATTCTTTTTGTTAAATTGAATTTCACGCCCCAATTTCTTGATTTCATTTGTTTTTGATTGGGAGGGTGCTATAAATTCATTATTGTTTTAAATTGTATAGACATTTGCTTAGAAGTTCTTAGAACAATTTGTTTGATTTGTTTTGCAATCTAAGTAAATTTTCGTTTTGAATACTATTTATTTTATGTTCAAGTTCTATTCGAGAATTTTATTAAGATACATAGTAAAGGTACTAAATATCATTTTTGTGAGCTTGTGAAACAGGTATACGGTCGGGGTTTCGAATTTTTAAACGTTTCGGGTTAAAGACACGTGGTTTATGGTTGCGGCGTAGTTATTCATTTGTTATATTTGCCTGTGCGGTATTTTTACAGACCTTGTTGTTGTTATTCCTTTTAGAAGATTTAGGCATTTTTCAATTTCGTGCATATGTATTTTACAGTGGCATCGTATTGTTTGTAGAAACGGTACTTGCCATTTATTGCTTAGACATCACTTCTTTGGGTGGTCAGAATAACAACCTTTTCCTATAGAATTTTAAAGCTTGTAGTTGTCGCTTGTTGTTGTTAAACCCCTTCACCATGGTAGTGACAACAGAAAGATTGATTTTTCAAGGTAAAGCTGCGTTAAGTAGATTGATAGCATTACAAAATGCATTGTCTAATTTAAATGGGACCGGTATTACTTATGCTCAAATTGAAGCTAATATGCAACTAACTTCGCAGATTATATCAGATTTTGACAAATTGTATACAGAATGCATCTTAGATGATGAATGTATTGAAGAAATTTGGGGTATTCGAATTAGTTTAGATAAATATTTCTTGCAGATTAGAGCACGGTTTACTGAATATCAAAGGCAGTTTGAAACTAATGTGCCTCTAGCATCATTGGTGGATAATTCACAGTCAGCCACAGACAACATACGCTTGCCGACAATTTCATTAATAAATTATAATGGAAAAATTGAAGATTTTGAATCATATTACAATTCGTTTCGTACTTTAATCGATTCAAATCAAAAACTTTCTCTTATTGAAAAATTCTATTTTTTACTAAACAGTTTAGATGACAAATCTAAACAACTCGTTAAACATTTATCGGTCTGTGAAGCAAATTACGGTATTGCCCTAAAAATTATTATAGATCGCTATGAAAATAAAAGATTAATTGTTACAAATTATTTAAATTGCATAGAAAAAGCTCCCAAATTGAATTCTGATACGTCGGATAGTTTAAGGTCCTTATTAAATGTATTCGTTGAAAGCTCTAGTGCTTTAAAAACTTTTTAAAAAGTTTCGATCTGTTTGATTTTGTTCTTTTCAATTGGCTATTACAAAGGTTAGATTCAGACACCGCCAAACGTTTCGAAATGCAAAATGCAAGTGAAATACAACGTTTTGAAGAATTAAGAGCGTTCTTAGATCAATAGTGTAAGGCTTTAGAGATAAACGATTTGATGTCTCAAAATGCACCGAAAACCGTCAACTTTGCGACTAAAAGTAAAAGTGAGCCTTCAACTTGGAATAAACAAAATTCAACTCGTGGGACGTTTGTATCTACGACGTCACCTAACAAATGCATAGTGTGTAATGACTCGCACTTGATTTATGGTTGCAATAAGTTTCTTGGTAAATCCAGTCGGGAAAGATTTGATTTCGTTAAAAAGAGTAATTTCTGTTTAAATTGTTTGTGTAGTTCGCATCGTGTCAAAAATTGCCAATCAAAGGTTGTTTGGAAAAAAATGTCGTAAACCACACCACACATTGTTGCATTTTGAGAATGCAAATACCTTTCCTACTACATCAGCGGATCATACAAAAAAAAATGGTCGAAGGGAATCAAACAAGTGAAGCTTCTTCGTTTTCGATGCAGAGGCTTGAAGTTCGTTCTTTCTTTTCTCGTTCAGTTGCTAATACAACTTTGTTAGCTACTGCTCAGGTAGCGATTATCGATGGTTTCGGAAAACTACAAACTGTTAGGGCACTCTTAGATAATGGGAGTATGTCAAATTTCATAACAGAAAAGTGTCGTCAAAGGCTTTTTTGCAGTAGCATAAAAGCTTAACAAAAGTTCAAGGTTTGGGATTGAATGCATCTACTATCAGTGGTAGCTAATCGTGTCGTATTCATTCTTGTAATCAGGCTGAAACTCAATCCAGTTTCAATTTATAATTTTTTGTTTTACAGGAAATATGTGGTCAACTGTCGGCCACACCTTTATCGAAACGCCATTGGGATCATATCGATGGATTACAATTAACTGATCAAGTTTTTTGAACCTGCGAAAATTGATTTGTTGTTAGGAGCAGACATTTTCGCAAAAATTTTGTTGAATGAATCTCGGATCGGCCAACAAGACGAACCGGTGGCCATTCGCACCAAATTTGGTTGGATTGTGACTGGAAAAGTAGGTTGTTCAGAAACTATTTCTACTTCGTTGTGTGCGTATGTGGAACCAATAGAAGACACGCTACTTCGTTTTTGGGAGTTGGAAAGTGTTCCTGCTCACGTACAGGAAAATGCAGAAAACGTATTGTGTGAAAAGACGTTTGTTGAAACTCATTCTAGAAACTATGCAGATCGGTTTATGGTTTCATTACCTTTTAAATTTTAAAGGACCAGAACCAGTTTTTACTGATTCTCGTGCAATCGCTTTAAGTCGCTTTTTCATCTTTTCATGCAAGATTACATAAACACAGGGCACATGAGTCCTGTACCTCTTCTTTCGTTGGATAGTAGTCCTGTTTATTATATTCCGCATCATGCGGTCATAAAGCCAGAGAGCACAACAACTAAATTAAGAGTTGTGTTCGATGCAAGTGCAAAAACCTCAGACGGTATTTCACTAAATGACACGTTATTACAGGGAAAATCACTACAAAAAGATATTTTTGAACTTCTATTGCAGTTTCGGATTCACAACATTGCTTTCACGGCGGATATCAAACAAATGTATCGCTAGATCGAGATTATACCAGAACATCGATATTTCCAACGTATTTTATGGAGATTTGATTCATCTGATCCTCTTGTTATTTATCGATTGAACACCGTTACTTATGGGATAAAAGCTCCTTTTCTTGCTCTTCGTACAATCCAAGAATTAGCGAGATTGGAAGCGGTTCGTTACCACCGCGCTTCACTTGTTTTATCGTCCAACTCATATGTAGATGACATCATCAGTGGTTGTGAAACTGTTCAAGAAGCCAACTTGCTAGTTCAAGAACTGACTGAATTATGTAAGCTTGGTGGTTTTGAACTTAGAAAATGTAATGGTAATTCCACTCTTGTCTTGTCAAATATACCCAATTCACAAATCGAACAACCACCGCTGACGTTTAGTCAAGAACAAATTCCGCTAGTAAAGGTGTTAGGGCTCAAATGGTGTTCCGATTCAGACGTTTTGTCATACGATATACAAATTAGTGAGCGTCCTTGTACAAAAAGGAACGTTCTGTCGACATTAGCTAGAATTTTCGATTCCCTAGGTTTCTTAACTCCTGTTACATTTTTTATTAAACATTTCGTTCAGCGTTTATGGACTTTGGGAATCAATTGGGACGTCCAGCCTCCCGAAAAACTTATTCGTCAATGGGACAAGTATTTGTTGCAACTTCCATTCTTATCCGAGTTGAAAATATCTTGTCAGTTGATTTGTAAAGACTTAAAGAACATCGAGTTACACGCCTTTTGCGATGCCTCAGAAGCAGGTTATGCATCTGTTTTATTTTCGTTGTTTTGATAAAAATTATGTTTTCTTGTATTTTGTTTGTGCAAAAAGTAAAGTTGCGCCCATAAACAAAGTTTCGTTGCTACGGGTAGAGTTGTGCGCAGCAGTTCTACTCGCAAATCTCGTAGAGTATGTGAAGAAAACATATTTCAAGTTAGAATTTACCAGCATCTTTGCTTGGTCGGATTCTACAATAACACTTTCATGGTTAAAATCGCCATCTAATAAATGGAAAAACTTTGTTGCGAATAGAATTGCACATGTTCAATCGCTAGTTACGCCTTCTAATTGGAATCATGTTAAATCACAAGACAACCCTGCCGATTGTGCCTCTAAAGGCCTTTCTGCAACTGAACTCGTCAATCACACTCTATGGTGGGCGGGTCCTGTGTGATTAAAATTACCTTTGGAAGAATGGCCTAAACAACCATTTCTTGATAATTCAGCATCAGAATTGTCACAAAGTTCTGCCGAAGCAAAAGTCGTGTTGATTGTCATAGAACCCTCGGATCACGTTTTGACTATGTCCTGAGTGCCAAGAAAATTTTAATCGTTCCAGTCTGTAGGACTCAGCACCCCACCGTCACAAGTAATAATCTTATGTTGACTATTTAAAATTATTATTTAGAATATACTTTTTCTTGAAAGTAATGATTGCTCGAAAACTTGTATGTTTGGAATTTTCAATAATATTAATTGTAAAATAATTTGAATTACAGATTTGCTTAAGTTTGTACGTCAATATCAGTTTCGATGCTCATATAAATGATAAAGAGACAAAATGTTGTTAAAACTATTTTTTTATATCACTTAAACATGTGAATGTATTTAATTTTTTTATTGTTGGATAAAGGTTATTTGTTATATAATAGATAACTTCTGATTTTAAAGCGTTCTATTTTCTAAAAAGGGTAAATTAAAAATTATAAATGATCCTCCCCGATAGGGTTTCTGTATCTACCCTAAAATCACATTTTTTTACTACTTATTAGATACAGTGGCGTCCAACTTCATTTTATTTAGTTTTCAGTTTCACGATCTCCATTGGAATAATAGCCAAGCTAGCAGCCGTTTTTATAGTTCTAACTCGTACGCGCAAAAAGTTCAAGTCCCTTTGAATTTCAAATTGTTGTTCTATCTTCTCCTTAGGGGCTGAAGAAATAAATTACTACATTAGCGCCCAACGCTTTGGGGGCTCGGAACGAGTAATCATTTACGTACACCATCTATATAATCAAAAATCGAATTTACTACATTGGCACCGCATTGCGGTGCCCGGGTTGGAAAAATAAAAATAAATCCGTCACATTAGCCCAACAACGTGGAGCTAGAAAAAAATGTCGCTACATAAGTAGCGCTTTTAAAACGCCGCTAAGTGGTTCCGTGTGAATGGCCCAAGATGTCATATTAATACTCCCTGTATGTTTGTTGTGGTTTGTTCTGTATTTTTCTTAATGTTCTTCGGTATTAAACCACTCAGAGTTTTTAAAACGAGCCTAGGTCATGGATGGAAACGTAAATAAGGACAATTTTAAAAACTCTGAGTGGTTTAATACCCAAGAAAGATTAAGAAAAATACAGAAGTCATATTAGTTATGTGCAATATAATATATTAAAGTGGCAGGCATTCCTATTCTGCCTTTTGATTCACTATAAGAATCTGAAGTCTGATTTTTAAAATTATAAGATTTTCAAAAAACAATAGACATCTAAACAGAGTTAGCGAATTCATATAATGAACTTTTGTTCATTTAATATGCTACAGCTTTCGCGCTTTTGTGTCCCGCGCCCCCTCGCCCCAACGACTCGCGCCCTACCGCCGGGGTCTTAATGTCCTCGTGCCCTAATGGCGACGTCTTCTGGGTCGCCTCCTAATGTCCGGACCCCTAAAGGTAGAGCCCATGCTGATTTAATTTAAAATTTTTACATCAGATATTCACGGTCTCAGCGGACTCTTACTTTGTATTTCGTCATCGCAACTTTTGTTACGGGTCTGCGGTTGTGCGGCCCTGAATTGTATCTCCATCACAAACATATTAAGTTAGCTGCGAATTGTCTCATTCTGAAGGAAGTTACTTCGTAAGCGTTTATCATGAGCTTTATTTGTTCGTGGCTTACCAGAAAAAATTGGTGACTTCGCGGGCGGATGCATGTATTTCCTTTTGTGTCTTGTCAAATATAAACAATTTCACCATGTGTGCTGAAATAACAAGAAAATAAAACAAAATTGACTACAAAAAATATCTTTTAGACATTTGTAAGTAAATTCTAAATAATCCAAATTAAAAAGTACAATTACAATAATTTAAATCAATATATTTCCGAGGACGGAGCTTAGTTATCGATATTATAGGAATTTAGTAAAAAAATCAAAAACACATTAAGTGAATGTTATTTTTCCATTAGAACTGAGTAATTGGAATTTATATAATTACGGTCGTTGTACTCTAACCAGAATAAAGATTTAAAAAACCATTATCGCTTATAATGTTAAAAAATGAGATATACCAACTTATCATCGTTTCAGTCATTTGTGAAACTTATGATTTAGTGAATCCTATCTCTTAAAGTATTATAATTCTTTCCCGCTTGTTTTTAGTTATAATCGACTAGAAATTTTATTAGAACAGGAATGCCTCTCTAGCATAGTCAACAAAAATTAAAACATAAATAGTGAGTGATACAGTGCAACTAAGAGTGAGTCCGTTTCATAAGGGATGGTCACTTGTAATTGGTTAGAAATAGAAATTAGTGGTCGTCCCTAGTGTCCCCTATAACTGGAAGCAGAATTAGTTATTGCATACGATTGTATTATGAAGTGTACGCACTGGTTTTTTTCAATGTATTTTTACTAGAAGCATCAGCTTTATCTGAGGGTAACAAATAGTTCACTCGCACTTGGCTTGTTATCAGTTTCTCATATATCAATTTATAGGCAGGGTATACAATGAAATATTCTGATCATCTCATGTCTTCGTATCTGATTCACTTTTAGACTAAAATTAATTTCTCAAGTAAGGGCTTGTTCTTGCACAAGGTCTGAACTTGGCGACATCTTTCCAAGTGTAAGTATCCAGGGTGTAGCAATAGAGGTGGGCTGGCTATACACAGGCGGCATGATTTCTACGACTAAAAATAATGAAAAAAAGTTTATATAAGCATACGTCCTAAAATTAAAATGGTTCGTTACTGATTTGCAGCATTCAATTAAAAAAAGAATCCACTGTTACACGTCACCACCTTTCAAACAATCATTAAAATATGTAATCTGTATTTAAGTTATTAATGTTGTTTTGTAATTAATTATACAAAAACATTCTATCATTAAACAGTGAAGTGTTTGAAAAAGTATCCTGATGGTGTTGAGTTGATTTTCAACTGAAGGTAGGTCTTGTCGGGGCTTATGCAACACACGGGACTATTTTTGTTGTTATGGAGTAGCAAAATCCAACACGCCGTACTTTTTCGTAATCCAATTTTTTAACAGTGATGGATTCAATTCTTAAAACACAAATGTTAATATAGCATTTTAATATCGGATGTAATGGAAGAGTTCCTAACCTGAAAAATATATCATTCTAGGTACAAAGTTGTACAACAATTGGTTCTGCATTAAAAATACAAACCAGTGGAAACGGAAAGTTCACCCTCGTATACTTGAAAACATCAAAGCTGTAAGGCATGCGGTGAAGAGAAACCCTCGTCGTCTGGCTGTAAGCATATGCTAATGCTCTGTATATTTTTAATCTAAGTACAAGCAGAATATAACATTTAGATTTGAAGTTCGTCCGCATAAAATGAAGATTACCCAGTAGCTACCCAAAATTTCTCTTAAGCCACAAACTTATTGTCAAGTGACCTGATCGTTGTGATGAGTGTTGAAGCCCATTCTTGTCATGTTACGTGAGTAAGCTATACTGGTACCAAAGCGCCAACCGAATCAAAAACATGAACATCCCCATCGCACTGAACGTGTTGCCGCGTGGTGTGTGATAGGCAAGTTGGACCGAATTGATCGGAATTTTTTTAAAAACTATCAAGAGCAAGTGATTTCTGAATGGGACATGAAAATGACGCATGACTTTAAATGTGTCAGGTCTCTGCTAGCGTCGCTTAACTAGGTAGAAATTATTTGTGGAACTGCTCACACATAGGTATTACCTACCAATAGAGATTTGAATGGGCTTTTTTCGTGCATATTATTTTTAATTCCGAAGTCTGTGTCTTGACTGTGTTTCCTTGATTTGTTGGCGTGTGATTATTTTCTGTCGGGTTTCTTTAAAGAAAAGGTTTACATGCGCATACCGCAAATTTACAAGAATTATAGGCTGGAATTCATCAGAAATTTGAACAATAGCACAGAATTTAGCGTGAATTGTAGAGCTGTACTTATGGACCGAAAAAATGTGTTTGTAGAAATGGTCATTATTTGGAGGACGTAATTTCTAAATCATAAACTTTTTTAAATGTCCCTTGTCTTACCAGTAATAAATAACATATTTTCTATGTATGCGAAATTCAATTTCTTTTTATTCAGCTTTAACTTTGAATTATCATTTTAAAAGCCATCGGGTTTCCTTATCGAACCCTGTACCGTCATCAATGTTTGAATTACATGCTGGAAAGTTGCTTTGCAAGTGGGTCTTGGAAGGTACAATCCAGTGCTGCTAGTCAACGTTTAGCAGTTTTGAGTGTCGCCGGAACTTCTAGCAACACGTTTTACTTAGTACTTTTATTTTAGGTGCTAAATTTGCTTTGTGTAATTATTATTAAATTTTTAGGAATTCTGAAGTATCGTTTTGGATGGTTACAGCTATAATGTTACAATTACCTTCTTTATGTATGTATTTTTTTAATTTCCTTTTTTGTGTTTCATAATGAATAAATATTCTATATTTTGATCAAATTTAAACCATGTTCAAACATGTTTGTAACATACGTCGTTGGATACAATCATATTTATAAACCGGGAGAGGAGAGATATGTGGTTTTTGGCCACATACTTTATATTTCAGTTGAGTTGCAGTAAGTACCTCTGTGTATAGTAGGCGGTGACAACATTCAAACAAGAGAGAAAGCAGGATAAAACTTCGTCGAGTTGAATAAAGAAACACGTGATGGTGACGTTAGCTAAAAAATAAATCTGTACATGTCGTACATTCTTTACTGGGTAATAAAATATTTTACATTAGTCGTTATCTGTAGTTTGTGATTAAATTAAAGTATGGACTACCAAATTTGAAGATAAGCAAAAGAATGCATGAACTCTACTGCACTTAAAAATATTGTTGCGCAATCTGTAATTGTCATAGGTATCCATGGTTTCGTATGCATGGCATTTTTTAAAATTGGTAGATCACGTGTATTTAGACCGGTAGTGATAGTGGGATTGCTCCATTTACTAATTAATACGCACACCCTACTTCCAGATACCTTTTTTGAACTATGTCTGACCCTGAAACAAAAAAATAAACTACATAACTCCGAAAGTTTAATAATAAAGGTTGAAACAAATACAAACGTAAAAAATTGAAAAATATTATCTAAGAAAAAAAATCGTGCTGGTGGTAACTGCCTTCTTTCGACACAGGTGGTGCTGATTTTTTTTGGAACATCCTAGACAGATCAGCTTCCGGCAATCTGTGCATACGAATTTTGTCTTCCTGTGCAACCTAGATAGACAGACAAAACAGTACTTTCTATTTTTCATGACAATTTTTTCGTCAGAGACAGGAATAGACGTGTCCAATATTCGACTAATAAGCATTTTTACTATTTTCTTAATCTCAGGATTTCTAGGCCTAATTTCCATGTGGGGTTTGACGAGAGACATTTTCAAATTTTTTATGAAGTTACTTCGTAAATCGTCTTGGTTGTTATTATAACAACCGTATAATATATAAGCATTAATCCAAGAATCTATAGAATAAGATCGTGGACCATCTACTCGTTCGGCGACTTATTCCATAGATTGCACACTTTCATCCAAGGAATCCAAACCCCCTGCCTACAATTTCTTGCTTTCCCGTTGCAATCATCGGATATGAAGTGGTGCATGGATAGTACCAGTAACACCACTTTTCCTTTTTACGAACATGCGACAATAAGATTACATCTTTGGTGAATCCGTACATGATTGTAGCCTCTTTTCTTCTCCAAGAATTGTAAAAGCACTTCACTTTATTTTTTTTTAATGTACCAACGTATATCAGGTGTTGTTTCTTGAATTCATCAACTACTTGCAATAACGAAAACCAAACGTCAGCAGTTACATTGCGGTTGAACCCATAAATTGGCTGTATCAAACGCATTACTGCTTGAGTTGGTACATTCCAGTTCTTTTTTGCAAATCAGTATAGGGCATTTCATCACTTCCTCTTCCGAAATAAATATAAGCATCATATGCATATCCAGTTGAAGAATCGGTCAGCATCATCATCTTGAAACCATACTTGACAGGGTTTTTGGCATATACATTTTAAAACGACAGTGCCTCCTGAAACTTACCAATATCTCGTCTATGCTTGCATTTTCACCAATTGAATACATTGATTGCGCGTTTCTTATAAAATTGTTGAAAATCTCACTCACTGCTACAGTTGGATCAGTTTCGTTTCTTTCATGCCGATCGTCAGGGTTGTCGAATTATAAATGTATGAATAGCATGTTCAACTTTTCTTTAGTTATACTGCTCTAAAGATATTTTTTCCACTACCATCTGTGGCTAAAAGCAGGGAAGGATCTTCATGATTGAACTTAAAAACAGCTATAAAGTACAAAAGACCAACGAACGCCTTAATTTCAATTACATCAGTGTCCTGCAATTTCATTCTCTTTTCATGTTAATATTTTGCTGCTTCTTTTCGCATTTGTACATTGGTCCATTGAACGATTATCGTAGTAATTTGATTATCAAATATTTTGTTCCAGATTTCTTCTGTAGTTGCAGTCTCTACCAAACGAGCCGCGCCACGTAATGTTGGAAGCCTTAAAATATTGTGCTTGGGTACTCTTACCTTTCTCGATGGTGCTGTAAATGCCCACTCCATCCTATTTTTTCCGTATGCATATTTTTTCGCCGTCAGTTGTTCTTCTTCGTTACCTTCTTGTTCACTGCTACTAGATCACCTTCCCGTTCTCTGACTTCCTCTAGCTTCAGCTTTCATCTTCAATTTCCAATTCCTCATCCAGATTTTTACGTCTTCTCTATCAATTCCTCCGAATCTGTGTTGTGATCACCGTGTGTAATTTCTTCAGTCAAACCGTCGCCAATTTCACCATTACCACGAGACATAAATGAAATCAGATCGAAATACTTTATACCGCGTCTCAGAACCGTTGTGAAAAATGGAATTAAAAGTTGCCAAGTTTGCAAAATTTACCTAAAGCAAGGTTTAGTAGCCGTTGACCGATTACTTTCCTACACAGGCATCGACTATTTTGGGCCTTCCCTAATCGGGAAGAAGGGTAGAAAATAGTGGGGAGTTCTTATGAACTGCTTAACTCGTGCGATTAATATGGAAATTGATTATAGTTTATTCACGGTCTCTACCTAGCATTTGAAATTTTATAGCGAGGCGAAGAGAATCTCCGGAATTTTACTCTAATAATGGGACAAACTTCAGAAAAGCCGTTACAGAGATGCGTTCCGCTTTCAAGCCTAACAACGAAGTTAAATTTTAATCCTCCAGAATGTCCACACATGATTGGAAGTTGGGAGATGCTGGTACAATCCGTAAAGAAGATTTTTAAGAATTTTACCTGCACGAAACCCATCTGATGAGCTTTGCTGCTTGCTCTTGGAGATAGAATCAATAGTAAATTCATGCCTGTTGACGTATTTGCCAATTGATGGCCTCTACCAGGAAGCATTAATCCCAAACCATTTTCATTTGGGTACGTCGAATGGGCAAAAGCCATAGCTGCCTGAGCAATGACAGTGTGGTTATAAAAAAAAACTGGTCTACCCTCCAACAATTGGCCAATATATTTTATAAGCGCTGGATTATAGAATATTTGCCGAACATAACTGGACGCAATAAATGGTTTCATTCCGTTAACCTCATTGAAGTAGTCGATATCGTCATAATTGTTAAAACTGCAATCCTCGTAGTTGTCGGCCAAAAGGACGAGTATTAGAAACGATTCGTGGGAAGGACGAGCAAGTGAGAAAAGCTATTGCGCAAACAGCTACAGGGGTCTAAGAAAGATATGTAGTAAATGTAACTGTTTTAGACTTCGCTAAGATAGATGATGTGGAATGTTACGAACGCTGTAGCTGCACTGCAGTAAACGAATACTAGATAAAACATTTAAAGTAATCCAAAGATCGGCCGGTGCATGACAAAATAGTTTTTTTTTAAAGTCGCGCAAGTTATTAATATTATTAGAGAAAGCAGAGGATTATTAAATGTATTTATATTAGTAGTTAGTTAATAATAACTGGTTTGTAAAATTTTACCTTTTAGGAATTTTTTATTGTTGGAAGATTGCGTAAATGAGTAGTATGCACGTCTAGCACATACAATTGTGAACTCTGAAACGTCCTGCTACTAATAGCATCACAGGAAAGTAGGCAAAAATATATGGATTTAGGAATAATATAGATGAATTTATGTAGTCAGGCTAACAGTGGTCACTGAGTAATTTTGATGAAATGGAATCGGCACTAAATATAGATGTGCCCGATATAGCCGATCAAGAAATTAGGAACTTCGGTAGGAGAGCTGAAACCAGAACCAGGACATTGAAATATGCATAGCATTAGTAGAAACAAAAACAAGTAGGTGGAAAAGGTTTCCACCAATCATTTATTTCATTAAACAAAATTTCCCCATAGGAAGAATTTAGGTGAAGTAGAGGAGTCGTAAACATAATACAGAATACTGTGAATGGAATTTCAAAAAGGGGAGGATCTGTGGTAATAGATTGAATATTAGGAAAGTTAGTAAGATCTGAAGGTGAGAGTACAAAAGAGTACCTTAAGATTTTGCAAAGAGATATGCTTCCAAAGAAAGCAGAATTAAACCAATGCCAAAATTTTAGAACCGTTAGCACAGAGTTATTGCTCAAGGAAATAGAATTATAACAAGAACTTACAATTAAAAAGAAAGAATATGATAAACCGTATTTTAATGCATTAAGGAATAGTCTTAACAGTGATAAAGAGTAGAGCAAAAAGTAACATGTGTGTTAGTTTGCCAAGGTTCAAATATATAGATCAAATTAAGAAAGACGTAAGTAAGAATAGTTGCTGGGCACCAAAAGAATTTGTTGAGGGTAGTTAACAATGGAGAGCTCCATCGAGCCTTGATGTTACGATTAAGAAAGAGTATATGGGGAAGTTTCTGTTAAAATGTTTGATGTGCGGTTGTAAAGTAACATTTGCATTCTCTAATGTTTTTTGCTCGCTATCACTCGCAAATAACTATTCTTGAATGCTAAAGCGATACTTTGTAACGTTGAATCAAAAATAACCATTCGGGCGACATCATCCGAAATAAATAGTTCATGTGCGTAATACAATTCGCGAAATTCAATTTCGTGGTCGTTAACTCCAGTAACGATGTGACAGAATAATTTAACAATCACAGGAGTTTATTTTGGATTAATTTTAATAATAGTAATTGTACAAATAATGTCATTACCGATATTTACTCCACAAGCTAAAATATATAAATTGCTTTATTTATATTTGTTCCTTAGCGACGGACGCAATTGCCCTTCTATTTACAATAATTGAAATTGTCGTAATTACAATTAACTGTTTTCCACGTTTACATAAAAGTGTTGTTTATAACGTTTCTGTGAAATTCTTTAACTCCCTCTATTCTTGCATACAACAAACTTTTCTACAACCAGATACGCAATATCGTTTGTGAAATCCAATTTTGCGACTGTTTCATCTCTAAACAACTTGGGAATTAATTTGGCGACGACTAGTATGTTTTATTTTGGTAATTGTACAATAATATTATTGAAGATTTTTTAACGCCCTCGAGATTGTCTTGCCTCGGCCAAACAGTCATTCCGTCAATTTATTCTTTAGATGCGTTACTTTTTGTTTCCTAAATTATTATTTTTGCAGAAAAATTGATTATTAATATTTAAGATCCTTTTATTTTTATAGTAATTTTTAGTGGGTGCATTTTTTAATTTTTCGTTTTTGAATTTTAATTATGTCTACAAATAAGAGTATTATGAAAAGACATTCCATTTTTCTTGTCGGAATTTTTTAATTAAAATCAATGCTTCAAAAATTATGGGCTTCTGTAATTCGTGTTTCTTTTTCCTCCAGCATGACTTTCTCTGCATTCCAACCAAAAATTAATTAGGTGTGTGCCCTGCAGCGTGAGTAAACATTTAGAGACTCAATTTCCGTGTGCACAGAAAGTAATTGTAAATTATAACTAAAAAATTGGTAATATCCATCCTCCTTGCATACATTTTTTTTTATTGCTGCTGATGATTGAGATGTGAAATTCTTTTTGTATTTATCCCATTGTCTACGACAGCTAAACAAGATGGCATCATTAACATGATGTCATGCGGTCTAGCTGTCGACGCCATTGCCAATTGTCGAAAATATAATCAGTATTTGAGTATGGACTTTCACAGATCTATTGCTAAATATAGACACACATTTATCCATCTTTTCCTATAATAGAAATAACTTTTTAAATAAAAGAAGAAATATTCACGACCAAGTCCAATTTTTAATAAAACAAATGTCGTTGCTATTACTATAACTTAATTTATTTGTTACATTTTTCTCATAATCCCGCAAGGTAACTAATTTTTAATAGATCTGTTCTTGTTCCTTTTCAATTTCAAAGTAAACCCATTTGCTAGTACACTCGTTATTGAATCATTTACCTATATTTCTGCATATTTTCATAAGATGCATCAGTTGCTTGTTTCGACTCACGACCAAGAACAATCCGCAGAACCGCCACTCGATTTTGCCAACCATGATGGTAACCTTTGGTTAAACTACATACTTTTTTAGATGTATTAATGCAGTCGTAGGGTGGCACCGACCGCGACGCATTTCTAAAATAACAATGAGATAGATACTTGCTTCAATTCTTTGAGAAGCAGTCAAATGAAAACGAGACACTGAACTGTATTTTTTCCATTGGAGAAATTGGGTAGAACGAGTCCGTCCTTTTCACATGGTTGAAGGCCAGGGGAAAGCGATTTCTTCCAGCTAGACTCTGCATCTATTCCTGCAGTAGGCAATGAGAATGCAGGAATATTCAAAAATGAGCAATACAAAACAAAATTGTAGGATAACCTAGGCGCCACTACGTCTAATTTAGACAATAGAACAAACTGAGGACACAGAAAAGCCTTATATGTAACTCTGAATGTAAGTAAGGTCGAAAACAAAATGATGATGATTATTAAGCAGACAGGTGGGTTTTTACTAACGATATGAGAAGTTGATTGGGATATAGATAGGCGAACTAATTATCATGTTTAGCCAGTAGAAACCATTACCTGGCGTATATTGAACAAAATTTTATTTATTACTCGTTTGTAAATTACTTCTCATTTTTGTAACTAAGGATTTGAAAACAAAACAACTCTCAATTTCGTAAGGAACATTTCAACGATTTCAACGACATTGTAAGTATAAAAACAAATGTATATTGTCTTGTCCTTTCGAATTTATGGTAACTACGTATTCATATATTAATTTAAAAGTGGTGGTTGCGGAGGGATGTGTGGAGGACTCCCATCAATCAAATCTCACACCTTAGAAAAGCTTTATTGATCAGAATTACTATTTCTGGAAACCAAAGCCGCACTTTTATTTTCAGTATGGCAGATAACAAAAATCGACCGCCATCTGTTAATTATTGTACTAAATAACTAAATTGAAAAATAATGTTTTGAAAGCTATCTGCTTTTGAAGTAAAACTTTCGTTATTTGTTGTGGAATTAAATACAAACTGTGTAAATATAAATAATACATAAAATATTTTCTTTTTCTGTGTAAACATTTTTCCCACGACTATCCAGTAATGCATTTTTCTTATGAATTTACGAATGGATCAATAATAGTATTCATTATTCTGTAGGTGCATATGAATTCATAATCCAACACCTTCAACTAATCAGGAACATCCAGGTCGTGGATTATGATCATTATTCAATACCTCTTACTAATCAGTAGAAACCTTCATTTTTTTTAATATAATCGGCGAGGTATAATTTTCGTATCTTGCGAAGTAGGGTATTACACTGACAAATAAATTCCTGCTTGTCAGAGTTTGTGATATTAGTTTAAACGTTTAGAAAATATCTGATGATGAAGATTTGTGTAGTCGTGGTTAAAGTATAGTATTCTACTCGAGAGTTTTGGCCATTACTCATTCGGATTACGCCACTCGTCTTAACGGGCTCGCCACGCAAACCTTCCGAATGAGTAATGGCTATCACAACCCGCTCCTTGAATAATGTACTATAAATTATTGTTTTAAATGGTAAAAAACATTAAATACGTAAGCACAAAACAGTTTGTTATTTAACAGTCAAAATTTGAAACTTCAGTTTAACAGCAAAGTAAAAATTGATATTGATATTTGATTGTACTTTATTCGCATTTATAATAGTTATGGGCACGTTATTAACCTATAGAAAGTTAACGAATCAACGATTCCATTGTATCATGACGTATCGCGGGTTGGAACTTTGCAGATCAGAGTTACATCTCACAGTCAAAATGCCAGTTCCGCATTCAAACAAAATAGATTTAGATTGTATAATAACGAGAATATTTGTAGTCTTTCAGAATAAGAACCAAGCTGCAGAAACCGCGATAGGTGCTTCACCAAACAAGAGCAACATACAGTGTAACCTACTTAAAAGCGGCACACCCTCGTAAAACTTTTGTTTATGGTCCGATTTTTACAATTTTTTTTTATTCTAGATCGACAATAATCGTAGTTTAGAACAGACTGTCACATTTTTATTACAGAAACCAAGGCATTAATTTATTAGAGGCGAAAAGTAAAAACCTATTAGCAATTTCTTTACAAAAAAATCTAAATACACCACTGGATTAAGCGCCTTCTGAAATGGACATGTACCAAATCTACAATGTTTTGTTCATAACCACTAACTTACACCATTATTTGTTAATTTTTACTCTGGCTGTACAATAAAACCAGAAGAACCATCATACTCTCCACCCCCACTCCCCAATCTCGTGTTTACTTCTGTTAATTATAAGTGTAAAAGACAAAATTGAACTTATGCGCCTTTTTGGTGATAATGTTCGTTCGGCAAGAAATGCAGCCAAGGATTTAATAGCAGACATCTCTATAGACTTGCAACGAGCAACAGTACTGTACACAGCATAGATCAGGTTTTCAACGAAACCGGTAGTGTATCATAGCATATTCTTAAAACCAGAAATAATCCGTGTCGGGAGATGAGACATAATAAGCGAACATTGGAATATTTTCACAATAATTCTAATTCGAGCTTGAGAACGGCTTGTCTAGACTTAATATCCCTAGAGAAAATATTAGAAGGCATCTTTTAAAAAATTTAATAAAGCAGTATAAAACTAAATTTTTGCATACTCTTGAACTGGAAGATGAGGAAAGACGGATGTAATTCTGTTTGTGGGCCTAGAGAGAATATCAGAAAAATAAGAATTTTTTAAGGGCAATTTCTGTTAGTGGTGAGACCACGTTTACAACAAATGGGGTGGTGTCGTTTCAAAATTCACGGTATCGGCCGTCTGAAAATTCTAAGTGGCTAATAAACGCAAAAGACAGTATTCACAAAAATAAATGTATGGTGTAGAATACTTAATAATACAATTATTGGTCGTTTTTTCTTTGAGGATAATTTGAATGAATATCTGTTTTAGGACTTTCTAAGGAATGAATTTTGGGAGGCTGTGCGCGACTTACCACTTCTGGTTTGCATGAATTTGAAACTTCAGTTCGATGGGTCTCCTGTGCATAACGCAGTAATCGTGAGGGAGTGGCTGATCAAAAAATTTGAAAATAGATGTATAGGACGAAACAGTCCTCTTATTGAATTTCCGCCAAGGTCCTCCCGAGTTGATGCCTCTCAATTTTTTCTTTGAGACATCCTTAAGCAAAAGTTTATGTCAAGACCATAGTCAATAGAAGAACCACGCGTTGGAGTAATGATGCATGTACAAGTGTTGCGCCAGAACAACTGAGAAAAGTAACCACGAATATACGAAAAATGTATGATACGCGCATAGAAATAAACGGTAGGTTGGTGGAAGTAACAAGAATTTGATTAGCTTCTTGAGCGCCAATACAAAAATGTTATTTTTACTTTTGCCACAGAATTGTGTGTAATATTTTTTAATGAAATTTGATACATGTCCATCTCAGAGGGCGCTTAATTCAGTCGTGTATTTAGATTTTTTGTAAAAAAATTGCTAATACATATTCTTTAATTTTCGCCCTTAATAATTTAACGCCTTGGTTTCTGTAACAAAAATGTGACAGTTGGATCTCTGAAGTACAGTTTTGTTGATCTACAATCCCATGAAAGTTTGTCAAAATCGGAACATAAATAAAAATTTTATGTGGATGTCCCGCTTTTAAGCGTGTTACACTACATATTTGGAAAACGCAATCTTAGTATAATTCAAACAGCTGTGGAAGGTTTAATAGCCTTTAATCCTTTGGGCTGCTTATTCAGTTTTACGCGGAACATTAGTATTAAAAATAACATAATTATATCGAAATTTTATAAAGTGATCGCTTTCTTAAATAAACAAAATGTTGGGTATGACTAAAAAAATATATACTGATTGCACAAAATAAAACATTAATACGTTTCGGAGCAGCACCGTTTAAATTTCTGCTTCATAATCTGATGTTTATAACTGATCGTCAGGTGCCATTTTATATATTGTAAAATATTATAAATAGCTTTAATTATTGGAGTTTGGAGAGCATGCAGATATGACGATCTATTTAACGTAAAAACCAGCTATGTAAATTGATTATAAAGATATAGACCATGCAGAGAACGCCATTGGTCGTCCTAGTATATTGGGCTGTTTAGTAGACCAAATGATTTTAAAATGCTACTTTTAGTAAAATTCGGTTAAGGGATCCAGTTGTTGTCATGTAGTCACTCACTCTATCATTAATCATGTGTTGCAGATTTACAGACTTGTTTGGAATTTAGTTCCAACAGTTTACATTGATGAAGGCTAATCAACTTTCTGGAAAGTTTTAAAACATTCACAACAATAAATACAATTTTAAACTTTAACAGATATAGAAATTCGTACTTCCTGAACTGGTCTGTATTATAAAAAAATATGATATTAAAATATTGCACGAAGCTGAAACATATTATTGTCAATAGCTGACTTAAATAGACTAGACTTCAGCTATGCAAAAGCTCCAACCTCTACAGGAAATTAGATTCAAGATTCTTCAGAGAGACCTGTTGGATCGCCTATGTACGAACTCTCTTCTCTCAAGGTTAAAATGTTGCCTTATTCTTTAAAAAAAGGTTGTTTTAGTAATGTCGCTAGCATACCATGTAGTGGTAAAACCTGAAACGTACCTAAAATTATATCGTTTTATCATTCAGCAAAAAACAAAACGTAGCAAAAATTCTTTGCATGATAAGCGCTAATTATTTCCTGGTCATTGTATATATTATACAAAAATATTCATACACTGCAAATAACATGCGTGTTTGTTTATGCTTTATAATTCATACGAATAAACTAAGAAGGGATAAAAACTTGTCAACCCATCAGCCATTAACATGAGTTGATGACCGTCTAAATGTGAAAAAAATGTAAAGCATGTGCTTATCACACGCCAAAACAATAATGTACCCTGTAAGGGCTTAAAAACTTGAATGCGCAACTGAAAATTCGTGGTCGATACTTACTTTTTAGAATTTTGTCTACTAACATTTAGACAAGAAAACTTAATCTTGCTTTCTAACGTCTTTCGTCTATTAACAATAAACAAAATTTTAAAATTACACTTTAACCATTTTATTTACAATTACGTGTGTTTCCATAATATTAAAATTAAAATCTCGTATCAGTATGCAATTTGATGAGCAAACAAATGATAGCTGCATCTTATTTCCTTGGTCTCTGGGAAAAATAAATTTAACTAAAATCTTTGGTTAAAGTTTAAAACCAATTATTAAATTCAATTTTGGCGTAAATTTAACATTTGTCAAACGCTCTATATTGTTGAAGAAACTGCTTAGATATGGAATACAAGTAATTTTTAAAGTGCACAAGAGTGGAAGACTGAACATCTCTCGTGTTACCGGTTAGAATACCTTAAGTATCATTATTTTTAAATCTGAAAACCTGTTGCCTACTTCAGAGAGATAAAAAGATGCAAGAATTTACAAGGACAAGAACTTACAACTATTTATTGCATGATCACGACAGACACTGAATACAATAGCGATTTCAAGAACCGTATTTTCATTAATTTTCAAGGAAACAGTTGTAACGAGTTTATACTGAACGCATAATGTAGACAGCCGCTTATCTGTTAATTATAGTTTAAGTTTCTTGTTTTTAAAAATGTGAAAGCTACAAATTTTAAAGTTTTATCGGTTTGCGTCGTAACGATTTATATCATGTAAACCCTAAAATTTTATTGTACTACTTTTTTGAGAAGTAAAATGAACAAATTCATTTTTACTGTCCTTTTAATTTATGTAATTCACTATGGAATATTGTAAATCATAGCTGATTTTATGAATGATATTTGTTGGAGGCAATGATTTAAAATTTTTTCCGGGTAATCTAAACTTGTACTGGGTTTGCATTTTTGGAGTAATGTTCAGAGTACACTCGGCATCTATTTGACTTCGTAATAATAATAATCATTTGTCTTCATGAGTCAAAGAGAATCCTCTCCGTGGTCATAATACGGATTTTCCACACGTCATCAAATGGTTTTTACGGAATTGATCACACTTGCTACATCATGAAGCCAACTTTACTACATCGTACACGTATGTTTGAAAATCTCTTCGTGCACACATAATGTCGAACTGGTATTGGACGTAATGTAGTTCTTGTAGATCTATTCACTCATTATCTTTTCAACAGATTAATTGATACAATCTCTTTCAAGGTCAAGGCCAGGGGATCCAAAGAAGGTTACGAACTCCTTTCAAACTTCGGTAGGGTCTGTGAAATATTGTTGCATTCTCGTATTTACCCTCAGATTGCAAACTATATTTCCCCTTACCAACATAGATTTATAGTCGGTCGATCCACTACCACCAACTTATTATATTTAACATAATATATTTCTGAGTCTCTTGACCATCAAGGTCAATTGGACGTAGTCTACAAAGACTTTGCTAAAGCGTTTGCTTTAATTGATCATTCTATAACTTGACATGATTGGTTTTAGTGAGTCTATATTAATGCTAATTAAATCATACTTTGCAAAACCGTATGGAATTTGTAACTTACAACAACTATAGTTCTGACCCTTTTTGGACATCAGGCGCCCCGCAGGGTTCCAACCTGGGTCCACTACTCTTTCTGTTATTTATTGATGACTACTCGAAAACCTCTCAGTTGTAAACATTTATTTTTTGCCGATGATTTAAAGCTACTTACTAAAGTTACCACGCCGCATGATTGCGCATTGCTTCAAGAACAAATCAATCTAGTGCAAAAATGTTGTCCAGACAACAGTCTCCATCTAAATATAACTAAATGTAAAGCGGTTACCTTTACCAGGAAATTTAAGTATATCACTTACCTCTACAGCTGTACTGGAGAACAATTTGTCAGATGCACTAGCTTTATTGATTTAGGCGTTTGACTAGAAACTTATATTTCAAGAACATATATCTCTCATTTGCAAAAGCTCGATGCGAATGTTAGGGCTTCTTATTAGAAACTGTAGGTCGTTTACCAATATATTAGCGTTAAAAACGATATACTATGCGTTTGTAAGATCAAGGTTGGAGTACTGTTTTACTGTGTGGTACCCGTATTATCATTGTCATAGGAACTCCCTGGAGAAAACCGCTCAATATCATCCAATTGAGGAAAAACATATTCTTCTAACATGTCAGAATGAATATCACCAGTTATTGTATTTTCAACAAAAATGAAGGGAGCTATACCTTGTCATGCATACGGCCGCACCAATATTGAGACGTTAAAGGGTTTTGTCCACTTTCAGCAAGATGGCGCACCGTCTCACTTTAGTTTACGTGTGCGAAAAGCACTCGATACTCGATTCCGTAACAGGTGGATTGGAAGGGAAGGACTTACTCCTTGGCCTCCAACAAGCTCAGATTTGACTCACTCGAACTTTTTCTACTTGAGACATGTGGAAAACTTCGTGTATTCAGAGAAAATTCGAGATCAGCCAACGGATACTCGCGTGCATGGCAACCGTCACCCCAGGCATGCTGACCAGGATCTGGCAATAGGTAGAATTTCGTTTGAATGTGTGCCGTGCCACTAATGTGGTCTACGTTGAAATTTATTAATTGTAATTCATGTATAACACATTACACTAAGATTTTGATTTAATAAAAATATTTAACCTAAAAACACCGAAGTTCTTTTATGGAAGCCCTGTATATGTTTGAGCAGTTTAATATAAAACATATATTTTTGCTGAAAGAAGTTTTACTATCGGTCCTGTTAAAATGGCATTAAGAAAATTAACCTCACTGCTTTTAAGGTAGTTTCGGGTATGTACGTACATAGTAGTATGTTACACACCTTAAAATCTGAAATCTCACTTTGTTACAGTGGCAACTTTTGAGGGCAACGGGCAACGAGCATATTTTCGAGCAAAACATATAAATATTTTCTGTGCCCAAATAATGGTACATTAATTTAACTGTTAATATTTAGTATTCTTTAATGCAACACTGGAATTTGCCGGTTGAAAATAGCCCAAACGATACTACACTTAAGATGAAAGCGTTGTGTATACTGCTCGTGGAGCGATTGTTGAAATCTAGTATTTTAATACAATATAATAAAAATTAATTTTTTGTTTTTAAGGCGTTTTCTCTCTGAAGGTTGAATTAATTGGGCTTTTGAGTCGGCTAGTCCTTACATACATTACTTTGCTGGAATACACCCTTGGGCTTAACACATTATGGTTCGAATTAATTTTGTGTTTTAAAATTTCTGTTCCAAGTATATATTTTGTTTTTGGCATGCATTCATGTTAAAAGTAAAAAAATAATAATAAACATTAACATTTGGATATAGAAGATGTATTCGTGGGCCTTAAAAGGATCAAAAAAATAAAATATATATGTTGAACAACTTTTATTCTAAATAGTAGAAAATTATTATAAAAAAAAAATAAAGTTTTATTTGGTGTGGTAGTTAGAAAAAAGATTACACATACCAATATCGCATTTCTTACACATGATTCTACCAAATGATTTGCATCCTTTGCCAGCACATCTTCTAGTGCAAACAATCACAAAATGATATTTTTTATCAAATCTTATATCTGTAAGAACGAGATAATGAAAGGATGTAAAGTATAGGGTAATGATTTTTCAAGCAATTCAGTCAGTATTAGAACAAGTGGTGAACCAATTTCCCAAAAGTAGAGTCCTAAGCATCATTTCCAGGAGGATATTTTGATTGAAATAAATCAAATTTATTAAATATCCACTTGGTATATTTAACCATCACATCTTGTTATCAAAGCGAATTAGCTTCTTGCGAGTGAATTGTATACATCCATGGCGGCCAAAGCACTTAAACATGGATTCGCCGAAGGCCAATTCTGTAACGGGAATAAAATTTTGTAGGCGCTTGATTATTATTCTGTTCATCAAGGGAGGTATTTTCCATACTGTATATGTAGCATCTACAATTATAGTGATATCTGAGAAATTGATATACCTCTGAATTTGTAAAAATCTATTTCTTCTCATTACTAACTAAATTATTTTTTACGTCGCCTTTCATTCTTTTAACAGGGAAGTTGATCGTATCCGGTAGGAATAAAAATTCCAAGCTGCACATTGGGATCAGGCTGATTTCGAAAATGAGAGTATCGTCGAGTTTTATCAACAAAATATTTGAAAAATAACTCAAAAATATCGACACAAGATTTATGTTGAAATCGTGTAAAATTTGCTATTGGGAAATAATTTTGAGAAGGCTCTAAGTCAGCGATGGGCAACTGCCGGCCCGCAGGCCTAATCCGGCCCGTTACGATGTTAAAGTTGGCCCGCGGCATAAATTCACATTTTTTAATTAGATAACTAATTTTTGGTAGCCCTTAATTTGCAGTGCCGTATTTCTAATGCCCCCGAATTTTCATTGTTTTTCACGAAAAATGTTCATAGTTTTATTTATATAGTATATATATATATATATATATATATATATATATATATATATATATAGTATTATAAATCGCTCGATTTGATCAGGCCCGCATTGTCAGTTGATCAGGCCCGCATTGTCAGAGGAAAATTGAAAATTGGCCCTATGCTGAAAAAAGTTGCCCACCCCTGCTCTAAGTCGTCCTACACCCAACTCTAGTTTACACTCTTTGATCCATTCTTTTGCCCGTATTGTATGCATTGCCATTCCTGCTAAAGGTCTCAGTTTTGCCGATGTGGTGTCTTTTATATTTATCTGCGTTTGAGGTAATGTGTTGTTCGCGGCAAATGTCATACATTCGTTATTATTTTGCCCCTATACACAATTGACGTCCAGTAAAATTGTTGATAACACCCGCCAAATCTTTAGCATCATAATCTTCATCTGAATCTACATTTGAATCAAGAGGTGCAATAAATTATTATCTGCGCATTGTTCAGTTTTTTAAAATATCATATTCATTGGCGTCGACAATTAAATTATTTTCATGATACGATTTGCGTTTAGCAGGTCCTAGACCGTTATTAAAGTAGCTAATGAATAAAAATTCATTTGTCTGGTTAGATACTCGCAATGCTACATGAACTTTGTGCGAGTGATTACCGATTATCTGAAATATTTAATATAAAGTTAACATACATAGTCCTATAATTAATTTACATAAGCATTATTTGTTAAAAATTTTAAAACCGTTTTTTGGCACATTTACTTTAAACCCTTCGAAAACATACTCAATATTTACCTTAGAAGTGGACAAATTGTCGTAGATTAAGCAGAGTAGTAAAATGTCTGCATCTGGCAACTAACCCTGTTTGATCTACTTATTTTTTGCAGACACTTTCCTTAACTTTTGAAATATGAAATTCAAAACAATATTGTACGAGTGATGTTTTTTATGTTTTGCATACTGGTACATAGAGGGCGCCTCTAATCAAATGTCAGTACTAAAAATTAACCTCCATCTTTCATCATATTTTTGTTTTCGTCTTTACTTAAGGTCGTTTTGACGCAGCTCTAACTTTTTTTTCCATTCTGTGCTAATCTACATCTTTAGTTAACCTAATTCCAAAGTTTCAGTGCGGTACGTGTAACATTATAGCAACAACGAACTGTCAAAGTAAACAAGTTGATCGAAAAATGGAATTAAATCATGAACATTTTTGCGCGATAATTTTTTAGTTTTTGAAGACAATTTCTCAACACGAATGCCTTGTCGAGTTGGTTTCGTTTTCGGCAATGAAGCACCACATCAGTCAAGTTTTTCGTTGGTATGGAGAATTCAAACGTGGACGGATTAGTCCTACCGATGATCCAAGAACAGGTGCAGTCACTCAGAAAAAGGTCGATGCTGTACGCACGCTCATCATCAACGAAGATCGACAGGCAACATATTGAGATATTGAGGCATCACTGAGAATTTCAGACTTCAATTAAAAAAATTTGCATGAAAAATGGTGTGTAAAAAATTAGTTTCCCGTTGAATACCGCATGTATTGACCTAAGAACAGAAAGCAACTAGCGTGAATTGGTGTCAAAAAACTCTAGACCGCTTCAACGCAGGAAACTCGTATAAACGTGTACAACATCGTGAGTGGTGATGAATCTTGGATTTACTCATACGAGCCCAAAAATAGACGGCAGTCGTTTATTTGGGTGTTGCAAGGTGAAGAAAAGCCGATAAAAGTCATCTGTTCTCGAAATGTCTCCAAAAAGATGGTCGCAACATTTGTCTCGAAAGCAGGTCATGCAGTAACAATTCCTCTACAAGATCAAAGAACTGTTACTACCGATTGGTGTATAACCAGTTTGCCGCAAGTTATCGCGGAGCTTTTATCATCCTTCACCAAAACAATGCAAGTTCGCACAAGGCTCGCAAGACAATTTGCTACGTACAATGACGTAGCCAGAAGAAAACGTAAATATACCAGGCTAACTACCAATGGGGAGAGGGGAGGGGTTTCTAGCAACACAAAAATAATACATCACCAACGATTTTCTATTTACAATAAAAACACAAATATAGAAATTTCTATCGAAACAGCAAAACAAAATTAACTAAGGTTACTATTTAACAAAACAATTTTACTCTATGGACAAATTCACTAATTGTTCCACGAAATGCGCAATTCGTAGCTAACATGCAATAAATCTAATTAGTACCAAAAAGAATAACGCTGATACTTTCGTATAAGCGGATGGGTTAATTAAAAAAACATTAAATTTAGAAACCTTTCTAGTAAGGATTTTACCATACGAAGCATTTGTTATAATTCTAATCAGTTAAAAAAAAGAATACTGCTGATACTTTCGTATAAGCAGATAGGTTAAGTACAAAAAGCAAAAGCATTAAAGTTCGAAACTTTTCTAGTAAGGATTTTACCAGAACAAACATTAGCGTATCTAATTTCCAATTAGGTTTATCCCTGGGTATGTTAGAAAAGGAAAACAAGTCACATACATGTGCCGGGATATTTATCCTGTCAGCCCTCGGAAGCGAATGTACACAGCATCGCCGCGGTAGTCAGCAACAATCATGCTACTACCGTAATTGCAACGGCGGTCTACATGCAAGAGCAGTTGATTTACATGAAGGAATAATTGGGCTACGCAACAAGCAATTTAGCCTCCAACTAAGAGTGATCCACACCAAATGTACACATTTTATAGAGGAGAAACGTGCTGCAGAATCAAATGTTAAAATAAGTTCAAAATAACACGATTTCGCAAAGCAAACATCCTAGCTTATCGAAGCGCGGTAACTGGAAAACCCGGTTTATATCGGATACTGCGCGAGCATTATTTCAACAAGTCGTTACCTTGGATCAATAGAGAAAAACATTATACGGCGGTCGTAAGGTATACCAAGATAGCGGGTACCTAAAAACAGGATATAACTATTTATTTGTAGCATAAACTTGTCGTTTCGAAATAAATGAGTTCAAAATGAAAATTTATAGAAAGCGTATTTATTATTGTAAACAGGATGTTATTGAAGAATTTAGGAGATTACGGGATACCTAACACAAGATATAGACTATTTAATTTATAGAATAAATTTTCGTTTTAAAAGCAAAAAAGGGGTTTGAGTTGAGGAGTTTATTCGGGAGCGTGTTTATTATTAATTATGTTGAAGGATTTAACAGATTTATGGTAAAACGGGCTTATTAAGTAACAAGTAAACTATATACAGGGTTGTTAAAGAATTTAAGGATTGGAACGGAGTTTATTCGAACGAGTAATGAATGAACAAGGGAGAAAAATAGGGTAATTAATTTATGTGGAAAATAAACGTAACAAATTGAATTCTTAACGCAACAGATCATCCAATTGCTGGACCAACCACCTTACAGTCGCGACCTAAGTCCCGCCGATTTCTATACCCTACCGAAAATTGAGGACCGACTGCGTGGTCAAAGGTTCCAGCCCTACATGTGATTTTCCAATCCTCCACCCGAAGGTACTACATTGGCCAGGAAGCGAGTTTTTTGTACCTGAAAAATTTTGAATTTTGCCGAGCCCTTGCTGTTCCAAGCAAGGTAGGGATCTTTAACGCGCGTGACAACACTCCCACACAGGACCTCCATTTTACTTCTCCTACGAACGAGGGCGTATTTTTGTGAAACATTTTTCAAGTGGACCGTGTCGGGATTCGAACCCGGAACTTGGGTGGTAGTAGTCACACGCATACCAACTACCCCACGGAGCCGACTCAAAGGTTCCAGCCGTTAGAGGAAGCAGTCGATGCCTTCAAAAATGCAATCTTGACTGTACCAACAAACGAATGGAATAACTGCTTCCACAGTTGATGCGAGCGCATCCAAAAGAAGTCATTAATCTTGGTGGAGAATCTTCGAAAAACAATAAAGTCTTTAAAAGCTATCTACTGTTTTATTCCAACTCTATATGCAATAGTTGTTATTGATATCGAAATGTACACCGAATAACATTATACAAAAAACATCTTCTGAAAAAGTATTAACGCTTAGGACAAGTAACTTATGCAAACTGACATGAACATAGTGTATTTTATTCTGTGATATACTATACTAGATATCAGTAGGTTGGGAATTTGTAGGTAACAACACCTGTTGTAATAGCATTGAACTAAGTCGGAAACATCTAGTTCTGCTTGCTTTTTAGAAGATTTTGGCGTATATTTTGACGTTAACTATCGTAATAGTAGGGGAGAATTGAGTCGTCTTTATCTAGCGCAGCCTTAATTTATCCAAACTTAACGTAGGAGTCGCCGCTGCTTTCTTATATACAAATAAGTCGACGATTTCAATTCACTCGCCGCACCTACAGCAGACTAACACTGTATAGGTACTCTAAAAGCGGAACTACAAAGTAGCATAACTATACGCAGCTCTTTCTCTTAATCTAATTTGGTAACATCTTGTTAATTTATTACTTAGCTAATCACATACTTCTAACATTCGACATATAATAGATAACGGAGAAAATTGCCTTTTGCGTTGAGATCACATAATTAGCTAGCGTCAGCGTGTCTAACGTTCAAGGCATGAATGTTAGTTACTACACTGTTGTTGAATAATGTTTTTTTTCCTATGCATAATTTATTAAAGAGGGTATTTAGTTCTGTAGTCACATTCTTTTAATTTTGACCTTCGTATTATTAGATTCCTAGGTGATTCATTCACATTAATAATAGCATACAATCAGCACGAATGGATAAAGAAAACTGAGGTTTAATTATGCAAAAACGAACAATTTTTAAACAAGGTTCTATTATTAATGTTCATGGACTAATAATAATGAGAAGTATTGGTTTGATCAAGGATTTGGATAATTTTTTGCTAGATTGGTTAGATCGAAGTATATTCAATAATAAACTTTGCATCCCTGAAGCATATACCATTTACTAAGTCATTAGTTGTGTGCAAGTATTTTGGGGTAACAGTTCAAAAATTACTAATAGGTACCAATTCATCTCTCCAATAAGTGTTAATGACTGGTAATAATAATTATTTGAACTATAAGTCTAAAAAATATTTCAAAACAATGTGGCATATAACAATTACAATCCATTGCAACTCTTCGGGGTTTTCTTTTCTAGAAGTATCTTGTGCAAATGATATTGATCAAAACGTCATAAATATTTGAAATGCTGCGTTGAATGGGGACTTCCAAAAAAAACGTTTGTACAATTTGACATTTGTAAAGAAACACATCTTACGTGAAATAACAAAATCTTTCGCGTTTGAATTCGTATGAAAGTTTAATCCGCACTTAAACGTATTTGTCAATCAATGTTCATCTACGATGGTTGTTGCCTTTTATATTTCGGAATTGCCTTAAACTAGTGCTGCCATCTGGCAACTGATGTATCTATCGTAAATTTTGACATTTGTGGTGGTATACGTCAGGGACCACCAAACTCTTTTGATTATCGACCACTTATAATTTTCTAATTCTCTTATCGACTCACCTCTATAAAAAAAACGGTTAAAAATAAAATAAGTTAATGTAATTCTTACATGATTTATTTTATTTCTACAAAATTAAAATTTAATAATATTAATGAGAAGAATACGCTTGATGACTTTTTGCAAGATTAGCAATGTTCGAAATTCCGTATTCCATTTATTTCTTTGCTTTTTTGAAGTAAAATTATCATAACCAAAGCCAGATTCAACCATATACGAACTTGGGAATGCAATTAAAAAATTTAATGCCGCATGCATACGATGAAGCATATAAAATCATTACTAATCGTTTTCAGTCCAAGAAGTTATTACTTTCAACATATTTTAATGCTCTCGGAAAATGCCCTAAGGTCAGTTCCTCAGGCTCACACACGGAACTCCGGCATTAATTAGTTGTTTTGATGAAAATATATTCGCGTTAAAGCAGATGGAAATAGATTTATTAGATATCATGTTGTTTAATTTGTTATCGAAAAAATTAGATACAAACATTTTAAAGCGCTTCGAATTAGGAAATAGTGGCGAGATTCCTTCGTTCAAAGATTTAAGGTCGTACATTGAAAAACAATGTAAAGTGTTGGAACTAAATGACATTGCTTCAGGAACATGCTTAAAATCTCGAGATTCCGTGAAAGAAAGAGAAAAAGGAAAATTTGTTAGCACTTCGGCTAAAACTTCTTTAGTTAGTACCACCAATGATAAAAATTGTAGTTTATGTCAAGCTGTGCACCCTATTTATAGATGTAAGCAGTTTCTCGATAAAACCCCTCAAGAAAAATTGGAGGTGGTAAAGGTTAAAACTATTTGTATTAAATGTTTAAATACTTCACATTCGGTGAAAAATTGTAAGTTAGATTGGTCGTGTAGAAAATGTCATCAGTCGCACAATTCGTTACTTCACTTCAATAAACGAGAAAAATCGGTGTCCCCACGCAGACAAACTCATTGTCAAAGGTCATCGTCTCCTCGGAGACCGACGTCTAGACTTACTTCTACTAGTAGACCCAGTGAAGACCATCTGTCGTTGGCGGTTGTGCACGAACAACCTGTCATTAGCTCGTTAATTTCGACGTCATTAGAACACACAAACACGTTGTTAGCTGCGGCAATGGTGTCGGTGCTAGATTGTACAGGAAAATTGCAACCTGTTCGTGTAATTTTAGATAACGGATTCATGGAAAGCTTTATGACTGAAAGGTGCCGTCAGAAATTAGGTGTAAAGAAACGGAGAGCCAATGTCACTGTTGAAGGACTTGGCTTGAATTCGTCGTTGGTGTCTGGTGCACTATCATGTGTAGTCAGCCCCTCAGGAGCACGGTCTCCAGCATATGAAATTGAGTGTTATATTTTGCCTCACATTTGTAATCAATTACCTTCGTCGTCGATAGGGATCAAGGAATGGTCGCATACTCGAGGTTTGACCTTAGCTGATGCTAATTTTAATATTCCTGGTAAAATTGGCATGCTACTCGGAGCGGAAATCTTTGCTCAGGTTTTGTTGAACGAATCTCGTTGGGGTGTCGCTAACGAGCCAGTTGCTATTAAAACAACTTTTGATTGGGTTTTAACGGGAAAGGTCGTTTCTCCGAATAGTTCCATTACATCGTTGTGTTCTTTCGTTGAGTCCTTAGACAGCGACAATCATCGATTTTGGTAATTTGAAAATATCCCCTTCAAATATTCCCTTTTCCTGAAGAAGAAAAGTGTGAAAATCAATTTATGGAAAATTATAGACGTAATAAGGACGGTCGTTTTGTAGTCCTTGCCCTTTAAAATTTCGGAACCCTCATTTGTGGGTACGAGATCAGTAGAGGATGGCAGGCATTCTAGGACAGCGCCGCCGCTATATAACCTAGGTTTTACATGTAAATTCCCATAAGGAGGAAATGAGGGAGATGAATCTTCGCCTTGCTCTCTCCTTGCTCTCCTCCTTGCTCGGACACCCCCCAACCATTTTGATTACGCCACACCCGCATTCTTCCCACCCGCGAGATAAATCTTTCTCTACATTTCCACCCACGAGATAAAACTATATTGTTTGGTATCAATTAATATTAGATTTTTCTCAGCTATCCAAATCTCTAAGAATTTTTTAGATTGCATCACCCCCCCAGGGAGCTACCCTCATTTTAAGATTTTTTTACCGCTAACTTTCTGAACCGAAATAGTTTTCTTCGTCTAACCAATGCATCTTTACGAGATAAACCTATCTTGTTTGGTATTAATTAACATTAGAATTTTCTCAGCTACCCGAATCTCTAGGAATTTTTTAGATTGCATCATCCCCCAGGGAACTACCCTGATTTTAAGATTTCTTACCTGTAGCGACTTTTGAGCGTTCTTAAACATTTTTTTAGTCATGCGATACATTAAATTAGTCTAAAATTTTATGCAGAATTCGAATATGTAAACAGATTTAAAATCGGACTACTCCTTACAAAGTTACACACACACCTTCTAGCGAGCATACCGCGACCGTACCACTACTCGCTTTTAATGTTACACCATACTTTCTATCTTGTTTAGCTCATCTTTTGAGATAAATGTACTTTGTTTGGTATCAATTAATATTAGAATTTTCTCAGCTACCCGAATCTCTTTAAATTTTTTAGATAGCACCATCCCCAGAGAGCTACCCCAATTTTAAGATTTTTTGCTGGTAGCGATTTCTGACTGTCCTTATAAATTTTTTAGCCATGCGACACATCTTGCTAACCTAGAATTTTATGCAGAATCCGAATCTCTAAATAGATTTAAAATCGAACCACCCCTTACCATTTTACACACACACCTTCTAAATTATAAATTTCCTGCGGCTCATACCTAAAACAAAATCTAAAAACAATTCTTAAAACTTTTTATTACAAACAATTTTTACTAATACAGTTTAAATTTGTAAACCACATTTCTAAATACATATTCACAATTTTTTATTCTTAACCTAGAGCTCATATCGGCTTATACTTATTAATATTTATTTCTAAATAGAGCACCTTTTCCAAAGACCAACCGGACCCGCATGTTTCAAATTCCTCTGATTTTGTTCTTATGGTTTCGCTTAAGACCTCGTACATATTTTCCAGATTACTAGAAGACGTTATAACCACATTTTTTGTGTTAAAGGATTTCACATCGGACTTCCTCTTCCCCCATTTTGGTGTAAACGCCGTAGAGTTCGCAGTAGACTTTTACTGCTGTATGTTGTATTCTTTTTTCATTAATTAATCGAATAAATCGCTCTTTCTGCTTCCAAAGAAACTCGGGCACTCCATCGTCGACACTGGCGTTCTTTATGCGATAGCTAGCCATACGGTTGTTAAACGCAGTGCTAACCATTTCTACACCATCGTCGCTAGTAGCGGTAACTGTTGCTTCTCAAGTGTGCGGCATACGTAGTCTTTTCCATTTCGAAATCGCATACTTTACACATAATTCGTGGTTGTTTCGTACAAGTCCCTTTAACAGCTGGCGGAGCTGAACGTTTAAGGCTTAATGACATACCGTGCTGTTTTTCCTTGTGTCGCAGAAAGTTGTCCATTCTCGTAAAAGCGAAACCGCAAGACCCACAGTTTAAGTACTTTGCTGCGGGCGGATGTATAAGCTTAACCGTGGACGGTGTTACACCACGACATTTGTTCTGGTGCCGTTTGAGAGCATTTTTTCAGTTATAGGAAGCACCGCAAGTGTTGCATTTAAAAACGTTTGCAGATACCATTTTAGTACAAAACAAAATCCGCACTATAAGACTTTGGTTAAACTTGTAAGCGAACTAACTTATAACTAAAGAATTTACTCTTGCGTACCTGCTTTATGTACCCTATAGAATGCATACCGAAGGTTTCCGAAGACACCCGAACGATGTTTGGGATTTAGCGGGGAACTAAATGACGTCATAATCCTTGCTGCTCGTCCAGTACATTTAGTGCCAATGCATGCACCTGGTTCGCATCGTCGATGGTGCGAATGCCGTTAGTAGAAACATCGGAAACGTCTTCCATGTTATACGGATCGCGTGCATATTAAAAATCTAAAAGGGTGGTAGCACACGCACACAAATTGTGTGCAAGTCGTGCTGTAGAAGATGCAGTGCTACTATAACCAAAAACTTAATAAAAACACTTTAAACCATTACTAAGGAAATACCAACTTGTTGTCTACAGGATACTTACTAATAAAGCAATTTAATTTTAAATAACTTCTACGTCATATTTTAGGAAATGGTAGGCTTGAATATTTTCCAAATGAATCACCAAGCGAAAGTATATGCTTAGCGGTATTAAAATTAACCATTAATTTCCCATTTTTACGACTGTGGTTAATTATAGATTAAAATTTAATTTGTTCACGTTCGAGCTTCTCGTAAACTAACATATTTTATAGCAACAATGCGCTGTATAATACATGCATACCCCTTCGCCGCGCTACTGCTATTCTTGTAATTGCTAGAAAAAGTCACTCTCCTTTTTACTGTTAGGACCGATGCAAAGCACCATTTTTTTTATACTTTCTATAGCACATCGCGGACTTTTTCGTCTGATAATTAATTTTTGCTTCTGTAGGCTTTTACACTTTCGCATAGCGGTCGGCCGACGTAATGATTTCTAGAACCGGTAAGTACTCGATATCGCCCAAATAGAGAAATAGATGCTATATGTCTGTCAACTTCCGATTCCTTCGTAAAAGGTAGAAAAAGCTCGGTCAATCATCCATCTAACTTAAACTTCGACCCGCTCCTGTTCTGATAATTTCTAAACATTTTTCAAACGACAATGGGCTCAGAATTTTTTAAACCTTCGATTGATCTATAAGTCGAAATCAATTACACGTTCGTGCTACCCGTAAACTAACAATGCGCTGTATAATACATGCATACCCCTTCTCTGCGCTACTGCTATTCTTGTAGATGCATGAAAAAGTTAGTTGTCTTTTTTACTGCTAGGACTGATGCAAAGCACCATTCTATACATTCTTTAAAGGTATGGCACATCGCGCACTTTTTTGTCGGATAATTTAATTTTGTTTATGTAGGCCTTTACACTTTCGCTTATTTAAACATCTAATACGATTGATTAACCACTTTCGATTATTCTAACGGAGACCACCATACACCCCGCCGCACCGTTCTTTTTGAATCCAACGATCCTATGGGCTTCCACGCACTAACACCTGACGTATCTTTCCTACTATTTGTTAAACAAAAACTACCGGTATCACCATTGTGGACGTAAACAGATGTTTGTAAAAGGAAAAATTAATAGGTTAGGTCAGCGTCGCGGCGCTGACCTAACCTATTAATTTTTCCTTTTATCTAACCTAGGTCCACACTTGGTTTTTAATGGTAAAACTCATTAAAAGCAATTAGTGCTAGAGGCAATTTCACCCTATGGGGCAATTTCACCCTATGGGGTAATTTCACCCTAACTTAACATCCTACATATATCTGACATATATCCGGACATATGTCGATGCGCACCCCGGCCCAGTTCGACCTAGGTCGGATAACAAAACTGTTCCTAAACAAGAGAATGTAAGCGATATGGCGGTGTCCAACATATTCGGGTATCTTCGGAAATATTCGCCCCCACTCTGTAGAATACATAAGTGAACAATTTTTTCGTATTCAATTTAGTATTCGATAGTAGCAAGAACGGTAAACATGAGCGTCTCCAAGGTGATTAACGTTTCTCAACTTCTTGGGAATAAAGTGAAACCGACAAATGAGCGATTTGGATTATGGCTGTTGTCAGAAAATATGTGCAACAATAATCTGGTAACAGATATTGGTAATATTTGTTATGTCGAAGGCGAACAGATGCTGACTGGTGTACTACACACACCAATTACAGAACCATTTTGTGACAATATAATGTTGGTTAAAATTTGCGACTTTTCTGATGCCGAACAAACATCTGCAAACAAAAGGATGTTTATCCTAAAAAAAGAAATTTGTGGTGCATTTAACAGCTATCTACGAAGAAAGTTTGACCGATTTGTTTCCGCTAGGCATGGTGTTAAAGCTAAGCTTCCGTTTTCTCTGGAAAGCACTAACAAGATGGGCCAGAGAGTAAAAGAAATTATCGGAAAAGAAGACCTCGAATGCATTAATAAAAAAATTCCGAAATCCTATATGTGTTCCATACAAAGTGGAACTAGCAGATGTTAAGTTGGAAACTTTATTGGAGGAACTACCAGATATATTAGACGAACTCGAAAAAGATTATTTCTATCTTTTTGACATGGATGTAACCCAAGATTTTGCGGGTATATTTAGCAAGATGGAGATGTGTAATTATTTAACTACAAACCATAACTTTTGCTATAAGGGTGAATACGAAGAAAAGTGTAATATTATAGTTGACAACGATAAAACTGTAGGAATTGATTGTTTAACATGGCTAACAACCAATGCAAGAATTAAGATATACAACAAATTTGTGTGTCAGATAACAAGTCCTGGTGTTAATAAACAACGTGGCAATCATATACTAGATTTTTTACGTTGTCCAGATGTACGTTTAAGAGAAACATTTGCGTCTACTTTGGCTAAAGAACATGGTATTACGCGATTGGAAGCGACAATATACAATTGTGCAATTGGAAGCTATGTCAGTGCGGAACGGGTGTATAATCCCTTAAAAGACTGTTTAACGTTATTGGAAGATAGTAAGTTATACTTCCTAAAGGCGCCAATGTACTCGGTACCACTTGCCAAAATGTGGAGTAAGCTATCGGACAAGCTACAAAATAGCTGCTGTTTAGTGTATAATAACCTACTACAGTACGTGTATTGGGGGAATGGCAATACAAAGAAATTGACGGGCTTGCAAATTAAGTTGTCCGAAAAACCAAAAGAAAGGGAAACATTGATAAAGTATGTGCTTTCGGCTTTTAGTTTTAACTATTTACCCGTAAATTATTTGGAGATAGTAGAGGAGGAAGACAGCCAAGATAAAATAAAATCTTACACAAGTGCTACATTAAAGCAGGTAGTACATATTTTACACAATCTGCAACACCATATTCTACAATTCCAAAAGAAATAATCATTTCGGAATTGGGATTGATAAATACACCTAACATTCGCCCAGAGGTTGTACGACAACGCGCAAATATTGGTAGTAAACTCTATCCGTTTACGCTAAAGGAAATTGTCCCATTATGCATGCCATACGCTGTAAGTAGAAGGAAAAGACAACTGGAATTAGAGAAAATGGATGCAAAAAGGCGAAAATTGGACTACATGGAAAACACTGTGACAATACGCGAACAATACAAAGATGTGTTAGACAAAGAACATCTTATTAGAGAAAATGAGGAAGAATTAAAAGATTATTTTATGTGCCGATGGGCTGACTTAGATACATCCGGGTTGTACAAGCTGTATGCATTTGCGGTTAGTAAGAAAGACTCTTTTAGTTATGTAGGCGTTCTTGCAGAAAAGGATGGTACTAAATCCGTATACTTTTTAAAAGGTTATTCTAAAAACGTATTTATCAAAATGGCAGATAACAAAGACGAACTAAAAAATGCGGGTTTCGTAACCTTGGCGTACACCACACGCAAAGGGGTTCCGCTAAACATTGTATATTTACCTAGTAAAGAACTTTTCGGATCATTTAAAACCGAGGGTCTTACAACCTATAACAACCATATATTCCCAAAAGTGGTGGACATGCAACTACGCAACAGTGTGTGGGAGAATAAGGATTTCCTCCAATACCGACAAGAAGAAGTCGATCAAGCTAACAAGATACGTATGCGGGATATAGTGGGAAAGCTGCGATTAAAAGATTGTCACAAGCTGCAAGAATTACACGAAGGAATGGATCTGGTTGTCGATGGAATCAAAGACTTTAAATATAGAGGCAAACTTCGGTACATTTTACAATTCGAAAATCTAGACGGTATCTATGTATCAAACTATTGGTTAGAAAAGGAGATACAGGACTTGGGTATTGATTTAAATTTTAAACTGCGAATAAAGTTAGATAAAATTAAAGCCACTCCAAACAAACATAAAGAAAGGACTGTCTTCTGTGTATAACTTTATATTAAAATTAAGTTTAAAAGACTCCATGCTTGGTATTGAATATTTTTAAATTTGTTATGTATAATGTCGGAATAAACATTTTATAATAGTATATAACATTGTTCTTTATTTATAAAAGGCTGTGACTTTACCCCGAAATAGCAGTTGCACAGAGAGGGGTGCGCATGGGCAGTGCTCATGGGCAGGGGTGCGCACGCGCAGGGGTGCGCATGGGTTGGGATGTGTCTGGGCGTACACGAGGGAAGCGGATGTTAACAGACACCAAGCATCCAATTCTTTATTTGGATGGTATCGTGTACTTGCCTGCGTATGTATCCGGAGTAAAAGAATACGATTTGTACACGCAGCTTATTAATAAAATTAGTTTATCGAGGGAAGATGACAAAAGGTACATCATTCCTAATAGTACATCAATCTACGCATGGGGGCGTAAAGATATAAGATAGTTGTTTATATTTGTAAATCTATTGTATATATTAGTTTTAAGATTCCATAATTTTTAAGTTCTTCTCCCACCTTCTAAATCCTTCCGGCTTCTATCCTGGTTGACAGAGTATACGTGTTATCTCCACGTGGTATTCGCGGGACACGGCGGTTTTAGATTTCTCGGGAGATGGTTGGCTAAGGCATATGTCTTGGGTAGCGAAAAAAAAAGGGTTTTAAAGATGGAGTTAAATAAAGATGAGCAAAAATTAGTAATTTGGGTCTTTAAAACGCATAACTTTGTATGGGGTGGTTCTATTTAAAATCTATTTACAGATTTGGGGTCCCTAGAAAAATTTAATATTAGTTGATACCTAGCAAAATATATTTATCTTAAAAGAGTGACTACCCTGCGTATAATAAATACAATATAACACTTGTCAACAAAAAAAGTTGTAGGGAAAATTAAAGACGTATTTAATGGGGGTCCAGTATTAGAATTTGTTGGTAGTAATGTTAAGTCCTACTGTATTGTAGGCGAGAAAGATACCATTAAAAAGATTAAAGGGGTCTCACGAATTGTAGTTAAGTAAAACCGAGGGGCTTACAACCTATAACGAGCATATACCTCCAAAAGGAATGGACATGCAACTACGCAGCAGTGCGTGGGAGAATAAGAATTCTCTCCAATAAGAAATTAAAGTTTCCATGTACGTAGCACCAGTCATTGGGTAATGGTAGAAATGTGGAACCTATAAAGACGATTATTAATTATGGTTTAGAAAAATAGTAGTTTTCGTGGACTAAATAAAATAGCTTAGATTGGTTAATGTATATGGCTACATATTCTCGTACACATCCACAAACATCTGTTTACGTCCACAATGGTGATACCGGTAGTTTTTGTTTAACAAATAGTAGGAAAGATACGTCAGGTGTTAGTGCGTGGAAGCCCATAGGATCGTTGGATTCAAAAAGAACGGTGCGGCGGGGTGTATGGTGGTCTCCGTTAGAATAATCGAAAGTGGTTAATCAATCGTATTAGATGTTTAAATAAGCGAAAGTGTAAAGGCCTACATAAACAAAATTAAATTATCCGACAAAAAAGTGCGCGATGTGCCATACCTTTAAAGAATGTATAGAATGGTGCTTTGCATCAGTCCTAGCAGTAAAAAAGACAACTAACTTTTTCATGCATCTACAAGAATAGCAGTAGCGCAGAGAAGGGGTATGCATGTATTATACAGCGCATTGTTAGTTTACGGGTAGCACGAACGTGTAATTGATTTCGACTTATAGATCCCTCGAAGGTTTAAAAAATTCTGAGCCCATTGTCGTTTGAAAAATGTTTGGAAATTATCAGAACAGGAGCGGGTCGAAGTTTAAGTTAGATGGATGATTGACCGAGCTTTTTCTACCTTTTACGAAGGAATCGGAAGTTGACAGACATCGAGCATCTATTTCTCTATTTGGGCGATATCGAGTACTTACCGGTTCTAGAAATCATTACGTCGGTCGACCGCTATGCGAAAGTGTAAAAGCCTACAGAAGCAAAAATTAATTATCAGACGAAAAAGTGCGCGATGTGCTATAGAAAGTATAAAAAAAATGGTGCTTTGCATCGGTCCTAACAGTAAAAAGGAGAGTGACTTTTTCTAGCAATTACAAGAATAGCAGTAGCGCGGCGAAGGGGTATGCATGTATTATACAGCGCATTGTTGCTATAAAATATGTTAGTTTACGAGAAGCTCGAACGTGAACAAATTAAATTTTAATCTATAATTAACCACAGTCGTAAAAATGGGAAATTAATGGTTAATTTTAATACCGCTAAGCATATACTTTCGCTTGGTGATTCATTTGGAAAATATTCAAGCCTACCATTTCCTAAAATATGACGTAGAAGTTATTTAAAATTAAATTGCTTTATTATTAAGTATCCTGTAGACAACAAGTTGGTATTTCCTTAGTAATGGTTTAAAGTGTTTTTATTAAGTTTTTGGTTATAGTAGCACTGCATCTTCTACAGCACGACTTGCACACAATTTGTGTGCGTGTGCTACCACCCTTTTAGATTTTTAATATGCACGCGATCCGTATAACATGGAAGACGTTTCCGATGTTTCTACTAACGGCATTCGCACCATCGACGATGCGAACCAGGTGCATGCATTGGCACTAAATGTACTGGACGAGCAGCAAGGATTATGACGTCATTTAGTTCCCCGCTAAATCCCAAACATCGTTCGGGTGTCTTCGGAAACCTTCGGTATGCATTCTATAGGGTACATAAAGCAGGTACGCAAGAGTAAATTCTTTAGTTATAAGTTAGTTCGCTTACAAGTTTAACCAAAGTTTTATAGTGCGGATTTTGTTTTGTACTAAAATGGTATCTGCAAACGTTTTTAAATGCAACACTTGCGGTGCTTCCTATACCTGGAAAAATGCTCTCAAACGGCACCAGAACAAATGTCGTGGTGTAACATCGTCCACGGTTAAGCTTATACATCCGCCCGCAGCAAAGTACTTAAACTGTGGGACTTGCGGTTTCGCTTTTACGAGAATGGACAACTTACTGCAACACAAGTAAAAACAGCACGGTATGTCATTAAGCTTTAAACGTTCAGCTCCGCCAGCTGTTAAAGGGACTTGTACGAAACAACCACGAATTATGTGTAAAGCATGCGATTTCGAAATGGAAAAGACTACGTATGCCGCACACTTGAGAAGCAACAGACATAAAAATGCATCAGTTACCGCTACTAGCGACGATGGTGTAGAAATGGTTAGCACAGCGTTTAACAACCGTATGGCTAGCTATCGCATAAAGAACGCCAGTGTCGACGATGGAGTGCCCGAGTTTCTTTGGAAGCAGAAAGAGCGATTTATTCGATTAATTAATGAAAAAAGAATACAACATACAGCAGTAAAAGTCTACTGCGAACTCTACGGCGTTTACACCAAAATGGGGGAAGAGAAGTCCGATGTGAAATCCTTTAACACAAAAAATGTGGTTATAACGTCTTCTAGTAATCTGGAAAATATGTACGAGGTCTTAAGCGAAACCATAAGAACAAAATCAGAGGAATTTGAAACATGCGGGTCCGGTTGGTCTTTGGAAAAGGTGCTCTATTTAGAAATAAATGTTAATAAGTATAAGCCGATATGAGCTCTAGGTTAAGAATAAAAAATTGTGAATATGTATTTAGAAATGTGGTTTACAAATTTAAACTGTATTAGTAAAAATTGTTTGTAATAAAAAGTTTTAAGAATTGTTTTTAGATTTTCTTTTAGGTATGAGCCGCAGGAAATTTATAATTTAGAGGGTGTGTGTAAAATGGTAAGGGGTGGTTCGATTTTAAATCTATTTAGAGATTCGGATTCTGCATAAAATTCTAGGTTAGCAAGATGTGTCGCATGGCTAAAAAATTTATAAGGACAGTCAGAAATCGCTACCAGCAAAAAATCTTAAAATTGGGGTAGCTCTCTGGGGATGGTGCTATCTAAAAAATTTAAAGAGATTCGGGTAGCTGAGAAAATTCTAATATTAATTGATACCAAACAAAGTACATTTATCTCGAAAGATGAGCTAAACAAGATAGAAAGTATGGTGTAACATTAAAAGCGAGTAGTGGTACGGTCGCGGTATGCTCGCTAGAAGGTGTGTGTAACTTTGTAAGGAGTAGTCCGATTTTAAATCTGTTTACATATTCGAATTCTGCATAAAATTTTAGACTAATTTAATGTATCGCATGACTAAAAAAATGTTTAAGAACGCTCAAAAGTCGCTACAGGTAAGAAATCTTAAAATCAGGGTAGTTCCCTGGGGGATGATGCAATCTAAAAAATTCCTAGAGATTCGGGTAGCTGAGAAAATTCTAATGTTAATTAATACCAAACAAGATAGGTTTATCTCGAAAGATGCTTTGGTTAGACGAAGAAAACTATTTTGGTTCAGAATGTTAGCGGTAAAAAAATCCTAAAATGAGGGTAGCTCCCTGGGAGGTGATGCAATCTAAAAAATTCCTAGAGATTTGGATAGCTGAGAAAATTCTAATGTTAATTAATACCAAACAAGATAGGTTTATCTCGAAAGATGCATTGTTTAGACGAAGAAAACTATTTTGGTTCAGAATGTTAGCGGTAAAAAAATCTTAAAATGAGGGTAGCTCTCTGGGGGGTGATGCAATCTAAAAAATTCCTAGAGATTTGGATAGCTGAGAAAAATCTAATATTAATTGATACCAAACAATATAGTTTTATCTCGTGGGTGGAAATGTAGAGAAAGATTTATCTCGCGGGTGGGAAGAATTGCGGGTGTGGCGTAATCAAAATGGTTGGGTGGTGTCCGAGCAAGGAGGAGAGCAAGGAGAGAGCAAGGCGGAGCAAGGCGAAGATTCATCTCCCTCATTTTCTCCTTATGGGAATTTACATGTAAAACCTAGGTTAGATAGCGGCGGCGACGGCGCTGTCCTAGAATGCCTGCCATCCTCTACTGAGATCGATTTGTATTAAAAGATTTTTGTCGTTGAAACGTCGTTTGCTAAAAAATCCTGAATAGTATTCGGATTATACAAAATTTATGGAGGATTATTTGATAAGCGGTCACATGGTTCAAGTGGAATCGCCTGAAAATTCGTCGGTTCATGAGAGAATGTATTACATTCCCCATCATGCTGTGCATAAGCGTGATAGCACTACCACCAAATTGCGTGTGGTTTTCGATGCTTCGTGTCCGGATCAATCTGGAAATTCGTTAAATGATAGCTTGGCTATTGGCCATACTTTGCACAAAGACATTGCAGTTTTGTTATTGCACTTTCGTGTACATCTTATCGTAATTATAGCTGACATTAAACAAATGTATCGGCAGATTTTGGTTAAAGATACTCATCGTGATTATCAACGTATCGTCTGGAGATTTTCTCCGTCAGATCCTATTATGGACCTTAAATTAAGTACTGTAACTTATGGAGTTTCGTCGTTGCCTTTTTTGGCCTTGCGTACTGTTCAAGAATTGGCAAGGTTAGAATCGATTAATTTTCCTTTCGCGTCATCGGTATTGGAGAGCGATACCTATGTTGATGACTTAGTCACTGGATGCAATTCGATAGAAGCTGCTAATCAATTAATTGGTGAATTGAATAGTATTTGCACTAGTGGTGGTTTTCAATTAAGAAAATGGAGTAGTAATTGCCCGTAAGTGATGTCCAACTTGAGGGAGTTCCTGTCTAGTTCGGACGCAATTACATTTCAAGATGAAGATAATGGTTCAATAAAAATTTTGGGCCTTTCATGGCGCGCTCTTACAGATGCATTTTTATACAACTTAGACGTTGAAGAGCGCACTTGCACTAAGCGTAATATTTTGTCGGCTATCGCAAAAATTGTTGATCCTCTCGGTTTGATAGCGCCTTTAGTACTTTTTGCTAAACGTTTAATTCAAGATCTTTGGCTTTTAGGTCTCGGTTGGGACCAAGAGCCGCCATTGGAAGTCGTACAAAAATGGAAACATTTTTTGGGTGAATTGCCAGCGGTTTCGAATATTGGGATTTCGCGTCGCATCGTATGTAATAATTTTAAAGGGGTGGAGTTGCATGGATTCTGTGATGCTTCTGAAGCCGGGTATGCAGCTGTCATCTATTTTCGTTCGTTCGATTTAGAAGGTAATATTACCATGTCATTAGTATGTGCAAAATAGAAGGTTGCCCCTACTAATCGCGTTTCGTTGCCCCGTCTCGAATTGTGTGCCGCCGTACTATTGGCGGATTTAGTAGAATTTCGTCAAAAATACTTGTACAGATATTTTATCCTTTAATAATACTTTCGCGTGGTCAGATTCTACTGTTGTTCTGTCTTGGATTCGGTTTTCCTCGCATAAGTGGAAGACATTTGTTAGCAATCGCATATTCAAGAACGTATTCCTCCATCTTCATGGTTTCATGTTAAGTCCCAGGATAACCATGCGGATTGTGCCTCACGTGGACTTTTGGCTTCAGAGTTGGTTCTTCATCCATTATGGTGGACAGGGCCTTCCTGGTTAGTGCGTCGTAATGAAGAATGACCAGTAACGTCGCTGCCAAAACTTATCGACTCATCTCAGATGGACGTCGAATATCGTACTCTGTCGTTAACAGTCGTTATGTCTTGGAATTTCTTAGATATGTTGTTGGATAAATTTTCAAAACTTCAGAAAATTTGTAGGATTATTGCATGTATTCGTCATTTTATTCGTAATATTCAATGTCCGGCGGATTTGCGTTCAAAATATTCTGATAGTTTGTCTCCATCTCAGCAGCAAGAGGCTATACATTTATTGATTAGAAGAGTTCAAACAAATGTTTTGCCCAAGACATTGCAAATATTAAAACTGGAAAACTTGTTAGTAAACAACTTCGTAGCTTTAGTCCGTTTTTAGATAGTCGTGATTTGTTGTGGTCGCCTACGTAATTCAGGGTTATCGCATGATGCAAAATTTCCAATTTTGCTTCCTCGGTCGCATCGGTTGACTGAAATTATTATACTAGATTGTCATGAAAGACATTTACATCCTGGAAATCGAACAACTCAATTTTTATTAACGCAAAATTATTGGATCTTGTCCGCAAAGAGGGCTATTCGGCAATGTTTGAAATCCTGCATTCGTTGTTTTCGTGTAAACCCCGTGCCTTTATGCCCCACTACGGGGGATTTACCAGCTTCTAGGTTAACTCCAGGTAAGACGTTTTTACATACAGGAGTCGACTTTGGTGGACCTTTCTCTGTCACGATGAATCGATGTCGTGGCGCAAAATCATTGAAAGCGTACATTTGTCTATTTATTTGTTTTCAGCACGAACTTGTCGACAGACGCTTTCTTGGGTGCTTTACGTCGATTTATTGCTCGAAGAGGCAAATGTACTCAAATTCATTGTGACAATGGTACTAATTTCGTTGGGGCCTCTCGTGAAATCTTTCAATTGATGCGCCATTCGGCAGGCGTCGAGGGAATCGAATTTGTGTTTAATCCTCCTGCTGCTCCTTATTTTGGTGGGTTATGGGAGGCCGAGATTAAATCAGTAAAATCCCATTTGAAGAGAATTATCGGTGAACAAATTTTGTCGTTTGAAGAATTCTTGACTGTTTTGATTCAAATCGAAGCGATTCTCAACTCACGTCCACTATGCGCACTGAGTTGCGAACCGCATGACTTTTCATATTTGACCCCAGGTCGTTTTCTTAATGTCGAACCAGTCTCGGTGTTACCAGATCCGGATGTGCTCTCCATAAACTCCTCTCGTTTGAATCGCTGACAATTGTTGCTGCAAATGCAACAAGGGTTTTGGGAAAAATGGAGTGCTGAATACTTGCACACGCTGCAGCAGAAAGGTAAGTGGTTGAGGAATTCCGCTACCCTACCTATTGATTCGCTTGTCCTCTTAAAGGAAGAAAATAACCCCCCTCTACAGTGGCGTTTAAGAAGAGTAGTAGATGTTCATCCTGGTAGGGACGGTATCGTTTGGGTAGCTACAGTTAACACATCTCAAGGGTTAGTTAAACGTCCTCTAGTGAAACTAAGTTTACTGCCAATTACTTAATATTTAATGGTATGTATACATATATTTACATATATAAGTTTGTCGGTTTACATTTCTTAGTTAATAGCGATAATTATTTTTAAATATAAAATAATAGTTCATACTTATTTTGGTGGGCGGGATGTTCGGTCTCTTTGTCGCACGTTCGCGTGGTTAATTTTAAATTATTTTAAATTTGTAGTGGTAAATCAAATTCTAAAACTGTCATCCCTTGTCCCGTTACATCTTGTCGTAAAACTGCCTTGTGCATGTGAAAATTAAGTAGAATAGGGGTAGTGACAAAACTCTCGTCGAACGCGGAACGAAACAGTTGTGCGTTCGGTGAGTTAGTCAATAGTGCCGCCGAATTTATTTGATAAACCCCTAAAAAACTCAGTGAAAGTGCAAAGTAACACGTACTATAATCTCGAATACAGTCCACTTAGTTGAAGAGTAAGGAACTGCAGCTTAGAACAACAAGAAACCGCGGAGGTAAGTCGATATAGAAATTTATAAGACCTCCGCGCAAATAAACAAGGTGAATGGTCTACGAATTCGCCGTCTGAATTATTTTCAAACGTCCCGAAACACCCCAGTCACTATGTAGAAATTCAACGGCTTCTGTCAGAGCTAAAATCGAAAACAGCGAACTATGTTCCTGATTGTGTTACAAAGAAAGTCGAAATCACTTCGTAGTTTTGTAATATGTTGGCGTGCTAATTTTACAGTAATGATTAATTGCTGTGAATATTTTTAATGAGCACACCCATAGGTGGAACGTTATGTATTTTGTTGCGTGTTAATTCGATTCCTTGAAAAATGTGCTTGTACGAATTCAAGAGTGGTTGATCGATTGTAAATTTAAACATATTGCCGGGATAACATGATTGTGTTGTTATTTCACTGGGGCGTAGAGCTTCGCTGAGGATACGAGTTATCTCCAGAAATTTTAGAAGGTAAAATGCGCCTTTTCTTCTAATCTTAATCGAGTCTTTGAATAAGAAATCTGTAATGTTTGCTTTGCATTTACGTGGCTTATTTGTTGGAATGCTTTGTTTTTAAATTTCCATATTATCTTCATCTCTTAAAACATTTAGTTTTCTTGTATTCTGTTGTGTCGATCGAAGAACAGTAAGATCAAGAGATAGACTCAGTGCCAGATTTTTTACATGACCAACTTTGACTCCAAAGCTCTGACCAAATTTAACAGATGCTTTCCAATCCACGGCGTCGTAATTCCGATGGGACACCGCATCAGCCCGCTAAAACATTTGTCAGCACTACTCAGAAAGACATTCTCACCACCAGTGTCGTTTACGAACAATCAGGAATTGAGGAACCAGGCTAGTGACCGAGCATTGTGTGAAAAAATTAGCCTAACGTACCATGACGTCGCCTCGATTTACCATTGATTGACGGCAAGAAACCATCTTACTAGACACCTGAGTTGGTTGCTATCTTATTAAAGACCTAGATTTCATCAATACAGCAATGAAGTCATTACATTCAGCTACCTTGTTATTGTGAATCAGACCCCGACTCATTATACATAGCACCGCTGAAGTTGTAGCATCTTCTATATTATGTTGATCTAGATATTTTTAAACGTTTTTCATTTTAGACGCTGTGAGTAGAATTATATGTTAAAACCTATACTCAAACTTTCTCGAAGGTATACAATAGATGGTAATTTTAACCGTTCTGAAATAAAACCTTCAGGAGACTTCCGGACTAGTCGAAACTCTTTAACTTCGCGCGGTCTTTGATGAGACATAGAGGCGGGGGAGTGAACGGGACTCGGCCACTGCAATTTCACGGTGGTTGTGCAAGATTGACTGTAAGGATAAAATGCAGAAATCCTAATGCTCAAAAAATTCACTCTGAATAACACTGAACCCTCTTAACAACTAAATCAATATTGAAGCTGAAAGAAAATGTAGTGTTAGTTACTATAAGTGAAACAGCTGTTTGTGTTCCAAAAGAGTATCACAAATAAAGATTCGATTTAACACTCAAAAACAACTCAATGATCCTGTTCTGATTTTTATATTATTATCGTAGGATAGTAAATTCTTATTCAATCGATCTTTGAAAATAACTAAAGTCAACTTTCATAGACTTTTCTTGAAATTTAGAAGATCTTTGTGTTGTTCAAGAAATAAAATTTCATAAATGTTCAACATAAGTATATTCAGTCTTGATAAAAATTTAGTAACAGATACTTAGAAAATTTATATACATGTAATTGGATCTGTTATTTCAAATTAAAAGTTCATATAATTTTTAAGTGTCGCTAAATAATCGACAAAAAAAAACAATTACAATTCTATTTAGCAAAACCAAATTCAGGCATGTGAATGGTTTACATGAGCAATGTTTCTATATATAATTAAACAAGAATGGTAATTATTGCTTCATATAAACTATGTTTATAATTTAAATTTCTTTATCATAGTTTAGATTCAGTCAATAAGATTACTACTGTTAAGTTCTCTTTAGTTTACGTTTATATCTCAATATAAAATATTGAAATTACAAAAATTCATATCGTAACCTTGAGTTTAATTTCAATCAAAGGCATTATACATCAAAGTATATACTTTCTAAAAAAAACACACAATTGAAGTTTCCTTGATTTAAATTCTTATCACGGTGCTAAAGATACTATTTTTTATCCTTTATGTCATTGCTTAAAAATGTTAAGATGCACCATGTTAATTATCAAAACCTGTAATTTAATCTTAAGGTTTATTCCTAATAAACAAACGAAAAGCAGATTGTTCCAAACCGAAACCATTTATGGAGTAAAAAAAACTTACCGACTGTCAAGGTTTTAAATCGTTACAAACCAGTAGGGACATCAGGTTTCTCTAAGAATTTGAACAAAGGGCCTCAAAAGGACTCCATGTTAAACATGACGTATGGACGATTCTAACGGCACATGTTGGTGAAATCTCCAAATACAACATTTTCAATAAAATGCGTATTTTTAATATGATACTTGTTTGATGTTCTGGTTTATTATTAACAGTTTTATAACTGCATCCCTGCGAATGTACTTCCGTAAATTTAAATGTTTGTTTGTATTAGCGTAAAATCAACTATGTACTCCTAGCACGTTTCATATGTGTATTTTAATGATGTACATATTCTCTTCAAATATATTGATTTATGTAAATATCCATATAGCGCTGAAGGAAACAAAATTACAACAAATTAAGTTACTTACTATTGATGGATCTTTACAAACTTTTAGATAACATTCTTGTACCTAATGCTTTAGTATTACCAAAATAACAATTCTTAGGTCAGCATTCCCTCTTATAAAGAATAACATCTTGACTCGAAGACGAGAACGCCAAGTACTCTAAAACGATCGCGCAGTCTATCTGTCTAATTTCCATGCGCCGGCGAGTCCGAGAGTTAATATACTGTCTTGTGTTATTTTATAGTTAACTCGTTTTTTTAAATATCTTATATAATATTTATGAAAATTTGTTATACAGTATTTAACTATTGAAATTTTTGTATTTATTTGGGATTCGAAAATAAATACAGTTCAAAGTAAATATTCAAATTGGGCACAACCAAAGTACCGATGTGTTTCTCATTGTACCAGACATAATCGAAAAGGTGATACTAAACAGATTGTCGTTTACCTGTCAGAAAGCGAAAACGGCTTACGAACGAGATTCAACCATTTTGTCCACCCGTTGCCGTCGGTGAGATATTTAGAGTTCGCTGCTGAAAATAATCAGAGAAACACATTTACGCCTACTAATTATTTTTTTTATATTAACAGTATAGAAATGTAATAACGCGTATTTCAAAGATCAACATTTTGTTCGAATAAATTTGCAAAAACAAAACAAATTTTACAGACCATTGTCAAGATTACAATACCAATTCAAAGAAACTACAAGAAATAAAGTGAAGCAAGTAGTGAAAATTTTATTTTAGAAATGTATTGTGCTTTTGAATAGTAAACAATGTTGACAGTTCATCATAAATTGTTAAGTTTTGACATCGATATATCAAAATGAGACATTTAAACAAGGTAAAGTCATTCGTGTTGTTGTTTCTATTGATAATTTGATATGTTGTAAGAAATTTTAACTTTAGCCCTTCCGCCATCCATCGTGTGTGGAATTTATATCTAAAACCAAGAGGGTATAAAAGACACATTCGACAAGATTCTAAGAGGAAACCAAACAGAAATCGGAATAGGATTTTAGTCCTATCTTCCTTGCTTTCTCGCACCTTCACAGCCAAAGATCTTCAAATTAGGCTTAGAAAAGCTTATAACGTGGAGATATCCGACCAGGCAGTTGAGAATATACTGAGGGAAGCCAATCTGAGACCAAGAAAACCTGCTCGAAAACCTGTTTTAACTCCATACCGCTCAGGTCTAGATTACATTTTGTTCGTGAACATTTCGCATGGCAGGTGCGACAGTGGAGAGTAGACTTCAGAGATAAGTCACGATTTCGTTTAACTCGACATGATGGTTGAGTACGTGTATATCGGCGTCCACATAAACGCCATTCCGCAGCACCCATACAAGATATCGAAAAATTTTGTGGTGGACCTGTGATGGTTGGGACGGAATTATTCTGGATGAAAGAACATCTTAGCAGTTTCAGGAAGATTAAGCGCTCAACGGTACATAATCTCGTTTTGGAAGATCGTATTTTACCAGCCGCTTATGGTACAGGCCCAAATTTTATGTTTATGCAAGATAACGTAGAGCTCTATACTGCGGTCATTACCATTAACTTGATTCAGCACCACGGGATTCAAATCATGGATTAGCTTCCTCAAAGTCCTGATATAAATCCCATTGAGATCTTTGGGCTTTGTTGATGAGACTTATTAGGATGTGTCCAGATCCAACTCGGACTCTTCAATAGCTAACAAATTCCCTAATCGAATAATTAGTGAAGAATACAGTGCAAGAAGACATCCGTAGACTCGTACGAAGCATACCTCGGAGATATCAAGCACCAATTGGTGCGAATAGAATCACACACTTTATTAAAGAATCAAATATTCTTAACAACTTCACGTTATACATGCAATATGCTTGCTTGCTTCATTTTATTTCTTGTAGTTTTTTTGAATTGGTATTGCTATCTTAAAAGTGATATGCCTTAGTTTTGTTTTGCAAATTTATTTGAACAAAATGTTAAATTTTAAAATACAGTTTATTCGATTTGTATATTGTTAAAATTAAGAAATGTATTGAAACTTAAATGTGTGTTCCTATAATTATTTTGAGCAATGTATTTTTGAATAAGTGAACACATAAATATGCACTAGGATATTTAAATTATAAGAGAAAATATTGAAAGTGATAGTTAAATTTTGAGAGCACTAATAATCGCCAAAAATGATAAATAAATAACAAAACAATTATGTATTAAATAGAAAAGTCAAATAACATGGAAATATGTGGTAAAATTTTTGTTTTGGTCAGTGATTAACTGCTACAGTATTTGAAATTTTTATGTAATTAAGATGAAGGGGGAGTAGGGAAGTAGGGGAACAAGGATATCTGTGGGGAAAAAAATAGGAGAAATAGAAGGGCAGAATACGTTCTAAGACATTTTTGGGAATAGTATGGGATATATTACAAGCAGAGATAGGAAAAAGGAGGTAGATGTAGACCTAGATCAGATAGTGATAGATGCAGACTGTGCTAATTTCAAGGAAATGTGTAGGTGAGTTCAGAATAGGAAACAATGATGGTACGCGTCTAACCAGTTCCAGGACGGAAGACCTAATGATTATGATGAAGATGAATTCACTTCACCCTGGCGGATGTTCCAGATCCAGGTTTCCATTTTCCTTATTAAAAATTAACCTTCGCTCAAAACAATATTTATTATAACACCTTGAGTAATTTGATGATTTACAGTGATATAGGAATAATTTTTCTATTTTAAATGTGAATACAGGCGGTTTCGATACAAATCCATTTATGAGGCGAATGTAAAATGTGTAAATTTTATTACACTAATTAAAAATAAATATTATAGATTAAATAATACATTATACTTCAGTTTACTAACTATAGTATTCAACTGGAAATACATTTTAAGACGTGTTGCTCTTAGTCCTATCCAAATAAGATTCATTTTTTCATTGATAACAGTTGTACCATTCACGATTAATTTGTGTGAACCCATTTAGGTTAAGGTGTCTATTCAATTTTTGGTAAGGGATTTATGAGTTAAGGTTGTAGCAAAATGTTATATTAGTAGTTTTAGAACGTTTTGCAACTCTTTATGTTTATCTGTTTCTTTCTGGACAATTTTTCGTTCACATTCCTTTTGAGCAAAAATTTCTGTTAGATAATATTTACGATTTTCGGCCCAGTCCTGTATTTTTTGCAAACATTGGCAATCCATAGGCTGATTATCTTCAACGCGCAAAATTACATCGATTGATTTAATTTCATATAATAAGTCGCTCGATAAACATTGCAGTTTATTTCCAGCAAGCGATAAAATATAAATTTGTTCAAAGTATCGGAAGACGCCCTCGTCTATGGATTTAATATTATTATTATCCAACCATAATCCATACAATTTACTTAGACCTTTAAATGCTGTTGGATGAATAAATGCGATTTTATTATTATTTAATCTGATTGTTGCGCTGTAGTGGTTGTTCATATTACTAAAGGCGTGCGCTGGTAATACACTAAGTTGATTGTAAGCAGCTGAAATATGTAGCATGTTTGGGCTGCCGTTAAACCAGTCGTAGTACCAATTTTTCAGTCTGTTTCTATCAAGGTTTAAAATAGATAGATTATATATATTATCAAAAGCCGATTCTTGAATGGTATGTATGCTATTACTGCTTAGATCTATTTTGGTAATTACCAAATTATTGAAAATACCGACATTTATATATTCAATTCGATTGAATCTGAGCGAAATTGTTTCTAGCTTAGGTAAACTAAGAAAAGCACCTGCTTCTACATCCTTAATGTGACAGTTCTCGAACTTAATCAGCCGTAACACTTCGAAAAATTGCACTGCTCCGGCAAAAATAGTCGGTAGATACTGAAATTGGCATTCGACACCCACAGCGCCATGAAGTAATCCACTTGGAGTGAGACATCCAGTCACATCCAGTTTGAATGATTCAGGATCTGATGAGATTGAAGTATTTTCCACCGAATGTGCTGATATATCCGTTATAAATTTAGAATTCTTCGATACACTCACTTCTGTTTCAAAAAATGTTCCCGTATTGCAATAATAAGATTCTAGCAAAGATGTTTCCACTACAAAAGCAATGATGATTCCACTTTGCAAAAATAAACTATCCATTTCAGTTATTACTCATACCCACTAGTACTGTTATTTTCTACTAAAGACGCAGGAGTTCCTACTTTATTTAAGTACATTTATCGCGAATCGCCTTGACCTACAGATGTCTACAATAATTGACATCAAGTAATAAATACTATTAACGCTAGCCTACATTTTACTTTTTCGTATGTGTACTTACGTCAAATTGACCTTGTGGAAACAAGTCTGTTGAATATCTTTTAATTAAATGTATATAATTAATATTAATCTAGATTAATCTGAGATACTTCTTTATTTTCTCTTTTACGTTTCCGCTTTCAAAATAATAAACAGATTATCTATGATGAAAGTTTATGTTTCATAAATTAATTTTAATCTAATTAATTTTAATCTAATTAAGTAAATTAATAGTTTTTATATTAGCTTGTACGCGCTAAATATGCTTTAAATATTCAGACATGCAGTATTATTAATGCAGATGATCGCCAAGTCCCCTGAAAAAAGGAGTTACGTAATTGTAATTTGAATAGGAATGGGCAGTTTACGACCAATTTTGCATGACTTCAGTTTTTAAACACCGCAATATTTAATGGTAGTTATATTTGCACCCATAATAGTTCTACAGTTCCTCATAGATTATATTAAGATTTCCGCTGAAAAAGTTAAACAAATGGTAAATTAATTGAAAATACTAGGCGCTTATTCTTCACAGTACTGCGACATTAGAATTTAAACTAACATTTGGCAATGTCGCATTTTATCCAGATATGACGTCATCCTAAAGTCAGCGAATAAACTATAATAAAATTAACAAATATTCTTGTTCTGATGAATTTAACTTGATAAAAAAATTGTCCCTTCCATATAACCTAAAGTGGATTTTAACATTAATTACCATTGAATTTTGTGTGCGTATAATGCAATTTTTGGTCAACCTTGTTGTACTATAGCTCTGCAACCAGTTTAGTAGCGTGTCACCAAATTTGTATCATATGTTTATGTTTATATAATAAGAGATGTTACCTTTTATTAATTTCGTAATTTTTCACTTCGTCTCTTTTGAGATATTTACTGTTAATATTGCCAAATTACGCTTTTTGGGCTTTTTTTGAAAATAAATAAAACAAAGGGAAAAAGTAATACTCAGACTTGAAACTACTACAGCAAATAGTCGTATGAAAAATCGATACAAAATAATTAAAGATGAGTCTATCTTCCTTTCATTAACTTTGTAACACTAAAAGTCACGTTTAAGTAAACTTTCACTTAACAGTTGTGATTTTTTTCTTTACTTTCCTCACTACTTGGGTAATATTGTGCGAGGACAAAGAAAAACTTAAGCTTATCATTCTGTTAATTTTGTTTTACATTTTGCCTTGATATCTGTAAAAATCAACATTTATGTTTTGACACAAAACTTGTTTTCAGAAAAAAAAAGTGTTCCAAAGCAACCTTAAAATGACAGCAAAAAAAGTATGAGTCCCAAAATTTTTCTTACCCAGTCTTGAACTCAGTTTGGGGAATAACTGGTAAAAAAATTTAAAAATCGGAAATGTTGAGCAACAAATTCTATCTTATTCCGGTGATTTCAAATGGTTTTATCAAAACCATTATTATCCCAACTGGTTTAATTAAAGTCTGTTTTTGCCAAAATCATTTTTTCCGAAAATTAGTTTTCGGTTTCAGTGGAAACCGGTTTTACCAAAATATTTAACACAGACTTTAATGAAAAAGCAGTTTTGTTGTCAGCCCCACTAAAAACGAGACCATTTCTAAATAAAGGTTATTCACACGGTAACGGCTTAGTTATTCCTCTTCGGTATATTTTTTGTTTTATTATTATTTTTTTTGTTATTCCTCTACCCGTTTTCCGACAATTTCATAGTTCTATTTTGCTATAACACTCTTAAATTGTAGTGTACAAAAACGAAATTAAAGATATTGTTTTTCAAATCCAAATAGATGTCAAAACTAATATTTCTATAGAATGCAAAAATTATAGCCAGCTATTTAAACCATTAGTAAAAATTATAGCTGTAATTTGTTTTTTTTTTTCTATACACAAACAGTATTTGTCAAGTATTTGTATTACCTACAACTTTTTGAGGCATATAATTATTTTATTGTTTTATAACAGTGAACATAATTTGAAAAAATGCAAGTTAATATACAAAATCATTAAACCGTGATCATCACATTCGCTTGCTTTATGACCAACGCAGAACTTCGTAATTTTGTAACCGCTCGAAATAGCTTCTGATGCGCTTGTAATTAATTAATGCCTTCAACAGAATGTGTTTTTAATATAGCCTGCTTAAACATTAATTTCCCTTCCCTCATCCACTCATATTTAGTAAACACTTTTTGCCAAAAACTATCGTTTAAGAATTTTACCAAAAAAGTTTATTATATAAAATCTATTTATCTCTACGTGGTGAAACTAATAAAGCTACTTTTACAATAAACAATTTAAATTTAACCATCACTATTCAATAAGAAAAAGTTTCAACAAAAATAATTTCTGAAATTCATTTAATGAAAATGGCAGTTACGAAAACAGTTTCTGACGAAATACAATCTATCGAAGCTCGTTTTAGCAAAACTGATTCTGCCACAACCTATTTTTTTTTACATAAAATTAGTTTGTGAACTTTCCAAAAATCTGCTTCACCAAAATCGGTTTTAGAACGCTCTGCTAGAACCAGTTTTCAAAAAACATACCCAAACAGGTATGCCAAAGCCGATCTTACCAAAATAAGTACTTGAAAAGTAAACGAAAATAGATTATTCCTAGAATGGTCAAATAAGGTAATCGGAATGTTTTACTTTCTGTTACAAGGTTGTTCGGTATATTGATTAGTATATGTTCGAACTACAAGATAAACGTTTGAGTAAAGAGATGAAATTATATAATAAAATGTAGTTTATTAAAAAATCACCGTAAGACACATTAAAGTTTTTGACTTGGCATTACTCATCTCCGGTTTTTATTAAGGAGCAATGGAGCAATTGCTTCATCTAAATTATAATGAAAAATCTTGTTTCTATCAAAAGTACTTCATTACGTCAACGAAGAAAAATACCCAATGATTCTGATTGAAATATTTTCATAGTAAACCAGAACTACTATACGTATTATCGCGATCTGGGCCAACTATTGCAAATTTCCGGGGCAACAACATCTGCGAATCATCTTATGACACGATGGATCATTGCTGAGAATGCTCCTTGTCAAGCTTCTTTTCCTATGTTTTACCTATTTTGCGTGCATTCCTTTGAATTTTTTAATCTTTATCAATTGGAACTTGTACTAAGCGCATAAAAAATTTTTGTATTCAAATTTATGTATCCGTATTGCTTACTTATTTTTATGTGTTGGCTAAATGTTTGTATAAATTTAACATTTGTGCTATACATAATTTTAGAGGAACGAGCCTCCATAAAATAAGCAGTACATGTAAATGCAATGCCACGTATACATTATATCAAGATGTGTTAACATAATGCCAAATAACGAGATGTGGCTAAATCATAAATTGTAAGACTAATGTTTTAAAGAAAACCTTTTTATTGTACGATGCGACAAAATAAACCGCAACCGGGTGTTTTCTTTGCATGTAGATCTTTATAAAGACTTTGAAATATCTTGGTTATGAAAATAATGAACTTATAAACCTTTGCAATTTATTTTTAGGAAGGATGTTTAAAAATCATGATGTTTTATTGTGTTATTGTTTTAAGTTGGGTAATAAATGCTTATTCTGGTATTGTATGTAATAATAAAATATCGTGCGATACAACTGATGACGCATTTACCAATTGTATCAGTAAGCAATGCCGAATGCCTCCTCAGCTTCAACGTTTATGAATATCCCCGAATTAAGTGTTTGTTCATTGATTACCTTAGCAAATTTGGGTAATTACTTCACTTTATTAAATGAGTTAAAGGTAACGAACGTTGGATAACAGTGTTCGGACTACAATGTAGGACAGAACATCGCGTAGTCGGATTACGGTAGTTCACTGTATTTACTATTTATTTATATACTCAGCGAAAAGGAAATTACATCATCAAGAGGAATATGAATTTTTTGACCAAACTTGGCAGAAGCGTTAACTACTCAAACATAGTAAATGATTATAATTTAAAAGAAAAAGAACAAAAAATTAGCATAACTTGATTAATAGCTCTATTAGTTTTACATTCCCTCGCCCTTCGTAGCATCGATTCCAGCATGTGGTCGCTTTCCTGCTGTGTTTTGCATTTAAAGTAACTAGTACTTCATCCCGGAAAGCTTTTAGCGCCTACTGAGGATTCGCCCAATTTCTTAGTGTCTCCCATAACGTCCCAGACACGCTCAGTGGGCGAAAGATCGGAGGATCTGGGTGGTTGTGGCAAGAGATTGACGTTGACTTCTTGAAATTGGTTCATAGAATGTCTTGCTATGTGAGGACGGGAATTATCCTGTTGGAAAAGTGAGAATCCAACTCTTGAAAAAATGGAAGAGTATGAGATTCTATAGTCTCGTCGTCATATCGCTGAGCTTCATATTGCCTCTAATTAATATTAAGTGGAATCAATTCCCATAGGTTATAGCACCCCATACTAAATAACCCCCACAGTTAGGTGCAGATGTCTCAACCGAAAATTAAACCCTGCAACGTTCCTCTCGTCTTCGTCTGTTTTTCATACGACCATCATGCATCTCCAAACAGTATCGGGATTCATCAGTAAACACCACCTTTTGCCACTGCAGGTTTCAGTTCAGTCACAACCTATACCGTTCTAATGGTTGCTCCCGGTGTTGGGGCTTAAGTGGTAACACAAGGTGTGGCCGATAGGATTGTATGCCAAAAGTTCTGGTTCGACAATAAACCATTCGATTGATTACAGAACTACCATCATTAAACTATTGATCACCAATTGATCTGGTGCTGAAAAATAGATGGCGGTCTTGCACCTTATTAGTTTGTCTCCGTCCTCCATTTTTTCTTCTACAATGGTCCCAACCCTCCCTAGTCCATGCTTGATAACAGCGCATGATAGCGTAATAATTCCGCTTAAGCTGATTTGCAATTACCATGAACGAAAATCTATCTTCACGCATGCCCATAATTCAACTTCAGTCGAATTTGCTTAATTGGTTATTAGTGTGACGTTGTCGCACTTGATACATAATCACACTCTCAAAACAAGTAAATCGAAAGAATCGCAAAAGAAAACAATTAAAAAATCAACCTAAATTGGCAAGAAATGCACTTGATAACAACACAGAAAGCAATTAAAGAAATGTCAAATATATCATTACCACTTGATCTATTTGAATGAAATTTTTATCAATTACTACCTTTGAGTAGTTAAACGTTTCTCCAGTTTGGTCAAAAATTCCTACCCCTTCTTCATGTTGCAATTTCTATGTTACTGAGTATATTTCGTTTGTTACTACTATTTGCGTTAATTTGAATTATTTACAGTTTGGGTTGTAAATGAAAAAAAACTTTCCTTTTTTTCAAATAAAAAGATTTTTAGGAACGAAAATAAGCTTTGTTTTAACATTTCATGTGTTTTTTGTTCATATTTACTTTTAAAGCACTTTTTAATAGCAGAAGAATTCCTCAAAAAATAAACTAAGTATTCGGATGTAACAGCCAAATATGAAAATAAACTAATACAACAGAATATTGAAGATAGGTATTAATGCATTCAAAAATTGATACATAATTAAAAATCTTTCGTACTATAAAGCAAATAAATCATAAAACATAAATCTAGTTCTATGAACTCTTCCTCGTTTAACTTTGCAAATCATCGGACTAGTCATGAAGAAATGCGAATCATTGAAGCTTCGGTTTGTGCATAGTCAGATTAACTTGGTTTTCTTTTATCTTGCTTTTTGGGTACCGTGGGAGGTTTCTTTAATATGCAGTTCAAGTTCTTCAAATATTCTTACTACCTGGGAAATTTGAAGTTTGTCATAGCGGTCGAGATTGGTTTAGACAATTAAAGAAATCCTTTTGTCTTGTCCCTGAAGGTTTGCGACCTCTTTCACAGCTAGTAGTTAGCTTGTTTTGAAAAAAATTTCAAGACAAAGAACTATAGAACCCCACCTTGTTTGCATGGGGCGTTTTAAAGACGTAACATTTTTTTAACTTGCTTTTCTTTAAAGATTTCTTTAAGTCTATGAGACATTTTAATAGATTTTATAGCAGAAACAACTTCAGTTAAAAACGATTTTAAAGTCTATAAATAATACATTAAGAATATGTGCAACAACATCCATACACAAATAGATTAGTGGAATTATTTTCATATATTTATTTAATAACGATTCCGATATATCATATCTTGTTTGGTACGTTATATGCAGGTATTAAAAATGATAAATATTCAAGCCAAAAAGAATTTCCACAATATTTAGCCACTTGCGGATATAGCTCTGACAAGTAATTCATTCGCTTTTTGTTATCCCTGGACTAATTTTGTCATTTAATAGCCGTAGGCGCTTTTATGTTGTCTCACGGGTAAAATAAGCGTTAAATGAATAAATTTTGATTTGCTCTTAAGGGGCGGGTGACTCTTAACAATATGAGTGCGTCAGCTAGCTGCAGTGGTGCGGGGGGAGTGGGTTTTTATGGAAAAATTATAAAGGAAAATAGAAAAATAATGAAATTCGAAATAAAAGTAACAAATGAATACAGGATAATAAAATGACTGAAATACAAAAACTACAAAATTTCAAGAAAAGTTTTGAACCTAGAAATACAGATCACATTTACTTTCGTTAAAATTGAGGGGCGCCGAATCGTCTATCGCAGCAATTCCTTTTGATATTTTTTCTACATGGAAGACGGTTATTCCGCATAAATTTCTCTTGTTGCGGTAACCTAAACTTTATAACCTCATATCATACCTTTGTCGAAACTAGCTTAAAAACACTTATTAATTCCGCCATATTCAAAGAAATTCCTCAAAATAAAATGTCTCTTTCAGATAAGATACAGTCACTAGCGTAGCTGGATATCCTTCACAGATGCCTGTTTTACATAGTTTTTAAATAAATTCAATTAAAATTTAACCTAAACTTAGCTTCTATTAATACAATCGCACGCTAAATATAAATATCCTTAAAAAAACTTAATTTATTGACATCACTTCTGTCCAGGTATTGCTAAAAAAACATGCTAAAGAAAACAACATTAAATTACGCCGTATTACTAAACAAAACCTAAAGAAAATATTAAATTATATCCAGCTATAATAATTCATTCCAAGTTTTTCCCGTTTCCCATATGAATTATGTGATTATTATAAATCTCAATTTGTTGGAAATGCACTTAATAACACATACAAAACAACTTTTTCGTTCTATTCTTTCATTGTTCATTGGAAAAACGATAAATTTTTATGCTTTAACTAACCGAATTTTACCAATAAATTTGGTATTTACAACCAATATACTCTCTTTCCGTCGCCAATTCCAACCAAACATTTACTTTCACTTTACTTAATTTCTTATTATCGAAATACATACCATTGACATTTAAAAATTCACATAACATTGTTTTTAAAAAGTTATATAAAAGCTTATAATATTATTCACTTTTTAAGTGCAGGATTTCCAACAACCATCAATATTTTTCTTTTCAATCATTTCTTAGATATTCAATCACAGTAATTCCGGGAACCGACACCATCAAATTCTAATTATTAGAAGAATGAACTATCCAGGTTCATAACTGCTTTGTTTTCACATGGACATGCCGATATTATATCCAAGTCTCGCGCGTGTGCGACATTTTCTAATTAACGGTTCGCGGATAATTGATTAACTTTCTTTTCCGCCGGTCGTCTAACTACGATATTTTCCCCAGTCTGATTTGTCATGTTGTCGGAACTTTTTGTCATAGTACAGTTTTCCCATCGATTTATGGAAGGAATAAGAAGGAACATACGTGTAATTTCATTTAATTTACTTTAATTAACATTTGCTTGCTTCTATTTTGCACTATAAGTGAATACATTGTAATGTATTGTATGAATGATTAACTCATATCTACAATTTAGTGTCAGTGTATTTCCCTTACTCAGTGTCTGGGTTTTTATATTGTATTAAACTATGTCTGGGGTTTTCTTTATGGTAACTACAACTCTGTTTATTGAAATCATGTAACATTGCATTTAATTTATCTAACTAAAATTTCTAAAAGCTCATATTTGGAATGCATATTAATGAATTCACTGTCATTTACTTAATAATTCTGAAAGATTTCTTAAAAAAATAACGTACTTCCACATGTAGTTTACAATTATTGTTTACATTTTTGTGGTTTAAAATAATTTATGGCCTTAAGTTGAGTTCTAATATGTATTTAACTGAGATAAAACGTGTTATTTTTGTGGTGTTTAAGATTATGATTTGAATAGAACTGCCAATTTATTACAATGCCGTTCTTTTGAACATTATTATACATGAAGTCAAAATTATGCAGGGTGTATGAACATGAATTTTGTCCATTTTAGATTGCGTTTCTTTATCCATTTAATTTTTATATCTAGCGTAACGCGCTCGCGCTACAGTTGTTACTGTCTTACTATTATGAAAACTGTAGAGATTAGTACTTAGGAATCACTGGATGGTGGCTTCGTTTGACACTACGTATATGTGCCGCAAACGCTGCATCGGCAAGTGGCGTAAAGTTTGAGGCTACTTCAAATTTTGTAGGGGAATATATCACCTAATCTTGTTAAATATGTCCTTTTTATTATTTTCTGGTACATTGCTCTCGATAATCCTAAGTCAGTTTCCCGAATTGCTTGTTTTAAGGTAGTTATCCAAGTTTAATTAAAAGTGTTTTCACAAATCATAGAAATTTTTTGGTGTGTATTTTGTGTCGTCTATTTTGTGACTCATTACCGAATCATTGTATTAAAAAAAGTAATCACTTTGTTTTAATTTGAAAACTAGTTGTATCGAACGAAAATTATTTTTTTATAATATTTTTATAAACACTTACCCTATTGTTGTAGTTGCAAACATACCCTACCAGTAAATAAAAAAAAACGAAACGATGGGATAAAAATAGAAGTTTTAATGAAAAATGGAAATTCGGTTATTTTTTCACTCTGGTGAAAGATAAAGTTGTTTGCCTTTTATCCTCAGATTCAGTATCCATCTTAAAGAAATATAATTTTAAACGGCATTATGAGACCTAACATGGAACAAATTTTAAAAATATCCAAGGCCAAATGCGGACGGAAAAATTGAATCAGTTGGAGAAAAGTTTAAAACAACAAAATATGTTCAAGGTTCAAAATTTTTCATCAGATTTGGTAGTGAAAGCTACTAGTTACGCTGTTACTCAAATTTTAACCAAAAAGATGAAACCGCTTGCTGATGGTGAGATGATAAGGAATATTTAGCTGTCGTTGAGGAAACAGCTTTTCCTGATAAAAAGACCATTATTTCCAAAATTCATTTGTCAAATTTTACAATTAGAAGAAGAATTGAAGAACTGTCCGAAAATATAAATGCAACTTTAGGTGAACGCATTCACAAATTTGAATGGTATTCTTGCCACTTGAAAGCTGTGACATCAGTGACATATCACAACCAGCGGTATTTGTAAGAGGAAGATTCGAATTTTAATACAGGGCGGGCCAGCAATTCGTTAACATTTAAATCTTGAATCACATGCAAACACGTGCAGCGCGGCGGGGGGGATTGCCGCTAGCTCGATCCCCGAAAATTTAGTTGCAATGTTAACTGTTAATTCTGCTGAGTATGTGAAAATGTTGCGGGAGTTCTTGGCACCGATGTTACTGGAATTTGCTGGCTACAATCGTAACACATGGTTTCAGCAAGATGGAGCCACTTGTCACACATCTAACGAGTCCCTACCGATGGTCAAACAAATGTTTCCGGAAAAACTGAATTTCAGACGAGGCGACATCCCATAGCCACCTAGGAGCCCTGATCTGTCAGCAGCAGACTTCTTATGGGGTTATTTGAAGAGTCGTGTGTACGTGGAAAAACCAAATACACTACGACAGTTAAAAGAAAAAATTAGCGAAGAAACGTCGGCGATCTCGCGGTCTCTTTGCCGACGAGTATTTGAAAATTTCGTTACGCGTTTAGAAGAGTGCAAAACTCGAAACGGCGGACATTTAAATGACATTATTTTTAAAAAATAAATTTTTATTAATTAGTTTTCATATAAATAAATAATTTTGAAAATGTCATGTGGTTTTTTTTATACGAATTTTTCAAATGTTAAGTAATTCGTGGCCCACCCTGTATAACCGAAGAACAGGTTTATTGTTCTTACAACAAGTAAAGACCTGTACAATGAACTAAAATCGTTGTTGGATGACGTATCAATTCCACTGAATGAAATTGTCGGCATATCAACTGATGGAGCATTAGCACTGACAAGCATGAATGTCGTAGTCGCGGCAACGTTTTTTAATGATATTACAAACTTAGTAGGGAGAGAAATATTTGTTAACCATTTCATAATTCACCAACAGAATTTTGCCCAAAAATTTTAAATATGTCCAATGTCACTAAGCTTATAATATAACTTATTAATTTTCTGAAATTTCGAGCTCTGTAGATCACACAAGTTCGTGTATGACTGCTGATTCCAAGGTCCCGGGTTCGATTCTCGACACTGAGCACTTGTAAAATGTTAGGCAAGCAATTTTCAGAAAAATACACCTTTGTTCGTATGGGAAGGAAAATGTCGGTCCCGTGTGTGAGTTTAAGACTCGTACCTTGCTTGAAATAGCAAGGGTTGAACAAAATTCAAAATTTTCAGGTAAAAACCACTTTCCTGTCCAATATTAGTACCTTCAGGTAGAGCTTTGGTAACTCAAATGTAGGGGAAACGTGAGTTTTGTAGTTCCTATCGACCTGTATGTAACCAGAATAATACATCGTAATCTAAACGAAGGTTTTGAATACACAAAGTAGGATTGACAGGTCCTGCGATGCGAGATCTCTTGGTTAACAGGTACAAGGCTTTGCATTTAAAGATTACAATAGTTATATTTGAGATGTTATTTAAAGTATAGTAGGAGATCTCATGAATGTGATTTGCATAATTCCAGTATGTGTAAGAAGTGTATATAATTTTGCGGACCTAGTTTGCAAGGCAGTTCTGGTAGGCTTTGATCACGATGTTAGTCCGGATGCTAATTTCCGATTAGAGCTTTGAAAATCGTTACGTGATATAAATTAGTGGTACAAATAAAGTACCCTAAGTGAAATAAATTATTGTAAAAATCGCTATAAATTTGTAGTAGTGATAATATAAATTAATCACGGTGCATCGATATACGTAATTAAGAAGATTAGCATCGTACTTTAAGAAGATCATACTTGTACTGTTAGTGATTAGTTTGGAAAATGAATAAAGCGTTAGGAATGCTTTTAGAAATTTTATTGTAACTACAAGTTGCTGGAAAATTTGTATAATCAGTTTGAAATTAAGGTAATGTTGTTTGTGCAAGTAAAAGTTTCGTTACAATATGGTGATGTAATTTACAACCCAGAAGTGTGTTGGTTGGGTAGAGGTGCTATGCTAAAAACAATATCATCATCATTTGTTAACCATTGTATAATTCACCAACAGAATTTTTGCTCAAAAATTTTAAATATGTCCAATGTCACCAAGCTTATAATATATAACTTATTAATTTTCTGAAATTTCGAGCTCTGTAGATCACACAAGTTCGTGTATGACTGCTGATCCCAAGATCCCAGGTTCGATTCTCGACACGAACCGCTTGTAAAATGTTAGGCAAGCATTTTTCACAAAAATACATCTTTGTTCGTATGGGAAGGAAAATATCGGCCCCGTGTGTGTATTAAAGATCCGTACCTTGATTGAAATAGCAAGGGCTTGACAAAATTTTCAGGTAAAATTTCGCTTCCTGGCCAATATTAGTACCTTCGGGTGAAGCATTGGAAAGTCAAATGTAGGGGAAGTGAATATTGTAGGGCTTATCGGCCTGTACGTGATCCGAATAATAAATCGGAATCTAAACGAAGGTTTTGAATACACAAAAGATGATTGACAGGTCCTGCGGTGCGAGATCTCTTGGTTGATATGTACAAGGCTTTGCGTTTAAATATTACAATAGATACATTTGAGATGTTATTTAAAGTATAGTAGAAAATTTCACGAATGTTATTTACGTAATTTTAGTATGTGTTAGAGTAATCGAGAACAATTGAAATGCATATAAATTTGCGGGCATAATTATTGTAAGGCAGTTCTGATAGACTTTGATCACGATGTTAATTCGGAAGCTAAGTTCCAATTAAAGCTTTGAAAGTCGTTACATGATATAAATTAGTGGTACAAATAAGGTACCCTATGTGAAATTAATTATTGTAAAGATCGCTATAAATTTAATGTAGTGATAATATAAATTAGTCACTGTGCATCGATATACGTTAAGAAGATTAGCATCGTACTTTAAGAAGATAATACTTGTTCTGTTAGCGATTAGTTTGGAAAATGAACAGTTTGAAAATAAGGAACTATTGTTTGTGCACGTAGAAGTTTCGTTACAATCTGGTGATGTAATTTACAACACAGAAGTGCGTTGGTTGGGCAGAGGTGCTATGCTAAAAAGAATATATCGCTTAAAAAATTATACTCAATTGTTTGTGAAAACGAAAGAATATCCGTTTCACCATTCGAAGATAAAGAATGGATGTGTGATTTTGCCTTTCTCGTCGATATAACTCAGCATTTGAAAGACTTAAGCAAAACAGGGAAAAAGCCCGTTTAAATAACATGTTTGATAAAGTTAATGCTTGTAAGCACACTTAAAATTTGGAATAATGATCTGTTGTCAAACAACACGCCATATCTTGCACACTCAAGGAAAAACCCTTTAAAACCCCGAAAATATGCTGAGCATATACAAAAATTAATAACGGAATTTGAATCACGATTTGAAATATTCAGATTAGAAAAACCGTTCTTAGTTTTAACATTTTTACTTCAGTTAGACGCGGAAACAATTCCGGATGAGTTACCATTGGAATGATACGGATTTTAGAAATATATTTTAAAATGTTAAAAAACTCCCACGATTAACTTACATATGCAAAGCAAATAATGCCATTGTGTACAAGCACCTATGTTTATGAACAATTATTTTTGGCGATGAAAATAATTAAAAGTGATCGCCTATGAAGATTAAATGATGTACGCGAGAAAGCTGGTGCGAGTTGTGTTGTCTATATTTACAAATATAGACCATTTGATGCCAAATTTCTCATTAAATAACGTTTTTCTACATATATCTTTCGGCAGGTTTTTAATAGAATTTCTATTAATGGGTGTTTTATTTCTGTATTTTTTATACTAGGTTTATTTTGTTTATAGAGAGATAATTTGGGTTGATCATAATATAGTGTTTTTAGTATCAAGCTTCTTACATGCAACTCCCGCACAACATTTTTAAATTTATAGCTTGCCTGTTGCAGAAAAGATTGCTAATCTGTAGTTGGGGAATCCCCCTAACCCTGCAAACTGTTCATGAAACGTTGTCCAAATTTCAATGTTATAGGCCTTTTTAAAAAGAGCTGCATATGAAACGTGCGCAGTAGCAGGTAATAACACACCAAGGTTGAGCTAATTGGAATTTTTTCCTAGCTAAAAATTGTTCACAGAGCTAACGTTGTGTTAAGCGGAAGTAAATATTTTGGTACCCATGGTTCATCGTCGTAATTATTGGCTACAATCTGCTGCTGAATGCAGTGCATAATCACCTTCAATGACATCATTTCTTACATTGAATATATTCGTACACTTAATACCTTTCGCTTTATGTAAAGTCTATCGAATAGGAACTTGTACATGTAAGATTTTTCTGTATAAACTTTAATTATAGGCAACTTGGCATACCACTTTGTAATTTTTTTCTTTTTACACATTATTTTAAGGCGAATCACCTTTCACCACGCGCGTTTTATTAAAGTTTGAATAGTTCACAGTTATTTTAGTCTCAAGGTGTTTTTATTAATATGAATATAATGTGATCGTCATATTTGACCGAATGTGGGTATACTATAATTATTATGGGCCACCCACATCGTAGGAAACCTTATGGTGTCTCTCTTGTAAGACATTATAATGTCCTTACTTAAATCATTTTACAAACCTTTAAAAAGCTTCTTTCTTTCTAGTTTGAAAGGTAACTACGTTGTCGTAATTATTGTACGTCACATGTGGATGATATAAATATATTCTACTATTGAATACTAAAAATAAAAATAAAATTATATTTTTTGAACATGGAATTCTTGCTTTGAATAGGAGCCAATATTTTAATGCATGAACTTTGTAGTTATTGATTCATGAAATTTCTACAGTTTTACGCTCTCATTAATTTTCTTTATGTTAAATAATTTTTCTTGCTTGAATGTCGGAATTATTTTAATAAAGCAGGGGTATTTATATTAATAGAATTGTTTGATAAACTAAAAAATTATTGTTTTTGGCCTAGCTGAAGGTTATTTAGCAAGGAATAGATTTTTATTTTCTCTAAATTTGGCGTACTTATACTCGTATTTCTAATCATACTTCAGAAGTTTTCTTTGCTAAATTGATAATAAATGTTAATCTTTTTAATTATATTGACTCTCGACGATCAACATGCAGCCAACATTATTTTAATTGAAGTTTGCTTACAGAATACAGTTAGCTTCAATAGAAGGTTGGTTGACTGTAAGGCATTCTAAAATTTCGTCAACATTCTAATGTTTATCCTAGAGGGAACATACCTTGAATAAATATATCTCTGTTCAAAATTTTAGTCCATTAATCTTGTACTGTGAGTAAGTACGTTTACAGGTATATTTCATGGTGTCAACAAAACCATCAACTTGATTTATACTAGCGTTCTATGCCTACGCATAATACGAAATCTTATGTTAAGTTGGTTTTCAAACTTTTCACGACAAAGTTTTATATGATTATTTCATATACTCTGCAACGTAAGTTCGTGTGTAAATTTTATTACACATTTAAATAAATTTGGAATAGTGTTTTAAAAATTTTATTTAAATGCAGTTAGTGGCTATATGTTCACGAGTAACATATTTGAGGTTAAACTGGGTTATGAAGGTAAGGAACCCAAAACACGATTAATTTTAGTAAATGCTTTTAACATGAAGCGTTAGATTTGACATTAATTTGAGAATATAGCGACCGATGGCATATGTAGTCGTAAAAACGTTACTTTGATTCCCCTCGGACTTCCAAATTTATAAAAGAAAATTTTTTTGTGACCTACCGGTTTTCTCTCTGATGCAATTATTCCACCTTGCCTAGAACTGCTCAGCATTCGGTATTAAGTTCTATTAATTTTCAGAAATCATTCATCGCAAGAACAAAAAACGAAGAATGCGGTTGGTATGTATTCTGCTCATAAACTGTTTAATGAATTAAAATCATTGCATTACAAGAGGCGTAACTGGGCGGATTATTGTCTTGTTGAAACAGACACGCTTTTCCCACTTATTCGGTTCTTGGCTTTCTTTTTTATATCTTTGTCGACGGTTTAAGAGTTCTTTGAGTACCTTAAAACTTTCAAAACTGCCACTTTGAATTGCAGTGTCTTATTTTTTATTAACCTACTCGGTATTACAGAAAAAATCTTAATTATTTCGGTTTTATGAACTATCATGCGAGATAGATTTTGAGTTCTTGGAAGCTTGTTTTTAAAAAGTTTGTTTCAAAAAATACAAGGAAATTTATTTTATTTCGTTAATTACAAAATGATTTGTTTTATTCACAATAAACTTGGATGCTTATAGTCTTTAAGCGCAGATTGAATTCAATTGAAAATATTACAAGTTAATAATTAATCATGAGTAGCTTGAACACGTAACAATGTTAAAGTTATGAACTTCGATGACTGACTGACTAGACAAGCCTGTTACATTTAACACAAAGCCTCTAGTCTCACGTCGTTCTGTGAGAAACTGCAATATCGCTTTTATTGTTTCTTGGTAGCAGTTCATTGTTTCTTAACTAATTGTTTAACTTGCGTGTGTGTTACAAAGTAATCGTCTCGTATCCTATTTCTAGTATAAACTCGGTCGACACTTATAACATACAATGTATCATTCTATATCTAAGATATAGTTATAACGTTTAATTTTAAATACATTTTAATATAGAGGATATGTAACTCACGGTGTTCAAGTTGAAATACCCACAAAAAAAGTATAACCATCGAAAGGTGCACTTATCCAAAATACTTCTTCGTTGGTTCGTGCCTTTTATTGGAAGATATAAGTTATAGATGTAGATTTAATATCGAATCAAATTTTTGGGTATAATCCCAAGAACAGCACTGTTATTAACGAATTTAACAAGTATCTATCTTATAATTTTTGTAAAATGAGCCCAAAATGATGAAAAGTATTTACGTATTAGCCGCTTTCTTATGCCATTTCATGTATCGTATGCCTTCCAATAAGTTTTTTATTTACTGTTATTATGGAAACAAGCTTCATAAGACCTGGTCTCCTAGAGGAGGCAAATAATAATTAGAGTTGCATACATTCAACAGTTAGGTAAATTGGGTAAAGCTTAAATCATTTTTTTTAAATCAACCACAAACAGAGGCATGTTGGTGAACCGGTGTTTCTCAATGCCTTAGGGAGGCGTAAAACAATGGAAGAGAGGGCACGAAAATGTGAAACGGATGAAACAAAAATCAAAGAAAAAAACTTTATTGAAAATACAAAAATAAAAACAACTCGAAAACATTAATAAGGACTCCCTTAAGCTTTTTGTAAGATGTTAGTATGTTGGAAATAGACTCGGTTTTTTTTCAACAGTAAGCTGGGACCTGTATTTTATTTTAAGTTTAGCCACAACAAGAAAACCTGCTTTGCAAAGATAAGTTACTGAAAAGAATAAAAGCTCTTGCTTTTAGTACAAAAAATCGAGTACCCACGCCTGACCAAAACTCACATAGAGATTTATTAACGAACTCTTCTAATCCGGCCGCTTACCGTAAAATTTATGTCCGGAATTTATTCAAGTGGGTTACTAACCTACTGATATTTTGCTGTAAAGTTGTCATCGGTTGTACGATACTTGCTAAAAATCCTTTGTCAAGATTGTTAAATGATTCTCCATCATTGCAAGTAAAATTTTGATGTATACGTCTTCAGCATTATAGGTTTTAAGACATTTATTTACATTTTGAAACATCTTTGTTTCAACACTTTAACTATCTTGCTTTATAATAAAACAATGCATAATGATTTACACCCACGTCCGTACAAAGTGCAAAAAAATTTTCAGTTTAGTAGTCTTGTTTTATAAAATTCACTGCAGTTAGAACTGTCGTTAACAGGAGGTTTAGTCCAGCTAGGGTAGGTATTAAAATGTCCATACGTTTTACAGAAACGTGCTCTCCCTGGTTCACAAGTTTTCCCAAATTTACATACGGACACATTAAAATATACAAAATGTTTTTTTAGTTTCTTTAAGATCTGAGCTTTTTAAACTTGTTAGGCAGGTAGGGTAGGTGTACTAAAACAACACATACCTTTTACAGAAATTTGTTCGCCAAATTTTCTCGAATTTGCAAAAGGACTCCTTATTAAAATATAAAAAAATGTTTCTTTAGCTTCTATAAGACCTACGCTTTTAAAAACTGTTGGCTAGCTAGGACAGGTATTATAAAATAACACATCCTTTTAGTGCAACGCATTCGCTCCGGTTCGCAAATTTTCCAAAACTACACAAGAATACATTTCTTAAACTATAAAAATTGTTTTTTAGTTTCTCTAAGACCTGCGCTCTTGAAACTTGTGAAGCACTACATTTGATTTTCCAATGCTCCACTCGAAGGTACTACATTTGCCAGAAACGAGTTATTTTTACCAGGAAAATTTTTGAATTTTGCCGAACCCTTGACGTTCCAAGCAAGGTAGGGATCTATAACGTGCGTGACAAGATTCAGACACAGGACCTCCATTTTACCTCTTATCCGAACGAGGACATATTTTTGTGAAAACTGCTCGCCTAACATTTTTCAATCAGACCTTGTTAGGATTCGAACCCGGGATCTTGAGCATAATAGTCACACGCATACCAACTACGCCACGGAGCCTCCCAACTTGTTAGACATTATAATTTGAATTAGGGCCGCTATACTTGCGGCCACGTCCCCAATGCTCCACCCGGAGGTACTACATTGAACTTGTTAGACATTATAATTTGAATAAGGGCCGCTATACTTGCGGCCACGTCCCCAATGCTCCACCCGGAGGTACTACATTGGGTTTAAACGCGAAAAATAACGTGCTTCTAATTTATACTAACTTCATAGTTGATCCACCCTAAATAAAAACTAAACAAGAATCTAACAAACCTAAAAATCTAACAAACCTAACAAACTCTAACAATCTAACAAACCTAAAAATCTGACAAAACTGAAACAAAAACAAAACAAAAACTAAAAACAGGGGTTGTAAATAATGGTATCCCTAGCGCTGACTTTCGAGTGTACCCGATCAACAAGACACAAGCAAAAATGAGAGGGGGAGGGATCCGTAATACCGGATACTTGTTAGACAGCTAGAATTGGTGTACTAAAACAGAACATACCGTTTACACAAACGCATTCGCCCCGGTTCGCTAATTTTTCCGAATTTACATAAGGGCATCTTATTAAAATATAAAATATCTTTTTAGCGTGTATAAAACATGCGTTCTCGAAACTTGCTAGCCAGTTAGGTTAGGTGAACTAAAAAAACACATACCTTTTACAGTAACGTGTTCATCCCTGTTCGTAAATTTTCCCGAGCATAAGGACACCTTATTAAAATATAAAAAGAATATTTTTTTAGCTTGTATAATACCTGTGCTTTTAAAATTTATTAGGGAGCTAGGGTTGGTGTACTAAAACAATACAGTCCTTTCACGGAAACGCTCACCCCGGTTCGTAAATTTTCCCGAACTTGCATAAGGACGCCTTATTAAAATATAAAAAATGTTTTTAGCGTTTTCGAAACTTGCTAGCCAGCTAGGTTAGGCATACTAAAACAACACAAAAACATTTTACAGCAACGTGTTCGTCCCGGTTCGCAAATTTTCCCGAGCATAGGAACACCTTATTAAAATATAAAAAATGTTTTCTTTAGTTTCTATAAGACCTGCGCTCTTGAAACTTGTTAGGCAGCTAGAGTCGGTGTACTAAAACAACACATAATCTTTTACAGAAGCGTGTTCGCGCCGGTTCCGCGATGGAACGTACTGGTTGGTTCGTAGTACATACTGCGTACTAACTACCGTCGTGGACAGAATCAATTTACTGTAAACCGGAATTCTGGAGGTAGCTTTGTTTTCAGGTGATTTGGAATTTATTTACGGAGGTCGTGGTTGCTCGAGTGAAGTGGGCCGATGCTAGAAGCTGTTCCACTGAATTCTCTTTGTTATTTGCTAAGATGTAGCGTCCTCCGTTTATAATCCATTTGCACTATTTTGAGAAACTGGGGTTGTTCTAGGATGATGCTTCGACTTAATCTGTTGCCACCACAAATTCTTTGGTGTGCCGCATGTTACTAATCTTAAAGGTTAATTCGATGGTCACTTGCATGCGCAGTCATTGCTCCTTAAGAAGTAGACCGGTAGTCAATCGTACGTATTAGACTACGGATTGGTATTACGTTTTGACGAATCAAACAATAGGCCGCTCCCCTGTTGGTAGCGTATGTTACTGAATAAAAAGGTGTTTCTATTTGGAACAAGTCCTTTCCCCCGTGATCTGGGAAAATAAATTTCAATATAAAACAAAATTGACATCTGAGGAATTAGCAAAAGCATTACTATTTTGGGAGTTGTTTGAGACATGGCGTCTCTCATTTTTGTGCCTCTGTAAAAGATACAACAATTCTGGCGTGTACCAAAAACTGGCCATTGTATAATATTTAGTGCAAATTTTTCGACGAAAGAATACTTTTGTAAATTTAATCCAAGAATATACTAAACGTAATTATTTTCCGTACTCAATATTACTATAAATTGTGATCACTGGATTAAAATGCACGAATGTACGAATTAGAGAGAGAGATTCTTAAACACTGAATCCCTGAAAAATATTAGGCGAGCTTTTTTTCAATTGCGTCAGATTTAGTCCTGTATCTCGTGCATAAATATTATGTTGTTCATTAAGATTCTGCTCAACCTTGTTTGCCCAAAGTAGAAGTTTGCCAAAACTTTATTACCAAATGTGAAGGGATTGTCTCTCGTTGACAATGCTTTATCACCAGAAATAAACCGATAGTGACATTAAAATAAGTATAATTGAATTAACAAATATAAAACAAAGCGTCGTACTTGCTTTCTCGGTCATGTAAATCTGTGTAGGTGTAATGCACATTATCAAATAGTGTAGGTTTGAAAACAAACAACTGAATTGACAGATTTTTTTCGGTTAGTCAAAAGTCAAAAAAAAACTGCAGTCAAAATGCATCATAAGATATGCTTTTCTATTCAAGTAGCGTATCATTTCCTTTTTTTTGTAAGAATTGCCATGTATTTTAATAATAATTAATTGTAATCTTTTTGTTACAGTAATTACTATCAACACTGGGGCGCACGGAAGGTAATTCCAGCGCCGCGATGGTGGACTATTACCGAGTCCTGGAAGTGCCACGCGGTGCCTCAAATGCTGAAATTAAAAAAGCGTAAGTAATAAATAATTAAGTATAAACGAAACGTGTTTTAAACTTCAATAATTTTATTGGACGTGATGCTGTAAAGCAGAAGCCATTCTATTTTAAGATGTTTTCCTTTAGTCATTTTGTGTTCTGTTGAAGTACATTTATTTTTGTTGTGATTCATGTAGCTTCTGGTGGTGTTATGTTCACACTTATGTTGCTCGTAAAGCCATTTTAATTACGTTTGTACATATGGAGATATTCATTTAGAACATGCATCACTGAAAAACTGCTAGCAGGATTACTCGTTTAGCTGCCGTGCTTTAAAAATACATATTACACGAATTGGAAAGTTTAATATGGTAGTACAACTGCTGAACAAGGATTTATTATGCCACTGTAGCATTTTATTAATATTCCTAAATTGTATGTATATTGAATAATATCGTAAAAAGGAACTATTCAAAACTAGTACATCCGACAGATGAAAGCCCAGATATTTCTGTGTCTTCCATAATAGTTCGCTCTAGTCAAATCAAACTTAATTGCACAGAAGTAGATCAGCTATAGATGTTCTAGCGCAAAAATCGTTTTTACATGAATTTTTTCTAAAAAAATATGGCCCTGCATTCAAGAATCGCATGATCCATCGCTCACGTGTTCTCTTCATCCATGTAATGCCTTATTGACCTTTTACTTATCACTTAACCATCGGCTTAACCGTTTAACTCATCCCTTAATCCTTTTCAACTAACCCTTACAGATTATAACTTCATGTTACTTATTATTTTATATCTTATTGTAAAGTATTTATTTATATCGATGTCGTCTTGTTTTGCGTAATAGACCCAGCTTTGTCGAAATTCGCTAACACAATTGATAATCTACGCATAAAAATTCTTCAGTTTCACAGTTAACTGCCCATGTATAACTGTTGACTGTATTCCTAAATTTCATTCACCAGCACAACAGCTCTGTTATCAATAGCATGCTAATTACAATAACAAGAATACTTTACCACAAAGCTTGTTAAATTTTGACTGTCAATAAATTATTTGACTTTAGTAAATTTAGGATGCTGATTAAGATAGAGTTGTAAAATCGATAGGTGCCTTTGACCAATATAATTTCTAGGTTCTCGACACATTTTATCAAAAACTTCCATCAATTGTCCTATACGTTTGTGGCAGTTAAGATAAGTTTCCTAGTTCATCCACCTGTTTACGAGTAATTGCAAACACTTCCGGTTTAATGATTACCGTAAAATATTTTCCACAATCTTCAATAAATACCAGATAATTTTCAGTTTTGGGAGTTGGAGATAAATTACTTAGGATCAAGAATGTATTGCTACATCACGTCTAATCGGTATTATAACCATTTGTGGTCATCGAGGATTAAAGATAGTTTCTTTTCACTTACCTGGATTATTTAAAAAGTTTTGAATTAAGTTATTACGTCATGAAACAACCAACACAAACTTGAAAACAGGTGTCCCGTAACCTTTTGTTATTGGTTGAAATGAGAATTTTTGTATTTTAGAGAATTTTAACTACATTTTTTAATTTATAACTAAACGGGATGATAAAATGAATACTTTCAATTTTATGTACTAATACTAGTGCTGGAAAAAACGGGAAAAGATGAAAATTTGTGTACCGGTATTTACTAAAAACCGGTTTTGGTAAAACCGGTTTACCGAAATTTATTTTCAAAACCAGTGTATCGACTTTAATGAAAATCAATGCTGCAGTTTTAAACCAAACGACTTTGCGAAAAGCAAAAACCGTATTAATTTGTATTAATTTTGTAGGAACGAAAACACCTTACATCAAGCTATTACTAAAAAAAGATACGCTGGTAGTCGATTTGATATTTAATACTGGTATTCGATCTATAAAGAATTTTTACAAAAAGGTATTAAATTATTTATTACGTGTGTTGAACACTCGACTTTAAGTAAACATTAATAATTTTTTTTTTTTATAAATAGGTAACCGTTTTCCAAACGTGAAGCGATTTATTACAAGTTGAATTAGTTCTATTCTAATAATTGATACAGCAGCACTGTCTTATTTTATAAATGTAATTAGTATAAACCAAAATTGAATAGATGTCTGCTATTATAGTAAATAATATCTTAACAAGAAAATTTCCGGTTGGCAACTTGTAGAATCGAGACTATGTTCTAAGCGAAAATGTGGCATCTAGATAGTTATAGTTATTTCTTTTGTGCATAATTTTGATGTGCAAAGTTCGATACAACTATGCTATGCTATTCATAAAAGCTAGATATACGAAAGAATATGGGCGTCGGGGTACTTCTTCATTTTTATGTTCTAGTTATATAAAGTTATATAAAGAGCTTTTGTTGGTTTTTTTATTACTTTTTATATACAAAAGCAGGATGAATGTTGCTTTTGTTAATATGAATATTTAGCTACTGCTTATTGCCTACAATTTATTGAGAAATTCGATTGTTTAAATATTCTAAAATAGTGAACATAATTTGAAAAAGTACAATCTGTGGTACAAAAGCATTAAAACATACCATCAAAGTTGGCTGCTTGATAACCAGCCCAGTGGCTTGATACCGATACTTCTTGCGTTAAGTTTTAACCACAGCTCTAAATGCCAAAATCTGTTTTTGATCAAGTTTTGCCAAAACCGCTTACTAAAGTCACTTTAGCAAAACCTATTGTTCTGAAATCGGTTTTACCAAAAAAATTCACCAAAACCGATTTTACCGAAGCCTGTTTTACTGAAAACGATTTACTGAAACCGATACGAAACTGTTTTGTCGAAACCGATTTTGCCGAAATAGGTTTTTACCGAAACCAGTTTTCGGTTTTGTTCAAAACCGCGGTTGTACCGAAACTATAGTCTATTCCAGCTAAGAATAAAGCAATGAAAGGTATAGGGAAAGTTTAACCTTCGATTTGATTGGTTAAAACATGATGCTGATTTACACAGCTTAATACTAAACATTTGTATTTAAAATATATGTACTGCGCCCATGTCGGATTTGCAATAAAAACGAGTTATTGAAAATAATTTAGGCTAGTCACAATTTATAATTACTCAAATATGGAATTAATAATTATTCTGTATGTATATATAGAAATTATAATTAATTTGCTGTGTAAATCCACCTTGCGTACAAGGTCATCTACTTTATTCTTATTTGGAATGGACTATAGTTTACAGGTTACGCCGAAAACCGATTTCGCTGACAACCCTAATTAATAAACTTTCATCGCTTTAACGAAATGCACAATTTTTTATATAAAAGTGTTCGTAAAAATTTCTTTTACAAGAACTGTATTGAAGTTCACTATTACCTAGGTAGCGTTTGGAATACTATTGGACACTCTGAACAATTTCCTCCGTGCTTTGTTTAAGATAAACTTTATTTTAAAGTTTCTTGGAATTTTGTAGGATCATCCGCCGATGACTATTTATCAACATGTGTAGTTTTTGTAGTTTAAGCACCATTGATTAGTGCCAGATTCTGCACTACTTGTTATAGGGTACTTTTTGAAAGTACGTGGTCATTTGAACTTAAAAAGATTCAATGAAAATTGCCAGTACGAACAAAAGAACAGCTGTCCAGCAGTTTCAAATAATATTTGCCAATCTAGCGTGTACACGCGCGGGGGGTCTTATAAATTTATAAATCGACTTACCTCCGCGGTGTTTTGTTTTTCTATGCTGCAGTTCCTATTCTTTCAACCAAGTGGACTGTATGCGAAATGAGTCTATGTTACGTTACACTTGCACTGAGGTGTTTAGAGTTTAACAACGAAAGTCTGGGGCACTTGACTAACTTACGGTATACTGAACGAAGAAACCGACGACCGTTCTGCTTCAATATCCATAAGCAAGTGTTTGTTCACTACTCTGTCCACTTATTCACACATGCCCAACGAATTTTTATGGCAGGATATAAGGGAACAAGGGATGACAGTTTTACTATTACATTTACGACTACAAAATTTACGACTTAAAATTAAACACGCAAACGTGCGACAAAGAGACCAAACATCCCGCCCACCAAAATAAGTATGAACTAACTTATTTTATATTTAAAAACTAATTAGAGCTATTAACTAAGAAACCTAACCGACAAACTTATATAAGCGAATATATGTGTACATACCATTAAATATCAAGTAACTGGCAGTAAACATAGTTTCACTAGAGGGCGTTTAACTAACCCTTGGGATGTCTTGACTGTAGCTACCCGAACAATACCGTCTCTACCAGGGTGAACATCTACTACTCTTCCTAAACGCCACTGTAGAGGGGGGGTTATTTTCTTCCTTTAAGAGGACAAGCGAATCAATAGGTAGGGTAGCGGAATTCTTCAACCACTTACCTTTCTGCTGCAACGTGTGCAGGTATTCAGCACTCCATTTCTTCCAAAACCCTTGTTGCATTTGCTGCAACAATTGCCAGCGATTCAAACGAGAGGGGTTTATGGACAACAAATCTGGATCTGGTAACACCGAAACTGGTTCAACATTAAGAAAATGACCCGGGGTCAAATACGAGAAATCATGCGGTTCGCAACTCAGTGCGCATAGTGGACGTGAGTTGAGAATCGCTTCGATTTGAATCAATACCGTCGAGAATTCTTCAAACGACAAAATTTGTTCACCGATAATTCTCTTTAAATGGGATTTTACCGATTTAATCCCGGCCTCCCACAACCCACCAAAATGAGGAGCAGCAGGAGGATTAAACACAAATTCGATTCCCTCAACGCCTGCCGAATGGCGCATCAATTGAGAGATTTCACGAGAGACCCCAACGAAATTAGTACCATTATCACAATGGATTTGAATACATTTGCCTCTTCGAGCAATAAATCGACGTAAAGCACCCAAGAAAGCGTCTGTCGACAAGTTAGACACTAGTTCCAAATGGATGGCTTTAGTGCTGAAACAAATAAATAAGCAAATGTACGCTTTCAATGATTTTGCGCCACGACATCGATTCATCGTGACAGAGAAAGGTCCACCAAAGTCGACTCCGTATGTAAAAACGCCTTACCTGGAGTTAACCTAGAAGCTGGTAAATCCCCCATAGGGGGGCATAAAGCCACAGGGTTTACACGAAAACAGCGAATGCAGGATTTCAGACATTGCCGAATAGCCCTCTTGGCGCACAAGATCCAATAATTTTGAGTTAGTAAAAATTGAGTTGTTCGATTTCCAGGATGTAAATGTCTTTCATGACAATCTAATATAATAAGTTCAGTCAACCGATGCGACCGAGGAAGCAAAATTGGAAATTTTGCATCATGCGACAACTCTGAGTTACGTAGGCGACCGCCCACCCTCAACAAATCATGATTATCTAGAAACGGACTAAGGCTACGAAGTTGTTTACTAACAAGTTTTCCAGTTTTAATTGTTTTATTATCGAATACCCGTTTTCCGTAACGGGATACAAATAGAACCACCTTGAGTGCAAAAAGCCGTAAACAAGGGGTTCCGAGATAGAGCGTGGACTGTAATTATTAAGGGGTGAGGGTGAGAACAGTTTATAGGAGTATAATCATACAAAGACATAAAAAACACTTACTGAAAGTTCCTTTGGCACTTGAGAGGCACTAAACACTGTAACTACCGCTTTGGCCAAGGGTTGAAGGAAAGGAGGTAGACAGGAAAGGAAGAGTCCAATGCCGAATTAGTGGAAGAGAGCAGACTTATTGTTACTAGTGTGGCTATCACGAGACTTGACGACCGACTCGCCTTAACTAGCGCGAACCATCCGGACCCGCTCGCGCGGAGAGAGGGAATGTCCCGAACGGGGACTGATATGGCGCGTACATACCGCCCACCTAAAATTAAGAAAAAAATTTTACCAAAAAAAAAACGAAATATAATTAGAGCTAGGCATTTCCTCCTAGCCGCAGAGTACGGTTAACCCGCCGATACTCGGGGGGGGGGAGACGAAAACCAAGAGAAAGAAAACAACTAAAAGAGTGACTAAAATCGTAAAAAAATTAAAAATATACTAACGAAAATTTAAGCATTACTTTTCTAAAGGAAGGAGAAGAATTTTATTCACGGGACGAACGAAGGTACCACGAGACGTTTTTACTGAAACAACACGAGTAACTCCGTCGCGACCGGGAAATAGCTTTTCGATACGGCCTAGCGGCCATGACAAAGGCGAGGTATTTATTCCTAGGAGAAAAACCATATGACTCACCTTCAAGTCGTTATCCAAGGAACGGTTCCACTTTGTCCGCTGCGTGAGTGTGAGTAAATATTCGTTCGACCACCGGCGCCAGAAAGATTGAGTGATTTGACATAAGCGTTGCCAACGTGAATGTAATTTGATACTCTCGGGAAGCGTGATTTCTGGCAAACTCAGAATTGGACCCCCAATCAGAAAATGACCAGGGGTTAGGTAATCAGGGCTATCAGTAGCGTCCGAGGAGTAGAAAGCTAGAGGTCGGCTATTCAACACGGCTTCGATACGAGCAAATATAGTTGTGAGCTCCTCAAATGTGAGGACCTGTTGACCGATAGTTCGCAGTAATAAGGCTTTTGCGGATTTTACGCAAGCTTCCCAAATGCCACCAAAATTAGGTGCATATGGGGGGTTAAATTGCCACTTAACTTGAAGAACAGCCATTGCAGAAAATATTTCTTCATGATTTTGACGCAAAAATTCACTGGCTTCCTTCAGCATGCGAGCGGAGCCAATAAAATTTTTGCCACAGTCTGAATAAATGGAATCAGGAGCGCCGCGACGAGAAACAAAACGATTAAAGGATGCCATAAAGGCGTTTGTAGAAAGTTCAGAAACCAGCTCTAAATGCACAGCTCTGGTGCACATGCAAACAAAGGCACATAGATAAGATTTTCGATTAGAAGAATTTCGATTTAACGAAGCTTTCGTTAAAAGGGGCCAGCAAAATCAATTCCGACGTGAGCAAATGCGCGAGTTAATTGTACACGAGATGGAGGCAGATCGGACATTATTGGCTGAGGGGGCTTAGCGTTTAATCTAAAACAGGACAAACAATGGTAAATAGTTTGCCGAACTAAAGAGCGCAGACCAAAAATCCAATAAGTTCGGAGAATAAGAGAATGTGTCATAGAGGGGCCTGAATGTAACGATAAAAGGTGATAATGTTTGCAAATTAATTTAGATAAGTTCGCCCGTTTAGGCAATAATAGAGGATGCTTGCTAGTATAGGGCAACTGAGAATGTTTCAAGCGACCGCCCACCCTAAACAAGCCTTGGGAATCAATAAAGGGCGATAACTTTCTAAACGAGAAAGGAAGATTCTTATTTTTTTCATATAATAATAATTCGAAGTAAAAACTGACGTTGAGTCAACCTTACACAAGTCATCAGACCATTTCGGAATTCGTCGCAGGAAATGGGGCCTAACATTTTTCTCGGGGTGGCGACAATTGTGAATAAACCGATTCACATATGCCATGCTGTATTGCAAATGAGATAAACAAGAGAATCGCTCCATAAAATCACAAAATTCATTTTGTTCTGTAGCGATAAGCGAGACAGGAATTTGTTTCAATTCGGGAACTTCCCCTATAGGAGGGAAAGAGCTGTTGAGGTTGATAAAATCGTAATTGAAATTGCACGAACCATGCCACCACAATTCGTTGTGCAATAGTTGAAGTGGAGAACAACCTCTTGAAGCCACGTCTGCGGGATTATTTTCCCGCAAATATGACGCCACTGAGAAATAGTAGTATATTCCAGAATTTGGCTAACTCGATTTCCCACAAATGGCTTGAGCAAATATGAAGGAGTCTGTAGCCAGGTTAGTACTACTTGAGAATCAGAAAATAGTTTCGTTTCCAAAATTGGGTAAGAAAATTTATTTAAAGTAATTGAATGAATTAATTTTGCCAATAAAAGAGCGCCCGAAAGTTCTAAGCGGGGGATACTTAAATATTTTAGAGGAGCAACCTTGCTCTTAGCTTGAATTAGGTTGCAATTCACTGAATCACCACAAATTATATGTAAATAGACGCAAGCGCCGTAATCCCTTTCGCTCGCATCACAGAATCCTAACAATCTGTAGGTTCCCGTGAATTGAGACAAAAGACGAGGAATTTTTAGCTGCGATAATATTGTAACTTGGTTACAAAAATCTTGCCATTCAGAACACCAATTATGGTAGGGGACATCATCCCAACCTAATTGTTGTAACCAAAGCCGTTGTAACAGGTGTTTGACTATAAAATTACCGGGGTTAACCAACCTAACGGGTCGAATATACGAGCCATATAAGAAAGTACGGCGCGTTTATTAAACGGGCCTGCAAAGGAATTACGTTATAAGTGAATACGTCTAATAAAGGATTCCAAACTAAACCTAATATTTTTATACCGCTCACTTGATCAGAGAAAGTAATAAGAGTTTCTAATTCCGATTTTTCAAAATCTTGTAACAATTCCACGGCATTGCTTGACCATTTACGCAAATGAAATTGTCCGAGAGAGAAGCTTAATAAGCTCGCGCTGTAGCTGTCTCGCTTCTGTGACACTACAGGCACCAAAATTACATCATCCATGTATGTGTGATGCATAATAGCTTCGGAGGCCATAGGGTAAGATTTACCCTCGTCAATTACTAATTGTTGAAGTACTCTTTGAGCCAGAAATGCGGAGGGCGCTAACCCATACGTGAGAGTTTTGAGTTCATATTCACAAATATTTTCTTGAGAAGTAGATCGCCAAAAAATGTGCTGGAATTGACGATCCGAGGAACAAACCAGAATCTGACGGTACATCCTTTGGATGTCCGCACAAACAGCAATTTTGTGACAACGAAATGCGGATATTATTTCGGTAGATTCCTTGTAGCTTAGGGCCAGAATATAACCTGTCATTAAGAGAAATTCCTAATGAATCAGTAGCAGAACCATTGAAAACAACGCGTAGCTTCGTAGTGCTACTTGTTATTTTAGAAACTGCATGATGCGATAGTACATAATCGGATGGGGTTTCGGCAACGGGCATGTGACCAAGATCAAAATATTCCTGCAAAAGCCATTATAAGCATTTAGCTTTTCAGGAGAGAGTAAAGACGCCTTTCTAAATTTAAATAGCAATTATAAGCGGCCCGACGATTTTTACCAAGCGGTTCAATACTATGATTGAAAGGAAGAGCAACCGTGTAACGACCAGAATCGTCACGCGAGTGGGTTGCGAGAAAATGCGTCTCACAAAACACATCTTCTGGGGAGGTTTCCGTGGAATTTTAATTTCTTCCAATTCCCAGAAATTTCTTATTTCTTTATCTATAGCATCAGATTGAATGAAAAGTGAAGTAGCGTTAACCGTAGGGTTAATACACGGAACTTGACCGAGCAGCACGTAACCAAACATGGTTTGAATCGCCAAAGGGCGGCCAGGAATAATAGCGGAATGTTCGGAAAACAGTACTTCGGCACATATCTCGGCACCTAGAAGAATTTCTACGGGCAAGGATTGATGGAAACTTTATCAGCCATTTGCATATTTTTAAATTTATTATAAACAGAAATGGGCAATGAACTACCCGGTATATTTCCTGTTATTTTAGGAAATATTGAAGCCTTCAATTGAATTCTATTTTGAGAATATTTAGAATAGACTGTGCAACAAACAGTCCCCTTGGACTTTATTAAAGCGTCGGAAATTCCACTAACTTGGCGGGAATCCCTAGTACGCTGAAGACCCAAACGTTGAACACATGTACTCGTAATTGCGTTTATTTGAGATCCAGAATCAAAAACGCACCTTACGGGTTGTAAATCCTGGTTTATATCTAAAATAAGAGCCTGCACTGTTGCCAACAGCACAGTATAATTTTCATGAGAATTCGAAACATTACAAGCCGAAACTATTTCGGGTGCTATTGCAGTAGAGGATTTTTCCGAATTATACACCACCTCGTTGGGTAGGGGCTTATGCAACAAAGTATGGTGATATGAGGAATGGCAAACTTTACATTTACCTTCAGAATTGCAACCTCGAGTATGATTACCCAAGCATTTAAAGCACAAATTTAAAGTGTTAATAGTGGAATAACGATCGGCAATATTAAGTGCATGAAATGCTGAACAACCATAAATTTTATGAGCTTCACCACAGCACGGGCATGAAACTCGGGCAGCTTTAGCCGTAGCGGCATTTTGCGAACTTTTCATTAAGAGAGACTGATTGAAGTTGGATTTGAAACGAGGATGCGCATTAGGTTTAATAACCCTATCTTTTTTCATATCGTCATAAAGCTCAGAGGTTTTGCTTTGCAACGATAAAAAATCGAAGAGCTGAGAACAAGTAGGAACTTCGGAACCTACTTTTAGATCAAAAGCATTTTGCGTTTTGAACTCAAGATTACGGTAACACAACGAAAATAGTATAAAGTCGGCCATATCTTCGACTTTATCCGCCGCCTTCAATGTGTTAACAGCGTTAAAATGAATATTGATGAAGTTTGAGAGAGATCCAGATGATTTAAATTGTAATATTTTATTTAAATAATAGCTAGTAATTCTACGGGGTGAGCTATAGCGTTCTTCTAGCTTATCAAAAGCTTGTTGGTACAAATCAGCCTCAAGGGCTAGATCCGAAATTAGGGCGAGAGCTTCACCCTTAAGATAGCTACGCAAATAGTGATATTTACGAATTAGCGGAATTTGTTCGTTTTCATGAACCAGACTCTTGTAAAGCGAAATGAAATTTTGCCAGTTTTCTACACATCCATCAAAGGGGGTTATACTTAGAGGTTTTAAATAACTTACAGAAGTTTGAGAGGATTAGTTGAAGTATCATCAACCGATTTTGATGCATTTTGTTTGATATCTAAATACCGCGTACGAATGACGTCTAACAGATTGTCAAACGAAGAACTTTGAGTTTTAATCTCCTCCTTTTCGTCAACAACCGAATTATAGGTTAAAATTTTATCGTAGACAACATCTAGTTGTTGTTCAATACTTTGCATACGTAGATATCTCGCTTCTACGGCAGCTAAACGGGTTGCAGTACGAACATAATCGGCAATTTCGGTTAAGCGCGCGAAATAGTCTTCAAGTTTTTTCTTTAAAATATCACCTTCTGCCATAATTAAGAACTTTATGAATAAATTAACAATAGTTAAGTAAACCAACGTACGTATTAAAGGACGGCTTGTTTGTAAACAAACAAATTCTGAATGGAGTGCAATGATCTTGATATTGAAATATGGTAACAATAATCTAATTGCAATGAACTTGAACTCGAAAGAATGCACGTGCGATTTAACAACAAATTGAAACGTACAGATAACACTTTCAAATCGTTTCTATTATCAAGTACTAAATGATTTACGAATTTGTGAATTAATAAAGACCTACGTTTGTATGCCTTTGAATCGATGAGGCGAGAAAGAGAGAACGATATAAACGTAGTTCTAGATCCGGCTCGAAGGACCAAATGTTTTATTATCGAATACCCGTTTTCCGTAACGGGATACAAATAGAACCACCTTGAGTGCAAAAAGCCGTAAACAAGGGGTTCCGAGATAGAGCGTGGACTGTAATTATTAAGGGGTGAGGGTGAGAACAGTTTATAGGAGTATAATCATACAAAGACATAAAAAACACTTACTGAAAGTTCCTTTGGCACTTGAGAGGCACTAAACACTGTAACTACCGCTTTGGCCAAGGGTTGAAGGAAAGGAGGTAGACAGGAAAGGAAGAGTCCAATGCCGAATTAGTGGAAGAGAGCAGACTTATTGTTACTAGTGTGGCTATCACGAGACTTGACGACCGACTCGCCTTAACTAGCGCGAACCATCCGGACCCGCTCGCGCGGAGAGAGGGAATGTCCCGAACGGGGACTGATATGGCGCGTACATACCGCCCACCTAAAATTAAGAAAAAAATTTTACCAAAAAAAAAACGAAATATAATTAGAGCTAGGCATTTCCTCCTAGCCGCAGAGTACGGTTAACCCGCCGATACTCGGGGGGGGGGGGAGACGAAAACCAAGAGAAAGAAAACAACTAAAAGAGTGACTAAAATCGTAAAAAAATTAAAAATATACTAACGAAAATTTAAGCATTACTTTTCTAAATATGTGTACATACCATTAAATATCAAGTAACTGGCAGTAAACATAGTTTCACTAGAGGGCGTTTAACTAACCCTTGGGATGTCTTGACTGTAGCTACCCGAACAATACCGTCTCTACCAGGGTGAACATCTACTACTCTTCCTAAACGCCACTGTAGAGGGGGGTTATTTTCTTCCTTTAAGAGGACAAGCGAATCAATAGGTAGGGTAGCGGAATTCTTCAACCACTTACCTTTCTGCTGCAACGTGTGCAGGTATTCAGCACTCCATTTCTTCCAAAACCCTTGTTGCATTTGCTGCAACAATTGCCAGCGATTCAAACGAGAGGTGCGCATAGTGGACGTGAGTTGAGAATCGCTTCGATTTGAATCAATACCGTCGAGAATTCTTCAAACGACAAAATTTGTTCACCGATAATTCTCTTTAAATGGGATTTTACCGATTTAATCCCGGCCTCCCACAACCCACCAAAATGAGGAGCAGCAGGAGGATTAAACACAAATTCGATTCCCTCAACGCCTGCCGAATGGCGCATCAATTGAGAGATTTCACGAGAGACCCCAACGAAATTAGTACCATTATCACAATGGATTTGAATACATTTGCCTCTTCGAGCAATAAATCGACGTAAAGCACCCAAGAAAGCGTCTGTCGACAAGTTAGACACTAGTTCCAAATGGATGGCTTTAGTGCTGAAACAAATAAATAAGCAAATGTACGCTTTCAATGATTTTGCGCCACGACATCGATTCATCGTGACAGAGAAAGGTCCACCAAAGTCGACTCCCGTATGTAAAACGCCTTACCTGGAGTTAACCTAGAAGCTGGTAAATCCCCCATAGGGGGGCATAAAGCCACAGGGTTTACACGAAAACAGCGAATGCAGGATTTCAGACATTGCCGAATAGCCCTCTTGGCGCACAAGATCCAATAATTTTGAGTTAGTAAAATTGAGTTGTTCGATTTCCAGGATGTAAATGTCTTTCATGACAATCTAATATAATAAGTTCAGTCAACCGATGCGACCGAGGAAGCAAAATTGGAAATTTTGCATCATGCGACAACTCTGAGTTACGTAGGCGACCGCCCACCCTCAACAAATCATGATTATCTAGAAACGGACTAAGGCTACGAAGTTGTTTACTAACAAGTTTTCCAGTTTTAATATTTGCAATGTCTTGAGCAAAAACATTTGTTTGAACTCTTTTAATCAATAACTGTATAGCCTCTTGCTGTTGAGCTAGAGACAAACTATCAGCATATTTTGAACGCAAATCTGGACATTGAACATTACGAATGAAATGACGAATACATGTAATAATCCTACAAATTTTCTGCAGTTTTGAAAATTTATCCAACAACAAATCTAAGAAATTCTCAGACATAACGACTGTTAACGACAGAGTACGATATTCGACGTCCATCTGAGATGAGTCGATAAGTTTTGGCAGCGATGTTACTGGCCATTCTTCATTACGACGCACTAACCAAGAAGGTCCTGTCCACCATAATGGATGATGAACCAACTCTGAAGCCAAAAGTCCACGTGAGGCACAATCCGCAGGGTTATCCTGGGACTTAACATGAAACCACGAAGATGGAGGAATACGTTCTTGAATATGCGAAATACGATTGCTAACGAATGTCTTCCACTTATGCGAGGAAGACCGAATCCAAGACAAAACAACAGTAGAATCTGACCACGCGAAAATATTACTAAATGATAAAATATCTGTATAAGTATTTTGACGAAATCTACTAAATCTGCCAAGAGTACGGCAGCACACAATTCGAGACGGGGCAATGAAACGCGATTAGTAGGAGCAACCTTCGATTTTGCGCATACTAATGAAATGGTAATATTACCTTCTAGATCGAACGAACGGAAATAGATGACAGCTGCATACCCGGCTTCAGAAGCATCACAGAATCCATGCAACTCCACCCTTTTAAAATTATGACATACGATGCGACGCGAAATCTCAATATTCGAAACCGCTGGCAATTCACCCAAAAATGTTTCCATTTTGTATGACTTCCAATGGAGGCTCTTGGTCCCACCGAGACCTAATAGCCAAAGATCTTGAACTAAACGTTTAGCGAACAGTACTACAGGTGCTATCAAACCGAAAGGATCAAAAATTTTGCGATAGCCGACAAAATATTACGCTTAGTGCAAGTGCGCTCTTCAACGTCTAAGTTGTATAAAATGCATCTGTAAGAGCACGCCACGAAAGGCCCAAAATTTTTATTGAACCACTATCTTTATCTTGAAATGTAATTGCGTCCGAACTGGACAGGGACTCCCTCAAGTTGGACATCACTTCCGGGCAATTACTACTCCATTTTCTTAATTGAAAACCACCACTAGAGCAAATACTATTCAATTCACCAATTAATTGATTAGCAGCTTCAATCGAATTACATCCAGTGACTAAGTCATCAACATAGGTATCGCTCGCCAATACGGATGACGCGAAAGGAAAATTAATTGATTCTAACCTTGCCAATTCTTGAACAGTACGCAAGGCCAAAAAAGGCGACGACGAAACTCCATAAGTTACAGTATTTAATTTAAAGTCCATAATAGGATCTGACGGAGAAAATCTCCAGACGATACGTTGATAATCACGATGAGTATCTTTAACCAAAATCTGCCGATACATTTGTTTAATGTCAGCTGTAATTACGATAGGGTGTACACGAAAGTGCAATAACAAAACTGCAATGTCCTTTTGCAAAGCAGGGCCAATAGCCAAGCTATCATTTAACGACTTTCCAGATTGATCCTGACACGAAGCATCGAAAACCACACGCAATTTGGTGGTAGTGCTATCCCGCTTATGTACAGCATGATGGGGAATGTAATACATTTTTCATAACCTGACGAATTTTCAGGCGATTTCACTTGAACCATGTGACCGCTTGTCAAATAATCCTCCATAAATTTTTATAATCTGAATACAATTCAGGATTTTTTAGCAAACGACGTTCTAACGACAAAAATCTTTTAATACAAATTGATCTCATACCCACAAATGAGGGTTCCGAAATTTTAAAGGGCAAGGACACTACAAAACGACCGTCCTTGTTACGTCTATAACCTTCCACAAATTGATTTTCACACCTTTCTTCTTCAGGAGAAATGTGTTTTTTGAAGGGAATATTTTCTAATTCCCAAAATCGACGAATGTCACTGTCTAAGGGTTCAACGAAAGTACACAACGACGTAATAGAACTATTCGGGGAAACGACCTTTCCGTTAAAACCCAACCAAAGGTTGTGTTAATAGCAACTGGCTCGTTAGCGACACCCCAACGAGACTCGTTCAACAAAACCTGAGCAAAGATTTCCGCCCGAGTAGCATGTCAATTTTACCAGGAACATTAAAATTAGGATCAGCTAAGGCCATACCTCGAGTATGCGACCATTCCTTGACCCCTATCGACGACGAAGGTAATTGATTACAAATGTTCGGTAAAATATAACAATCAATTCCATATGCTGGAGACCGTGCTCCCGAGGGACTGACTACACACGATAGTGCACCAGACACCAACGACGAATTCAAGCCAAGTCCTTGAACAGTGACATTGGCTCTCCGTTTCTTAAACCTAATTTCTGACGGCACCTTTCAGTCATAAAACTTTTCATGGATCCGTTGTCTAATATTACACGAACAGATTGCAATGTTCCTGTATAATCAAGCACCGACACTATTGCCGTAGCTAACAGCGTGGTTGTGTGTTCTAATGACGTCGAAATCAACGAGCTAGTGGCAGGTTGTTCATGCACAACCGACGACGACAGATTGTCTTCACTAGGTCTACTAGTAGAAGTAAGTCTAGGCGCCGCTCTCCGAGGAGACGCTGACCTTTGACGATGGGTTTGTCGGCGTGGCGACACCGATTTTCTTGTTTATCGAAGTGAAGCAACGAATTGTGCGACTGATGACATTTTCTACACGACCAATCTAACGTACAATTTTTCATCGAATGTGAAGGATTTAAACATTTAATGCAAAGATTTTTAAGCTTTACCACCTCAAATCTTTCTTGAGGGGTTTTATCGAGAAACTGCTTACATCTATAAATAGGATGCACAGCTTGACAGAAACTACAATTTTTAACATCATTGGTGGTACCAACTAAAGAAGTTTTAGTCGAAGTGCTAACGAACCTTCCTTTTTCTCTTTCTTTAACGGAATCTCGAGATTTTAAGCATGTTCCTGAAGCAATGTCATTTATTTCCAACACTTTACATTGTTTTTCAATGTACGACCTTAAATCTTTGAACGAGGGAATTTCGTCATTATTTCCTAATTCGAAACGCTTTAAAATGTTTGTATCTAATTTTTTCGATAACAGATTAAACAACATGAAATCTAATAAATCTATTTCCATCTGCCTTAACGCGAATATATTTTCATCAAAACAACTAATTAATTGCCGGAGTTCCGCATGCGAGTCTGAGGAACTGACCTTAGGGCATTTTTCGAGAGCATTAAAATATGTTGAAAGTAATAACCTCTTGGACTGAAAACGATTAGTAATGATTTTATAGGCTTCCACGTATGCATAATCATTTAATGGCAAGTGTTTTATCAACGCACGCGACGACTCATCTAATGTATCAACGAGATGGCAAAATTTTTCAACGGGTGACAAACTGACATTATCATGAATCAACCGCTTATAGATTGCATTGTAACTCTCGAAATCTGAAATTCGTCCGGAGAAGCGGGGAACGGAAAGATGTTTCAAGCGAATTCCACAGCTTGACGAAAAAGAATTATTCATATTTTCCAACTTTGGCTTAATTTCTACCCGATCTAATTCGCATTGTTCAGCGATAATACGAATATCTAATAGATAATCATCGATTTTCACCCTAAGAGCCGAAAATTCATCCAATTGTTCACTTTCTTCATCAAAGAAAATATCCTTGCAAAAGGATTTGAAAAGCGTTTCAATCTGTTCGACAGTTTTAATCGACGCTCTAATTAAAGCAATCGATACGTCTTCCGATTGGATGATCTTACTGTAAATGTGATCCAACCTTTTAACTACAAATTTAGCTTCAAGAATAGCTTTATCAATTGATATAACCATATTTGATTAATGATTAATGAACGACAATAAAATTAATATAAAAACAATGCGTAGCTCGAATATGCTAAATTACTAATTCATCTACGAAATTAAATTATTAATAGAAAAGTGCAACTAACTACAGTGCTTGCCCCACAAAGCTTTTAAGGTTTCAAATAAATACCAATAACCCCTTTGTTATACAAGTTGCATGAACCCGAATGGTTCCTCCAACTTGAACTGACAAATAAGGTAAAGCTTTACAATACAATAACCCCTCATAAATAGTTTACCTAAAAGGATACCGACGACGACGACCCTAATTTTGCCACAAAGGATAAGGAATGTATTGTAAAATCTACCGTTATAACCAGATGTATTTAGCATTAAATGTGTAAGCAAGATGTTCTTTTCTGTGTAACACGTTTAACCATAATAAAAACTACAACAATTTTATAAATTTAAATTTAAATATAAGGAGTTTAAAGGATAGGAACTAATTATTTAATTAAAGATCCAGCGATGAAGGCCAATTTTGTACACGCGCGGGGGGTCTTATAAATTTATAAATCGACTTACCTCCGCGGTGTTTTGTTTTTCTATGCTGCAGTTCCTATTCTTTCAACCAAGTGGACTGTATGCGAAATGAGTCTATGTTACGTTACACTTGCACTGAGGTGTTTAGAGTTTAACAACGAAAGTCTGGGGCACTTGACTAACTTACGGTACACTGAACGAAGAAACCGACGACCGTTCTGCTTCAATATCCATAAGCAAGTGTTTGTTCACTACTCTGTCCACTTATTCACACATGCCCAACGAATTTTTATGGCAGGATATAAGGGAACAAGGGATGACAGTTTTACTATTAGATTTACGACTACAAAATTTACGACTTAAAATTAAACACGCAAACGTGCGACAAAGAGACCGAACATAGCGAAATTCTCGTATTTGTGCTGAAGACGGTTTTTGCCCAGAACAATGCGAAGAAAGTTTTAAATCCATATAAATACTCGTAACATATCTCTATATAAGTTTTTACGCATAATTTGTATGTCATTGATTGTAACCTTGTATTGTATAGTAAGTCAACTTGTTCAAAAATAGTCTTAAAACTATAGTTCATTCCCTTCAGGATGACGTCACCACTGAATAAAATGTGATATGGCCAATGTTAGTTTAAATTCTAATGTATTTAATTAAAGCTATACGAATATTTCCATTGGCAAGAGGAATTGGTGACAACAGCGTACAGATCCGCCAACATTTATTGTGTTAAATGACAGTATCCTTCTAGCGCAATTCTAAGTATTCATTTGCATTCAGTAGCCAACACCTCATTACTACGTTTGACATCATCCTAAAGTTAAAGCGAATTGACTATATAATAAAATATCAGTGTTCAGAAAAACTTTATTATTCTTATTACATATATAAAGTACAAAAATACATGATCACGTTTTGACTTTTTAAGCAAAAAATTTTCTAATTCCATATAATAGGCGTTGAAGCAGCTTCCTCCACGAATCCTTATCAAAGAGAATGAAACAACAAAATCCATAAGCTCTGGCAATACTGACTGGTCCTCGGTCCTGCAAATATCGCTCATTCATTTTTTAAATTATTTATTATGGAATGTTGGTAAAGCCAGTTACACGTAGTTCTATCAATTTTTCTTCAAATCGAGAATTATATCATATTTTATAGTTCAGCCAGTCAAACTATATTTTTCAATTTTTAGATTAACTTACAATTTTTCGATTAATTTAAATTTTAATTATAGCTACGTGAATACCACTGCTATTTTACGCAAGACTGTTGCATAGCAATTTAAATTTTAAGGTTTAATAGGTATATTATAGGTGTACGAGCCCAAAAAACAGTTTTTTTAAATGTATTTTCCCGTAGTAATAAAGTCTGAGGTCCAAAACGACCAATTTTATTCAGTGCAACGAACGTTCACCTTACTTGACTCCTACATTTAAGAATCGCCTGAGTACGACACCGACATGTCGATGCTGGACGTCATGTCGGACGACTTTTCGGTAGTGGGCGACATATCGATGTCAATATCACATGATTGTTAAATGTAGTAGTCAATTGGGGTGAATGACATTTTTATGTAATAGAAGTATTGTTTTGGATCTTAGATTTTCGTATGGGAAGATATGTGTAGAAAATTGTTTTTACGCTACTACACCTGTAGTATACCTACTAGGGTTTATTGATGATCCATGCTAATTATTAGAATCAATTTTGTAATCAAATCTTCTTTGGCATAAATAAGTAATTTAGTTATATATATACATTGGAACACGTATTTGCTCTAAAAACCAATCTTTTTTTACAATTATTAAGGTGCAGATCTAATTGCATTTGCAAAACCATATTCTCGAATTTTCGGCATTAATAAAGAACGAATACGCCATATGCGTTTTTTAATTACGCCACCTAGCCGGGTGACTGTATTTGGAAAATTGCATATCTAAATCACGTACATACCGTCTCGGTGGCGTAATTGGAAAACGCATGGACCGCGAAAGTCTAAGATACATGTTTGAATCCTGTGCGGGACCTTATATTTTCCATCTTTCAATTACTAGCTTAATTTGAAATGATCACGTGGGCTTTGAATAGAAAGTTTAAATTATTGTTTCATCTTATTCACTAATACTTTAGTATTAATCAACTTGTGCCATTACCCTTTATCTATATTTAATAGTTGGCATCAACCGTAATTTTGAGCGTCACTTCCTGTCTATATCTGACGTAAGTCAAAAAACTTGACACTGTTAGATATGTTTGACAGAAATGCCAAACGTAATTGAAAGTTAGGTTGATGTATAGTTGTGTACACGATTTAGATTTGTAAATTTTCCCATTCTTATTATAAGTCTCGGTGGCATAATTGGTAAACGCATGGCCTAGAAAGGCTAATATACAGGTTCAAGTCCTGTCCAAGACCATATATTTTCTTTCTTTCAATTACTAGCTCGATTTGAAATGATCATTTAGTCTTTGCATAAAATTCTAAGTTATTATTTCATCTTGTTAACTGTTATAAATTAGTATTTAACAACTTATCTTGTGTAAATAAGTACCTAGAATACTAGAGTACTTCGCTTATAGCTGTAATGTTGAGCATTAATTCCTCTCTATAACTGACATAAGTCAAAAACTTGACAATGTCAGATATGATTGACAAAAATGCCAAACGTAATTGAAAGTTAGGTTTATGTAGAGTTGTGTACACGATTTAAATTTGTAAATTTTCCAATTATCGTCATCGGTCTCGGTGGCGTAATTGGTAGACACATGGTTCTAGACAGACTGATACAGGTTCGGGTCCTGTCCGGAACCTAATATTTTCAATCTTTCAGAGCTCGATTTGAAATTATCATTTGGGCTTTGCATAATAAAACGCCCCAAAACCCTAGAAAACGAAAAAATCTTTCTAATTTTCCAATTACTTATGCCCGTAATTGGAAACACGCTGTATAATATTTCCGTGGTACAATTGCAAAACATCCCTTAATACTAACTACCATTTAAAATCCATTCTAGAGCATATTATGTAGGTTGAAAACTTGTGTTTCTACTTTTAAAAGTGTTATAGTGTAAATATACATTATTCTCAAGAGTACGAAAAACCATTTAAAACACGCTCCAAAAAGAACAAAGAACGGTTTGAACGATTTTGAAACATGGCTAAAAGATTACACTCTGGACAAAGGCAACGACCAACAAATTTGTAACGATAAAATAAATCTTGTTTAAATTTAGAAAAGGACTCATGTTTTGTGTGCTAGTATTTGAATTTTGAGTAGAGTATGTGTACTAGTCGATAATTTGATTTGCAGGGTGGCAGGCCTTTGGTGCAGGTTTTGCAAATATATGAAAAAATAATTAAGTCAGGCTGATGAGATTTTTAAATATGATTTCTAAGGGAGGCCATTGAATTATCAGACTTATTTTGATAAATTTGGTACATAAGATTTAATTAAAAAGTTATTTGTGAATGAAAATTAAGAGATTAAAATATGTAAGTGCTCATTCTAATTATAAAAGAAATTTTTGTATTCTATTATAGCATAAGTGAGTGATTATCCAGAAGTTTTAAATTTTTCTGATGTTAAATTTAAGTTATTTTTCGTAAGACGAAGCTTTTGATAAGATTGGTGATGAGAGGAAGTGTTTTTTTTTATAGATGTTATATTTAAGGCATTGTTTATAAGAGAATACTGTTGTGGATGTAGTAATTAGCATTTGAAAGATTGTTTCTAAAAGAATATTTCATAATATTATTATAAATCTTACATTGATTCTAGTGGTTTTATTTGAAGAGTGCTAGGCAAAAATAGTTAGATAGCGGGGAAATTGGAAACTTTTATCAGAAGCAACCTTTCATTCGTCGATCCACTTCAAGCCACGGCACTTTAACGATGCCCAGCGTGGGGCTCATTTAGAATCTCTTCAATCCACAGCAATACATTTATACTAAATGTTACAACAGGTTTAGTGGTCTGGATTCTTGAATAAAACTCTTTGCTTTTTTACCAAGCTTTCGATTTATGATCTAAATCTTCATCAGGGTCCCGTGTGCATATATATATATATATATATATATATATATATATATATATATATATAAGTAGGGTAAATTCAAGAAATCCACTACCTCATTTCCCCCAGAATCCCTCATTTCCCCACACATCTGGACCAAATTTACATGTAAATTCGCACTATAAAGTCTTATTTTTTAAGAATCTTTTCCTGCTCTCTCCCTGTGGAACTCCTTGTGGAATTTTTTCCCCACCATTTTGATTACATCACACCCGCATTCTTTCCACACGCGAGATAAATCTTTCTCCACATTTCCACCCACGAGATAAACCTATCTTGTTTGGTATCAATTAATATTAGAATTTTCTCAGCTACCCAAATCTCTAGGAATTTTTCAGATTGCACCATCCCCGAGGGAGCTACCCTCATTTTAAGATTTCTTACATGTAGCGACTTTTGAGCGTTCTTATAAATTTTTTTATACATGCAATACATCTTGTTAGTCTAGCATTTTATGCAGAATCCGAATCTGCAAACAGATTTAAAATAGGACCACGCCCTGCAAAGTTATACCCTTTAAAGTCCGGAACCTCTAAATTTTGCTCTTTGCTCTATAAGCAAACCTAACAAATAGTTTTCTTCGTCTAGCCATTGCATCTTTCGAGATAATCCTACCTTGTTTGGTATCAATTAATATTAGAATTTTCTCAGCTACCCAAATTTCTAGGAATTTTTTAGATTGCATCGCCCCCAAGAGAGCTACCCCAATTTTAAGATTTCTTACCTGTAGCGACTTTTGAGCGTTCTTATAAATTTTTTTATACATGCAATAATCTTGTTAGTCTAGCATTTTATGCAGAATCCGAATCTGCAAACAGATTTAAAATAGGACCACGCCCTGCAAAGTTATACCCCTTTAAAGTCCGGAACCTCTAAATTTTGCTCTTTGCTCTATAAGCAAACCTAACAAATAGTTTTCTTCGTCTAGCCATTGCATCTTTCGAGATAATCCTACCTTGTTTGGTATCAATTAATATTAGAATTTTCTCAGCTACCTAAATTTCTAGGAATTTTTTAGATTGCATCGCCCCCAAGAGAGCTACCCCAATTTTAAGATTTCTTACCTGTAGCGACTTTTGAGCGTTCTTATAAATTTTTTTATACATGCGATACATCTTTTTAGTCTATAATTTTACGCAAAATTCGAATCTGCAAACAGATTTGAAATCGGACCACGCCCTGCAAAATTACACACATACCCTCTGCGAGATAAATCTTTCTCCACATTTCAACCCACGAGATAAACCTATCTTGTTTGGTATCAATTAATATTAGAATTTTCTCAGCTACCCAAATCTCTTTAAATTTTTTAGATAGCCCCATCCCCCAGAGAGCTACCCTGATTTTAAGTTTTCTTACCTGTAGCGACCTTTGAGGGTCCTTATAAATTTTTTTATACATGTAGCACATCTTGTTAGTCTAGAATTTTATGTAGAATCAGAATCTGTAAATAGATTTAAAATCGAACCACCCCTTACCATTTTACACACACCCTCTAAATTATAAATTTCCTGCAGCTTATACCTAAAAGAAAATCTAAAAACAATTCTTAAAACTTTTTATTACAAACAATTTTTACTAATACAGTTTAAATTTGTAAACCACATTTCTAAATACATATTCACAATTTTTTATTTTCAACCTAGAACTTCTCATATCGACTTGTACTTATTAATATTTATTTCTAAATAGAGCACCTTTTCCAAAGACCAACCGGACCCGCATGTTTCAAATTCCTCTGATTTTGTTCGCATGGTTTCGCTTAAGACCTCGTACATATTTTCCAGATTACTAGAAGACGTTATAACCACATTTTTGGTGTTAAAGGATTTTACATCGGTAGTCTCTTCCCCCATTTTGGTGTAAACGCCGTAGAGTTCGCAATAGACTTTACTGCTGTATGTTGTATTCTTTTTCATTAATTAATCGAATAAATCGCTCTTTCTGCTTCCAAAGAAACTCGGGCACTCCATCGTCGACACTGGCATTCTTTATGCGATAGCTAGCCATACGGTTGTTAAACGCAGTGCTAACCATTTCTACACCATCGTCGCTAGTAGCGGTAACTGATGCATTTTTATGTCTGTTGCTCCTTAAGTGTGCGGCATACGTAGTCTTTTCCATTTCGAAATCGCATACTTTACACATAATTCGTGGTTGTTTCGTACAAGACCCTTTAACAGCTGGTGGAGCTGAACGTTTACGGCTTAATGACATACCGTGCTGTTTTTCCTTGTGTCGCTGTAAGTTGCCCATTCTCGTAAAAGCGATACCGCAAGACCCACAGTTAAAGAACTTTGCTGCAGACGGATGTATAAGCTTAACCGTAGACGATGTTACACCACGACATTTGTTCTGGTGCCGTTTGAGAGCATCCCTTCTGGTAAAGTAGACGTGACACGGTTCGCATTTAAAAACGTTTGCAGGTACCATTTTAGTACAATACAAAATCCGCGCTATAAGACTTGACTTGTAAGCGAACTAACTTATAACTAAAGAGTTTACTCTTGCGCACCTGCTTTATGTACCCTATAGAATGCAAACCGAAGGTTTCCGAAGACACCCGAGCGATGTTGAGGATTCAGCGGGGAACTAAATGACGTCATAATCCTCGCTGCTCGTCCAATACATTTAGCGTCAATGCATGCACCTGGTTCGCTTCGTCGATGGTGCGAATGCCGTTAGTAAAAACATCGGAATCGTCTTCCATGTTATACGGATCGCGTGCATATTAAAAATCCGAAAGGGTGGTAGCACACGCACACAAATTGTGTGCAAGTCGTGCTGTAGAAGATGCAGTGCTACTATAACCAAAAACACTTTAAACCATTATTAAGAAAATACCAACTTGTTGTCTACAGGATACTTACTAATAAAGCAATTTAATTTTAAATAACTTCTACGTCATACTTTAGGAAATGGTGGGCTTGAATATTTTCCAAATGAATCACCAAGCGAAAGTATATGCTTAGCAGCATTAAAATTAACCATTAATTTCCCATTTTTACGACCATGGTTAATTATAGATTAAAATTTAATTTGTGCACGTTCGAGCTTCTCGTAAACTAACATATTTTAGAGCAACAATGCGTTGTATAATACATGCATACCCCTTTGCCGCGCTACTGCTATTCTTGTAATTGCTAGAAAAAGTCACTTTCCTTTTTACTGTTAGGACCGATGCAAAGCACCAATTTTTTTATACTTTCTATAGCACATCGCGTACTTTTTTGTCTGATAATTATGCTTCTGTAGGCTTTTACACTTTCGCATAGCGGTCGATCGCACGTAATGATTTCTAGAACCGGTAAGTACTTGATATCGTCCAAATAGAGAATTAGATGCTCGATGTCTGTCAACTTCCAATTCCCTCGTAAAAGGTAGAAAAAACTCGGTCAATCATCCATTAAACTTAAACTTCGACCGCTCCTGTTCTGATAAATTTCCAAACATTTTTCAAACGACAATGGGCTGAGAATTTTTAAACCTCCGAGAGATCTATAAGTCGTAATCAATTACACGTTCGAGCTACCCGTAAACTAACAATGCGCTGTATAATACATGCATACCCCTTCTCTGCGCTACTGCTATTCTTGTAGTTGCTTGAAAAAGTCAGTCGCCCTTTTTACTGCTAGGGCCGCTAAAAAGCACAATTCCATACTTTCTTTATAAGTGTAGCACATCGCGCACTTTTTTGTCGGTTAATTAATTTTTGTTTATGTAGGCCTTTACACTTTCGCTTATTTAAACATCTAATACGACTTTCGATTATTCTAACGGATGCCACAATACATTTCGCCGCACCGTTCTTTTTGAATCCAACGATCCTATGGGCTTCCACGCACTAACACCTGACGTATCTTTCCTACTATTTGTTAAACAAAAACTACCGGTATCGCCATTGTGGACGTAAACAGATGTTTGTGGATGTGTACGAGAGTATGTAACCATATACATTAACCAGTCTAAGCTATTTTATTTAGCCCACGAAAACTATTATTTTTCCGAACCATAATTAATAATCGCCTTTATAGCTTCCACATTTTGACCATTTCCCAATGACTGGTGCTACGTACATGGAAACTTTAATTTCTTATTAGAGAGAATTCTTATTCTCCCACGCACTGCTACGTAGCTGCATACCCACCCCTTTTGGGAATATATGCTCATTATAGGTTGTAAGACCCTCGGTTTTACTTAACTACAATTCGTGAGACCGCTTTAATCTTTTTAATCGTATCTTTCTCGCCTACAATACAGTCGGACTTAGCCCTACTACCAACAAATTCTAATACTGGACCCCCATTAAATACGTCTTTAATTTTCCCTACAACTTTTTTGTTGACAAGTGTTATATTGTATTTATTATACGCAGGGTAGTCACTCTTTTAAGATAAATATATTTTGCTAGGTATCAACTAATATTAAATTTTTCTAGGGACTCCAAATCTATAAATAGATTTTAAATAGGATCACCCCATACAAAGTTATGCGTTACCCAAATCACTAATTTTTGCTCATCTTTATTTAACACCATTTTTAAAACCTTTTTCGCTACCCAAGACATATGCCTTAGCCAACCATCTCCCGAGAAATCTAAAACCGCCGTGTTCCGCGAACACCACGTGGAGATAACACGTATACTCTGTCAACCAGGATAGAAGCAGGAAGGATTTGGAAGGTGGGAAAAGAACTTAAAAATTATGGAATCTTAAAACTAATATACACAATAGATTTACAAAATCTATACAAATATAAACAACTATCTTATATCTTTATGCCTCTATGCGTAGATTGTTGTACTATTAGGAATGATGTACCTTTTGTCATCTTCCCTCGATAAACTAATTTTATTAATAAGCTGCGTGTAAAAATCGTATTTTTTTTTACTCCGGATAGATACGCAGGTAAGTACTCGATACCATCCAAATAAAGAATTGGATGCTTGGTGACTGTTAACATCCGCTTCCCTCGTGTACGCCCAGACACATCTCAGCCCATGCGCACCCCTGCGCATATACACCCCTGCCCATGCGCAACCCTGCGCGTGCGCACCCCTGCCCATGCGCACTGCCCATGCGCACCCCTCTCTGTGCGACTGCTATTTCGGGGTAACGTCACAGCCTTTTATAAATAAAGAACAATGTTATATACTATTATAAAATGTTTATTCTGACATTATACATAACAAATTTAAAAATATTTAATACTAAGCATGGAGTCATTTAAACTTAATTTTAATACAAAGTTATACACAGAAGACAGGCCTTTCTTTATGTTTGATTGGAGTGGTTTTAATTTTATCTAATTTTATTCGCAGCTTAAAATTTAAATCGACACCCAGGTCTTCTATCTCCTTTTCTAACCAATAGTTTGATACATAAAGACCGTCTAGGTTTTCGAATTGTAAAATGTACCGAAGTTTGCCTCTATATTTAAAGTCTTTGATTCCGCCGACAACCAGATCCATTCCTTCGTGTAATTCTTGCAGCTTGTGACAATCGTTTAGTCGCAGCTTTCCCACTATATCCTGCATACGTATCTTGTTAGCTTGATCGACTTCTTCTTGTGGGTATTGGAGGAAATCTTTATTCTCCCACACACTGTTGCGTAGTTGCATGTCCACCACTTTTGGGAATATATGGTTGTTATAGGTTGTAAGACCCTCGGTTTTAAATGATCCGAAAGGTTCTTTACTAGGCAAATATACAATGTTTAGCGGAACCCCTTTGCGTGTGGTGTACGCCAGGGTTACGAAACCCGCATTCCTTAGTTCGTCTTTGTTATCTGCCATTTTGATAAATACGTTTTAGAATAACCTTTTAAAAAGTATACGGATTTAGTACCATCCTTTTCTGCAAGAACACCTACATAACTAAAAGAGTCTTTCTTACTAACCGCAAATGCATACAGCTTGTACAACCCGGATGTATCTAAGTCAGTCCATCGACACATAAAATAATCTTTTAATTCTTCCTCATTTTCTCTAATAAGATGTTCTTTGTCTAACACATCTTTGTATTGTTCGCGTATTGTCGCAGTGTTTTCCATGTAGTCCAATTTTCGCCTTTTGCATCCATTTCCTCTAATTCCAGTTGTCTTTTCCTTCCACTTACAGCGTATGGCATACATAATGGGGTAATTTCCTTTAGCGTAAACGGATAGAGTTTACTACCAATATTTGCGCGTTGTCGTACAACCTCTGGGCGAATGTTAGGTGTATTTATCAATCCCAATTCGAAATGACTATTTCTTTTGGAATTGTAGAATATGGTGTTGCAGATTGTGTAAAATATGTACTACCTGCTTTAATGTAGCACTTGTGTAAGATTTTATTTTATCTTGGCTGTCTTCCTCCTCTACTATCTCCAAATAATTTACGGGTAAATAGTTAAAACTAAAAGCCGAAAGCACATACTTTATCAATGTTTCCTTTCTTTTGGTTTTTCGGACAACTTAATTTGCAGGCCCGTCAATTTCTTTGTATTACCATTCCCCCAATACACGTACTGTAGTAGGTTATTATACACTAAACAGCAGCTATTTTGTAGCTTGTTCGATAGCTTACTCCACATTTTGGCAAGTGGTACCGAGTACATTGGCGCCTTTAGGAAGTATAACTTACTATCTTCCAATAACGTTAAACAGTCTTTTAAGGGATTATACACCCGTTCCGCACTGACATAGCTTCCAATTGCACAGTTGTATATTGTCGCTTCCAATCGCGTAATACCATGTTCTTTGGCCAAAGTAGACGCAAATGTTTCCCTTAAACGTACATCTGGACAACGTAAAAAATCTAGTATATGATTGCCAAGTTGTTTATTAACACCAGGACTAGTTATCTGACACACAAATTTGTTGTATATCTTAATTCTTGCATTGGTTGTAGTTAAGTAAAACCGAGGGTCTTACAACCTATAACGAGCATATATTCCCAAAAGGGGTGGGTATGCAGCTACGTAGCAGTGCGTGGGAGAATAAGAATTCTCTCTAATAAGAAATTAAAGTTTCCATGTACGTAGCACCAGTCATTGGGAAATGGTCAAAATGTGGAAGCTATAAAGGCGATTATTAATTATGGTTCAGAAAAATAATAGTTTTCGTGGGTTAAATAAAATAGCTTAGACTGGTTAATGTATATGGTTACATACTCTCGTACACATCCACAAACATCTGTTTACGTCCACAATGGCGATACCGGTAGTTTTGTTTAACAAATAGTAGGAAAGATACGTCAGGTGTTAGTGCGTGGAAGCCCATAGGATCGTTGGATTCAAAAGAACGGTGCGGCGAAATGTATGGTGGCATCCGTTAGAATAATCGAAAGTCGTATTAGATGTTTAAATAAGCGAAAGTGTAAAGGCCTACATAAACAAAAATTAATTAACCGACAAAAAGTGCGCGATGTGCTACACTTATAAAGAAAGTATGGAATTGTGCTTTTAGCGGCCCTAGCAGTAAAAGGGCGACTGACTTTTCAAGCAACTACAAGAATAGCAGTAGCGCAGAGAAGGGTATGCATGTATTATACAGCGCATTGTTAGTTTACGGGTAGCTCGAACGTGTAATTGATTACGACTTATAGATCTCTCGGAGGTTTAAAATTCTCAGCCCATTGTCGTTTGAAAATGTTTGGAAATTTATCAGAACAGGAGCGGTCGAAGTTTAAGTTTAATGGATGATTGACCGAGTTTTTTCTACCTTTTACGAGGGAATTGGAAGTTGACAGACATCGAGCATCTAATTCTCTATTTGGACGATATCAAGTACTTACCGGTTCTAGAAATCATTACGTGCGATCGACCGCTATGCGAAAGTGTAAAAGCCTACAGAAGCATAATTATCAGACAAAAAAGTACGCGATGTGCTATAGAAAGTATAAAAAAATTGGTGCTTTGCATCGGTCCTAACAGTAAAAAGGAAAGTGACTTTTTCTAGCAATTACAAGAATAGCAGTAGCGCGGCAAAGGGGTATGCATGTATTATACAACGCATTGTTGCTCTAAAATATGTTAGTTTACGAGAAGCTCGAACGTGCACAAATTAAATTTTAATCTATAATTAACCATGGTCGTAAAAATGGGAAATTAATGGTTAATTTTAATGCTGCTAAGCATATACTTTCGCTTGGTGATTCATTTGGAAAATATTCAAGCCCACCATTTCCTGAAGTATGACGTAGAAGTTATTTAAAATTAAATTGCTTTATTAGTAAGTATCCTGTAGACAACAAGTTGGTATTTTCTTAATAATGGTTTAAAGTGTTTTTGGTTATAGTAGCACTGCATCTTCTACAGCACGACTTGCACACAATTTGTGTGCGTGTGCTACCACCCTTTCGGATTTTTAATATGCACGCGATCCGTATAACATGGAAGACGATTCCGATGTTTTTACTAACGGCATTCGCACCATCGACGAAGCGAACCAGGTGCATGCATTGACGCTAAATGTATTGGACGAGCAGCGAGGATTATGACGTCATTTAGTTCCCCGCTGAATCCTCAACATCGCTCGGGTGTCTTCGGAAACCTTCGGTTTGCATTCTATAGGGTACATAAAGCAGGTGCGCAAGAGTAAACTCTTTAGTTATAAGTTAGTTCGCTTACAAGTCAAGTCTTATAGTGCGGATTTTGTATTGTACTAAAATGGTACCTGCAAACGTTTTTAAATGCGAGCCGTGTCACGTCTACTTTACCAGAAGGGATGCTCTCAAACGGCACCAGAACAAATGTCGTGGTGTAACATCGTCTACGGTTAAGCTTATACATCCGTCTGCAGCAAAGTTCTTTAACTGTGGGTCTTGCGGTATCGCTTTTACGAGAATGGGCAACTTACAGCGACACAAGGAAAAACAGCACGGTATGTCATTAAGCCGTAAACGTTCAGCTCCACCAGCTGTTAAAGGGTCTTGTACGAAACAACCACGAATTATGTGTAAAGTATGCGATTTCGAAATGGAAAAGACTACGTATGCCGCACACTTAAGGAGCAACAGACATAAAAATGCATCAGTTACCGCTACTAGCGACGATGGTGTAGAAATGGTTAGCACTGCGTTTAACAACCGTATGGCTAGCTATCGCATAAAGAATGCCAGTGTCGACGATGGAGTGCCCGAGTTTCTTTGGAAGCAGAAAGAGCGATTTATTCGATTAATTAATGAAAAAAGAATACAACATACAGCAGTAAAAGTCTATTGCGAACTCTACGGCGTTTACACCAAAATGGGGGAAGAGACTACCGATGTAAAATCCTTTAACACCAAAAATGTGGTTATAACGTCTTCTAGTAATCTGGAAAATATGTACGAGGTCTTAAGCGAAACCATGCGAACAAAATCAGAGGAATTTGAAACATGCGGGTCCGGTTGGTCTTTGGAAAAGGTGTTCTATTTAGAAATAAATATTAATAAGTACAAGTCGATATGAGAAGTTCTAGGTTGAAAATAAAAAATTGTGAATATGTATTTAGAAATGTGGTTTACAAATTTAAACTGTATTAGTAAAAATTGTTTGTAATAAAAAGTTTTAAGAATTGTTTTAGATTTTCTTTAGGTATAAGCTGCAGGAAATTTATAATTTAGAGGGTGTGTGTAAAATGGTAAGGGGTGGTTCGATTTTAAATCTATTTACAGATTCTGATTCTACATAAAATTCTAGACTAACAAGATGTGCTACATGTATAAAAAAATTTATAAGGACCCTCAAAGGTCGCTACAGGTAAGAAAACTTAAAATCAGGGTAGCTCTCTGGGGGATGGGGCTATCTAAAAAATTTAAAGAGATTTGGGTAGCTGAGAAAATTCTAATATTAATTGATACCAAACAAGATAGGTTTATCTCGTGGGTTGAAATGTGGAGAAAGATTTATCTCGCAGAGGGTATGTGTGTAATTTTGCAGGGCGTGGTCCGATTTCAAATCTGTTTGCAGATTCGAATTTTGCGTTAAATTATAGACTAAAAAGATGTATCGCATGTATAAAAAAATTTATAAGAACGCTCAAAAGTCGCTACAGGTAAGAAATCTTAAAATTGGGGTAGCTCTCTTGGGGGCGATGCAATCTAAAAAATTCCTAGAAATTTGGGTAGCTGAGAAAATTCTAATATTAATTGATACCAAACAAGGTAGGATTATCTCGAAAGATGCAATGGCTAGACGAAGAAAACTATTTGTTAGGTTTGCTTATAGAGCAAAGAGCAAAATTTAGAGGTTCCGGACTTTAAAGGTGGTATAACTTTGCAGGGCGTGGTCCTATTTTAAATCTGTTTGCAGATTCGGATTCTGCATAAAATGCTAGACTAACAAGATTATTGCATGTATAAAAAAATTTATAAGAACGCTCAAAAGTCGCTACAGGTAAGAAATCTTAAAATTGGGGTAGCTCTCTTGGGGGCGATGCAATCTAAAAAATTCCTAGAAATTTGGGTAGCTGAGAAAATTCTAATATTAATTGATACCAAACAAGGTAGGATTATCTCGAAAGATGCAATGGCTAGACGAAGAAAACTATTTGTTAGGTTTGCTTATAGAGCAAAGAGCAAAATTTAGAGGTTCCGGACTTTAAAGGGGTATAACTTTGCAGGGCGTGGTCCTATTTTGAATCTGTTTGCAGATTCGGATTCTGCATAAAATGCTAGACTAACAAGATGTATTGCATGTATAAAAAAATTTATAAGAACGCTCAAAAGTCGCTACATGTAAGAAATCTTAAAATGAGGGTAGCTCCCTCGGGGATGGTGCAATCTGAAAAATTCCTAGAGATTTGGGTAGCTGAGAAAATTCTAATATTAATTGATACCAAACAAGATAGGTTTATCTCGTGGGTGGAAATGTGGAGAAAGATTTATCTCGCGTGTGGAAAGAATGCGGGTGTGATGTAATCAAAATGGTGGGGAAAAAATTCCACAAGGAGTTCCACAGGGAGAGAGCAGGAGAAGATTCTTAAAAAATAAGACTTTATAGTGCGAATTTACATGTAAATTTGGTCCAGATGTGTGGGGAAATGAGGGATTCTGGGGGAAATGAGGTAGTGGATTTCTTGAATTTACCCTACTTATATATATATATATATATATATATATATATTACTCAAATTTAGACCAGGGTAGAAAATTAATTAACGACATCAAATAATTTTAATCACCGTGTATAAGGAAGCTTTGGGAAAAGGTACGCGTAATTAAAGGCCTACTGTGAAGATTTAAATCATTCAATTAGAAAGTAGGGTTTGTATAGAATTTTATTAGATAATACGCGTTATTAAAACCCTGGAGCATACAAATTTATTCGTTTCATTAAAAATAAGGGATTTAAATTATTCACTAGACGCTTTCTATAAAAAGAAGCAGAATTAAAATGCTCAACTTGTATGTAATTTAATTATTCCAAGTAAAGAAACAAATAGAAATTACGTGCAAAATTTATATTAATTAATTCAACTTTTAAGTAACCGGTATTAAACAAAATGTACAAATAATAATTAATATTTAATTGGGATTTACTAAAAATTAAAGGGTAGAAGTCAATGCCATGCATTATTATTTTAATTGGAGTTAATTGAACCATTAGTAATATATAATATGCATAAAAGCTTTTAAAAACTCAATAATATTCAAATCGTAGAAGTGTTATTTAAAGTATTACGATTGAACACCTGCGTATTTTTAAATGTCAAATTCTAATAAATTCGAGCTGATAAACATGCAGATTCTGCGTATATTGCAAACGGTCAGATAAACCGTAGCTTATATTAACATATGAATCCACGTGGACTGAAATAACCGATAGTAAAGAGTATCGATTTGCACCACTAAGGCCAGGTTAGAAAAAGACGGATACAATGCGCAAGGCAGAGACACGGATAATAAAAGGCGTGATTTGAGCAACGTCACTGGGTTTGCGATTGGGTGAAATAAGTTGCAAATATGAGAGGTGAAAACACAACAATTTCTATACAAAATTAATTAGTTGTTCTCGGACGTGTTTGCGAGCCGTGTGAAAATTTCTTAGATTTAACTGGCACGAGTGCAAAAATTTAGTAGAATCGCGTGCCGGACTGTCGAGAAGGGAACAGAGAATGCGAAATTCTAAAAACTGGCCGTCGCGGGACAAAACCGACATGCAGGCGAGCTATTATATAAACCCGGACTTTAAACAGTTTCGCTCTCTTAGATTTTCGATTTTGATTCAATACTTTAAACAGTTTGCTCTTATATTTTGGTGATTATTGAATACTTTAAAACAGTTTGCTCTTTACGTGCTACGATACAAGTTATTATGCATTAGTGCACTTAGAACAGAAGATACAAGGTAATAAAGTCTAGTTATATTTGCGAGTATTACTGTACCAATTATCCAAATTTGTAACGAAAAATGAATAAACAAAAGTAGGCAGTTTTGGGTATAGCGGGAAAGAAGTATGAATTTCAGTGCTATTTTTCGGGAGTGAGTAATCAAATGTTATTAGTAAACGTGATTGGATCTACAAACAAGATTTAGATATACATAGATGCGTTCCTGAGAAGCCCTGAAACTTTTTAAATGAATGGTGTTGTAGATGAATTTTAAAAAGCGTTCAGAATCTGAAGCCGTAAACATAAACCAGCTGGAATGGTAGAGTTAGCAAGTCCGATGTACATTGAAGCCACGAGTGCAGTAACCTTCAGGTAAATTATACAATTTTGTTCGAACTTTGATGTTTTGGTGTGTGTTGCATATTTTTATAATTTGTTTGATAAAATAGACAGTAGTGAATTTGTATAAACAACAAATTTTTAATTTTAAGGTGAAATTTTCTTGTATAAGTAGAAAGGAGTATTTAGCAGTTTATGTTTTGATTATGATGAAAATTTGGGTCTGTCTTTGAGCTCAATTAGACTAACCTGTTTAATTAACGTAAAGGGGTGGGAGATGCTCCCTTTTATTCAGACTTAGGTCTGCACATATTGTAACTTAATTAGTATGCATCCTACCAGGACTTTAATTCTGGATGCAAATTAAAAATGATGACAAAATTTGAAACTTGAAATTTTATGATACTGAAATTTATGCTGAAATTTAATTTTGAAATTTTAATGTATTATGAATATTGACGTAAATAGAGTTAACGTTGATGTTTGTGGTAGGAATGTGTTTGTTTTTTTTATGAATGAGGATGAAAGTTTTTAACTAGATGAGCAGCCGAGGCAGAAAGAGTAAAGAGGCGGTTATTAGAAGAGATTCAAAAGGGCGAGAATCACAGCAAATCTTGACGGCCCAACGTTGGTGCTCGAATGTTTTTTTTTTACTCTGGTGAGGTTTTTTTGGTAGGTTTCACAGCAATATATATATATATATATATATTTGTGGGCGAGCGTGTATGTGTGTGTGTGTGTGGGTGCGTGCGTGCGTATGTGTGTGAGAGAGACAGACTTTAAATAATTTTTTCTCATACAAAGGCGGCGACTTTCTTTTTTTCCCAGAGCGGCAAAAGCCTAAGGCCCGCCCTGCGAGTATACAGGATAAATCACAACGAACGTGCAATAATGCAGCAGTGGCTGCTTTTGAGGGCTTCCCTTGACAGTTTTGTAATGAAATACACCAACATTATTTACTCTACATGATAAATACTCGCTGAGTAATTATTCATCTGTAAATAATCTAACATCTTTTAATATAACACTCGAGTTTGGTGATTGAAAAACGTGAAACACTGTATTTTAAAACCAAACTACGTTATTTGTAGATTAAAAAAAAAATAGATTCATTCTTTAGGTAGCGAAAATAAACCCACTCGTAGAAATAAACAAATGACAAATAATTATATTTACGATAACGCATAACATTAATGTAAACATTTCAATCGGCGAGACTATAGCATGCGATAAGACTTTTTAATGGCCCATAAATGAAGAGATAACAAGCTCACAGTTAATCATTTTCATTCATTATTTGAATTGCACTAATTAATGAACAAAGCAAGATTTTTACAACATAATAAATTTAAACTGGCAGCTAATTTTTATAACGTAAGGAAGCAACTATCAACTGACGGTAACATAATGCATCCGTTAAAGATATTTTTGAAGAAATTATATCAGGCTATGAATCAGATTAACCAGAAGCGGATCGATTTTTTTAGATGTTAGTGACGTAAAAAATGTCGTTACCATAAAAGCGGTAAATAATCAGGAACGAGGGTCAGTTACCAATGGTCTGTTTATAGATCAATGATCAATTGGCCGTTTGTCGGTCAACTACGGATAGTACTTAACTTAAAATTATGTTCAAGTTCACGTTAGATGTTTGAAATATTCCTCAAGAATAATGTGTTTTATAGTTATGGACAATAACGTTCCTTCCAGAAGTGAATTAACTTTTGAGAGGATGGAACTACACGTACATTGAAATTTAATTAACAATTTAGACAATGACGAATTTATGAACCCAATGATAATTTAATGGTGAAAATGCAAGTATATCATTGTTTAAATCTTTGGAAGTACATTTGGCTGGTATAGTTATTTTAGGTAAGTTAAAATTCCATTAGATTTTGGCGTATAGATGTTTCTTGTAAATGGATCATTTCAGATTTTTTAAGTAGAATTTTGAATTAATTTGATTGTTACAAAAGGTCAGTTACGCTTATTAAACGGGTTTTTAACAAGAGTATTACAAATTATCCATACTCCTTTCTAAAAGGAAACTTTTGTACATAAGAAAAGTTTTGGGAATACTAATTACATACAAAGACTGTGTGCACTCTATATTAACATTTAGCAGTTATGGAATGTTGGTTTTTACGTAAGTTGGAAATTGCATTTGTAGCTTTGAATGATTGTGGATAAGTAATTATATGGATAATGAGCATTGAAGAAAGATGTTTGTGATGTAGCTGTTATTATTATTTGTTTATTAACGAATATTTGATGATGTTATAACTTTGATGTTAGAGTTTCGTTGTTTCATTTAATCTGAGCTATTAAGATAATACGGTCATCTTTAGGTGTTAATTCATACCAGATCATTTTTTTAATATAAAACAGCTTTTATTCACTCCCGACGTCTGGATAACTACATATTTACAGCAAAGTATATATATATATATATATATATATATATATATATATATATATATTGCTGTAAATATGTAGCTCTCCAGATGTTGGGATATATATATATATATATATATATATAAACATATAAGCTCATGGACTAGTCTAGTATAATAGTTTTTTTGATAAAATGTTACGGTACAATTGGGATATTTTAGTCCAAAAAATTAAAACGAAATAATATTTTGCATATATTTAATTACAAATCGACGTTTCGGCAAGGGTTGTTGCCTTTATCAAGATTCTACAAAGGAAAAGCAATCAATACAGTCATCAAAAATTTCTTTTAAAAAATTACTTACTTAATTGTTAATGCATAAATATTAAAATTATAAAAACAACCCTACACATCAGGGTTGTTGTTAGTCATAAATGGATAAAAAATAAAAAATAAAAATATTGGAGCACTAAAAAGAGGAATGTTTAAAGTTAATTAATAAAATTACTTGTTCATAGAGTAAACGACCAACTATGAATGAATTAATAGTTCATAGAGTAAACGACCAACTATGAATGAATTAATATAAAACCAGTCTGATAAGAGAGCGTGTTCCACATTTTGTACGAATATTAGGTAAATAGTATGCGCTCTGGCCTTCACATCATTGTTGAAAATTAAAAGTTGACTTTGCAATTCTGTACAGATTAGAATATATGGGATGCAAATTTTGGGTGTCCTGCCTAAAATTTAACGAATTAACTTCATTTCTTATATAATATGCCTCCAAAAAAAACCTAAGCTTATGATTAGCTTCAGAATCTAAAATTCGAACTTCATCATAATTTGGGGTGTGATGAGTCATATTTATATGTTGTGAGAGGGCGCAGCTGTTCTTCCCAATTTTACATCTGACTTATGTTGAATTAGTCTATTTTTCAACCACTGACTAGAATTACCCACATATGTCTTATTGCAGGAACACGTTATTTTATAAATAGTGTTGCTACTTAACATTTTTCCGTCTTATCTTTCAGCTTAGTGAAAAGTTTCCTACAGATTTTCATAACTAAACGCTATTTTAATGTCTGGTTGTCTCAAAATTCTTGCCAAAAGAGGCGTTAAAGTTTGAATATACGGTAACTTCCTGAACGAAACGTTATTAGGTCGTTCAGTATTGTTCAGACAAAAAGTAGTGTAGAGCAACTTTCTTACTAATAGCTTAGGATAACCGTTGTTACACAAAGTAGTTTCGAGTAGCATTAGATTATTTTTCTTAAATTGTGGTTCCGCTATCAATTGTATCCGGTGTTTTAATGCCAAAGCTGTATTAATCTTATGACTAAACGAGTGATTGGAAAAATAATTGACATACCTGTCAGAGCTAGTAGGTTTTTTATAACAATCAAAGATCAGCTTATTGGTGAGGTCTCTGATGACTAAAGTGTCCAAAAATGGAATTTTTCTTTCAGTTTCCTTTTTATAAGTAAACTGCAGATGTTGGTTGAAAGCATTGAAGCATTCTAAGAGATGTTCAATTTTATTAATTGGAGCGGAACAAATAATATCGTCAACGTACTTCACCAAAAAAACCATGTTGAAATCCAACTTAGGAATAACAGCTTCAAGTAGATGGTCCATAACTATTTGGGCTATAACCGGTGATAAAGGGGAGCCCATTGGAGTTCCAAATTTTTGCAAATAGTATACACCTTGAAAAACGAAGTAGGTGTTCTTGAAAATTAGAGTAATAGTTGCAATGAACAATGATTTTGTAAGGGTAGTATGTGGTTTTATGTCATCCCATTTATTTTTAATTATATCAAGGGCCAAATCTAGAGGAATGTTAGTGAATAACGATGATACATCCAATGAAAATAGAACATGGTCTTGCGGTAATTGAAAATTTCGGAATTGATTCACAAAGGTGAAAGTGTCTTTGGTATTATAATTCTCCAAAGGAAAGGATAATTGCAAAATTTTTGCACAAAAACCTTGATATAATTAAAAATAAATGGGATGACATAAAACCACATACTACCCTTACAAAATCATTGTTCATTGAACATACTCTAATTTTCAAGAACACCTACTGTTTTCAAGGTGTATACTATTTGCAAAATTTGGAACTCAATGGGCTCCTTTATCACCGGTTATAGCCAAATAGTTATGGACCATCTACTTGAAGCTGTTATTCCTAAGTTGGATTTCAACATGGTTTTGGTGAATACGTTGACGTATTATTTGTTCCGCTCAATTAATAATTGAACATCTCTTAGAATGCTTCAATGCTTCAACCAACATCTGCAGTTTACTTATAAAGGAAACTGAAAGAAAATTCCATTTTGGACACTTGTCATCAGAGACCTCACCAATAAGCTGATCTTTGATTGTTATAAAACCTACTAGCTCTGACAGGTATGTCAATTATTTTCAATCACTCGTTTAGTCATAAGATTAATACAGCTTGGCATTAAAACACCGGATACAATTGATAGCGGAATCTGGTAAGAAAAATAATCTAATGCTACTCGAAACTACTGTGTAACAACGGTTATCCTAAGCAATTAGTAAGAAAGTTGCTCTAACTACTTGTCTGAACAATACTGAACGACCTAATACGTTTCGTTCAGGAAGTTACCGTATATTCAAACTTTAACGCCTCTTTGGCAAGAATTTTGAGACAACCAGACATTAAAATAGCGTTTGTTATGAAAAATCTGTAGGAAACTTTTCACTAAGCTGAAAGATAAGACGGAAAAATGTTAAGTAGCAACACTTTTATAAAATAACGTGTTCCTGCAATAAGACAATGTGGTAGTCTAGTCGTGGTTGAAAATGACTATTCAACATAAGTCAGATGTAAAATTGGGAAGAACAGCTGCGCTCTCACATATAAATATGACTCATCACACCCCAAATTATGATGAAGTTCGAATTTTAGATTCTGAAGCTAATCATAAGCTAGGATTTTTGGAGGCATTTATATAGAAATGAAGTTAAGTCGTTAAATTTGGCAGGACACCCAAAATTTGCATCCCATATATTCTAATCTGTACAGAATTGCAAATCAACTTTAATTTTCAACAATGATGTGAAGGCCAGACGCGATACTATTTACCTAATATTCGTACAAAATTGGAACTACGCGCCTTATCAGACTGGTTTTATATTATTCATTCATAGTTGGTCGTTTACTCTATGAACAAGTAATTTTATTAATTAACTTTAAACAATCCTCTTTAGTGCTCCAATATTTTTATTTTTATTTTTATTTTTATCCATTTATGACTAACAACAACCCTGATGTGTAGGGTTGTTTTATAATTTTAATATTTATGCATTAACAATTAAGTAAGTAATTTTAAAAGAATTTTTTTGATGACTGTATTGATTGCTTTTCCTTTTGTAGAATCTTGATAAAGGCAACAACCCTTGCCGAAACGTCGATTTGTAATTAAATATATGCAAAATATTATATCGTTTTAATTTTTTGGACTAAAATATCCCAATTGTACCGTAACATTTTATCAAAAAAACTATTATATATATATATATATATATATATATATATATTGCTGTGACACGCCCCGCTTTGATGCGCCGCTGAAAGAGTTCTGTGGTACAGATACAGTAAATCGTAAAATTTGAAATTACTGACTCGCTTTCCTTTCTAACTTTTCTTTATTTGTTAGTTCAACGGAAGTAATAGAATTTACAAAATGAAATCAAACACTGTAATATCAAAGAGTATTTATACAGTCAAAAATATTTTCTCTCATACAAAAGAATATAGAACATTTACAGCATAGTTTCTTTCAAATATAAAATTATTTGTAACAAGTACCTATCAAAGTGTTCCTCACCTAATCTTGCTTAAAATTTACAGACCTCATATCTTTTATTCCCACGCTTGTTTTTATTTTTGTTTGGCCAAAAAATCCTTGGCAGATAGTCTATTTAAAAGTCAGTGTTTCCAACTCTGACCACAAACTTTCTGATAAATATCCTTACAAAAAAATACTATATGATTAAGACTTATTCTACCTTAAATTAAAATGACAAATACTCAAATTGCATTTTCGCTTTGCACATTAATGGTTTTGTATTTACAATACGCTTATATTATACAAGGTGGAACAATAAATTTTTATTTTTCCTGTTTCTTTTGTTTTTGGTGGTTTTTATTTGTAGGCTTGGTTTTCAATGACCTCTCTTGACCCCTTACCACGTCAATATATATATATATATATATATATATATATCTTGGTTTTGCCGGAACCATGCGTTTACCAATTACGCTACCGAGACCGATGACGACAATTGGAAAATTTACAAATTTAAATCGTGTACACGACGATACATCAACCTAACTTTCAATTACGTTTGGCATTTTGAAAGTTAGGTTGATGTATCGTCGTGTACACGATTTAAATTTGTAAATTTCCCAATTGTCGTCATTCCTCTCGGTGGCGTAATTGGTAAACGCATGCTTCCGGCAAAACCAAGATACAGGTTCAAGTCCTGTCCAATTCATTAACATTAATTCTTTTCATTAAAATAATATAAAATACAAACATGACGCGTTTCGGTTATTATAAACCTTGGCCACATGTAATTATATTATTTGTAAAATTCTAATGTATCTTAAACTACTAAAATGTATTATAATTAAACTTACTTGGTAACACTATTTTTAAATATATTTACATGGTGTAAGTAGGCAATAACCAATAGCTAGACTAATCAATTTTATTAAATGTATTCTAGGCTAGTTGAAAACAAGTTATATATATATATATATATATATATATATATATATATATATATATATATAATATCACTGCGAAATCTAAGCCACTTGCTTGGGTGGCCATAAATACTGCGAAATCTCCTTTATTGGCAAACATGCTACAAACCTCCGATGCTGCTTATATACCTAGGAAAACTTACAATAACTCCGCTTCGCAACGAAATATGCCACGGTTGCTCAGCTGTTTTTCTGAAAAACCAAACTAACTACAAATAAATTCTGTTACAGTAAAAACGTCTAAGTTTATTAACATATTCATAAGAAAAAGACACTCCCAGATCAACATAAAACTCTTTGTTCATTCATTAATTATACATTATGTAATTCTTTCTGTTAAAATAACATATTTTACAATACTTTTAGAAATAAATAATTACCCAATATTTACATTATACTATTAAAAAGAAGTAACTGGGCTTTCCCACAGTCTCTACTTCACCTCCGGTTTAGTACGAGCTTATAATAATCCTTAAACCTTTGTGCAAATATAGCACGTCAATCCTCCAAAAGTACCTTTTTTCCTTACACATACTAAAGTTATTAATATCATCAATTATTTCTTAAACCTAAATTTCCACAAACAAAATAAAGTGCATTAATGCACCAGTAAAAGTTCAGTTCATAACACTTCCTAAGTTTATGTTTTTAGTTCATAACAGTATACTCGCATAGCACAAAACATCTGTTTATACACATATGCAAACAAAACAACAGTTACCTGGATTCTATTGCTGCCCCCAGGAGTGACATTCTACCATCAACGGCTGCTGCCTACAGAAACATCCAATCTGGATTGCAATCACAACTTCTGCTAACTGCAACCATATCAGCAAAGAGTTATCTCATTTTCCACCTCCACACTGCATTATAACTCCCAAATCTTTTCTATAATGTGTAGACAATCAACCAGTACGACAAAACACTATTTCTTACTTCATTCGCAATTGTATACAAAGCACACTTCGTGCAAAATGAAAATGTAACAATTTTACTTACAGAACTTTAATATTTGGTGCCGTTATCTGGTTGTAACTACCAGTGTAAGACGTACACTTGCTGAAAACTTCGAGAGAGCGAGAGAGAGCCTCACCACCATTCGTTAGGGCTTAAATATCCTTCGTTTGCCTCTCTAAAGCTTGTTACTACGGACAATACAAAATTCAATTCTTGAAACTCTCAACGGTTAGATATTTCTACAAATTCTAGCAACATCTCTTAACAGCCAACGAAATTTTAGAAATTTTCCTTCACACCACAAGCTAAAGTATATTATGTGAATTTCACTTCCAACCGACACCGATTTTCTTCGATAACTTAAGTTTACACTCTCAACAACGCACGTACTATAAACATTTCTTTGAAGATTGCAGCCCTACTGGCAAAAGTTAATGTTTATAACACGCCTCTAATAATACTCGTTATATATCGCTTCAATACATACGCGCTAATTCACCTGTCTACTTTGTCTGTTATCCCTGTTGTTCCTGACCGTTAAAGTTCCCTCTCTGCTTATACCACTCATGCCCATTTTATAACACAATCGTTCTTTGTTTACTAGTTTGCAAGTTCTATTGTAACGGACAAAATCCTCTTCTCTTTTTGAGTTTAAATATGTCTATGTTGTAACGGGCATTTTTGTAGTTTAACATTTTACGCTTTTTCCCAATTAGTAAGTACATTTCTGTAACTACTAGTTCTATATTTTATATTTATTAACTCCTTAGGCGAATGCATCGTATTATAATGAATGGATATACAAGTTTAGATAATAGTCGATAAGAAGTTGGAATAGCAACGAGTTGAATAAACCGATGAGGAGTTGTAGTTGGTTCTTGGTTTCTAGAGATTGACTGCGTTGAAAATGCTGTTCCTTCTTTGCTTTGCCAATAGTGAGAATTAATGCGGTAACAATTTTCGCATTGTTCAGGAACAAGCACGGCACGTTTTTAGTTGTTTTTCTTGTGAAATAAAAGTTGTATATTAACCGTGTTTGGTCGACGCACGTGTGTTTTTAAGGACATTGGACGGGCGGGTTTATTGCTTACGCGTGCCCTACTAATTGTTGTTTTTGTTGAGTTTCTGTTGGAAATAAAAGTGCAGAACTTGTTAAACTCGACCTGCACGCGTGTTTACGGAACATTTTACGGACTTACTTTAGTGATACACGTGCTTTACTCATTGTGTTTTTTTTGGTGCTTTTGTCTTTTGATATTTAAACTGTGTGTGCGATCTAGTTTCGCGGTCCTTTTCTTTTCAGAGTAGCGCATACTTTGGATTATTTAAATACAGTGATACTGTAGTTTCTGAATTTTCTAACAACAAAGAATCTAAAATAGATCATTGCTTGCGCAAATTTCGTTATTTGTGAATATAACAGATTACCGGCTTACAAAGGTATTGGTTGAAGTTTCTCACTGCTTTTTGGGATGTTTATGAAAATAATATACCTTTGGTCCCAGTTGAAATTAAACTAGTGCTACCGAATATTTCGAAATTATTGTCTTAGGAAATAGAATTACCAAGAAATTTATCAAGGCTACATAGTTCCGACGCGTGATAATGTCTGCTGCTAACACCAGTGAAATACGTAGGTGTGATTAGTGTAACGTGTGATAAGTTCCATCAACACCCTCACAGTCAAGGGTGAAGTGCTTCGCTAGTGCAGGACATCGTTGAATCCCACACTTCAATTGCAAGGAAGCGTTACTGAAGGACTTTTGTAAGGTGAACTATTTCCTACTGGTTATTACTTTAAATATCTATCCGTTGCTTTACCATATCTCTGTCGTTCTGATACCTTTTACAATAGACTTGCATGCTATTTTAAAACATAGAAAAAAAAAGAAAGAAAGAAAAATCAATACTACTAAATTACTTATACCAATTGTGTCTTATTTATCTTTTGTCAACATTTTATCTGATTTATGTTTAATTGGTGTGTGAGGAAACGTTTCTGCTACTCCCCAATATTACCTCACTTTGTACTAAACATTTTTCTGTATTGCTTTTACCGTTGTTATATTATATAGATTATCTAGACAGTTTCTTTTATTTACATTCTACAAAGTACTGAATAACTTAGACTTTTCATTGCTGCTATGCTTATTCTCTTTTTTTCAGGTTTGCTTAACTAATTTTCTTGCAGGTATTGTCACTAACTCCTTACCGCCGCATACCTTATATGTCAGTCTGCTTTCTACAACCCCCACTCTCCGATTGAGCCCGGTCATTTCTTTGATATCTTTGTGTTACGCACGGCTACGAGCCAACGTAGCATAAATTTGGCGCCCACCGTGGCTGCCACGAAATAACGTAACATAAACACGCGATATTTCTATCTTACTTCTACGTATTTAAACAACTAACCCCTCTTTGTTTCTTTATTGGCAAAGCAATATTTGTAACCGCCTAGATCCCCCAAAACTAAAATTCATTTTTAATTGACAGCCATCTTACCACCCTACTAAGAATTCGCTTGTTATTTGTGTCCTCTTATTTTTAACGATACTTAGAAAGCTTCATTCGAAAATAACTTGCCAACGATTTAAAATGCTTAATCTATTTTTCAGAAACTACACATCCCTCTTTGCTATAATTTAACTTTGTAAGCGTCATTAAAAGAGTGCTGTAATACACATACAGCAATTTGTAAAACTTGAAATTGTTTACTTACCTTCCTTTTTAACTTTGCCTGGCTAGCTCAACGGAATTGACGAAGTTATAAAAATGAAATAAAACAGCAATATTACAAAGCATTTATACAGTATGAAATATTTTCTCTCATACAAAAGCATTTACATCATTTCATTCAAACAAAATAATTTCTAAGAAGTACTTATTATAGACAAATTGTTCCTTACGTTATTTCAAATTTACAGAACTAAATTCCTTTTTTATGGATGGTTTACCTGGTTATGTTTCTTGCTACTCTTGTAAGCTTTGTTTGGTCAAAAAATTCTTGACATATAATCTATTAAAAGGTCAGAGTGTTTCGAACTCCGTTCACAAAATTTCCTGGTAAAAAAATCCCTTACAAAAAAATTATTAGGACTATCTTAAACTAGATAAAAATACTCCAATATTAGTTAAAAATAAAACTAAAAGTAGTACTTGCAGAATCCACAATAACACTCCTCGTAGTTAAATATCATCTTATTTTAAATTTATGTCCAAATCAGTTTACAAGATTTTCCATATTTAAAATCCTCATTTCAAACAGCAGTTACCAAAGTACATTATGTTTAAATCTTCCTTTCAATTATTTAATAAAATTTTTAAAATAGCGTTATGTTGACAAATTTTCCCCTCGTAATTATTAAATTACAGTATTTTTACTGCATACTTTAAATATTATCTACGCAAAGCAACAGCTCGCGCTTTAAATCAAAATAACATTTCGTGATCGAATTTAAGAATCGAGTGAAATCGAATAAAATCCACGTTTTTAATGAACGCTTCCTTATATACCCAAATTTATCTGTTACCAGAACCTAGTAGAATGTGCGTGATTCCATTCTAAATAATAAACGCCTACCTTACGTGATTTTCTTGCAAATCCTAATTAGCGTTTAAAATTGTTGAGTTTGATTACCTTGTTATATGATTTCAGTTATACGTGACACCCGCTGTTTGTCCTTGTTTTACAACCAAGGTTAATGTGTCGCACCGCTTTTCTCAACAGTGAATGCGAAAGGTAATAAGTAATTTTTATCAGTTTTTAGGGGTTTTTCAATGATCGGGCGGCTTCTTGGAATACAATGTTTTATTTATTAATTAGATATTTACGTAGTTCTAAATACCGATGACTCATCCTTTTATTTTACTAATATTCTAGAAAGGACTTTATTTAAAATAAATTTCTGTAATCCACAGGGTAATTAATTTAAACGTCAATTGCTTTTTTATGCAAAAGGGGTTGCATTTTATAGAAATATTTGCTTTCGTGTTTCAGTACACAAAATTAATATTAAAATTTGGGTTTAAATACACATTGATTATAGTTTTTATGCTAGAAGCGTAAAGCTAATACTATTCTATGCTATTTACAGCAAATGAAAAACACTTTTATCAAAATGTATTGATAATTAATAAGTGAAAAATAAATGGCTTTGTATTTATCGTATAATGATCAATTTGCGTTCGCTCTGAATGCGTTTTACAATATCTTACAATTAATTATTTTTACATATACAATTTACGTTACTTGCTATGTATTTACAATATGCTTATATCATACAGAGTGATTATTTTTATACGGGGAATCTTGATTTTCTGCTTGTACCTCGGTGAATAAAAGTACACTTGTATTATACAGGGCATAACCATGAATTTACGGAGATATCTATTTTTTCCGAATTCTTTTATGTTTTAGTGGGATTTATTTGCAGAATTTGGATTTCAATGACCTCTCGTGACCCCTTATCACGTCAGTATATATAAAACATAACAACAAATTGAAATCCTTTTTTATATACACAACTCTGCAAATTAAGACTTAGATGCATATTAAATTTACGAAAAGATCCTTCCTGAAAGTAATTAACATATACGCTTGTTGATTGCTAAAATCCTTTTTGCTGTATAGCAAAGTACTGCTAAAGTAGGAAAATCGAAAAGGTACGTTTAAAATCCTTTTATTTTCTACCAGCATAATAAAATCTATCCATACGTTTTGTTAAATGCATTTTACATAACTTTAAAATATAGGTCTTAACGTTGTTGGAGCGAGTGAAATATTATTTTTTTAATAATGGTAATCGCTTTTGAACGGAAGTTTTCTGAATATATCGATAGCCCAGGGTGAAATTGGTTGGTAATTGGCTAAGAGAAAAAGGAAAGTTCTATTTAGGTAAACGGCTAACTTTGAAAATTACTTCATTGCTCTGGCATGAGACGAGGTTGTGGGCCAAATTTGTGTAATCAGTCAAAACACTGAAAGGGAAGGCGCCAGGCGTTTACACCCTTAAATGGATTTTGATAATAGAAAAAAGCACTGTTCTACCAACCCTTTATACTCTATTCCTGTAAAGAAAATATATAATTAATTAAATCAAGACCACTATTTGTGGTTCTCCACCTAGACACAAATAAATACAAAATAACATTTTACTGGAATCTAAATGGTCCACCAATACTTCTATTTTAAGGTATTAACTTTAGGATAATAGATCACTCTGAAATAAGCAACTGTTTTTAAATCATAAATTAACTCTATTGGTAAGTTCCAATAATTAACGTATGTACAAAAAGGTGGTAACGGTGTATTAAAAGGATCTTAATTAACTTTGTAATACAAATTAGGTTCAGACAAACATCCCCAATGAACATATTTAAAAATAAGCAATATTTAAATGTGACTCCAGTTCATCATAAATTCTTTGTTTACAAATTATCAAACTGACTTGACGCTCAGACAGTATTATTGAAATCTAATACTACAAATTTTATATATTCGATTCAGATCTTTTTGGCTTCACATTTACGTTATTAATAAGCTAGAAATATATTCTGTTTTTAATCCAGAAAAACCGAATGACTAAAAGTTAGTCTCGTGTTAATAAAAATTTATAATTCGATGTTCACAATCACTCAAGAAATTGTATAGTTCCCGTTTACAAAAAAAAAGTGAAAAGTAACGGTTTTTTACGCTACAAAAATTGGCATATCACGTTAGAAGAGAAGTTGCTTTTTAATAAAATTGTTAAACTCAAACTACAAGGTGAATTCACATCACTTCCGACAACATACAAGTAAATAAATCTCACCCTTTTCTATACATTCAGTATTGTACGGAATTGACCTACTCACAAGTAGACGAATGACTACACCTGTTGCTGCTTCGGGAAAGTTGACCTTCGAAGCAACGTTAATCGCAAACCAGATGTTTTCTCCTTATCTTACAACAACGTCAAGTTATTTTCCATTGAATACAACCATAATTTGGCTTTAATTATGATGTTTTAATTCGTCAAAATTGTTAATTTACTCGAAGTTAATTCCAACGCAAGAAATCAAGTTATTAATATATTTGGTAGTAGTTTAGTTTAACCCTCGTTTGTTGCACTCAAATATCAAAGGAAAGATTAGAGTGTGATAAATAACTAATATATACTGATCATTGCAACTTGAGGATGAACCACCTATTTGTTGGCCATCACGCAACAAAAAAGTGTAGCCTTACGGCGATTCCACACAAATTTTCGGTCCCAATCCATCCTACACTTTCAACAAATCGCGTAGAAATGCCCGGATTAGGCGGTTCGTATAAGACCGACGACCCAAAAAAGGCATTCGGGCCGTAGATGCAATCCACGTAACTAAAACGTGTTCGCTAACAAACTGGATAAACCCAACGAATTTCGTTTGAAAACACTCATGATGATCTACGTTAAACTTGACATTCATGAAGCGTATTCTGTTTATAAGGACAAGAACGTAAATTCTACAATTTTCGATGCTAAAATCTGCTATTCTAAATTAGATACAAGATGACTCAAAATAACGTATTTTGAATTTTATTTATGTTACAACGTTTTCTTTAAGAAGCGAATAAATTGTCATTTATACTTACAGGTAGATATAACAAGTACGTATTAAAAATGCTATATATTTTTTTGTTATGATTTATGTCCAGATGTCACTAACCGATGCGGCAGAAATTTTAGATATCGATTGTGTGACATTGTGATTCTAATAAAAATAAGTAAAATAAACACTACAGTAATAGAGTCATGCGTTACCGTAACGATTTTCGGAAGTAAACAAACACTTTATCTTACTGTAAAAATCAAAAATGTTACCTGCTGCAAATATTTATCAACACAGCAATGACTGTATGACATCAAACAGAAATTGTTTGTCGCTCTCACGGTTCCAACAGTAAAAGTTTTGTCGTTTATGATCTATAGAAAATTAGGAAAGAAAATAAATAAGCTTGATATTAGTAAATATAAAAAACTTACGGCTTTTTTACAACAAAAAGTAAGAAATATTCCAAAAAAATTCAAAACTTACACGAAGAAATACTTGAATTTTTATTTACACCGAAGGAAATCTACTTGATGATGAAGGCAATTTCTGGAAGCTTTTAAAACCAAGTTGATATTAATATAGTAATATTTTAGATTTGTGTTGGATTTGGCATGCTTTACGTAATAAAAAACTTTTGAATTTAAAATTGACATAGAGCACAAAACAACAATTGTAATTGTTCATATAACTAAAACAAAGATCAACAGGCCACTTTACTGACTTGGTAGATAAATAACTATTATTTGTATATTGTTACGTAATACGTGAATTAACTCATAACATGTCTTTTTCAATTACTGGATAGCCAAGTTTCTATCTCATATTTATGAAATCTATTGTATTTTATATAAAAGTCAAGGAATTCTTTTATTCCTAAATCCGGCCCTGATTATCTTATAAATTATTATTTACATTCTAAGAAGAAAATGGTTTTGGGGATTGTTGTCACTCTCGGAAAAATTATGTGAACACGCGCTTTCGAAGTAACGACGTTCTAATTGGTTGTAAGACATTAGCTGAATTGAACAAGCCAGTCCCGTAAGGGACGCAACAAGTTTTGTGACCATGGGGTAATTGAGTGAACACTTCAGTGCCGGAATTCACACAAGCGATTGTTTTTTCTGAGAGTATCGTTACAGTGTGTTTCGATATGTTCACAATTATCGTTCCAATTTTTCTTACCTTTTCCATATAGGGCACTACAGATATATTGGAGGCAACAAACTTATTAAATTTGAGAAAACCGAATCATTCTGGTAGGAGCTCGTCGCCGCAGGCCATGAACTGTAAGTGATAATAAATTTATAACTTGTAAATAATTTGCACCGTTGAACATAAATAATAAATTAATTAAGAGTGTGGAGGTATACGGTAACAATGTATTCAATTTTTTTAATATGATTTCTTATTTCTTACAATATCTGATGATAGAGTTTCCCAGTAATTAAAATTTACATACATAGAAGATTGGTATATGGCACAGTACTCACAAAATCATATCGAACCCAGTTCCTAATTCACGTTACTGAAGCAAGCATTTTAAATTATATAAGCTACTGAATCGAAACGATTTAACATGCCCTCTAGTCTAAAACCACCTGATATAATTAAAAAACATACGTATTTTGCATTTGTAATGCAAGCCGCTTTTTCGGGTTGTTATTTGATTGCATCTAAGTTTGATCAATCTACAAACATTTTAAATTTTTGCGGTAAAATTTAAAATTGTTTATGAAAGAATCTCGGCTGATAGTGTAGATATAAAGACATTAAAGGAAGTTGTTTCTAGAATATGAAAACCAGAGCGTAAACTCGAAGTTCCTGAAACTATTAGATTTCGAATTCTAAACATTAATAGTTAGCCGGGAATATATGGAAATGTTCAAATTTTTTTAAAATGTAGTAAAAATAGAAATCTTTTACATGCTTGTTATTTTTCTAAGTTAAAACTATAATTTATTGCACTTAGAAATTGAATAGTTATTTATGCAACAAGTGAGTAAAGTAATACATTATTTCACGAGTAGGAAAATTTGACCGCTCAAGCTCTACGAGTGAAAAAAAGTTACTTTACTCAAGATTTCACAAAAAATTTTCTACGTCCGTAAAGAAATAGATTCGATAAAATCGTCATTCATTTTTATTTATTCAGTAACACTAATATTAAATGTACAATTTTGAGCATTAATAAATTGTACTGAAGTTGAAGTTAAAGGTGCTATTTTAGTGTTCAAATTGTGAACATTTAATGAGTTTATAGAAATAATATCTTCTACAGTTGTAGCTATCTCAAATCGTTTAAGAACAGTTTTTACAATTTAGATGATTAATTGATGACATAGAGCGAAGCATTCAAAGCACACTACGTTTGCACAAACATTTTTAATTGCGTTAAAAAATGACACGCTGCGGCTCTTTTTTTAACGCAAAAACGTGAAAAAATGAACCGCTAGTACAAACACTTTGTTTAACGCTATTTGATCGATTCGATAATCACATACTTTATGAACGAAAAATAATTTTAAAAACGCGAGTTTTATAACGGATGTAGAAAATAGTATATTATTCAACGAGCATATAATGATGGCTATTATTCACGAAGTTAAGTTTACGACACGAGCTGTAGGCGAGTGTCGTAAATAAACCGAGTGAATAATTGCAATTATATGCGAGTAGAATAGCATTGATTTATAAATCAGTGAATAATGAAATCATTGTTCACTAGTGAATAATGGAGTCTTATTAGTGAGTAAACACATGTATAATAAACATAGTATAGATTAGTCGTGGATAAAGTATATTATCAAGGTATTTCTTTGCATGGACCGATACTTAAGAGCTCATTACAGCAGGTTACCTACCATCTGCTGTAAAAGCGCGGGTTGGGGTGAGGTAGCATAGGGCGGGACGAAATGTCGAGATGCAGATATTCATTAGAAAAGGATATGAAGTATAATACTCCGCCTACTTGGTTTATGAAGTGCCAGGGAGCACATATAGATGGCAGTGTTGTGTAACTTAGTAGTCCAGTTATAAACCTCACAGATATTTTAATTATACATATTCTCTAACATTTATAACCAGTGAAAACCTTTGAAATTCCGATATCTATTGTGAAAAAATTATTAGGGAACAAGAAATTACAAAATTTAACATTCCGACTTTTGCATAGCACAATTATTTTACAATTTCTAATATGCAATTGACAAAGCTGTTATATTAATTAATTGGCCAATAAATGAAAAAAACAGAATAATGGTTTAAACGTATCTCTAATAAAAAATGATTAGGTAAAGTGGCAAGTGGGTATTGAATACAGTTTGTGAAAAGCTACAAATATTGGTTTGGTTTCTTTTCTTATCACACCTTCGATTCCTTTATCATTTTCTAACGACGAAATAATAAACAAAGTGTACTGAATCGGACACAGTAAACATTCCTCTAGTAGAATAAAAATGCAGGTCTTGCATTTTTAAGTAGTCCAAAGGTTGTTTTGCTTTTATTTATTTACATTTTGCAAACAGCTAGTCATATTTTGTTCCATCACAATTGCGTATGGGAGTTTGTGAATGGTGAATTTGTATCATAATGAACAAAAGTCTTTTACGAGTATTAGAGATGTTTCAGGGTAAAAAATCTTAATTAAACATGGTTTGTTAATTCTAATTAACCCTAAGAATTTTTATCACATTATTCCTTATTACTACACAAGCCTAAATATGAGCTAAATATTACTGGTGGCTTTTTAAATACGACCGCCTCGCGCCAGTAATGCCGTGGCTGCAATGACAGGTTAGGTTACTGTTAGAAATAGATATTATTATTAAAAAAACACAAATTAGATATTATTATTAAAAAACACAAATCACTTAATACGCATATCAGAACAGTATGCAATAGTTTTAGAACAATTGTTCTGATATGCGTGTTAATTGATTTGTATTTTTTAATAATAATATCTATTTCTAATAGTAACCTAACCTATCATTGCAGCCCCTACATTACTGGCATGAGACGGTCGTTTTTAAATTTATCCCAAAACATTGAACTTCGGCATAAAAATTAAATAATTCTGTTTTATTCTTTTGTACACTACACTACACCCATTCTTTCACCATATTACAAGCCAGTTTTTCATCAACTATTTAGTATATTATTTCAAAAAAAATTTTAAAAATGTAGAACACTATTGCAATGCAGTCTTTCATTATTTTTTACCTCAAAACTGGGGGAATACCAATTACTTAATCACTAAATAGGAAGCCCAACAAAAATTTATATAAATCCAAGGTTATGAAGAACAACCATTTCAATAAATGCTGAGGCCTAAATAATATAATGAAAATTATAAATAGATTTGCGAGCAATTACGACTATAGTCGAAAACTCTCATAATGATAGTTTGGTCTCAATAGTATAGCGTTTCCTGTATGTTTGTTGTGTTTTGTTTTGTATAGCATGTATTCAAACCATTTCTGTTTTACAATAGTGTGTGACATGGAAGTTCTGAATTTTTCCACGGCAGCACATTGCAGGTACATTTTTCTAAAAAATACTAATATTTGATTTATTCGATAAATAAAGTGAATTGTAGTGTGCAATTTTGATGAAAATTCATTAAAAAATTATTCACACATTTGGGAAAGTTACTGGTTTTGTTTAAATCGCTCTATTATCAGCAAAAAAAAATTTTCAGTTAAAAAAACCTAAATGTTTTTCCCACATAGACAATTATTTAATAAGTAACTTTTATTAAAACGGTTTTTAATTTGGGTGCCTAATAGGAAAGAAATTTGGATCTTCAGAAATTTCAAGATGCCGCTACTGTGATGAGCTCTTAACTTTGGAAATTGAAGTCAGTTTTAAAAGTAAATTAAGTATGACCGTGTTATTTACATTGCTGCATATTAGTAATCGAACTGAAAACATTTTAACTAAACTAGCAATTTCTAAACGTCTATGAATGTTAATGTAAAATAAACTTAGATTTTACTTAAAAATATAATCAATCGCATTTGCTATACTGAGAACATTTTGTGCAATTTTTCTCATTTGGGTCAATGTTTTTGACTGTGTTTTCTTAAATTAAAAGTAATAAAATCCTGACTCACTTTATGCAATAGAAAAAAGTTAAAAGTATTGGACATAGGTTCGTTTTCGATGTAAAAGATTTGCTAAAGTTTAAATCTTGGTCTAAATTAAAAGTTCGTTCACCTACAGAGGCTAGACTTGGTAAAAAGGTTTCACCAAAAATTAAATCTATGTCTCGATTAAAAGTTGATTCTTTACTAAAATTAAATCCTAGTTTTACGAGTTTGCTCTTAGGTTTTAAATTACGTTAGATAAAAAAGTAGGGTCCTGAAAAGATTTCAAAATATGGTAGGTCGGCTCGAAAAATACAAAAAGATTTAGACCCCGTCGAAACTAGTAGGAAAGCGATACCGTATAGGAGCCACCATTTCTCCTATTCCTAATATTAAGGTGAGATCTAATTGTAAACTACCTGCATTAATTAACTCTAATTAAGTAGCGAATTTTAACATCACTTTAATTTAATTTTTACAATATACCAAAGTTAAATTGGAGAACTCTAAAAGTGCAAGAATATGATTTCAAAATGTATTACATTCTTGAATGAGTATTAATTGGCATCTAAAATTTGGTTATTATTTGATCTCATCAAATAAATGCTCCTTTAAAACTATGCAATTCAAAAACGGTATCAGTTCTAATCTAGGATGCAGTTCCTCTCTCGAACCCCTTGTCCCGATGTCCCGCGTCCTATAAAGTGTATCTTAAATTTCTTCATACTAACCCTTCACTATTGAGCAGTATTATAATTATCATGATGATAGCATTTTAACACAAACACATAACCTTAAAAATCACAGCAAATATTTTGCACCACCTTGACCACTACGCATGTTTTGACTTTGGCAGTGAACCTAGCAGTAATTTTCGAATTAGAATTTTTGTAGTTCCCGGCATGGCTGTTTGAGTAGAAAATACTATGGTATTCAATAAAGAAGTAAGTGGAATATATTTAATGGGCACGTCCATCTTTTTATTTTAAAGCGTTTTCAGAGTTCATTATTAATATAACTAATTTGAAAATTGGCATTCCTGTTCTGTTTAAACAGCTGCAAATAAGAATAATTAACACATGTAGCGCTCAAAAATACTATAACAAAAATGTTTACGGAAGTGTAACTAACACTTAAATGTTACACATGCTCACCAAGTTAATTTGCAGCCTTTAATTGGTCTTTAACATTGTTGCTAATGTCCTTTATCGTTGGTATCATTTCTCAAAGTTTTGTAAAATGTTAATGTATTTTTATTGTCTACAGCCCATTCCTTTAGTGACGTCACACATGTTGAATTAAGAGGAATATCATCAATCCATATTAATACGTCAGATCGCAAAGTGCGTAGTAGAAAATCGGATAAACAATGGAGTGACGTTTTACTCAGATCTATCATTTGTAAATTTGGTAAATACAAAAATGTTCCGTCATCCAAGCTTGATATATTATTCCCACTCAAAGTTAAATCAGTTAATTCCATTAAGCCTTCAAAGGCTTTTCTGTCTAGATGCTGTAAGTTATTATTAGATAAATACAGCCGCGTGAGACTCCCACGAACATTTTTAAATGCTCGCGCTGGTATTTCTTCAAGTAAATTGAATTTCATTGAAAGGTATTCCACTTTTGGACAATTATTAAACCACTCCGTACCGATACTCATTATTTTATTGAAATTCAGGTCTATGCTTTCCAAACGCGGCATATTGTCAAACGCTGTAGGTGATATATACGTGATATTATTAAAAGACAGGGATAACTTTTGTATCCCCAAATTGCTAAAGACATCAGAAGGAATATTTATAATGTCATTGTCCTGAAACTTAATTACACTTATTGATGGTAGATTTGCAAAAGCATGCGGCCTTAACGCATTAACCCTGCACGAATCAACATGCAAAGAATGCAGAAAGGGTAAATTATACACGGAATATTCGTAAAATACTGGCACATTTTCACCCCGAATTTGAATAGCTACTACTTCCTCTAATGCGACCGTCGATGATGAAATACATCCGGTTACATGATTAATTGGAATAGTTTCACCTCTTTTGTTGAAAAAGTTATACTCTGTTATTTCACGATTTATACTAACATTTTTTACGGCCGTTATTCTAGTACCGGTAAAAGTTTCGTTCTTGCAACACTGCACTTTGAGTTCACACAAAAAAATTATTGCTACAATAATTAAACAATACATTTTAATAATACCAAATAACAGATCATGTTGTTACGATCATCGTAATAATACTGGATACTTTCGCGTTGTGCTTGTTGACTTTCACAATTTTATCAATTAAACATGATGTATTTTCGTCCTTCGTTTGTTAAATATGTAATACGATAAAGAGGTTAAAGGGGATTCGGTTCTAGAGAATTTTCTGGCTGTCGTCTTGTGTAATCTGTGTAATTGGTTTCATTGACCCAATTAATTTGAAATTGTGGCCTGTATTAGGCAGTTGGAGGTTCCACATTTTCGTACAATTGCTAGAATTTTTATTTTGTATTCCAATAATTGATGCGATAGTCTTATCGCTTGGGTAAATTTGATCGGTTTTTAGTGGAAAACTATAGCAATTGATGGAAGGCGGGAAACTTAATGGATTTTAATATTAAACAATTACTATGGAAACTTATTAATCAAAATAAACTACAACAAACCGCTCAAAATTTTTTGCAAATTATAGTACTAGTAAAATTACATGATCAGTACTGGCATAAGGCAAACTGTGTGCAAAACTGAATAATAACGCTTTCCACAATGGAGAAAACTCTACAAGCCAGGAGAATAAGGGATTCCGCCTCGAAAAATTTCTCGAAATCGGAAATTTACTTTTTAGAGTATTTGAACATTACAATAAAAATTAAATAACTTCAAATTTGAATTTTTTAAAAATGTTTGTTTTAAAAAGCCTTACTACTGCATATACCCCTCTTTTTTCCCGTAGTTGTTTATTTCTTTATTATGATTATAAAATTCCGCTATTAAAATATATATTCCACAACTATTTGATAAGACAAAATGAGCTTTATTTTACAAGGCCGTTTATGGGTATCGCCCTATTTGAAACGTTTACCTTTTTTTGGTTCACACACACACACGCGCACGAACGCGCGCGCGCCGACCTACGCACACAACTACGCGCGCGCGCACTTGCACACAAACGCGCGCACACACATGGTGTCCGGTAAATAGTGGATAATACTTTAGCTGCTGATGGGGTGCCTCATGACTGTTCAGAAAATGTAAATTATTCGCACTGTTTTCAAGTTAATTGGAGTTTTGAGATTTTCTAAAATCGACTCCCTTGCTCGCTTTCTTTGGTGTCATGATGGTCACAAATGATGTAATTTACTCATTCTGTTTTTTAGTGTCATTCTTGAATAGTGGTGTTAACAAATTATATTATTTTTTAGCGTCACTATTGAATTTTCTTTTAGAAGAGTTGAAATCTTAAAATTAGTGATTTCATAATTATTTATCTTAAGTTTAAGCTCTCGTGGTGTAAAAAATGTATATAAACCCGTGTGGCCAATTGGTTTAAATAGCAGCCTGTTTAATAAAGATTTTTAAATGGTATAAAACATGTTTTTTTTTTAAGAAACTACGATTATTGCTATTAGTTTGTATAATGGCTGCTTTTGCCATTCTGCCATAGTAGATCAAATTCATTATTTATTTCAGTGTATCACTGCATTTAATAATTGTTTGCAAACTATACATAATTAATGGCTATTAAAGAAAGTGTGTGTGTGTGGGATGAAGTCTAAATAAGGATCAAAATAAAATAAAATATCTTTAATTTTCTCTACAATAGATGTTTGAATTATCTACCGCCTACCCTGATGCAGGCTCTACGTGTACGCGTTCACAAATTTCACGTGCAGCTGCTTGTATATGATCTTGCCACTCTTGAAAAGACACCATTGGTTTGCAGTACTTTTTTTCTTTTAGATAACCCCAATAAAAAAAAAGTCGAACGGATTCGAGTCCGACGAGCGCAGGGGCCACAATATTGGATCCAAACGACCAATCCACCTCTTTGGACACGTTTGTTCTAAGTGCCTCCGTACTACTACAGTATAATGCGCGGGGCAACCGTCATTTTGCAACCACATCGTCTTTCTCAACGCGATAGGCATGCCTTCTAAGAAAAGTTGTTCATTTTCAAGAAATTTCAAACGGTATTGGTCATTTAAAATTTCTAGTAATTCATATGAACCCATTGCATCTCTATTTAAAATCCCAGTCCACGAATTTATTTCGAAACAATATTGGGATTTGTCTTTTCGTATTAGGTGGGGATTTTCTAACTTTCAGGCATTTACATTATGAAGGTTCAAAAACCCATCTTTTCTACAGGACCATTCATCAGTCCACAGAATTTTATTCAAAAATTCTGGATCTTCATCTAACTTAGCAAGAATTCGCCGACAAAAAAAAACACTCTAGCCAGATGATTCCTAGGTTAAAGGGTTTGCATGTGTCTGATGTGGACTCTTCGGACACGTTTGTTCTAAGTGCCTTGGTACTGCTACAGTATAATGCGCGGGGCAACCGTTGTTTTGCAACCACATCGTCCTTCTTAACGCGATAGGCACGCCTTCTAATAAAAGTTGAAGTTCATTTTAAGAAATTCCAAATGGCGTTAGCCATTTAAAATTTCTGGTAATACATATGAGCCCATTGCCTCTCTATTTAAAATCCCAGTTCACGAATTTATTTCGAAAAGGTCTTGGGATTTGTCTTTTCGTATTAAGGTGGGGATTTTCTAACTACCAGGCATTTACATTATGAAGGTTCAAAAACCCATATTTTCTGCAGGACCATTCATCAGTCCACAGAATTTTATTGAAAAATTCTCGATCTTCATATATCTTAGCAAGAATTCATCGACAAAAAACCACTCTAGCCAGATGGTCCTTAGATTTGAAGGGTTTGCACGTGTATGATGTGAAATGGATGCAGTTGATTTTTTTTTTAGGACTTTGTGAATAGTTAATTTTCCTATTCCGATGCGTCGTGCTAGGGTCCGTGTGGAAGTTGATGAATCGGCTTCGATTTCATCCATCACAACTTGGCCATATTCATGCGCGGGTCTTCCTTCGCGAATACCACTCTCATCGCAACCAGGACTTCAACCTTTGTAATACGTATTGCGTACTCTAGTAAAAAATCTGATAATCAGGATTGCGTTCATTCAGTCAGAATTCACAGTACAATATCAAAAATCATTTACGATAAACCAGCAGATATATCGCACGCGAAGAATCACATACACGAACTGATAATAATTTGTTTTTCAATAAAGTAGCGTCATCGTCTATCCTTTGTACTCACTCTTTAAGTATTAGAGTAAAGAAAACGCGAGTAATTAACGAGTCTATTCGCGTTGTAACGGTAAAAGGGCGGGCTTAACAATATGAATAAGTCAGTGCGCACGCATCGCGTGTTGTTCTACCGATATATTAATTTGCTATTATGAAAAGTAACACCACTCTATCTGTATCCTAATTAATGTTGTACAAGCAAGTTATTTGCAATAGATGCGCTAGACAATTCCAACACCTATAAACATGAAAATTTGAAGTCATTTTATTTTGGTCTTTATTTTAGACTTTACCCCACACACACTTTCTTGAATTACCATTAATTATGTATAGTGTGCAAACAAATACTAATTGCAGTGGTACACTGAAATAAATAAGGAATTTGCTCGATTATAGCCGAATGGCAAAAGCAGCTCATTATACAAACTAATAGCAATAATCCTAGTTTCTTAAAAAAAAAACAACGTGTTATACCATTTTAAAATATTTATTAAACGGGCTACTTTTATACCAATTGGCCATCTGGGTTTACATACATTTTTTACACCACGAGAGCTTAAACTTGGAAAAAAATTATGAATCACACATTTTAAGATTTCGACTTTTCTCAAAAGAAAAGATCAACAGTGGCGCAAAAATAGTAATGTACTTCTGTTAACACAACAATTCAAGAATAATACTAAAAAACAGAATGAGTAAATTACAACATTTGTGACCATGACACCAAAGAAAGTGAGCAAGGGAGTCAATTTTAAAAAATTTGAAAAATGTCCAATTATCTTGAAAACCGCACAACTTTTACTGGCATGAATTTACATTTTGTATATACAATAACTATAGAATTATCCCCTATTTACCAAACACCCTTTATACAGGGTGGCATTAGTTTTATGTCATTAATTTCAATGGCGTGTAGAAACCGCTAAGACAAACAAAAATGGTTAATAAACCTAGTGTCTAAAGCAATCAGTTTAGCTACAAATGGACACACAAAAAAGTATTAAAATTTAAAATCACTGCAATGTTAACTTGGTCACAAATAAAATATACAGTTACATCATGCTTTATAGTCGACCAATTAAGTTGTGACGTTCAGCAAACGTATATTAGTGAATTAGAGAGCATTTTTGTTGCCAAACGAAATAACTCAATGCACTGTAGCTGCTACTGAAATAAGTTTAAAATTTTTTTCTAAAATTCTCATGTTTAGATAATAATCACAACAAAAAAATAATATTCCATAATGCTGATGGGGTCGACTGTATTTGGTTTTGACCTAGTTTTGCGTTTGTTACAATTTAGCGTTTATGCAGAATACGATATCCTACTTTAAGTAGAATGTACTTTTTCATTACATAGCTCGTAACCGCGGGTAGATGTAAGTGTGTGTAAGTGTTGTGTGTTTCACCTACGTGCTTAGGTAATACGTTTAAACGCAGTATGTTTCACCTGTGTTCCACTATATGCTTAGGTAATACACTCAAACGCGTTGTGGGGCTTAATTGTAATTGGATCTAGGTAGAGTTTTTGTCGAGTCAGTAGCTTAATGGGTTGTTATTTGAAAATACGAAAACCCGAGAATTATACCAACCACGAACTTGCAGATACGGTGAAAATTTCGAACACTTATTGTGAAATTATTTCATATGCGTTATGTGATTCAGAATAGCACTTGCATACGTAAGTTGTTTCTTAAAAACATATGACAAAACAGCAATCGTAAAACTTTTCTTAAGTTGACCTAGGTCGGACGTTTAAAATGTGGTCCAAGAGTAAAATGCCTTATAGGTTGTTTTGTTTCTAATGTTTTGTTGCTAATCAATCTCTATCACCTCATAATTTTATGACATAAAACTAATATCGCCCTGTACAATAATTATTAAATCCACCTTGAATATTCTAATAACGACACAGTGATACTACAAACTAGTAATAATTGACAACTTGCAGGCCCAAAACCAAATAAATAAGTTTAAAATATACAGACTGATTCACAACTTCATAGAAATATTTTAACTGATGCTTAAGAAAGGAACGTAGATTGATATTTACCCACAAAAAAATTATTGGTTAAAAATAACGACTTGAATTATAAACTGTTGTTTTTAAATATGTCTGTAGTGTATGTATACAGTAAAGAAGCGACATACTACAGAAAACCATTCATAAGGAACCGACTTTATTTTTTCTCATAGGTCACTTTATCCAATGAAGTTGTGAATATTATATAATAATTACTCATTGCACTTTACTTAATAACCTAGTGATTATAATACTCAAAAATTCGTTCACACTAACCTGACATTTTTTTACAATAAGAATGGCTTTTTGTTAACCATAAATATGGTTGAGAACTTGATGTGGATGTCACTGCTAGAGTGATTTTTCCAAACGAAACAATACAAGAAATTAGTCACTTCGCCTTGTTGTGCTACAGCCAGATCTAAAACGGTTCGTAGCTTTTCTTTCAAAAATTGCCGATGATACGAAGCAACTTAAAAATATTTTCGCTCACCTTCACTTCTGACAATCGACTGTTCCGAACACTTCCTGCCACATCTTATTTATCGCACTCGCGGTACATTATTTTGTCTCTCGGTGATACATTCGGGCTCACCTAGTCACACTTATCTAGCGTATGAACAAAAAGCCTCAAGTAAAACTATCGACTTACATACTAAGTTAATAATTAAACTTTAATTGGATGTTTACACCAGTCATTACATTACATAGTACTTTGTTACATTTCTTTGAAATGTTTTCAATCATATTTCATTATAATAGTTTTCGAATTGGTAAATCCCGCCAATAGGATTAGGGTTATTTCCTTTAAGAAATATAATTTTTAGGTTACATGCATTCTTGATCTAAGGAAGGATTATTTTTGTATCTTATATTGTTTGTACTCGAAGGTTGTCAAATTAATTATGGCGGTTGTAAGGTTAGTAATGAAAGCATGGTTACTTTATACTTTAAATTATTATAGTTTTATGATTCATTTGTTTTGATTAGTAATGTATAGCGCTGGCGCCTATGACCTCGTCGTCTTGAAACGAAGAAATTTCGCATGCAAAATTATGTGATTCAGAAAATAAAAAACCCCTTTGTTGGTTCAATTTAATGTGTCAGTAAGACAAATTTTACGTATGGTAAAAGAGAAAATGACAAACGTAATTTTAATTTGCAGTGTTAATTTGTTTGTCCGAATTCTGCCACATGTATCTCGAATCGTGTATGTAGGGAAGATAATATCTTTTATAAAGTACTTTGTCATTACCATCGGAAACTGATAACATGCAAAACTTGAGTAGGTATAGTTAACCGTTGATAGCAAGGTATTGAACCGATTAATCCGATTAGTCAATTAAGTGCGGAATACTAACCTACTAAGTTGGATACTTTTAATTTTTAAAAAGTTGTTCCATCAGTAGAGTTGTAATAAGGCATGTTTAGTAATAACATCCAACTTTTTAACGAAGTCCCAGAAGTCCACTATCACATTTGTACAGGCAATTTAACCTAACAAGTATTTAAATAGTTAAGTAATATACTCCGTTGAACTTGCAAACGATTTTTTTTATTGATTAAATAAAATAAAAAAAGAAACAAAGCATTTTTGATTTATACGGTCGAAAGCGCTTTGGTTCTTTTGTTTTATTTTATTTAAATAATAAAAAATCTTTGCATGTTCAACGGCATATATTACTTAACATTTAATTGTTATTACTCTCGTAACAAATATTTGTTTATATTATGATGCAACAAGAACTTCCACTTTAAATATTAATGTTTACGTTTCAAGTAATATTTGTAACCTAAAACTGGTCTGCACTGCACAGGCTAAGCGAATAGTTATTAAAAATAATACCTGAAACTTAAGTAAATGATCAAGAGAATGCATCCCCTTGGTTATGGTTTAGTATCGCTTAAGCAGTTGCTTAACTTTGAACTGGCGTTTAATCTGTAGTTCTAACATTTGCAATAATCTTGTGCACATGCATATACAGATCTGGATAGCAAAAGACGTTATTGATTGTTGTTGTCTAAAAAATTACTGTTTTCCCCCTTGGTTATGATTTAGTATAGCTTTTTGGATCATATTTTAAGCAGTTGCTTAACTTTGACTGGCGTTTAATCTGTAGTTCTAACATTTGCAAAAGACTTTATTGATTATTGTTGTTTAAAAAATTACTGTTTTTATATGAATTTAGTATTAAAAGTATACTCTACTAAAATTAAATCTTCTACCGCTTTTTGAAAGCTTTTTTTATGAATATTTGTTGCATATTTTGTAAGTGAAATTATTAAATATTAAAAATACAGATTTATTAAACAATTAACTTAAACTATATTTACTGTTTTATTTTGGACAAATGCTCTAAAAATAAGGAACATAATACAATTCTTTGATCTTTATTTCTAAATAGGTGAGATATTAATGGTGACTTATTGTTAATCAGTTTTATAGTGTTTTTTTATATAAGGTTTGGTTAGTAGTATTACTTTTTCTTCATATTAGTAAGAGTTTAAAATGGTAAACTCTTTTGTAATATTGTCTTTAAGTAGTCTTCAAGTAGCTCTAATAGTGTGGTTTGATAGCACATATGTTTGTATTACAGAAAGTGACTTTATATGATATTTCTTTTGTCATAGTAACCAAAGAATATTTCACTAGCTTTCATATGTTGTATCATTTGCAATAGCAAGTTAGTAAGAGTACGCCTCTTATGTCCTTTATTTGCTCTAACTATATTGTTTTATTACAGGTGCTATGTACTCTTTTTGATAACTGTGTTTACACAGCGAATGCAATATTTTTTTTGATACGGTTTCCAAGTTCTTCCTTAGAGTACATCTTGCTTTTTTTATGAGCCTAGGATTTGGTGGCGCCTTATTTAGTGTTGTTCTAATTTTAGTTTCTATAGAGTGTTGTATGAAATATAGCTTTTGAAGACCCATGACCATCTCTCATTACCCTACCCAGAATAGATAAACCCCTAGATACATCGGAAAACCGCCTTTCAGGAAAGGGTTTTTGTTGTTAGCCAATCACATGCCCCAGGGTGAGACTATATTTCAACTTTAATTGACTAATCACATTAATCAAGTGCGATATTCAAAGGTTAGCTGTACCTACTTGAGTTAGCATGTTATTTCTTTCCATGCTCTTCACAAAATTCCCAGCAGACGTATTTCTTTTTTTTTTCATAAAATCGACTCGAAATTATCATCGGCAGAAATTGGAAAAGTGAATTAAGATTGCAAATTGAAATCTGTTTTATTGTTTTCTTTTTCTAAAATATGTAAAATCATCTTTGTAAAACAAACCTGAATCAAAGAGGGGCTTACCATCTGAGTCGGCATAATTTAGCATGTGAACATTCTTGGCGCCAACGTTATACATTATTAATCAAAACAAATGAATCATAAAACTACAATATTTAAAATACAAAGTAACGATGTCATTCCTTTAAAACCACCATAATAAAATTGATAACCTTTGAGTATAAACAATATAAGATACAAAAATTTGCATTACTTCTAACCTTATTGTCAAATGCAACGGGCTAAGTGTTTTAATCGTGCTTTCTAACAAGTTGTACAAAGTTATTCTAGTGTGAAAGGAGGTCCAAGCGCTGATTGTAACAGTTTTTAAATAACTTGCTTAAACGTTTGATTTATGAGCTAAATACAGTAAACAGCAGTTGTAGTGTTCCTACAAGTTTTGCTGTTGGAACCAATGTTTTTGTGATATCACTCAAAGTTAAATAATGACAACCACACACGTCAAAAATATTTAAATTTCATATTTGCCCCATTTTATATTGTTGACCTTTGTATTATGAATGTTGAGATATTACTCGTGTAGTTTTTTTATCCTCCATTCTTTTTCTGTAGTGTCTGTTATTTCAATAAAATCTAAAAAAATTTTGAAATATTATTACGATATTGTTATATTTTGTATGATAAATGTACTTCAAAATAACCGGGTATTTAGCTTCTTTAATTCTGTTTAGAATTGCATTTATTACTTTATCTCTCATCATAGATAACAATTGGTCCGAGAAATTGAAGATACTAAGGAAGTAGAAACAGAATAGAAAAACATTAAATCCAGCTTAGATATGGCGGCCAGAGATATTCTGTGGTATACACAAAAAATAAATAAGAAGTCATGGGTAACAAAGGATAAATTAAATTTAATAGAAGACAGGCGAAAATACAAAAACAGACGAGACGAAGCAAGAAAACAGAGATACAAAGCTATAAAATAGGAAATTATTTGCAAATTCAGGAAAGCTAAAGTGCAAAGGATTGATGAAAAGTGTAAAGAGGTACAAACTAAGATGGAAATAGGAAAGACAGACGAAGCATACAAACTAATTAGAATGAATTTTAGAGATATAAAACCGTATAGCAAAAATATAAGGGATACAGAAGGAATCGTCATTATAGAAAGTGTAGAAAAAGTGGTTAAATGGCAAAAATATATACAGAAATTATATGCAGGACTAAAAGCACTAGAACAGGTATCAGACATTGAAAAGACGTATTGGGATATCGTATACTTAGGGACGAGTTTGAATTAGCACTAAAGGGTCTGAAAAATAATAAGGTACCCGGGTATAGATGAGATACGAGCAGAAACTCTAAAAGCCGCTGGACAAGATGTAACCGAACGTCTCTTCCAATTTGTAAGTTATATGTATGAGAAAGGCGATATACCCAAAGATTTCAAACGCAACACCATAGTCACTATACCAAAAAAGATAGATGTGAAAACTTGCGAACAATAGGTTTGACAGCACACATGTCGAAAATATTAACTAGAATTGTACAAAGATGGATGGAAAAATGTGCTGAAGAATTACTAGGAGAAGATCAATTTGGTTTTAAGCGAAACAGGGGAACACGGGATGCCATTTTACATTTTAAGGTGTTAATGAAAAAACCAATAGAATAGGGAGAAAGCGTGTATATAGAGTCAGTAAATTTAGAATAAGCATTTGACAATATAAAATAGGAGAAAGTGTTTGAAATACTCAAACAGATTGGCATGAGTTATAGGGATAGGCGAATATTACATAGTTTGTACAAAGAACAAAACAGCGATAATAGAATTACAGCAGGTATGTAGAGAAGTAAATATTAGGAAAAAGGTGAAACAAGGATGTGCCCCATCTCCATTAATTTTTAACTTAGATATCGAAGAGGCAATGAAAACTCTCAAATGCAGAAAGACTTTTGGAATCACTATGCAGGGACAAACGATTGATATGCTTAGATTTGCAGATGAGATAGCTGTATTAGCACGTAGCAAGGAAGAGTTAGAAGCAGCTCTTAATGAAATGGAAACAGTCGTTACAGAGAGATATGGTATGCAGATTAACAAAAATAAAACTAAAGTACTAGTATATAAAGGAGGAGTAAATAAGTCAGAAACTAGAATTCAAATAGGAAACGTGAACTTACAAGAGATTATAGATTTCTGCTACTTAGTCAGTCAAATAAAATGAAATTGGAAGAGTACAGAAGATATAAAACAAAGATTAGTGCAAGGCCGTGCTGCATTTAACAAGAAAAAGCAACTACTATGTTCAAAGACAACAAACATAGATACAAGGACAAGATTGCTGAAACATATGCGTGGAGCACGGCACTGTATGGCTGTGAAACGTAGGCAGTGGGAGAAGCAGACAGGAAAAAGGTTGAAGCTTTTGAAATGTGGTGTTGTAGATGTATGACGAAGATATCACGGACAGACAAAGTTACAAACAAAGAGGTTCTCGAAATGATAGCGGAAAGCGGTAAAAAATAGGAGAGATATGACACATAGTAAGACATGGTGGAATAGTGAATATATTACAAGCAGATAAAGGAAAAGAGATATGTAGAGGTAGACTTAGATTAGACTATTGCACACAGATAGTGAAAGATGTAGGCTGTGGGAATTTCAGGGAAATGTATAGGTTAACTTAGAATAGGAAAAATGAAGGTACCCGTCCAACCAGTTCTAAGACTGAAGACCTATTGATGATGATTAACTTTCTACAGGAATAACAGTTGCAAAAAATAGGAAATGTTTTATATCTTATTTGAACACTATATCAAAACCTCCTATTTAGGACTTGCTATGTTACACATACAAAAAGCTTTTCAAGGTCATTATCAGGTTAGCTAAAATAAAAAAATGCTCGACTAATCTTATTGGGCATTCCATTAATAAATAGGCAGAATTATAAAGACTTGTAAATAAATTAAGCAGGAGTGATAAAACTAAATCAACCGTTAGCTTACAAAACTGCTTTTGTGAAAGAATGACTGAATACTGTAACCCTAAACTTTCACTTTGTTATTAAGCTTTTAATAGACAGTGACTTGTCTGTTCCACAATCAATAGAATTTTTGAAAAACAAAAGCTGTTTTTAAAAATTCATCATTGGGCAACAAACTGTCACTTTTCACTATAAGGTACTAGTAAGATTGTGTACTTTACGCCCGCGAAAAATTATTGTATCCTCACTTATGGCAAAGAGTCAATTCCTATTGGCTTACGATGGTCACACAGTTGCTGAAAGCAAATCTTACTTAATTACTAGGTTCAATTTCAAGCTACGTTACCAATAACACTTACCTTGAAGGGATATTAACATTCTCCAATTTATGGGCGCCAACTCGTCTGGTATAATAATCCTGTGGACAACCAGTAGTCCTTGATGATTTAAATTACATTAACCTTCTGGTGAAATGGAGTTTCCTCTACAAAATGCCACCTGTATATTTGAAAAAAAAACATAATACCAAAAATCAACTTACTAGTCGCCTAAATGTATTTTAATATAAAATTATTCCATTTTCTTGTAAACAGGTATACATACAACAATTTTAAAGTTGCTTACATCAATGTAAACATCAGTAACATAACGATATTCCTGTAAACAAATACACACACAGAATTGGAAATTTCACAATCTGTTCATCTTCACTAAATCATTACTTTGACAATTAACTATCATAATAATTGGCAACATGTCTCTAATTTACAATTAAAACTTGCTATATCAAGATTTTATACCTCTAATAATTTAACACTATACTTTATTTAAAGTACACATAATATTAAGTTCATCAAAACATATATTTGTAATGAGTTATGACTTACAGTTACACCTTTAGATAACTAAAGAAGTCCATGGAGCCAAGAGTAAATTATCTGGTCATCGGATGCTTATTTCCAAATTTTCCTTGCTTGGAACCAAACTGTCCAAATATATTAGTGTTCTGGGTTTTGTCGAAAATCTGTGGCTCACCATGTTAATGTCCATATATTATTCCATAATAAAGGGTTGTACTTGGCTATGTACTTTTCACTATTCACATGCACATGTGTTTTTGTTTATGGCTCATGACTCTAATTTTAACTTCATTTCCTGTTCACGGTCTAACTTCTGCCGTTTCGTCCCTATTCTTCATTTATTTAGTTGTAGGTTAAGGGAATGATTGATAAAATTGAAAATAGTTCAATTGATTCCAAAGACATTCAAAAATCTAATCGACTCGTTTTTGTTTTTTACCTAATGCTATTATTATTGTTATTAGTCATTAAAATAAATTATTGAAACTTTTACAAGTTAAATGTTTTATAACTCGAAGTCGGCCACTTTTATACGACCGTTTAATTCAGGATGGGTTCGGATAAAAGGGGAGGTCTTGACTTGACTTGTGATGAGCGATAGGATAAATGAACTACGGACAAGTGTGTAAGCAAGAATTTAATTACTAATCAAACCAGCAACTGCACCTACAATACCTATAATAATTAAGGGTTAGTAAATATGAACAAGCAAATCTAATGGCAATACATTGACCGTGAAAGGTTATCAATCACAACTTAAATCTGCGTTCCTGATCAGCTGACGCCAACAAATATATTGCCGTGGGACGGTACATGCAAACAAAATCAGTTTATTATGTCCTGTCGTGGCCGATTATGCAACGAAGCAGGAAGTATTAAAGTGCATGAAGGGTTTCAATTTATTAATAACTAATCCCCTGGTATCAGTTCATTTAGTACATATTAAGATATGCACACAACTATATCTTTGAAAACAACTTCAGGTCCTGCACCTACACTCTGGTGCAGCGCCTGAACAGGACCCACTTAAAATCGTATGCAGCTATTGGGGTTATATGATTGACTATTTTAGGCCATATACATATAATATGGCTGGACCCTGCATTAATGCCAGCAGTTGGTATCTTCTAACATTTGATTTAATCAGACACTTCTTTCTGTTTAGCTTTCATTTTATCATCTCACCAATGGCCTACCTCCAAATGAGGTTTTCTCTGCTTCCAGCTGCTCAACTGCCCTGTCAATACTCTCTATTTTCTGCTTGTTCATCCCTTCCCTTTCCCTAGTCTTACCAGAGGGAATGTTGCAGAAAAATCCCATCGCCAAAATCATCATACACAAAGCACTTCTCAGACTACTAGCCGTACTCTAATACAGTATAAATTCATATTTATGCCACAGGCGTAATGTAAGCATGGTCAAGCAATAACAGTAAAGAACTTTATAATAGAAAAGAAATATTAATGATTATTGTAAGTAACGTGCATGGCACAAACTTTATAATAAGGCATTTTGTATGCCAACTTAATTTTTTTAAATATGGATCTGTTTTTTATTGTAAATTTAGAAAGCACTTGTAAATGCTGACTGCAATGGTATAAAATATTTTTAAGGTTTCTTATTTTTAATTTCATAACTTAGCCACTGTCCTTAGATTTCCTTCATGGATGAAAAAACTCAATTCCTCATATTCATTTTGCAAACAAAAATATCAGTAAAAGTGTTGAGTTGGTGGTTGATTAAAGCAGACACAAACTTTAGAAGCTTTACTGCCTTGATTATCACCGGTTAGTTGGCATGATTGTTTTTGCTTTTGTGTTGTACAACATTAATATTTTTTTAAAGTTTAGATTTGAACATGTTTGGTTGCATAGTGTTTTTTAGAATGCCCATATTTGTAATCTGAAAATAAGTTTGCAATGCTGCTGAAAAAATTCCGTTATCCATAATGATATCCATCATTACGGATAAAGGAATTTTTTCATTGTAAAAGTACCATAAATACTTGCTTAACCCACAAGTAAGAAATCTGAATATATTTCGAATTTTTACAATGAGTTTACACATTTTACAATATCAGTTTTTGTTGTTGTGTAAAAATGCTCACATATGCTAACATAATAAGTATGTTTAGAGTAAAATATTGGTAACAGATTAAAAATGTATATATTGCGTACACTTCAAAAAAATTAAGTTTATGATACAAACCCATTTTTTAAGTAGATTATAGTTTATCATATTTGATGTTTCTCACAGCTTCTAATGCTGCTTCGATTCTAATCTTCATACATTCAATACTTCTAACACTTAATCGTATATTAACTGTGTGTGTTTTCGCCCAATTTTTCATTGTAGTTAAACAGTTACAATCCAGAGTATTTCCATTAAGAGCAATTACTTGAGTTTTTGGTAACCCATTTAAGAATTCTTCAGACCAACATGTTATTTGGTTATTATCCAACATTAAATTATTTATTTGTTTAAACTGAGAAAATATGTTTTTATTTAATTGTGTAATGTTGTTGTTATCTAAATCCAAAAATTCCATTTCTTTTAATCCATCGAATGCAGCATCATCAATCTTACTAATTTTATTGTTTTCCATGAAGACAGTTGCTTGGGACTTTAAATTTGACAGTGCTTTAGCTGGCAAAATCTCTATTTCATTGAAAGATGCTATTAGAAATATTAAATTTGGAGTGTTTGTAAACCACATACTGTTCCATTCTTTTAAAAAGTTATTACTTAGATCAATTTTAGCAAGATTAGGCATATTATCAAACGCTGTAGGAGCAATATTGGCAATACTGTTTTGGTTTAGAAACAGTCTCTTGATCACCATGTTATTGAATATACCTTCAGGAATACTTTTGATTTTATTCCATGCAAGACTGACTGTTGCTAACGTTTGAAGGTTTTGAAATGCTTTCGGTTGGATTTCTTCAATTTCATTTCTCTCTAATTTCAGTTCATGTAACCATTCAAGATTATCCACTGTACCTGCATAAAGTATTGGTACACTTTCATTTTCAACTGATATTGTCATAACATCTTTAAATTGGCTTGTTGCAGTAATACATCCAGTAAAAGTTCCATTGTTAGTTGCGTCTTTTAAATCGTCGGTTAAATAGTAGTACTTAGACGCTTTAATCTTCACATTGTTAAAAGTTGATTTTTCACAAGCTTGAACAAGTAGAAGCTGCACTAAAATTACTGAACTTGTGAATAACATCTTGCTTTTGGTGATACACGTAAGATATTGTCTTTATATAAGTTGAAGTTTAAAGGTGATAACCCTTTGGAAATGTTGAAAGTTTTGTTTCCAAGAATATCTTATCTCTTTAATATTTATATTAATAGTTACTGTAAATTGTAAATACTGGTTACATATAAAATTCAGAGAAATATTTGTTTTTATATGGTTATTTATTTGCTTGCAGGATATTTAGTATTTATATAGTTATGTACGGAATGATTAATAACAATAATTCTTGTGTAGTGGGTAATCGGGAAATTCTAGGAAGGTTTTGAGAATTTACTTTTCTGAGACGGCCTGGAACTTTGATTAATATTGTGTAAAATGCCGACCTCGTACTATGGATATTTTGCAGCTTCAGTAAATTAGTTGTAGTGTTCTGTCACCCTAAGTAAACCACACGTATACCAAAACATTGATGATTAAATAGGTTCCTTGTCATCAAAAGTAATTATTTACTATAGTCTGTTTTTAAATAAAGCGGAGCGAATGAAACGCATGAATTACACTGTAAAAAGTTACTTAAAAATATCACAAGATTATATTTGAATAATAATACATTATCCAAAAGTATGATTTAATAGTAATTTCTAAAAGAAAGGTTATGATGGAAAATTCATGCAGCTTTTGAATGTAACTGTTGGCAAACAAATTGCCTGTTAAACAATCTCGTAAAACACTTATGTTTCAACTTACTTTGGGATTGTTCCCTATATACATCATCATTAGGTCTTCAGTCCTAGAACTGGTTAGACGTGTACCCTCATTGTTTCCTATTCTGAACTAACATACACATTTCCTTGAAATTTGCACAGTCTGCATCTATCTCTACCTGATTTAGGTCTACATCTACCTCCTTTTCCTATCTCTGCTTCTAATATATTCTGCACTATTCCCTCATGCCGTAGTATGTGGCCTATCATTCTATCTCTCCTATTTTTACCGTTTTCCACATATTTCTTTCTTCCCTACCATTTTTAGTACACCTTCGTTCTTAACTTGGTCTGTCCATGATATCTTCATCATACGTCTGTAGCACCACATTTAAAAGACTTCTACCTTTTCTTGTTTGCTTCTCCTACTGTCCAGGCTTCACAGCCGTACAGTGCTGTGCTCCACACATATGTTTTAAGCAACATTTTCCTTGTTTCTATGTTTGTTGTCTTTGAACACAGTAGTTGCTTTTTCTTCTTAAATGTAGCACGACCTTGTGCTAATCTCTGTTTTATATATTTTGTGCTTCTCCCATCTTGCTTTATTTGGCTTCCTGGGTAGCAGAAATCTTTAACCTCTTGTAAGTTCTTGTTACCTATTTGTATACTTGTTTTTGATTTATTTTCCCCACCTTTGCATACTAGAACTTTAGTTTTAGTTTTGTTAATTTTCATACCGTATCTCTCTGTTAGAACCATTTCCATTTCATTAAGAGCAGCTTCTAACTCTTCCTTGCTAGACGCTAATACCGTTATATCATCTGTAAATCTAACCATAACAATTTTTGTCCCTGCATAGTAATTCCAAATGTCTTCCCGCATTTGACAGTATTCATTGCCTCCTCCATGTACAAGTTAAAAATCAATGGGGATTGGGCACGTCCCTGTCTCACCCCTTTCCTAATCTTTACTTCTCTACGTTCCTGCTCTAATTCAATTACTGCTGTTTGCTCTTTGTATAAGCTATGTACTATTTATCTATCCCTATAATTCATTCCAATCTTTTTGAGTATTTCGAACATTTTTTTTCCATTTTACATAATTCTTTTTCCAGATCTACAAACCCTATATAAACGCTTTCTCCTTTTACTATTGTTTTCTCCATTATCACTCTCCGAGCCAAAATAGTCTTCTGCGTTTCCCTGTTTTGCCTAAACCCAAATTGATCTTCTCCTAGTATTTCTTCAGCTCGTTTTTCCATTCGTCTTTGTACAATTCTAGTTAATATTTTTGACACGTGTGCTGTCAAACTTATTTTTTGAAAATTTTACATCTGTCCGCGCCTTTCTTTTTTGGTATAGTTACTATGATGTTACGTTTGAAATCTTTGGGTATCTCGCCTGTCTCATGCATATAGCTTACAAGTTGGAAGAGACGTTCTTTTACTGCTTGTCCAGCGGCTTTTAGTGTTGCTGTCTGCACCTTAACTGTACCCAGCCCCATTTTTCAGACCCTTTAATGCTAATTCAAACTCATCTCTAAGTATAGGATATCCCAAGTCAGCATTTTCAATGTCTGATTCCTGTTCTAATGCTGTTAGTTCCTCTCTTGCATATAAATTCCCTATATATTCTTGCCTTCTACCCGCTTTCTCTACATTTTCTATAATGACTTTCCCTCCGGCGTCCTTTATATTTTTGCTATATGGGTTTATATCCCTGAAATTGATTCTAATTATTTTGTATTCTTCATCTGTCTTTCCTACTTCCATCTTAGTTTGTATCTCTTTGCACTTTTCATCAATCCATCGTTCTTTACCTTTCCTGCATTTGCGAATAATTTCCCATTTTATGGCTCTGTATCGCTGTTTTCCTGTTTCGTCTGATTTATTTTTGAATTTTCATCTTTCTTCTATTAAATTCGGGATATCCTTTGTTATCCAGGCTTTCTTATTTTCTTTTTGTGTATACCCCAGAATATCTTTGGCCGCCATGTCTAGACTGGATTTAATGTTTTTCCATTCTGTTTCTACTTCCTATATTAATGAATAAAAAATAAATGTGAAATTAGTATTTAATTGCAAACAACATAAAGCAATTATAAGTAGTTATTGTTTTAAAAAATATGGATTCAAACTACAGGAGTGTGTTCTCAAATGGAATAGATTACCAGAAGAATGATCAAAGTTGAAGGAAACCACCTTGGGAAAATATCACACTTAGAACACTGCAAGTTTCATTTTTGAATGATGCTGGGTTGGTCCCAAAAATTTCACAACTGGTAAATAATACACTACACTTTCTTAATCAGTCCTCATTGAAAATTTCAGAACTACTTTCAGTGCCAAATGAAATAATCAAAGGTTCCACCAAGTTGTCTATAACTCAATCTCATCTACACAGTTTGTCTTCTTCCTTTTTCACGTGCTCAATGCAGTTGTTCCAATGAACAGCCGTAATATTGTTAGTGATGTTTATTAACAATTTATCATCATATGACAATTTGAAAGTAGTGTTTTTTTGCCGCAACTTAGCTTTTAATTTGTGCACAAATTAAATCAATCGAATTGAGTTCACAATAAGGTGTTAGGCGTAACATACATTTATTATAACTTTTTGCCATTTCATCAATCGCATACTGGTTATTTTGTTCCTTGTGCAATTTAATTAAATGGAGCAGTTCTGATCGCACCATGATTTTGCTAAATTGAATATCTTCTGATCGTAGCCATTCTTGCATGTATTTCTTTTTTGAAGATCTGGTTGGTATTGCCTCTAATCTGTGGTTGTGATAAGACACATTGTCCATAACAATTACAGCAGCATCTGGTAATTTTGATAATGTACTTTTGAACCATGTTTCGAACACTGTTCAATTAATTTTCTCATGGTAATCGACGATTCATTTGCTCTGAAAAAGGTATAAACATCTTCTCTGTAGACCCTACGTGCACCATAAAAAGCCAATTTCTTTTTCCAGAAAATCGTTTGATTCCAGTCGATAACCCTTCAATAAACGCCTGTCTCCGATTTCTTATGTTGTCGTCTATCTACAGTTTTTGTTTTGTATGACTTTTGTTAATCCATGCCTCGTCAAGGTAATAAATATATCGATCCTCCTTCCTAAACTGTTTAATGGCAAGCAGATATTTTCGCCTCCATCTAATAATATCATCAAGTTCAATTAACACACTATTGCAACTGTCTTTTGAATACTTGAAATTAATTTGCTTCATAAATTTGTACAAAGATAAACAACTCATTTGCAGTAAATCTGAATTGTTCCTCAACTATTGTATGATTTTGTTTAAAGCAGGCAGTTTATTTGAAACTATATACTAATCTTCAAGTTGAAGTTGTAACATGTTCATCATAATTTTCCACGCAAGCAAGATGTCCGCCCGAGTGTTTGGAAGGAGTAATTGTGCCTGTTTTCCTATATTCTTTTAGAGTTTGATAAAGTGTTGAGTTCGCAACACCTACAAAATAAAAATTAAAATCATTCCAAAGGTAAACTAAAAACAACTTACCCATTATGGTACTAAGTTTAAATACCATTTCCGTAGTTTTAGTTGATGGCACTTCAGCCAAATATGTAATCCTCTTTGTTTTTTTTTAGAGGCGAACACTAAATTTTAGACAAATAACTTATTTCAATAAAAAAACCTTTAGCACAATAATAAATATGATTTTATACAAATTCTGAAAAGAACATTTTGAATTGAAGAATGAACACTAAAGTCATAGATTTTAAAACTATAGACCGCTGTTTTGTAAATATATCCCCTATTTCACCAATACTCAGTGGAATGTGAAGGGAGTTAAGCAGCCTGTGGCTACCACGATTCCACAACTCTGCACATTTGCCGAATTAATAATTTTCCAATGAATCCCTTTGCACAATCAAAATTTGTGCTTTCTTTTGTTTGTCCTTCTCATTTGTGAGAGGTCAGACTAATGTAGTTTTTTAAAAAAGAGATTTCTTTGTGTGATGATTTGCAACGAATTTGCTTAGTATATAACTAGAGAAACCACTCAACATTCCTGTTTTACAATTTAAAATTTAGCTAATTTATTTTATGGAAAAATTTGAAATTAAATATGACAAATCTGACAAATTATAACTGAATTAATAGATTTGTAAATATATAAACTATTTAATAATTCTGTTTGAGCAATTTTAAATCAAAAACCTATGATATTATATCGTGATTTTATTGAATATGAATTTTATAGTGTTATGATAAAAGTTATTTATTTGTCTAAAATGAAATAGACATGCCATTACGTTAATGAATAATTTTGCCTGGCATGGAGAAAGTACTTCGAGCATAGGGAACGAAAATCAATATAAATTGTTGGTTATTTTTCAAAAAGAGAAGCCCATGACCGGTTTCACTGTTCTTGCAGATCATCAGACGGACGCATATCTTTTTGCAAAACAACCAACTAAGTTGTGGCATAATACACAAATTAAGGTGTATTTATAGTGCCAATGTTTCTCATGCGCCCTCTGTACTCAAATATTAGCAACTAACTATCTATGACAGTTTCCAGTCTCCGACATGATAGTGCAGATGGCATTGCCTGACAAAATTTTAATAGAGAGTCAAAAGACAAGAGGAAAAATGAAATAAACAAACGACCTGTTACCTACTTAATACTGGCGGACCTTCTAGGAAAATACTGCACCCAGTGCTAAACGAGGAAGTTGGTTCGACGGAACCCAATACGTTTCCAATTAAATATTAATAAATAATTTTGCCTGGCATGGGTAAAGTAATTCGAGCATAGGGAACAAAAATCAATATAAATTGTTGGTTATTTTGCAAAAAGAAAAGCTAAAAACCTGCGATGTTAGGTAAAACGACACGAAGACACAAATTGTGAGCTAGGTGATGCTGTACTTCCTATAAGGTGTCTGTATTAAATATTACAACTTTGCTGCTCCTGTCCTGATGAGCCCCAATTAGGGCGAAACGTGTCGACAGGATGCCCTCGTGGCTGAATTTGAGTCACTTGCCAATAATTTCTTTTTACTTTGTATTAATTTAAGACTCATTAAACCTACTTTTCTTTTAAATTATAACTTTTGGCTATGGAAAAAGGCAGTTGAGCCGGATCTCCTCCATGCCGACTGTTGCTAAAAACCTGCGATATTAGGTGAAACGACACGAAGACACAAATTGTGAGCTAGGTGATGCTGTACTTCCCATAAGGTGTCTGTATTAAATATTACAACTTTGCTACTCCTGTCCTGATGAGCCCCAATTAGAGCGAAACGCGTCGACAGGATGCCCTCATGACTGAATTTGAGTCACTTGTCAATAATTTTTTTTTACTTTGTATTAATTTAAGACTTATTAAATCTACTTTTTATATATATATATATATATATATATATATATAATTTTCAAAAAAATAATTTGATAATTATTAATTCTACACAATACTTTTGATAAAGGCGAAAAAAAAAATCGCCGAAACGTTAAGAATAAGAAAATAAACTTTTGAATTTTACACCAACTTTTATTGCTTGGACTTCATACCCAATATGCAAACAACTTATCATTAATATATATATATATATATATATATACTGTTTTGAAGCTTACATCGCCTGCCCCGCTCCACTCAAAATTTACTTATGGAAAACTTTCAAAGAAGCTTACCTGGACTACTAAATCTTAAGACTCCACCCAACTGCTACTATGCTGTAATTTAAAAGAAAATACTTCTCAACAATCATACCCAAAATAACTCAACAAAATACATCACACTCTACACGAAATAAAATTTACATGCTTAATAAAAGTTTCACTCTTAACTCTGTATTTACTTTCAAATTTCACTTATGCCAATTCACACCAACTTGTGTAATTATAATTAACAATACATGTTATAAAATCACTATGTAAGATTGACTACTTTTAGTTAACCTCGATGGCGAGCGAAGAAGTAAGAAAACTTTACCCTACCTCCACGGTGTTTATATAGAGCCAACCGTACCCCCCTGTTTTCCAGTTTCTCGCACGATCTTCCAACGAATAAACAAATATTCCCGGTATTTTGCTAACTGTCGGCTATCTTTTTGAAACTCCAAGCATAACGGCTACAAAATTCCACCAAATTTGAAACAAACATCAACGGTTTTCCACCCTCCATCGAGTTTAATGCACGAACACAGAAAATACCAAGAAAATCGCTCCTAACCGTCCAACGGTCGATGCATTCGCCGAAAAACTAACTTCAACTGATATTGATTCCTGCTAGATCACGCCTCACAACTGAAACGAACTTAGTCATTCTTTTTTCCTCTCACATACAACCATTCTCCATCTCGTTTCGTTATTATAAACCCCACTTGGATACCTGCCCTTCTCTAACTTTTAAAACGTCCAATTATATTTATTAATTCTTTTCCCTATTTTTGATCGAAACAAACATCTTTGATCTTACTCTAAGTCTCGACTTTAGCATCTCCCTCTGTTATGTACAGTAACAAAGTCCGTCCTTGTTTGTGATATCGATCTGTGTCTGCCTTTAACGTTCATTTACATTTGTAGAAATAATTGATTTTTTCTCCTGTTCATAACAAGCTTGTGTTTTTAATAGTAGCCTACGCTAAACTGTATTGAAATGTTTCTATATTATTGACAGATGCCCATAGAATCGATCTTACGCTAAAGCAAATTCTAAAAGCTTTTAAACCATTGTACACTGTTTTATAATAATTAAAGCGACGTTTTTATCCTGTACACTAACTAAATGCTCTTGTTGATAGATGTTTAACCTTTATCGTCCTACTCTATAAATATTATGATAGTTGTTTACAACTAAATGCAAAGCTGAAAATCAAATTAAGTCAAAGTACCTACCTAAAGTTGAATAATCGTTACCTTAAATATCTGAAACACCTAATTAAATTTTTCATAGATGATATCTACACACGCAAGCTTGACCTATGACATATATCTATTTTTAACCTACAAATTACTTGATAATATATACATATATTGCTTTGATAGGGGGGGGGGTTAATTTAAGGATAGATTAATTCATAGGGGTCATATTAACGTTTAGAAAACCAAACAATTCCATCAGTAAATGGGAGTAAATCGACGATGTTACATAAAGTCAATAGCGAGCACACTGTATATAAATCATAACTAATTTAGTTCATAAAAGAGAAGCTCATTCTGCAATAACCAGATCATATTTAGAAAGAATAATAGTGTGCACATCGTATAATACGTTCTAGATTAAATACACAAATCTAGAATTGAAAAGAAACGAGCAACAGTAATGTTTTAAACGCAACGAGTTTTATCAAAAATAAACATACAATCAGTAAAGGTAAACAACCTGGCATCCTAGCTATATAATAATATCATTCAAAACATTAACGCATAAATAAGTAAACGCATTCAAATACGTCATAATAGAAATGTACGTGATCAAAGACATTGTATTTTCATAAAATCCAACATATTTGGAGTAATAAACAATAAATAACAGACGGTCCGTGATGTGATAAAACTTGAACTCTAGCATACACGAATAAGATGACGTGACAAAATGAAATAGAAACTTGGATTTTCTGGGAAATATGCTACATAATATAGAACGCCTATGTGAGAAATAAAGCGTTTTACCAAGAGACAGGAAATCTTGAGAAATACCGAGTCTTGTAGTGATAGCGCAAGATGCGACGCCTTAATCTACGAACACGCGAGGAAAACCAATAGACAAATAGGAGGTGTAGTCTTTATAAATAAGGCGGACCTTGTAAACAGCCAGTATCTCTAACCAAGGCACGAACCACGTCAGTCAAACATAAATTACTACGCAAAGTGAACTTAGTAAAAATAAATGGTTGAGTGAAATCAAAGTTCCAAGTAAAATGCCAATAATACAATAGAAGCGGCCGTTTGCTTTTAAAAACGTAAGGTAAACTATTAATTAAATATAATTCTAATATTTAAGAATTTAGGGCTCCAATTAAGCTTCAAGGAAACAATTCTAAATAAACTTTCAAAAGAAACTTGTAAATAAACCTCAAATAATGACGGATCAATTCTAAATAACCTTCAAAGAACGACGTTTGAATTTTAAACAAAAATTAAATTCCAAATAAGTTTTGAGGGAACTTCAAATTAAACTACAAGTAACTACAAGTCATTCCAAGTAATTATAAAGAGGAGAATTCAAGCAAATTTAAGTAATTATTCTGGTCAACGAGTTGAGGAAACTACGCTAGGAATTAACTGGGAGAAGCGGTAACAGAGAATCAAATTGGAAACAATCCATCCACATACAGAAGCAGTTCCAGGAAACAAAAAGGAAAAAAACAGGTCAGATTTATAATCCTTATTAGTATGACTGTATTTTCAAATTTTTAACATTTTCAATTATTTATCAAAATATTTGTAAGAGTCATCAAAAATCTTTTGAGAATTTATAAAAATGCTAGAAGATCGTTTGAACGTTCAAAAAGGCTTCAAAAAAATTCTAGTGGTATTTTTGCTAACTTTCAAGGGGCCTAATTTTGATGGAATCAGATAAATATTAATATTTTATTCGGGGGCTAATTTCTGAATATAAAAATCAAATTAACAAGTTATTAAAATACAAAGTGTGAATATTGTCGATTATTGTACGAATTTTTGGTTTGCTTCATTTACATTATTTTAACAGATAGGAGCTAGAGAAAAGAGGGTTAAACAGTCTTTATTGTCGTGTCGTAGGGCACTCTGTGTTAATTAGATTGGGCTAGCCGTGGAAGATATATAAAAAGAGGTATAAGGTTTAGAGGCAGTAGAAAGCTTAGTACGAACATAACAATAAAGTTATATGACACATCAACGTCGAACGAGAGTACAGGAAAAGGACATATAGCATAGCAAAGAAGAATATCGCCACCAACATGGGACTGGACTAGAATATCATAGCAATATATATATATATATATATATATATATATATATATATAAATTTTTTTGGCTTCTTAAAGAATACAGGTAGAGAAATGCATCTTAATGATTGAGACAGATCTACCTTATAAATGGTAACATTATATTTATCCAAGAATTTTGACAAAAAATAAAAATTGATAAACAACCAAAGGGTTTTCTGCTGCTGCCCTTTAAAATTAATTAATATTTTTTAGATACAGTGGCATTCTACTTGAAATTACATTTTCTTGTATTTAACTAAGTAAATTCAGCCACGATCCACCTCCATCTCTCTTTTGGTGTACAGTCAAGTTAGCCGAAGCATACAGTTTTTTTTTGGACTTAAGCGAATACTTTAGCAATATTTTTTAAATAATAAATATACAAATTGTATATGATCTATTTTTAATTAGTTTATTCTTGTGCTCACATGGTGAACAATTTCACATACTTACATCATTTAGAGTGAAGTTGTTCATAAGGGTGGTATATCCCTTGCATGAACTTTAATTTACCACTTCCAGTAAGGTTAGTAATTATATACCTTTTTTTGCAGTTAATGTATGGCTATATTTGCAGAACCATCTACTTATGCACAACCAATGCATTAACGTTGCTAATTTTACACAAAAACAGACTGAAATTTCCGAATGTTCGTGTATTTTTTAAAAGCCTGTTTCAACAAAACAGGAACACACTTGAGCTCCTAAGGAAAGAGATTGACTGTGAAGAGTATGCAACTTATGAAATAATTAGCACAGAGAAAACCAAAAAAGATTCTATCATAATTTTTGATGATACTCTTATAAACAAGCAAGGCAAAATCATGCAGTTTTTCTCGTTTGAAAGACATAGAAGTCTAGACTCCTTGTATCTCTATCAAACTTATGCCAGTGCGCTAAAACACAGGCTTATAGATAATACTAATGTGATTGTATATGAAATCAATACGATGTTAAGTATGTACACACTTGATTAGGAGCAAATAGACTTGCTAGTTGGGATAGTGTTTATTCAGACAGCCATAGATTGTGGCTGAAGAATTTAATAGCTATTTTCAACAATTGTAAGAAATAATACAATGTGTTACAATTACATGCAATTAAATTTTAAATAGCAAAGCCAACTTTATTAAATCTTTTAAAAATAGCATGGTCTGGTTCTGATAATAATTTATCTAGAGGGATCTTAATTTCAATGTAGAGTAATAACTTATAAACAAAATTATTAATGTAATGAATAATGCATCAACTAATGGGATATTTCTTGAAGAAAAGAAAGGTTGCAGGGGTAATTGCTTCTACATAATTCAGGTGTTCATTATTAGCTTGTAATTACAGACCTTCTTTAATAGTAAGTGCATTCTCCAAATTAATGGAAAGTGTAATTAATATAAGAGAGATTTTACAATTCTGTAAAACCAATGTTTAAATTAACATCAGTATGGGTTTATATAGGAAAGTGAAGCAGTTAATGCAACAAAAGACAACTACAATTTATTATAAAGGAATTTAATGAAAATAAATATGTTATGTTTATCTTTGTAATCTGCAAGAATATTTTGACACATCAATATAATAGGAGTTAGTAGCAGTCTTAAAATTCAGCATTGTGGTACAATATGGTTTCATATTAGGTCTACCACCTTAATATTTACTTTATGATATGGTTTGAAATTTGCGAAATTTCTAAGCAGATACTACGTATTTGCTTACTACATTGCCAAACTTTATTCAAATCAGGAGGTAATTTTTTTACAAAACCTTGTCAATTAAAATTTGTAACTATGCCAGAAGTAACTATTTCATAAGAAAATCTGTATAAGTTTTGGCAAATCTGTGTACATATCACCAAAACACAAAAATAAATCTACTTGTCATGTTACTGTAATGATTAATAATAGAAGTATGGACTGAGTGAAATCATACAAGCGTCTTTTTGGCTTAATTATAGGTAGTGAACTAACATGAGAGACTCGCATAAATCATAACACAAGAAAAACCACGCAAACAGTAGGACTAAAAGGTCAATATATAAAAATTTTATTTAACTGTATATCCTTTACATAATTATGTATTGGAGCAATACACATCATTAATAAATTACAAAGAATTCAAAATAAAGTCATAGGAATACTATATTTGCAATATTATGATCAGAATGCATTTATAAAGATCTCAAGATATTCAATATTTACAATACATATATGCAAGTTGGAGCAGATAGAGCTACATAATATGATTTACATGTGTTTAAAACCTAACATTATAATAATTAGGGTACACGAGATTCATGGTCTACTGTGCATAGAATGCTATATTTCTTAAAATAAATAATGAGACTGTAGTAGCAAACATTTCGAATATCCAGTATTATACAAGTATATAATTTCATTACCGAGCACTTATAATGTACTATAAATAAAGAAAGATGTTGTAGGTTATTAAAAATTATATATAAGTAATTGAATATTATAATTTTTAGAATATATATTCTGATTATGCCACACCTTTAGACAAAGAATATACTTTGTACCTACGTTATCTAATAGCAATTATATAACTTTGTTTTTGTATATATTATAAGATTACATTATAATTTGTCAAAACCTATGTTACATTTTGAAGTTATATTTTATAGAGAAAGAGGAACTTGGTATCAAGGTGCTACAGTGTTTTAGGAACGTTTATAAATGTTCACCTATGTCTTAGTAATTATTCTTTGAAGAAGGCACAAAATTTATTGCCGAAACTTTGAATAAAATTACGATCTGACATAGTGGTTTAGTCATTTTTGAAAGAGCATATTCCAAGAGTTTCACCTACCTTTGTTTTTAGCTATTTATTTACGTTCAAGAATTCAGTATTATATATTAATATATATATATATATATATATATATATATATATATATATATATATATATATAACACATCCTACTAGCAATTCTGCATCCTTACAAAATTGATACATTTTGGCGTCCCCCAGAAATAGTGGAAATAGATATTTACATATATAGGATATATTGTTACTTGTTGAAGAAACCCAAAATCATAAAAAAAATTTAAAATAGTGAAATATATCGATATACACTATTTTATATTTTCCTATCATTCTAGAACTCTTTCAAAGCCATTTATTGTCGCGTCCGACGTATATCTTCTTTCATTTTACATTAAGATTACTATCAGTTTTGCTTCCTGCAACTATGTCGGTAACTATTCGAAGTAACAAAGATGAAACTTAGAAATAATACCTTGAGAGTGAGATATGAGTAATGAGACATTCTACATTTAATCGTTTGGTTTTTACAGGCTGGCGAATTCGAAAGTGAATCATTCTCAATATGATGCGTACGTTTAATACTATTTATTATATTGCTGTACTTTGTGTATCCGATGCGCCGCTAAACTACAATGTATGCATCCTTATATTCTATAAATAGCATTATGTAAGAAATAAGAGTAATTATGTCATGCTAAATCATTATCATAGCCTTGTTATTGTCATGAAGCGGTTTAAATTTCAGATGTATTTTAATATGATATTATTTTTTAAATAGAAAACTTTAATTCTATTAATTCTAGAAAGGTTGGTGCTTTTTTATCTCATTAATATAAATCGTACGTTAAAACTTTATATATATTGTGTGGGCGCTTGCTAAATATACTGTAAGCGTCAAATTTAACCCCTCAAAACAGTTTTATTCAAAAAATTTTGCTTTTTTCATACACTATTTGGTTTTATTGGTGTGATGGTTATACAGTTATTTAATTGGAATTACTGCGCAATTTAAAATGTTTAACCGCCGGCAATACAGTTGTTCCTGTTCGTAAAATTTTTAAATATTCGTTTTGGTTCGTAAAATATCGATAGAAATGGATTCTAATAAACGTAAAATATGGGTTTAACGTCAAAAGTGCAAGATATTTTTGTAGGAGACTATTAGACGATTGCATATGAAAATTCTAAAAAATTTCTATTGAGTCGTTTACAAGCTATAATGTTTTTTAGTATAGGGGTTACTGCCACCCCGAAGACTGGCTTTCGCGCGCCGCACCGTTGGTGGTGTTTATTTTTGTATTAAACTTGCATGTGAAAATTTTTTATCTGGCCCTTTATGAGGTACGATTTAGTTTGTTTAGGGATTGCTGCGAGCCCAAATACTGGCTTTGGCACACCATTGCTGGTGATATTTTTGTTATAGATTATTAAACATTTCATGAAAAAATTTTGGAAATTTTCTAAAGAGTTGTTTACCAGCTAAATCTTTTTTAGCATAATGGTTGCTGCCACCTCCACGGCTGTGTTTGGTGCACTATGGTTGGTGGATATTTGTGTAATAGGGTGCCCCAAAAGTAATGGTCTAAATTGAAGAGTTTGATAGCCGAGATTAAAACCTATTTAAATAACCATATATGTTGTTATCCAATTGTTGATGGTTTCAAAGTTATAACAACTTTTGCGTTTTGTGTCAAAATCGTGCATAACTTCGACTATTAATTTGCAATAATAGAAATACTGACCTTTTGAAGGTAGTTCGTTTTCTTTTGTATGCGTGAATGTTGTGTGTTTAATAAATGAGGACTTCCTCAAACATTTACTTATTATCGCAAGAGAAAATCTTAATTTTTCCATAATTTTGGTTCTATGAAAAATTGTGCGTGCTTTTCAAACTAAAATTACTCAAAAAAAGTATTACCATCGGAAAGTGCACACCTATCCAAAAAACTTCATTAATCTAATAACTGGTAGGTCTAACATTAAATGCATAGAAAATTTTGGGGTAATTTGTAGGTACAATCCCAAGAACAGCACTTTTGTTAAAGAATTCGTAAGTAATAGCCAACTTTATTTTTTGTAAAATATGAACTCAAAATAATTAAATGTATTTAAAATTCGTTTACAACAAATGTTCGAATGTCCTGCCACCAGTTCTTATACAGAACACCTTGCATGTGATTTTCCAATGCTCTATTCAAAGGTACTACATTGGCCAGGAAGCAAGTTTTTTTACCTGTAAAATTTGGAATTTTGCCGAACCCTTGCTGTTCCAAGCAAGGTAGGGACCTTTAACATGCATGACAACACTCACACATGGGACCTCCATTTTACCTCGCATCCGAACGAGGGTGTATTTTTGTGAAAAATGCTTGCCTAACATTTTTCAAGCGGACGGTGTCTGGATTCGAACCCGGGACCTTGGGCATAGTAGTCACACACATATCACTATGCTACGTAGCCGCCACCATACAGAACTACCACTGGATCAGCCGATAGTTTAAGACAACTAGTATTAGAGTTTGTAGCGATCAAAACACCACCACCACCCCGTTGGCATTGTAAAGCTTGGTAATTACGGTCCATGCGATAACTATTGTAATCATTAGGAAACACTTCACTACTAGATATTCCACTAGATAACCAGGTTTCACTAAAAATAATACGGTCATAATCAGCCGAAATAATTTCAAATAATGTAGATCTAGTTTTAATACGCAGCCCCCTTACATTTTGGTAGTAGATGGATATACCCTGCTCCAATGAGGCTGGTTTCTTTACCTTATCATTAAGTTGCATTGACTGCTGTCTGTTGTCTTCCAAAAATATAAGGTCTAACCTAGGTTCCAACCGGTCAATTGTTAGGATTCTCAAGTATATTTTTATCATCAAAATTCACTCCTACACGAAAGCATGCATATACACCTTTTGTGGCCAAAGGTTCACATGTAAAGTCTTTATTAGGTAAACCATTTTATAATTTAAACGTTTGGTTTTCGTGGTTCGGATAGCTACCTAGATGATACTATATAGATATTCTGACACCTTTTCAACAAAATTTTGCTAGTGTATTTTAATTGTTACTTGAATAGATTTATATATTTAAAATTGCTTTGTTGCAGATATAGAAAACTGGCACTAAAATGGCACCCTGACAAAAATCCAAATAATATGGATGAAGCAAACAAAAAGTTTAAGGAGATATCTGAAGCATATGAAGTTTTATCTGATGGTGAGTAATTTTACTTTTTGTAATTTTCAAACAGCTTTTCTTTCTTCTATATACAAACTTGTGTTATTTTACTTTTGTGTAGACACAAAACGCAAAATCTACGACACTAGATATTATCAGAGGATGGCCAGCAATAAATCATCTCGTACTTTTCGCAGTTATTTTGACAATCATACACCTTTTCAACGATTTTTTGGTAGATACTTTATTAATAGTGTTGTGTTTCTTTTTACTAACTCCTTTATACTTTTAAGTTTGTCTTTATCTACTTAGTTTTAAAAAAAGTAGAAATATTGTTTCTCTATTTCTCACGCATATAAAATTTCCATTTGTCCTTATGGGGGATCAGTAATGTTTAAACCATTAGTATTGTTATACACCTGGATGCATTCATATCTGACAGTTGTTATAATTATTTTTTGCTAAATAATGCACATTTATTGAATACATAATTTGGTTAGATAAACTAATAGTTATCAGTTACTAACAAATTATCTGCAATTAAAAAAAAAGTTTTGGAATTCACAGCAGTCATTTTTCCGTGATTTTTTGTTAATTTTTGTGAGGCTATTTAACTTGGAGTAATTGACTGACGTTACAGCAGAAATTAGAGTGACCGTGGATTTTCAAAAGCTATAGTTTACATTACACTGTATAGGAACTAGAATTAGAACAACATTAAAAAGGTTGCCACCAAATTCCTATACTTATAAAAGAAAAACAAGATGTACTCTGAGGAAAAAATTGGAAACCCTCAGAGAAAAATATTGCATTCGCTGTGCGAACACAGTTATCAAAAAGGTGCATGCAGCACTTGTAATAAAACGCTATAGCAAAGAAAGGACATGAGGTGTGCTCTTACTACCTTACTATTTCAAAGCAAGCACTTTAACCATTAGACCATAGAATTGATCAATGATCAACAGTCAAAATGCATAAATTTTAAATTATTTTAGATATTAACTTATTTTTCTCAGTTTAATTATTACCTAAACTCTTAAGTTAAAAGTTTGGAATAAAACCTACACTTTGAGTTTCAGTATCAGATTTTCACCATAAGTTTGGAAAGGATACTAGCTCGAATATTTTTTTAAAACCTATTTATAAGATGAAAGAAGTTAATTTTTCTGAAACCTAATAAAATGCAGAAATAAATAAGTATTTATTAACAAACAGTAATATATATGAATTACTAATAATGACCTCTTTTAGAAAATTAAATATATATATATATATATATATATATAATATATATATATATATATATATTGCCACGGTAAAAATTCGATATCTAATCGATATAATGGGTTCCTTAACGTTACGATGACAAATAGTGCTCCGTAATAGCTCAGAAAAGACTCATCGGGACGGTGGGTAAAGGATCGCATTCAGGGACCATAAGGAACCACTAGAAAGGTCCAATAAGTCAAAACTAACTATTTTATTAATGGGCGCCAGGAACAGGAGCAAGCAGAATCAACGAGAAATGTTCCACTATTCTCGGGCGAAACCCAAGGTAACTCACTATATCAATAAATTAACAGGGCACAGAATTAAACCTGAATTTATTGAAGTAACTATAATGCCAAATATGAAATCAAACACATAAATATAAATTTCACTAGAACAAATAATTCTACAAATAATCGTACATACAAGATTCAAACCTAAATGATTCAAGAGAAAATTAACCAAGCTAAGTGCTCACAATAAGCAAATATATGTCTACTCCAGGTGATTGTATAAATAATATTTAACAGTAATAACGCAATGGTGTTCAGAATATCCGGCACGAGCCCATACGCAAAAATAATTCGTACTAAGTAATAATCGGGTACGCAGACTTGGTGGCCACTAAGTACGCTGTAACCGCATAACTCAAGTGAGTAATAATTTAACCAAGGGTCTAAGCTCGTGACTAGATTTACAATCACTGGAACGCATTAACGAGTTGTTAGCATTAATCATAAGAACATAGCACTTACTAAGGAAGCATTCACACATTAATACCTAAATAATTTTATCATAAATACAGATTTTACGTTAATTATCGCAACCTACCTTACAACACAGGTGTAAGTATGGTTGCATGCAAAGCAAAATAATAAGAGGGTGAATATAAGGTTTCATACACAAAAGTATTAATCCAATAATCTTAACAGAACATACACAACACACTTAAATAAGGATGTATACGACCTCAAGAAGTAATTCCAATGCACCAGTAGCAGTCAAGGATTCCAAATCCAACTTAACGGGATTACAGCAATTACAGATGGTCACACAAAACCGCTTCAGGTGTACTATTCATCCACGGATAACTCCAACAGGTTTCGATTAATATTTCGGTAGTCCAGCAGATGGAACTTATTGTATCAATAATTAGTTCTTCATCGGGAGCTTCAATACCATCTATTTCAGTAAGTTGTCGAGTCTGGGTAATCGTAATACCACCAGAACGATTACTTAAACAAATCTTCACAAATGTGCATCTACTTAAATTGGAACTGCTAAACCTAAAATATGTAATTACTCTTGGACTCGCACGCAGACGTAGACATAGACTTCGTCGTAGCCTTAGACGTAAATTTGGACGTAGGCGTAAATTTGGACTTAAATTTGGACCCTAAAATTCATGTAACACATAGAACAAGAAGAGCTACAAAGCAATTACTTACTACATAACAATGTGGGTAGAATATAACAAATATCACAAAAATGTGCTTCACTAACTGAGCGAAGGACAAACCAATAGTATTAATAAAAACGACGAGAAATCCGCCAAAGGCGTAATAATTAACTTTCTTACTCACAAACACCAGAAAGATTAATTTTATCCAAGGTAGTAAGCTAGAATCCGCTAAAATAAGCGATATAAATTTTGCTAACGCACCAAGTTCTTCGTTTCGATTCGAAGGCTGGATCAAGAAGGAAGAGCCACCACATGGACTCGTTATCACCCTTAGGTGAGATAACATTTTTCCACAATTAAACCACTTTTTATGAACAAAAGCAAATTAATGTGCCTCACATTAATACAGTAATACAATAACAACTTGACAAATGTCAGTTCAGTGAAATATCTAACCAAAGGAGAGATTCAAAGGCTTCTAACCATAACAGAATACTTAACCACAGAGCATTATGTTAAAAGATACTAAAAGTTGCAATGAGTTATAAAACTTAGAACGTTCCAATATATATATATATATATATATATATATATATATATATATATATTGCTGTAATTGTGGGGTTAATTTAGGGGTAGGTTAAGTCATAGGGGTCGTAGAATAAACAAAAGAAACTCACTAGTAACAAAAGCACATAATTACAGATATTAGAAGAGTAAATAGGTCATTATAAATATTATTAGTTGAGAGCACACTGTATATAGCAGTACAAGCGATTGAACGCATATCCAAGAGTAGCTACGAGCAAAGATAAGAATTTAAAAATGTAACGCAACGCATCGAAATTAAATCAATGGAAAACCTGTATGAATTGGCTAGATAAATGTTCAAAAAGTGCATTAATATATCATCATAAATGCAGGCAGAAATTATGCATTATTTGAAAAGCGTACGTGATATAAAAGTATCACATTTGTTCAAAAATTCAATTTAACCAGGAAATAAACAAACACCAAATTTATTCCATTCAGATTAGTATCAAGCCAACAACAATAGTACGTGATTTGCTGAACGAAGATTTCTGGGATTTCTGAATTAAATGTGAGGTATAATAATGAATTACGTGACAAATTGAGCATCGCTTCATGCAATTGAACTACACAATTGGTAAAGTTTCCCAAAATAACAAGAGATAAGACATTTAGTATCACCCAGCACGTGGAGTCAACGAATCGCAAACAAAAGGGGCCGGTCCTATAAATATGATGACAATTGGACGAGTTAGTATACTTTTGAAACTGGGCAGTCATTATGCTTGAAAGTGCTAAATATTTACATGAACAGTTAATTAAATTAAAGTGAAAAATTATTTTAAAAGAGTGTATGATTGTGCAAGCGAGCCGTACTTCTAAAGACGTAAGTAGATCAGATTTAGTGAAATTATACCATTTCTAATAAATAAAACAGGACTCTAAATAACGATCCTAATAAAGATCTTGTTACCACTCCTGTTAAAACTTTTAATAACGATCAATTACGATCTTAAATACAATTTTGGATACGAGTCTGGAGAATACTGCCTGTTAAAGCAATTTGATAATCTCTGAAAATGGTAAATATTCTATTACGGAAATGAAAAACCTTTCATTGGAATAAACTCGCCAATAACGGTTTGGATACTAATTTGGTTGGATGTCGACTTCAAATTGGACTCCGGACATTCAGACTAGACACGAAAATTCTTGGGAATGCAGAGCACCTACTGAACCCCTTCAGGTTAGATATTTTGATATGATTTATTTCTATAAACTGTTTTTATCTCAATAATAATTCAGAAATGTAAGAGCCGACAAATTGGGGTTTCTTGGATAAATTTATGAAAGGCAATAGACATCTTGAAACGTTTCGAAAGGTCTCTAAATGTAATAAAAAGCTCGTTTTGCTGGCTTCATTTTCTAAAAATCTGACATAAATAATTTAAAGAGGGAGAAGATATTTAAAAAAGTTGTAAATATTTAATCATTGTACTGTGTATTGTAGAATTGCTTTATATATAATTACATCCCAGTATTAGATATAACACTTTTGTTTGATGATACAAAACAGTCCTCACAACTTCTAAGTTTATTAGTCTGTCTACTTTTTAAATACAAAAGGTACAAATAGTGCAAAAACTTAGCACATTTTAACATAGTATCAAAGTAACATCTTCAAATACCTGAAGCGTACATTTTTAGTAACCGTACAAAACTTTTACAATACATTTTGCCTAATTTGTTTACAATTGCTTATAAATAGTAATCAATGTTCATGTTACCTAATTTAGAAGCCGTGAACTTTCGATTTTGAAAATACCAATTGTTTTTATAAGGATATAATAAAGCCCCAAACTGGTTATAACTTTAGCCGGCCATAAAGAAAAGGACATGAGTCGGTCAAGAACGATTTGCCGGAATTATTGTATTAGAAGAAGAAACGGAAGAAAGGCGAAGGTCGCCTTAACACAGTCGAAGATTGAGGGTCCAATCAAAACAAAACCAATAAACCTACAGCCTGACGGTAAAGTGTAGAAATACATAACAAAATAAAGAACCAGACAACAATTAAGATGTAAGTAACATCATCATCATCATTAAGTCTTCAGTCCTAGAACTGGTTAGACGCGTACCATCATTGTTCCCTATTCTGAACTAACCTACAGATTTCCCTGAAATATGCACAGTTTGCATCTATAACTGTCTGATCTAGGTCTACATCTACCTCTTTTTTCCTATCTCTGCTTGTAATATATCACATACTATTCCCCAAAAATGCCTTAGAACGTATTCCGCCCTACTATTTCTTTTTTCCTCAGATATCCTTGTTCCCCTACTATTTCTGTAACTTATTTGTTATTATCTTTGTCTGTCCATGCTATCGTCCTCATACATCTGAAGCACATGATTTCAAAAGGCTGCTACCGTTTTTCTGTCTGCGTTTCAGAGTTCCCGTATTTCATAGGCATACTGTGCTGTGCTCCACACATATGCTTTCAACAATTTTCTTCTTATTCTGTTTGTTGTCTTTCGTCATAGGCGATGTTCTTTCTTGTTAGATGCAGTTCGATCACTTTCTATTGTTTTACAGTTATATGCCCTATTTCTCCGACCTTCAATGGTTGTGAAGGGAGGTAAGCAGTCTGTGACTGCCAAGTTCTCCCAACACTTAACCATTTGGCGATTTAATATATTTCCAATTTATCTTTTCGCACAGTCAACATTAGTTGCAGGTATTTCGCAGCCATTAGGTTTTCCGTCTCAAAACTGGTTGGACACGTACCTGCACTTATTTATATTCTGAGCTAGCCTACATAGTTCCCTGAAATTCTCACACAGCATGTGTATTCAGGTTACTCTTCTTTGGGAATTAAACCACTCATAGTTTTTAAAATCAACTTTATTTACGTTTCGATCCATGACCTAGGATCGTTGTCAAAATAATAATAAAAACTTCAAGTTTGACATTTATGACATAAATTGAAGGTGACTTTGATTTATTGATGTTTGAAATATTTGGTTTGAGTACGCAAAGCAAAAATTTTTAAAGTTTAAAAGAATGATTGCCTTCAATTTGTGTTGCGACCTGGGATCGACTTTCTTTAGGTAGCCAATACGCTTAACGTGAAATCAGCTGATTAATTTTTATTGGTAAATTTTATATAAATTCAATAACTTGGAATTGGAAAACATTTTTTAACATGTTTCTATTTATACAATTGAGAGGATAGTTATTAAAGAAGTGTGCGATTGCATTATTGACAGGCTTAAGTAGTCGTTTTTTTATATTTATTTTGAGGGGGAAAATTCATTATGATTTAAGTTACCTCTTTGGTAGATTTTAACATGGTTCTGAGGCGACTCTATGGCGGGTTTACACTTGTCAGATACCAATGTTGTTCTATGAAGATTGTATATGGATCTGAGGCGACCCTATGGCGGGTTTACACTTGTCAGATACCAATACTGTTCAACGGAGATTGTATATGGTTTTGAGGTAACCTTATTGTGGATTTATACTTGTCAGATACCAATGCTGTTTTACAAGGATTGTTAATATGCTTATTTTTATGTAATTAGTTATTTTATGTATAAATAGAAATCATGTATGTAGGCTGTATTTCATGTTAATATTGCAAGGAAAACCCCGGAAAACTTGCAATGCTACCTAGCTATTGTGGGCATTTGATTTTCATTTGTTATTTCTTTTAGTAATGGAATCCATTGTTTACCGAAAGTCACGGATTCGTTTGCAACTCAGTTATTTTTATGTAGGGTTATATAAGCAGCTACTTTGATTTTGCGTTTTTGGTGTTTTTTTTTCTTTTCAGGGAGTATGTGTATTCAGCTCGTTCCCTTTCTATTGTTTTCTAATTTTATACCCTATTTTACCGAGATTCAGTGAAGGAGGTTAAGCAACCTGCGGCTACCAAGATCCCCCAACACTCAGACCTTTGCCGAAATAATGGTTTTCCAGTAAATCCTTTCACACACTTAACATTATTCGAGAATATTGCCCAACCAATTCTTGTAGTTACTTATAATAATCATCATGTTTAAGCACAGTTATCTTTTCGTCATTAGTTTATCCATCTTGGGATTGGTTGGATGCGTACCTCCATTGATTTCTATTCTGGGCTAGCCTACACATCTCCCTGAAACCTCTACAGCCTACATCTTTTACTATCTGTGTGCAGTAGTCTAATCTAGGTCTGCCTCTTCTTCTCTTTTTTCCTATCTCTGCTTTTAAAATATTCCGCACTATTCCCTCATGCCGTAGTATGTGGCCTATCATCCTATCTCTCCTATTTTTTACCGTTTTCCACATATTTCTTTCTTCCCCTACCATTTTTAGTACTTCTTCGTTCTTAACTTTGTCTGTCCATGATATCTTCATCATACGCCTGTAACACCACATTTCAAAGGCTTCTACCTTTTTCTTGTCCGCTTCTCCTACTGTCCAGGCTTCACAGCCGTACAGTGCTGTGCTCACACATATGTTTTAAGCAATCTTTTCCTTGTTTCTATGTTTGTGGTCTTTGAGCACAGTAGTTGCTTTTCTTGTTAAATGTAGCACGACCTTGTGCTAATCTTTGTTTTATATCTTTTGTGCTTTTCCCATCTTGCGTTATTTGGCTTCCTAGGTAGCAGAAATCCTTAACCTCTTGTAAGTTCGTGTTAAATGCTTGTATTCTTGTTTTTGATTTATTTTCCCCACCTTTGCAAACTAGAACTTTAGTTTTAGTTTTGTTAATTTTCATACCGGATCTCTCTGTTAGAACCGTTTCCATTTCATTAAGAGCAGCTTCTAACTCTTCCTTGCTAGACGCTAATACCACTATATCATCTGCAAATCTAAGCATATCAATTTTTTGTCCCTGCATAGTAATTCCAAATGTCTTCCTGCATTTGACAGTATTCATTGCCTCTTCTATGTACAAGTTAAAAATCAATGGGGATAGGGCACATCCCTGTCTCACCCCTTTCCTAATGTTTACTTCTCTACGTTCCTGCTCTAATTCTATTACTGCTGTTTGCTATTTGTATAAGCTATGTACTATTCGTCTATCCCTATAACTCATTCCAATCTTTTTGAGTATTTCAAACATTTTTTTCCAATTTAAATTGTCGAATGCTTTTTCCAGATTTACAAACCCTATATACATGCTTTCCCCTTTTTCTATTGTTTTCTCCATTATCACTCTCAGCGCTAAAATAGCCTCCCGTGTTCCCCTGTTTCGCCTAAACCCAAATTGGTCTTCTCTTAGTATTTCTTCAGCTCGTTTTTCCATTCGTCTTTGCACAATTCTAGTTAATATTTTTGACACGTGTGCTGTCAAACTTATTGTTCGAAAATTTTCACATCTATCCGTGCCTTTCTTTTTTGGTATAGTTACTATGATGCTACGTTTGAAATCTTTGGGTATCTCGCCTGTCTCATACATATAGCTTACAAGTTGGAAGAGACGTTCTGTTACTGCTTGTCCAGCGGCTTTTAGAGTTTCTGCTTGCACTTTATCTGTACCCGGTGCCTTACCATTTTTCAGACTCTTTAATGCTAATTCAAACTCGTCTCGAAGTATAGGATATCTCAAGTCATCATTTTCAATGTCTGATTCCTGTTCTAATGCAGTTAGTTCCTCTCCTGCATATAAATTCCCTATATATTCTTCCATCTACTCACTTTCTGTACGTTTTCTATAATGACGTTTCCTTGTGCGTCCCTTATATTTTTGCTATACGGTTTTATATCCCTAAAATTCATTCTAATTAATTTGTATGCTTCGTCTGTCTTTCCTATTTCCATCTTAGTTTGTACTTCTTTGCACTTTTCATCAATCCACTGTTCTTTAGCTTTCCTGCATTTTCGAATAATTTTCCATTTTATGGCTTTGTTTCTCTGTTTCCTGTTTCGTCTGATTTATTTTTGTATTTTCGTCTTTCTTCTATTAAATTCACGATATCCTTTGTTATCCATGGTTTCTTATTTTCTTTTTGTGTATACCCCAAAATATCTCTGGCCACCATGTCTAGGCTGGATTTAATGTTATTCCATTCTGTTTCTACTTCCTTAGTTTCAGATATTTTCCGATATCATTCAGCAATTCATTTGACTTTTTTTCGAATCTTTCTTGAATATCTTTATCTTTTAGTTTCTCTAAGTCCAAGTGCCTTTTTCCGTCCCTTTTTTTCAGATTTTTAAATTTAAGTGCGGCCTTCATAATTACGATGTTGTGGTCAGTATCTATATCTGCTTCTGGGTAGCTTCTACAGTCTTTTACTTGATTCCTAAACCGTCCTTTAACAAGAATGTAATCTATTTGATATCGTCCTATATCTCCTGGCATCTTCCACGTATATCGTCTTCTAGCTTGATGTTGAAATAATGTGTTTGTGATGATTATATTGTTCTTGTCGCAATATTCTACCAGCCTATTTCCCCTGTCATTTCTCGTGCCTAAACCAAATAAACCTACTACCGCTCCTTCCCTACCCTCACCTACTACAGCATTAATATCCCCCGTAATTATTAAATTTTCATGTCCTTTTACGTATCTTAATATGTCTTCGATATCTTTGTACCTCTTCGTCACTGTAGCTAGAGGTGGGCATGTATACTTGTATTATTACTGTGTTTACCGGTTTAGATTCTAATCTAACCATGAGTGCTCTTTCGTTCTTTTGTAAGTAATTTTCTACACAGTATCCTATCTTTTTCCGCATAACTACCCCCACACCCAAATTTCCGTCCTCTGCTCCTGTATGAATTACCCTGAAGTCTCCACTCCAAAATTCCCCCGCCTCTGGCCACCGAACTTCGCTGATCCCTACTATGTCTAGTGATAACCTATTCATTTCGATTTTTAGGTTCTCTAGCTTACCTACTTGCTTCATACTTCTAACATTCCACGCTCCGACTGCAGAATGTTCCCGACTCTTATTTTTAACTTTCCGATCGCATCCTCCAGTAGTCCTCCCGGAGATCCGAATGGGGACTATTTTAACTCCGGAATACCATCATGTTTGTTACAATTTAAGTACGCTGTGTAGTTGGGAGATAATGTGGTGGTTTTCCGTTGCCTTCCACATTGCGGTAGTGTGTCTTAGACTGCCATACCGACCCCTATGGTCTCTGCCAATCTAAGTACCGAAAGAGCCGCTGCCCTCTTTCGGGGACCTGTCTTAGTCTGGTTCCTCACTAACGATCCTACTACTTTGGTTGGACCTGTAGTTTGGTTCTTTAGCTCATTAGAACACGCAAGCCATTTCACCTGTTCTAGTAATTTAGAACTTCGTCAAGGTGCAGGTCCATTCGAAATGGATATATAAGTAACATACAAATAAAAAAAATATTACTATCCACATACATATACATACATATACAAGGTTGGACACTACACGTGTTCAGCAAAACTTGACAATAAGTTGAATAATAATATTTTTTGTTGTTATTACCAAAATGTGAGAGGCTTAAGATCTAAAGTTACAGAGCTGCGTCTAAATGTTCTTTCCAACAATTATGATATAATTGTGTTTACGGAAACTTGGCTTCATACGGGCATACTGTCTACTGAACTGTTTCCTAATAATTTAGTGTTTATAGATGAGATAGAAAATATGATATGCTTAAGTGCCAATCGTGGTGGTGACACATTAATTGCAGTGCATAGTAAATTGATATCTCGAGAAATTCCCAACAGTCAACATATTAATTTTGAAGACCTGTGAATCAGTGTTACTATACATAATGTTACATATATAATTGGGTCAGTGTACTTTCCTCCAAAGTGTTCAATAGAACATAGGAAGGTATTTGTCGATACGTGTATCTCGTTAAGAAACAAATACTTGCATGCAAAATTTTTAATTCTTGGCGATTTTAATCTTCCTGAAGTATGTTGGTATACAGATGAGGAGGGCCAGATCATGCCAACAAACAGGTTCTCTGATGAAGCAGAAATCATTTTAAATAATCTATTCTTTCTTGAACTTCAGCAATTAAACCTGATTACGAACAAAAATGGAAAAATCCTTGATCTTATTTTTTCTGACGATTTATTGGATTATTCAGTCAAGAAACCCAACAATGTTTTAATAAAAGAAGATGAACATCATCCCAGTTTAGAACTTTCTTTTAGCATTTCCAGTATTCCAAGAATCAAAGTATCTGATTGTTCACTTAATTTTTGCTTTACCAGAGCTAATTTCGGATTACTTAATGCTCACCTTGAAAATATGAACTGGTCTTTCTTAACTGATAGGACCGAGCCGCTAGATGTATTTATAAAAAATTCTATAAACTACTATTTGATGCATTTGAATTATTTGTTTCAAAAAGAAAAATTAGGAGTAATAAATTTCCAAAATGGTATTCTTATGATCTTAGAAAGCTTATAGCTCACAAAATAACTCATTTCGCAAATATAAGAAAACTAGATCTTGTGAAGATTACAATAATTTTTCTCAGTTACGCAGAGAATGTAAAGCATCTATTGACTTATGCTATATGTTATCTGTTACTAACACTGAACATATTATACTTACTAATATTAAACATTTCTGGTCATACATAAATTCATTAAAAAATGACAATGCTATCCCAAATAACATGTATCTGTATGGTAAACAATATGATACATTAGAAGATATTACAAATGCATTTGCGGAGCACTTCAAAGCTTCATATTCTACCCATGACATCTTAAATATGGAAGCTCCTAATAATATCAAATTTTTCTCAACTCTAGCAAATCATGTATTTACTGATGAAGAAATATCTCGGAAAGCACAATCTTTAGATTCCAGTAAAAAGGCTGGTCCTGATGGTATTCCACCCATCGTTTTTAAACAGTGCTCTGCTTTAATAGAACCGTTAAGATTGATATTCCAGAACTCCTTTGATCAAGGAATTTTTCCTCAAATTTGGAAAATATCCATGATAGTTCCTATATTCAAGTCAGGACACAAATCAGATAAATTATAGAGGCATTTCCTTAATGTCATGCATTGCTAAGATATTCAAATCGATTATTACTGATGAATTATTTATCGCTTATAAGAACTACATAATACCGGAACAGCATGGCTTCTTCAGGGGTCGCTCTACTGCAACAAATTTAGGTGTCTTTCACCAGTTTCTAACTACAACCTTGGAATTGGGCATGCTGATAGATGTTATATATTTTGACATCTCGAAGGCTTTTGATAGTGTGTGTTTTGCTCTTTTGAGATTGAAACTTGATATCATAGGAATCCATGGAACCTATCTCAAATGGATTGATTCTTATTTAAATAATAGACAACAATATGTTGTACTTAGAGGTGCAAAGTCTGCTACATTCAGCGTCACTTCGGGAGTACCTCAAGGGTCCCATTTTGGACCAGTATTATTTACACTATTTATCAACGATATGACCACTTCTCTCTCATCTTCTATTTGCTTATTGTATGCAGATGACGTAAAGCTTTTTAGTGCTATAACGTGCATCGATGATTGCATCAACCTACAACAGGATATCAATAACTTTTCTTCATGGTGTGCACAAAATTTTTTAAACATCAACTTTAGTAAATGTAAGCTAATACACTTTTATAAATGCCAAACTCCCATCAATTCGTCATATGTTATCAACGAATCTCAGTTGCAATGTGTTGAATCAATAAGTGACTTGGGTGTAATTTTTGACAATCGTTTGTTTTTCACGGAACATGTTGATAACATTTGTTTAAAAGCTTATAGAATGTTGGGTTTTATAAAGCATCATACATTACATATGAATGACACTAAAGCCAAAACTATGCTTTATTGTAGCTTTGTACGTAGCATTCTTGAGTATAACAGCATTATTTGGTTTCCTACTCACAGATATGCAATTTTCAAACTAGAAAATGTTCAAGCTAAATTTGTAAAATACTTGTTATTCAAATTCCGCATTCCACATGCTAATATTGCAAGAGATGTTAGGCTCCAAATGGTGGGACTTCTACCTCTTGAATGCAGACGTTTGGTATCTTCGGCAGTTTTTATATATAAGGTAGTGCATACTTATATTGATTGTGCGAGTTTATTGGCAAGGATTACGCTAAGAGTTGCATCTAGAGAAACCCGATGCGACACCTTGTTTCACATTAGTCATCATTGTACTAATTATGGCACCAAGGCATTTATTGACAGATTATTAAAATGTTACAATTGTTATTTTAATGAATATGATGTGTTTCACAATAGCATTAGTACTTTTAAATCTCATAATTTTTAAATGACAAACAACAGAGTTGACTGTTGTTTGATTTACTAATATGTTCTATGTACCATTTGGAGTTACTCTGTAGTGTACTTAATAAATAAATAAATAAATAAAATAAATATAAACTACTCGCTAGCATCTGAACGAGCGTAACTGATTGTCTCATTGTGTGCCATTCTTCGGCACTACCGGCGTCATCACTACTGTAGCATGCTTGCCAGTTAACGCACATCAATATTGTTCTACCTTTTCGGAGCTTACGAACTGGACTGTATATGTCCAAACTCACCACAATTCTAGCATCTGGTATGACCTGCAGAATATTTAAGACCTCGCCTCATAACGCAACAATTAACGCGGTTGCCCTTTTACTATCGTTTCAGCATTAGTTCTCGCGACAGCCTCGAACTGTTTAAGATTTGCCTGTAACGATGACTTCCTATCAAATGTGGATGGTTTTATTCTGAACCTCGGCGTCAGTTTGTGTTCTCCGACATTCTTAGATTCTGGGACCTGCCGTTGTATCACCAGCACTGTTCTCTGGTGCTTGTACTTTTTTCTGTGAGGTTTGCAGCATTTTCCTGTAATTTCTCTTCTTATTTCGCTGCCAGGCTTGTAGAGTTTTGGTCTTGTTTCTTTAGATGTTTGTGCAATTTTTCGAAATTTTTAGCCAAGCTGTTCGGTAACATTTGACTTAAACTCCTTCAAGAAAGACAGGATTTCGCTATCCGATTTCTGTTAACTATGAGTTTTGGCATGCAAATAGAAATCGTTTTAAAGTTATTATACAACTAAAATTCCACCAGTTGACACAAATGTAACGAAAACTCTATTTGCCATAACAGTTCTTTATTCTCAAGCTGATTATACGATCCTCTTCAACACTCGCAGCTGCAGTAAAATTTGTAAAAGCTGGTACGATAATTTACATTGGCGTAGTCGCTAGCAATACAAGTTTTATCCTCAAAAAATTACGATGATATTTTCTTAAGTAACTTAATCTCGCAACGTTATAATTGATTTATGTAATCACTACAGTAATGTATATGAACAAAAGTTCTTAATCCGTTGATAAAAGACGAATTTGTTTATTCTTATTAAATTCACAGTTGTTTTATTTTGTGGTGCATTCTTAAATTTGCTTAAAATCGATTTATCTCAAAAACAATCAGATAGGGATATGTGCATTTTCAGAAACATACATTGTTTTTTAATTTGCAATTTAAATATGCATAAATAATATGCATAAAAAAAATACCAAGTTTGATAGAACACATATTTTTTCAAAGATATATCACTAATCATTCTGCATATTATTATTATTATTATTATTATTATTATTATTATTATTATTTATATTATTATATTTCCAATTAAATAACAATATTTACGAAGAAATCATTAATGAAAAACTACATTATAAGACCCGGAGCAAAAAACACTGTTTGGGTCGTACAATACAACATTAGAAAGTAAGAGTTTTAGGTTTAAGAAGTAATGTACAATATACACTAACTAATACATTATAGTGATACATCAGAAAAGACCATAATGGATTCATCATAGTTAAAAGACACACAAACAAGAATTTATAAATTATGGCTGAAAAAAAAAATATATGTGCAAACTGTAATTTAGCAGAGATTAAGTACTACACTTAAAATATTTGTTGTAAATCAAACTCTTTAACTGTTGTTTAAAAGCATTGATTTTTTTGCAATCCCTTAAGTCATTAGGAAGTTTGTTGTAGTGGCATAGACCTTGGAATAGTATACCCCTTTGTCCAAAAGTTGTTCTCATTGCATTAGTTCGTAGGGCTGTACCCTGTCTAGTGTTGTGACTATGTATATCCTTGGTAGAAGTATAACTGATATTTGAGTGAATATTTAATAATTGACAATTATGTACAAAAGTACAGACTTGAAAAATATATATAGATTGAATGTTCATTATAGCATTGTTGTTATACAAATCTGAAGTTGGATAAAGCATAGGTAAACCAAAAATCTTCTTTAGAGCCCTATTTTGTAATACCATAAGTGGTGGTAGATGATTGATATAAGTATTGCCCCATATTAATGTAAGGTATGATAGGTGGGAATGAACCAAACTAAAGTATACCTACTTACGCTGATTTATATTTAGATATTCCGAAACCCTTGCTAGTATTTATTCCTACTACTGGTGCAATTTTTTTACAGATATTAGAAATATGTATGCTCCAGGAAAGTTTATTATCAATCGTTAATCCAAGTGATTTTATAACATTTTCTTTCCTAAATTGAAATTGACCAAAGTTGAGTGATAAGCTATTCCAAATTTCCCTATTAGATATAATCATATAACTACATTTACGTATGTTTAGTGATAGTTTATGAAAACATAACCAGCTGTAGATTAAGTTTAAGTCTTGTTTTATACATGTCTGTAAATAGTAAGAATCTCTTCCTGAATATAATAAACACATCATCCGCATATAAATAAAGATTTGCTGTAATAGGTAATTTTGAAATAGCATTTATATATATTAAAAACAAGGTATGACCTAAAATAGAGCCCTGAAGCACTCCACAAGTAATATTTTCGGATGCACTTAGATCATTGTTGAGAACTACTTGTTGCATTCTTTCTGTTAGATAATCTATAAGTCATGCCATTGCTGATTTCTTTACTCCTTGTTCATCAAGTATCGAAATTAGAATATCATGATTGACAGAATCGAAGGCTTTTTGTAGATCTAAAGAAATAAGTACACAAGTTTTCTCTCTATCCATGTTATTATAAATACTAGTGATTAGGTCAGTAGCAGCCGAAACAGTGCCAGAGCCTTGTGTGAAACCATACTGCTGACGAAATAAGACATTCGACGAGTTGAGAAATTGAATAAGCGGGCTGTTCACACATGCTTCAACTATCTTAGAAATAACTGGAAGAACTGATATTGGTCTGTAATTGCAAGGTAACGCTTTATCACCATCTTTAAAAAGAGGCACAACCTTAGCCTTTTTCAAAGAGTTTGGAATACGGCCAGTGCTAAACGTTAGATTAACAAGCTTACATAAGAGAGGTGCCAATACAGTCTTAAATTCTTTTACAATAGGTATACCAAGGTTGTCGTTTTATAATGAACTGGTACTGTTCTACTATTTACCTGAAGCATTCAAGGATTTAGGTGACTCATCCGACATACCACGATAGCCAGCCAAAATAGTTAAAATAGGATTTGGAATTTCCAGATCAAGGACAGATGAGTGTGGTTCGGAGGATCAAACGACAGCTGACGACTCGGACTTAGTATGGGTTATGGATATACCCAAAATACAAAATCCGGGAGCTGGGCTAAAAACATTAAACATTTCCATTAGGGAAGCAATAAAAATATTAGTCATTTACTAGTGACACAGAAAACTAAAAGGAAAACTAAAGTAATTTAGCTAGAGTAAATTTTAAGATTAAGTTCTTGAAAATATAGTAAATAGAAAAATATTGATAACAGTTCAAACTTTAAAATAGTGAGATTATACAGTTGAAATAAAGGCGCTAAAAATGCAAATGCTTTAACGTGCACTAGGCTGAGGAAACATATGGCAACTCTTGCTCAAATTTTTAACATATTTGAACATGACCTTGAGCTATTAATTGGCCACATTTATGGGACACAATTGATATTCACAGGCAATTTTACCGTTTGCCTGGCGATATAAATTAAACGGCTAAGCTATCAAAATTACTTATGTTAATGGAAGATGGAAAAGCTACGCAATTTAAAGAAATTAACTTTTGACTCTGAGAACAAACCAATCATAACAGAAAATCACATTAAATCATGATGAAATTGACATCACTTTATTTAATGGATATAGAAGTGAGCTTAAACGACTCTCCTAGGATAGAATATGAAAATGAAACAAATATTGTTTCTTCCAAGTTATGAATCATGATTTATTAATACCAAAAAGCATAAGTTGTTTAAATTATATTCTGCCTTATGAGACTACGTTTCGGAATTTACTTCCAGAGATCGAGAATAGGATAAATTAATATTTCTTTCGGAACATTTAAAAAATAGAGATACCTTACACATTACTAAAACGGTTGGTTGCAGGGGAATGAAATACACGTAACTTAAGCCATAAACGACACTAATAAAATAACAAAAATGTTGCTTTATAATATAAAAGCACCGTCTAATTTACTGCATGTCGCCTGTTGTGTGTTATATTAACTTATTTATGCTGCGGGTAATTACTGCCGGACTCTGCGCAACAACAAACGGTGCTTAGAGGAACTGGAACGATATTTGTATTTGACGAGATGTTGCCACATCTATTTATCTTGGCAGGAATACACGAGAAACATTTTCACGTTACTATTTAAATAAAACTCAAAAGAAAATCATTTGAAGTGTAGTTTCGAAGTTCTTAAGGAATCAAAAATATCCATAAATTATCCACATAATGATAGGGCTAGAAAATTATCCACGATGCTTTCTAATTATCCTCAAATTGGATAATTATCCGCAAATTGGCAACACAGATTATTAACTTATTCATGCTGCGGGGAATTACTGCCGGACTCCGTGCAACAAACAGTGCTTAAAGGAACTGGAGTGATATTTGTATTTGACTGGATGTTGCCACATCTATTTATCTTGGCAGGAATATACGAGAAAAATTTTCGCATTACTATTTAAATAAAACTTCAAAAAAAATCAATTGAAGTGTAGCTTCGAAGTTCTTAGGGAATCAAAAATATCCATAAATTATTCGCATAATGATAGGGTTAGAAAATTATCCACGATGCTTTCTAATTATTCTCAAATCGGATAATTATCCAGAATTGGTAACTCAGTTCAGAACTACTGATGTAGTAAAGTAAATTGCCTACTGCTACTATACTATTTATTAGATAACGTAACTCCAATGACATATACAACTATTGCCCTCTATTGTTAATCAATTGGTGTAATTGAGGACGGTTAGGTAGCATACTCCAAGTGGGTAAAATACAAATTTCTCATACTATGAAATGTTATTCAGTCAATGGAAATTTTTCCTGGGAAAATTCCCAAATTGGAAATATTTCTTTTGCCCATCACTAGTTACAACTGGAAATACATAATTAAATTAAAACCGGAACAACTGGATCTTGATTTTGTAATAGTATATTTTATAACATTTTTAAGCGTTATATCTAAAAAGAAAACTGATAACAAACTGCCGCGTGTATACTTTAATGATATTATGACACAACTTGTGCATCCACTTGATAATAGAATAAAGAGATATCTCTATCTAACTGCCTGGTTAGGTTTACAGTTAATAAATAGTATGCGGTGAAGAAACAACAGTCACAATTTATAATTTAAATTATGGATTTATGTATAACAAACGTGAAATACACTTTATAAAGAAAATTTTTAATAACTTATTAATAGAAAGCTTCATTGTGTTCTGGTTTATCAGTGGTCACCTTTTTAATGCTTCGTAGTAATAGAAATAACATTTATCGACAAGTTTAAAATACGAACTAATTGTACATTAAAAGGCATGATGCACAAAGAAAATATGAACAAAAGTTTTGTGTGCATAACTATTACAAATATGTTTTAAAACTGAAAGCACTGTAGTTTGTAAAGTTGCAGCATGAGTTTCTATGTTGAGGATTTGAATGTTGTGACTAGAGACCTGTATCTGGTGTTGTGTAGAAGATGATGTCCATTATTATGCTGAATGCAATGTGGCATCTAGTGGCAATGAGTAAGACAGGATTTCCATGCTTTGACAGACTGTGGCTAGTATGCAGAGATACTGACATATGGGAGGCAATCGTGGTTGGTAGAAATCATGACATGCTGGTGGCAGAATGTCTCCAGTCCTAGCATACATGTTGGCATTACGTGCTTTATGAGGCAGTCCTGGTGGATTTGGAGGTGGAGCGGATCCAAGATGTGTTATGACGAGCTCTTGTGTCCGTAGTGTAGTTAAAGAGTCGACTTCATTAATTTTATCTAGTTTGATTTGGTGATCATAACAAGGTATTCAGAAAGAAAACTCTTAGTACATGAGCAGCCTGATGACTTCTGTCTTGCATTATTCTTAACTTCTCTCCAAGAAGTTTGGTGACTACTTTAAAAAGAGAACAATTAGGAAGTAATTTGCTCTAGCGTTTGGAGCCTTTTATATCCTGAGTTTGTTTATATTATACGTTCGAATAGTTCTATTATGTATTTCGAGGGGTGTCGGATGAACCAATTATTGTTTCAGAGGTATTTTAAGTGTGGATACGATTTATTTGCATGCTGCGTGCTTATTGGTCAGTTAGTTAGAAGTATAGCTGGTTGCATATCCCTACAATTACGAAAACCAATACTCAAAAATATATTCACAACGGAACCAAAAGTGATTTTCAATTTTATTTAAAACAGCAACATTCAGACAGTTCTTGACTAACAAACACATGGCTAGATAAGACACCAGAAAGTATAATACATCAAATGCAAACTGGTAAATTAAATAAAAGAACTAGCAAAGTTGGTTAACTGAGCTATTACAAACTTGTAACAATGAAAGTGTAAGAAATCCATATGTTTAAATAAGCAGAAATTGGAATGGTCTCTTAAATCAATGAGGCAGTAAAACATACAAGTACGAAACAGATCGTAACAACTTATCAAACATGCAAAAGTAAAATGTCTAGCACAAAGATAATCATTTTTGGCTGTTGTTCTATATCCTGAGTGTGATAATTTCCATAAACGGTGGTTTGGTGAGAAATTGGGTATTTAATCATTTGTATAAGAATAACTAGGCAAACATGAGAAAATCAAACAACTGGAGCTTTTGTAACAAGATTTTGCATCTGTGAACAAAACAAATACTGAACCATGCTAGTTGCTAAAATGTCCCTGACATGAAACTAAATAGCCATAATTTAACCAGTACAGTTCGACTACTATTTAAATGCAACAAGAAAGACAGCACTTTGATAAAAATAAAGCAGATGAATGAAATTTGATGCACCAATCCCAGCATCAATGTACTAGATTAGTTTTAGGCACCCTGCAATACCAAACTGTTTCTACAAATATCAACGAATTTATTGATCCTGTCATTGACGCATTTAACAAACTGGGTCGCAACATATTCAACAAGATATTTTTATCATATCATATTCAGACAAATTGAAATTGAAATCACTAGAACAGTTATCTATCACCTTACGTTAATGGTGACATAGAGCATACAAGCAACACAACCAAAATTAGAATTTATGCAAATTTACTAATTTTTTGTTTTATTTATTTATTTCAAGTTACTATGTAAGATGATAAATTAAGTTGAAAATTATGTTGGTGCATTGTTTCTGAAAAATATGTTTTTCTTTCAAAACAGACATACCTTGAGACCTTACCAAAATGGAAACTTATTTTAGAGCAGAGAGTAATATTCTATTGAATTCAATTTTCAGTTGTAATTACTATTAAATATAAACTAAAATAGCATACTTTATTCATAACAGGAAAGCTTGCATTACAGACATCACATGACTTTTACGTATATTGTTGAGTAGTCATTTTTAAAAGCATGTTGTTTGGTTTGCTATATGTATTGAAGTAGTTATACTTTAATTAATATCATTTTTTTGTTTTAGAGAAAAAGAGAAAAGTCTATGACAAATATGGAAAAGACGGACTAATAAATGGTGGTACACATACTCGTTATAGACATGATGATGACTTTGATCTGAATCACGGATTCTTTACATTTAGAGATCCTGAAGAAGTGTTTCGCGAATTTTTTAGTAGTTCTCCATTTGCTGATCTGTTAGCAGGTATATTTGAATTTAAATTTTATATGCAGTATTGTTAGTGTCCATTGTTATTAGACTTAAATGGACATTCAGATCATCACAGAGGCCATAGAAGAGTAAATCGCCATTCTCATCCACAAAATGCAGTTTCTGCTAGCTTATTTAGCCCTTTTGGATTTGGCCTGAGTGGAAGTTTAATGGATGATTTCTTCTCTAATAGTCCGGGTGGGTTCTCTTCATTTAGTACTGTTAACAGCTCGTTTGGAAATGGCACTGCCGGTTCTGCAAATGTTAAAAGAACCTCTACATCCACCAAATTTATAAATGGAAAGAAAATCACAACTAAAAAGTAAGTATGTTTTGTGTCACACTTCATCTTGTCAGCATACCCACATTATTCCTTTATGTTTTTTTTTATCAAACAACTTTCAAGTTTGCAGTACACAAAGCGTCAATTTACATATAATACAGTATAAACCTAAACATTTTAAAATATCGAATAAAATTATTATCTAAATACAATACTTACAATATGTTCCAGTCCTAAGTATGTACAAGAAATAAAGAAATAATACAGTAGTACCTGCTTTAGGAAACACACCTCATAAGATTTAGGAACGCACCATTAAAATTTTGTATAGCAAGTTGTTGACGTTAACATTAATTTATACAGAAAAGTAAACAGTAGAAAGTGCTTTAACACATTAAAATTTTAAACAGCAAGTGGTTGACGTTAGCATTAATTTATACGAAAAGGTAAACAGTAGAAAAGTGCTTAACGCATTAAAATTTTAAACAACAAGTTCTAAGAGTAATGTACATAATTGTTTGTGTTGTGAGCGTGTGTTTGGTAACGTACGGTCTGCAATTTCTTGCCGAATCAACCAAAAAGAAAAGAAGTCTATCTTCCAAAACAGCAACACAAATAAAGCAAACAGAAAAATACACTACCTGGAGCTATCTTTTCTTTGGTACCATCTTTGGATGAGAAAATGCGGCTGGGTGCTGAAACCACCAACTTCACTTATATTGGAACACCATGTACAAATCCCATTTTAAAATTGCAACTTTACAACGATTATAAGATGTTGTATAGCATTAGAATCATATATGTAAAAGCGACGAAATAAGTAAGAGAATGAAGAAGTATGAGAGCTTTTTGAAAGTTGGACTTTATTTATACAACGTCAATACCATGCAAGAAATAACAAAACCATTCCCAACAATAGAATGTTACAAGTTTTATGAAAGAAAGAAAAAATATTTATTCCAGACAACAACGGCGAAAACATTCGTAAAATGCAAGTAATAAAGAAGGCAATAATACAATAAATAATTCCATTGATATTCTCTGTTCGCATGGAAAGTAAAATATATTTTAAACCATCTAAAAAAGATGCAACCAGCCATATGGCCAAAAAAGATCAGTTGCATAACTTTTTAGAAAAGAAGAGAGGTTTGTATTATTATCGATCCATGCTACGAGGAACGACTTAATTAGAAGACCTATTTTATTACCCATAAAACTTGAGCAAGCTCGAATGCATGCAAATAACAAAATAGAATTTAACAGAAAACGTGCAGATAACAACCCCATTAAGTAATAATGTGCGAGAAGTTTTAATCTTTTGACAAATAACTATTGGAAATAACCGGTAGAGACTAGAATATTTTACAAGGAATTGTTAAGGCGAGCTTCGATTTCAAAGAAATTATAAACTGTTTTAGGATATATTCCACGTACCAAGGATTTTTATACAGGACTGTTTAATACATATTTGTTAAGTTTGTATTATTTGAGAATAACATAAAAAGGGTTTATATTAGCATTTTTAATTAAGAGAGTTGCAATTTAATGCAGAATCGCTCTATTTCAAAAAGTTACCGTAACAAAGGAATGAAAGAAAAGTTCTGATAACAGTATTAGATTACTTTAGTATTACATTACAAATCAATATTTCCTTATTGTATCAAAAGTAAACCTTATCTATTCTTAGAATTGTTCTAAAATTACTAGTTTATGATAGAGTGCAAAGACTTACGCATTACCATCCCCAATTGTAAGTAAAAAAACATTTTTTCCCATGAAAACATATTGAGATTTAGAGATGATTATTTTCAAACAGAATTGGTATTTAACATACAGATATGACTATATAATCAAAAAGAAGGATTTTTTGTGGTATATTTTAAAAGGATAAGCCATTGGGATACATGAATTTAAAAAGGGCAAGAATATTTTGAAAGAGGATTTTTGGCACAAAAGAGTAACTAATTTTGATTCCTAGGTTATGCAGGTTGCAGGTGCGATTCTTACATATGGCAAGGATTCTATATTGGAAGGTTTTTGTTAACATGGCTTTGCATTATGCAATTTTGATACAGTGCAAAACATTACATTGCATGTCACCTGCATGCAATTTATTTTACACTTGTGCAATTTGTATGCAATTTTAGCTTGATGGGCAGTGTTATCAATGAATGAAAATGATATATTTCATTGAAAGAGATTTTGAATTTTTACCCTAATAAATATAACAAAAACTATGCTATAGCATTAGTTAGCATTGTAAACTATTTATATAATAATTATTAAACATGTATAAAATCATCATAAGATGAATTGCAATTACCTACATATAGCAGTTTGCTTTTCTTACATTTTTGCATTTTGGTTATTTTATTTCTAATTTGGCATCTCATTTATTATTAAAATAATTACCAGAATTGCCTAAAAATTGCCAAAATATAGAACATGTTATATTTCTTTAAAGTTACAACAGCTGACCAAAAACTTGCTCGAAGGTATCTGCAATATGTTGCATTTGAATTGCATTGCAACAAAATTACATAATGTGTTGTGCCTTTTGGCTGCACCAAATTTTATTTTAATATTATAGTTAGGAAATTTTTGAATCCAACAAGGGAAAGCTATTTTCTCATCCTTAAATTATTATTATGTGTGAAACTTATGAATGTAGTTTCTCAAGAACTGCGCAACAATCGTTGAGAGTTGATATACCTATACATGGAGGGCCTCTAGATTTTTCAAGTTATTTGCAGATGATGAATTTATGGATTTGCTTATAACACAAACAAATGCTTATGCTGAGGTAACACTGTTAGATGATCCAAATCCTAAGCCACACTCTCATATATGTCGTTGGAAACCAATTGATAAAACAGAACTTTTTAAATTTTTGGGACTGTTTTTCATGGGCATTGTTCAACTACAGAGACTTAGAGACTACTGGAGGACTGATCGCTTATATAATTTAGCGTTTAGACATTACATTAGTCGTAACAGGTATGTGCTTATATTACGATGTCTTCACTTCGCACATAATCCTATACAGGGTGAATCGCAATCACAAGACAGGTTGTATCAAGTACGGCTATTAGTTGACTTTTACAACAAAAAAATTGTGCATTGATGAATCTATGCCTTTATGGCGAGGATTTTATGTTTCATCAATACACTAAAAATAAAAAACATAAATATGGTATAAAATTTTACGTGCTTACAGAGAGCAATGGGACAATACTGAATATTCAAATATACACAGGGGTAACCGATGATATGAGTGACAGGGCACATGCTTCCAATGTTATTCTTCACCTTATGAGACATTTTTTGGATATGGGCTATAGCCTCTATATGGATAATTATTACAATTCAGTCGATCTTACTAAACACTTGTTAGAAAGGTGCACTTATTGCACTGGAACTTTACATTCTGCTAGAAAGGGTATACCGGCAGAAGTAAGCAAAGCAGAGATAGCTCGTGGGGATACAGTTCAACAATATGGGGGCATGTTTGTGTAGAAAAGTGGAAGAATAAGCGAAAAGTTTTTTTTACATATCTACAAAACGTGAAAATACTTTTGAGGAGATAACATCAAGGTCTTGGGAACAAAAAGTTGAAGCCTGTTCCTGTTGCAGAGTATTATAAGTATATGTCCAGCATAGACTTGTAAGATCAAATGCTTGCTTATTATCCGTCACACAGAAAGACCATTAGATGGTAAAAGGTCGGGTTGCATATAATAGAAATGATGCTATACAATTCCTTTATGTTGTACAGTAAGTAAACAGCTTTAAGAATGTCGTTTTTGGACTTTCATCATTCAGTAATTGAAGCATCATTGCTAGGACCTGCAAAAATGCAAAATTCTTAAGATGCTAAAAGCCATCCAACTCTGTTTCATCCAAATGCGACATAGGAGAAAGTGATAGCAAATTACACAAGCGATGCCGCAGGTGTTCTTGATCAGGAATTCGTATGTATACAATATTTGTACCAAATGTTAAAAGAGTTACCAGGACTTTGCCTTCAACACTGTTTTGAACAATGCTATGAACACCAGAAGTAGATCGAATTGATGTCGGTACTATGAATTGTAGACTGCTTTTTTATATCCTCTTAGACATGTTTTATTTTGTATATTGCTTTCTAGTTTCAGACTCGCTTAGTTTTAGGAATAGTTGGTTTTGTTATTGTAATAGTATATTATGTAACAAGAGTCGTAAGTAACTCATTAAGCATGAAGTGAAAAAGTTTATGCAAGAAACTGTGTAGCGGCGAGTGCGTAAATTTCACGAGTGCGTAATGGGTTTACAACTCGTGTAACGTACTATACTTTTTCTACGCTCAGTCATTTTCTTCTATTAAATAAAGGAAATCGCAATTATTTAAACTTTATTATAATAGTTGTTAATAACAATTGAACAATTATTGTAAGTCGTTTGTGCCTTATTATTTAATGGTGATGAACGGTTATTTATATTGTAGTACTACTGCATGGTACATCAGAAGACGAAGATTGATAATTTGTAATTGCATCCGATATTCGTAATGTGTTGTCATTTTATTTTTAAGAGAGTGATTCACATAGCCTTCTGCCACTGCAGAGGATTGCCAGCCACCAAGTCGTTTTAATGATAGCATATCACCTCCTGCATCAACTAATATAGTGGCTGACGATCTCCTAAAACAATGGCCAGTATATTGCTTTGGTTCCGGCAGCTGAAGATATTCAGCAATTTTACTTGGTGTATTACTGATTGTGTTTATCCCCACAACCTGTTTCGTGCATTTTCCATTTCTGTATTTAACAAATAAAGGAAGTTTCATTCCAGGAAGATGCAAATTCATGTACCTTTGACATGTGGGATAAAACGTTTCTGGTACTAAAAATGAACGTCTCGTTTTAGTTTTAGAATCTGGAATATCAATTATCAAGGATTTTCCAGTGTCCTGAATGTGTTCCATTTTAATATTTCTAAGTTCTTGTTTATGGCAAGCCCCGCTTAATCCAATAATGAGGATAACCTGTAAACAAAAAACAAAATCCCATTTTTATGAGATGATAATTATACAATATTTTAATTATTTACCTTCGACAACAAATGTTTATCGTCTGGGGCATTTTTCTGAAACTTATTAATTTGTTCTGCAGACAGGATTTTTGATTTTTGACTTCTAAATCCATTTGATTTCCACTTCAGTAGGGCAATTAGTTTTGTATAATCTGCTATGTTAATATTATTATTAATGTTTAATGTAGTTCTCAGCATCGAATAAATGGCCCATAGAGAAGATGGCTTCATAGTTTTTGATATTTCTTCAAAATACGCAAGTAAAACATTCTCCGAAAATGATTTAACATTATGCTTGTGTCGCCAATCTATAAATTTTTGATAGGTAGTTTCGTACCTTTCTTTGGATTTTAGCGGTAACAAATTACGTGTGGCAGATTGAGCTTTTTCTAAAATCTTCGGCGGAGTGCTCATAATTTCATCATTTTCACTGCTAATAGACATAATCGTAAATAAAGTTGTGAAAACAACATAAATGACATGACGTTTATTTCCATAGCATGCTAAGAGAACGGGATTTATTTTAAAAAAAATTGTATAATGTGTTGTCGACATTTAAGGGCGATCACTCTTTTAATCCAAATGTATCTTGATAATGCTAAAAGCTTTTATGGTTTTCAATTAACTAAATGTATATAAATAGACCAAATAAAGTCGTACGTAGATAAAAATTTGATTGCCATTTGATTAGACCAAGAAATTTAAGTTATCTTATCAAAACGCACGTGTATGTTATGAGGCCTCATTATGTGCATGTTATTGTTAAATGTCACTTACATGGAATTTCGACAGTGCGATTTTTGACGTTTACTGACATAGGCGTAGAAAAATACTTTTTGAGTATTATTATGTCATTGTGTGTTCTTTATTGTAGTATGTTATACATTACTTGTTCTATATTGAATAAAGGCATTTGTCCCAACATATAGATTGACATGATCTTGACGATGCCGGTACATCAGTGGACACTATGCATTAAATACTATTGTACAGAGCCTATGCCGCAATGTATGTACTGACAAATTATTTGGTACCAAAAAATTAATTATGATCAAATTATGTCAAAGTACGTTAATTGCAAACAATTTAGCAATGTGTCTACAAAGCTTGAGGTACTTTTAATGGGCACCAATGAACCTAAACATATGACACACTGTGGTTCGAGTAGGCTACATGTTCAGCGAACGAAGAAAAACTTTGATTAAAATTGTAATCGCGGTGGTATTTATTATTTAGGTTGTTATATTCATTAAACCTAGCATATGTAATATGTGATTAATAATAATCTTTTTCTATTATAATATCACTTATTTTTGAGTAATCATAATTTTAATATAATAATTAACACATCATAGTGCATCATTCACAGTGAAGAGTGGGAGTGTCCTCCATCTTAACCAAAAATTTATTCCAGACAGGATCACCACACCAGTTTTAAGCATAAATTAAATACTATAATATAATAACTACATAATTGGTTAGGTGCAAAAACGAGAATGAAGTAAACATTTTTATTTATTTCTCACAATTTCCTCCTTTCTCGTAATCATTTGAACAAGAATCTGCAAACCATTTGCTTAAAAACATTTGCTTAAAAACATTTTTAATCATGGCAAATAAAATGCCTTAGTTAAAATATCGACCCATTTAAATTTGGTATTAACCTGTTTTAAGTCGAACCATTTTTCGAAATATAGCTGTCGGATATAGTGATACCGAATATCAATATGTTTTGAGCGAATGTTAATTGCAAAGTTCTTTACAAAGAAAATTGCACTTTGATTATCTGAATATTTTAGGTAAATTACATATACCTTTTAAACCTATACATTCGCTCAAAATTCTCATAAACCGTTGCAGTTCAACTGGAGCAGAACTCATTGCTATATAATCGACTTCCTACAATTTAATGATGTACCAAATGATGCATCAATAAACATTACAATGTTACCTTCACCTACTCTAGATAAATCTATCGTCAAGTACCTTGTGGAGTACAGATATTACAACACTTTTAGCAACAAATGCCAAAAGGTATCATTCGGCTTTGATGCATATTGACATAATTGGATTACAGCAAAAGATATGTAGAACCATATTCGAGAGCTATAGACAACAAACTACCAATCAATTCTTTGTCCTGACAAACAAAGTTTGCTTCGCTATAATTTAAATCACTAATTTTTATTCCAGGATACAATAATATTAATTTTTGCGCTAGTTTCACAATAAAATCTTTTTGGTGAAGTAGAACTGATTTACCCATTCTTTCAAATTGCACACAAAGAAACCTTCGTATTGGACCTACGTTTACAGACCTAAGTTCTATTTTTAACTCAGCAATAGCTGAATTTAGTAGACTATTATTTCTAGCAAGTATGTGTTACATGCCAACTGGTATGCATCACGTTAGATTTAATTTGTAAATAAATTACCGCATATTTTAAATGAATACGCCAACTTCCGTCATCCCTGACAGCCGCGTCTGCGCAAAAGGATACGGAGTGCACGCGTGGTGTAATAAGACGCCATTAAGTTACGAGCCCTCGACGAAGCAACATCTATCTGTGTGGTGTCTTTTCTTTTTAGGTATGTAGGTTCCTTCTACCTTTATCTTTTATTGTACCTGGTACCTTAATTCCTGTCATTTCCTTACGAGTGCAGTAGAAGGACGGATGGATTGTAATTTGATTCAACATGGCATAACTGAATCCCACCTGCAAATCATCGTGGGACCCTGAGACGAATTTCCGATATGCCACCACGTAAGTAATTTGATTTTATTGTGCTTGCAAATTGACTTAAAAAGCAGTTGCCATCACTCTTAAAATTTGGTCAGTATAAGTTACAATATGGCGGGTAAATTTGCCGCATAATTATGCGTTAACTTATGACAATGACGTGGAGTTATCACGAGTATAAATAACAATTGCATAGTATAACAAATGCCCGAAAATATAACATATGGTCATATCGTCTACATAGACAAGAATAAACACATCGCATTCTTTTAACGAAGTATAACTCAGTTTTAATAAGATCGAATTAAAATGAGTATGCCACTCTTTGCCAGCTTGTTTAGTCCATACAACACGTTATTCAATTTCACAACAAATTGATTTTTATTCCCCCGAACAAAGCCGGTTGCTTCATGTATATAGATTCATATAAATCTGCATACAAGTAAGCACATTTATCATCAATGTGTGCATTAGCAAAATCTAGTAGTGCACTAGATATGCAAAGAAAAATTTTACTAGCACAAATTCTATAACGGGTGCAAAAACATCATGATAATCAATACCATGTTGTTGCCGAAAACCATGAGCTACTAGCCTCGCTTTAAAACAATTCTCTGTTCTATTATTACTAATTTTCTTGGTGAAACGCCATCGATTTGAAATAACCTTATGATTTTTAGGACGTGGAACAATTTCCCAAACTTTCCTTTCAATTAAGGTATTGTATTCTTTTTGCATGGCTTTAATCCACTCTGTTTTTTCTGTTGAAGCTACTGCTTCTCCGTAATGATATGGAATATCTGTTAATCACGCAACAAATAATTGATCATCTTTAATAAAATTAACTTCTAGCTCTTCATCAAAGACTGATTCAATATCTGGATTATTTCTATTAATATTCTCTGTTCTGGTGTACATTTTATCTGTGTCTTCAGGTAAAACCATGAGAAATTCTAAAATCGAATTTGTTTTCATCAAAATCTATTTGTTTTACCAAATTGACGAGTGCATACCGATCTTTTCCAGCCTAGTGCAATTGGATTGGAAGGAACCAATGAATTAGATTTTTCCCTTGAGAAATCATCAACTTTAGCCTGTATGAATTTTCCAGCCTAGTGCAATTAGATTGGAAGGAACCAATGAATTAGATTTTTCCCTTGAGAAATCATCAACTTTAGCCTGTATGAATTTGTTTTCTACTGAAATTGGTGCTAAAGATGCAACACAGTCATGTCTCAAAATCCAATCATTAAGTGACACAGGATCAAAGATGCAAAGGTTCCTAGAAAAGTCTTTTGAAAGTTTTCAAAATAACTAAAACCAACTTTCGACTCATCAAATTTGACGTGTTTTGTTTCAATTACTCGCTTTAGATTAGGAACATAATTTCTATGTCCACGAGTATGAATAGCATATCTTACCATCAAACCAGGTTTTGCTCCATTTTGAAATTTATTGCGATAGCGTTTAGGGATATGATACAAGGTTAAAAACCAAACTATTTTAAGTACAACACAATTCATAATATAGGCAATGTTTTGTTATTCAAAGCTGAATAAATAACTCTATTTTTGACATGAACAATTGAAAATAATGACACCATCCAATAAATATCTATTTGGTTTTTCTACCATTCCATGTTGCTGTGTAATTCTATTTTCCCTAAATAATATTTCTAATTCGTTACTACAAAATTCTAAACCGTCATCTGTTTGAACTTCCACAATTTCAGACTGAAATAAATGCAATTTGGTTTTTAACTCAAGAAAAGCATCAAATACCTGAGATTTGTTCTTTAAAGGAACTATTGAAGGAACATTGAAGTAGCTGATCTCCATAAATCAATGTATGAAAACTACAATGGATACTCCGATCTACTATTTAAATGCCTTGAAGCTTCCTTTGAGCTCTTAACTAAACGATAACTGCTACAAACATCAAAATCTTTGATTATCGATATATTCCCATGAACTGCACCAGATTTAAATACATTTGCAATTGAATTGGGTGCTATATGATCTAGCCATAAATGCCATAACTTAAGTGAATTTTTAGGAAGGAAAACTGTTGAATCATGATCGTTTGAATTTAGTGAATAAGAAACGAGTTTACAGTTTGAAGAATTATTGTTTTCAGTCTTGCAGAATCTGGACTAAGCAAAAATAGTCTATTGTCCATATATAAATTAACACTATTACCATCTCTATCTGACATTACGAGACTGCCATTACTAAAACGAACTTGAAGTCCATCTTTTAGAGATGCATAACTGATATCAAATTTTTGTATAAATATGGAATATAGTATACACTGCATAATTTTATACTGACTTTTCCACCTTCATTTGTTTTCATTGGTAACGAAACTGTACCCTTACCTACAGCAGACATATTTACATGGCCCTGTGTAATAGGTAGAAGTTTAATTCTCTATAATCAGTGAATATGCTTTTGTCAAAGCAGAAATGATGTGTAGCACCACTATCTAGAACCCAATTACAAGATTTTTATCTTGGAGATGTAATTAAACCCATCAACAGACAGCTGAAGTGAAAACTTCTCCAAGATTTCTCTGATACGCGAGAAGTGTTAGCTTTAGTATTCTTATTCCTTTGAAAGCAGATTTCTTTTATCAAATTTATAAGTATTTACGTTCAATTTATTATCTAATTTGATCTTACTCTGATTTTTAAAGTGACGCTTTTATCACACCTAAGCACACTATTATTGCTATTCGACCTATGAGTGACATTTTTTCTAATTAAGTTTAAAGTAGAAGGTATCCCTGTTTTGAAACCCCTTCAGCTAATTTTTCGTCGTTTTTGACTTGTAATCTATTTTCTTTAATTAACAAACATTCCTTAACTATTTTTGTTGTTAGATCAGTAGGAGAAAGTTGACAAATAGATTGAGCTACACTATCATATAGGTCACCTATGCCTATTAACATAACTATCGCTATTAACCTATCAGAAACACTTTCCTTTAAATGCTCTAATTCTGATACAATTCGCAAAATGCGAGATACATACACATAGACTCTGTATCCAACTTACTAATAGTAAATAACTCTCTATAAATAAATTCTAAATAGCGATGTTGGTTCAAATTCATTTTGTAAGGTTATCTGTGATATGAGCCATGCACATTAAAACAAGCAAGGCTTGAATTTCCCTTTCAAGTGTTAAATATATTGTACTTAATGCTCGATCCCGTTTAATTTCAAACTTGTCTTTTTCTTTTTGAGGTGCTGTTTCAGATAAAAGTAGATTTTTCTTCTTTATAAATTTATAAATCTTCCTATCTCGAAGTAGCATGCTGCAATTGACTTTCCAGGTCGTGTAATTTGTGGAATTTAACTTTTAAATGTCATCGCCGATTCCTGTGCTTGTTCCATTGTAGTAGTACTTTCCATATAAATAAACCAAGTATCAATTAAAAAAAAAAAGATAATTTATACTCACAATTATGGCCCCTATGGTACAGTACAGGGGCAAAATATAAATATAATCGAAATATAACTATTTACGGCAACCATCTAATACCAAGTAACATGTGGAAGAAATAAAATCCAAATTTTCAAGTGGGCGATTACAATAACTTTCATATTCATATTATTTCCTCGCTTCTAATATTGAGGAATTTATTTCTTATTATGTTCTACTACCTGTTGATCAATAATTAATTCTATAAATTCGATCTCGGCAAAATTGTAAAAAGTTCCATTAATTCAATTAATATATGTACACCATTTTCTTTGATTATCTAAATTGGCACGTGCCGTTTCTAACTTTTACATAAATAACATGCTAATTTACGAAAATATAACCTATTTTCTATGCTCTGCTACCACTTGTGATTAATAATAACCTTTTTCTATTATACTATAATACTTTATTTTTCGTAACCGTAATTTTAATATAATAATTAGCACTTTATGGTGCATCATTCACAGTGAAGAGTGGGAATGTCCTCCATATTAACCAATAAATTTATTCCAGGCAGGATCACCCCACCAGTTTTGAACATAAATTAAATACTATAACATAATTAGTACATAATTGGTTAGATGCAAAAACGAGAATGAAGTAAACAGTTTTATTTATTTATCATGTCATGTACCATTATATAATAAATTTATTAAATCTAATAACGATATTATTTGCACAAAAGCAGACAAAGGAAATTGCATCATAGTTTTAGATAAAACTAATTATATATGTAAAGTTCATGACTTCCTTCAAAACAATAGTTATATAGAAACAACACCTGATCCAACCTCCAAATTCAATCAAATCGTTAGAAAAAACTGTTAGAAATGAACCCTAGAACTCCAAGACTCTACGGTCTTCCTAAACTACATAAATTAAACATACCAATTAGGCCAGTTAAGTCTTATATCAATACACCCTGTAATAAAATAGCCAAATTTCCAAATTCTCTTTTTAAAAACAAAGTCCAGTTCAAACCGAAGTATTCTAAAAAACCTCCTTCGATTTAATTCACAAAATAACCTCTTTACCATTACCTGAAAATTTGAATATTTCTGTGTAGTTAACTTATTCACAAGTGTTCCTTCCCACTGAAGAATGTATTAGTTTAGTCCATAGGCGTCTCAATAACTGTGATTTAAATGACTCCCAAACATATACAATGCTTTTATTATTAAACCTTGTCATAACACAAAACTTTGTCAAATTTAACAACCAGTACTGTATTCAAAGTAATGGCTTAGCCATGGGCTCTAACATTTCATCGATTGTAGTCGAAATCTTTATGAATTATCGTGAAACTGTCTCCATACAAGAATAATTTTTTTTCAAAAATAGTCATATTATGGACCCGTTATGTTGGACGATATTCTTTGCACACACCAAGTAGTGACTTGAATATCAATAATTTTTTAATTTACTTAAACTCCATACACCACAACATTAATTTCACTTTTGATGATACTTTTACCATTTTTAGATCTAAAACTCACTTCTATTCCTTTTGATATTGAACATGATATATATATATATATATATATATATATATATATATATATATATATATATATATATATATATATAGAAAACCTACCACTACTGATGTTATTTTCCCATTTGATTCTTACTATCATTTAAGCAAAAACTTGCAGCTTTCAGAGCATATTTTAGAAGATTATTTATTGTCTCATTAAATAAAAACCACTTTATAGATGAATTGAATTTAATTAGACAAATTGCTATTAACAACAATTATCCTATTAATATAATTAACGATCTTTTTTATAAACTTGAAAATAAAAATTGCGACCAAATTAATGCTACTCTGACACCTGGTATTTTTAAAGTCCTAAATGACAAGCTATTGAATATTCGCTCTACTTTGAAATCTGATCTACCCTCTTTGAGTATATATCATGTGTCTGCTGTCGCCAGAAACACTGTTCTAGTTAAACCCAAAGATCCCTACCAGAGCGATGCTGCAACAAAGCTGTACTGTTGTGCAAAACTAACCAGCTGTCAATGGTATCGGTATGCCTAAGGTAAGGACTATAAAAAATGGAGGACTGGCGGTTGAGTACTCTAGTACATCGGTAGCGGAAAAATTTAAAAATCTTATAGCTAATGATCTGTCTGATACGTTTACTGTCAGGAATGCCATCAAGGTGCATCCTTTCTTGTGTGTATCTGCACTTATGAGAAAACATATGCCTGACGAATTCAAGCACTTTAGTCTCACAGAACCCTGACATACTAGATCAAACTGCAAATATACAAGTTTTAGATTTTGCACCGAGCAGAAAAATAAAAATTCCTACCAGTGTCTCATACAAACCGACAGAGTCTCTTACATCAGCATAACTGAGAATGGCTTTATACATATTGGATATGACTACTGTCCAGTATTTGATGCATTGGAATTGAAACGGTGTTGTAATTGTTGCAGATTTAACCTTTTCCATCCAACTGCAATAATCCCAAAATGTGTCCACGTTGCTTCCTTCCTCATAACGTTGCTGAATGTCAGTGAACGGAACTTAAATGTGGGAACTGTATTAATACTCCAGGGTATAGGTCTTCCAGCGCTACTGGTCATATTACAGATCATACCATATGAGATCATAAATATCTTGTATATATAAACAAAATAGGTGAACTGAAGTCGAAGTTAGTTGATAGGTAGCAATCAAAGAAATTTGTCAATCTAAATTTGAGCCATTGTTTCAATAATCTGGCTTTCTACTTTCAGAATGTTAATGGTTTAAACACTAAAACTCATAGTTTACTTAATGGTGTCCTTGCATGTGACGATGAACAGCAACTGTTTGTGTTTATGGAAACATTGCTGTCTGATAGTGTGTATGATAGTGAAATTTTTTCAGACCCATTCCAAGTGTATCGCTCGGATTGCAAATTTCACAACCAAACCACATGCAGCAATGGGATGCTAATCGCTTTCTTAATACAAGCGAAATTAATTTCGACGCAACTTGCATTGGCCATGTACCTATCGATCTTTTAGGTATTAAAGTAAATGCAACCTCATACAAAAATCATTTAAATATGTTTGTCATTTACATTACTCTTTCTCTATCATCTGTTGATTATCTTGCACTGTTTAATGTACTGATCTCACTCGAATGTAATTATGGTCCTGAAATATTAATTATTGGGAATTTCAATATACCACAGTTTATATTCAAATCCTTCTCTACTGCTCCAACCTTAACCCACCTTGATTATTTCTGCAATTTTTATGAAATCTTAAATTATATTGCTCGCTTATTTGATCTGGTCTTACATTCAGTACACTGCATAGTTCGTAAAGCCAACAGTCGCTACTAGCAGAGTACAAACATCATCCATCATTTTCAATAATATCCTCTATTCAGGTTGAACTCTAAGCGTCTGTTGACATTTCGAGTACACAAACATATAACTTTCGGAAAGCTAACTTACTCCAACTACATGCAGAAATTTCTGTTATGGAACTTAATGATCTATACCACCACACGAATGTTGATGCTGCATGTGCTCACTTCAATTCGCAACTACATAATATATTTGACAGTTGTATACCTAAAGCATCTTGTACTAAAAGTGGGTATCCACCATTGTTTTCAACTGCAGTTATTAAAATGATCAAGCACAAATATTCACTATGCAAACCTTAGAAAAAATCTCTCAATTGTACGTTCTATAAATAGTATAAATCTCTTAGAGCTGATATTAAATGTGTAACCTCTATGGCTCACCACTCTTTTCTATCCAATACCGAAACCAACATCCAGAAGCATCTGAGAAAGTTTTGGTCATTCCTATTTTGTGAAAGCAGCCCTTTAGCATAATCAATCTATTATGCATGATAATATTAACATGTACACCAATGGGAATGGCATAGCAAATGCTTTTGCTGATTTATTTTGCTCTGCCTACGACGCTGTTCTTGATTTTGATGCACCAAATTTACCGAATTGTTCTAATAACTTCATTCCAATCTCTATTGACCAAATTGCTTAAAACAACATGTAGTAAAGAGATTTAAATCGAACATGACCATGGGCTCAGATTATATACCTGCTTTTATTATTCAAGATTGCATTGATGTGTTCATGGGGTCCGACTATTTAGAAATTATTTACAATCACGCCTGTACACAAAGGAGGAAACATGACTGATCTCAACAATTATTGGCCAATTGTCATAATATGTAACTTTGTAAGATTTTAGAAATCATAGTTCACTCATGTATATTTGACCATGTTAAAAATAGACTAAATGTCAATCAGCATGACTTCAGAAAGGTCCACCACTACTAATTAATTTCGCATCACTCAGTTTATAGCTGATACCATGGATTATCTCTGTCAAGTTGATATCATATAGACCGATTTCTGTAAGGCTTTTGATAGCATATCTCACAACATCCTATTCTACGTTGTAAACTTGACCTCATTGGCTTTTCGATAGTTTGATACTTTTAATAACATCCTATCTAGTGTATTGCAAACAATTTGTTGAGTACCATGGTTACTCATCTAAAGTAATTAGTGTTCCTTTGGGAGTGCCGCAAGGCCGTATTCTGGGTCACCCCAAATTCCTAATTTACATCAATGACATTGGTAATTTCTTCAATGTGGATTATCTATTATATGATGCTGATCTTAAACTATTTACTGACTTAACTTCACAAACTGACTGTATGAATCTACAATCTAACTTGAATAAGCTTAACATCTGGTGCGTTAATAACAAATTATCTTTGAACTCTAAGAAGTGCTATGTCATGACATTCATTTGGTCTCACTTCCTTCAACACAATGACTACTCCATCAGCGGCAGTGTTCTGCAGTGCCCGCAGTTCGTTAAGGATCTTCGAATTTATTTTGACTGAAGCTTACATTCTGAACATATACACCATCTTATATATCAATCCAAGAAATCTATGGGATTTAATATTCGCAATTCTGTTGGTTTTGGAGAATCGTCAACAGCAATCCGTTTGTTTAATGCTTATATTTTGGTCACGATTGGAGTATGCCTGTGTTATATGGTGTCCTTACTGTGTCACTTACATACATTTAATAGATCGTATGCAGAGAAATTCTTGAAAATCCTTATGCTTCGTTATGTTGGATCTACGCGCCTGTTGGCTATTCAAATAATCGTCTTATATTGACATTTAAAGTCCAGTCTTTGAGCATGAGACGATTGGCATACTCTCTGATCTTCTTGTATAATATCCTTTTTACCTTCAATTGTCCTAATCTATTAGGCCTTATTTCTTTTACTGTTCCTCATCTATCTTCTCACAATCCCCCCCCCCAACATTCCATAATTCCATACCAGGCTATAATGTACTGAAATTCTCTCCCCTTCATCAAATCTACTATGCTAATATTCAAGATACTATTAATATTTTCCACACTTCTGTACTCACCATAAAAGAGTATGTACTGCATCACTCCTCTTAACTTTTGATGTTCTGACTGTAATTTTGCTTTTCCGTTATTTATTTATTTATTTATAATAACGATTCACACAGATATCAAGATCCAATTATGGAGTCGCAGAAATAAAGTATTACGATAATAAAATAATATAAATATAATATAAATAAAACAAAGAGGAATGGATAATAGTGTTATTAGCATAGCAGAAGAAAGAAAAATGAGAAAACAGTGATAATGTTAGTAGAGAGCATCTAAGATGGCTAGTCGGAAATGTGAGGGAGGAAGTGAGAAATCTAAGTCGGCAGAATACTTATTGAAGGAACTGAACATTCTACAAATAGGAGAGTTTTATAAGAGTTAATGCGTGCAAAATTGGGGTAAAAAATGGAGCAGTTTCTACTGGGCCTCGATGGTGCATGTAGGTTAATAAGAGATAGGCTAACAGGGTCATCAATTAAATAATTTAAAAGTTTGTAAAAGTGAATAATATCCAATAATACCCTCCGTTGATGTAAGGGAGGAACATTAAATTCAGTGATTAGGTCTAAATAAGGATAACCATTCAGTGGGTACGATGATGTTTTTTATGGTATAAGAATTTTAGGAATTTACGTTGAATTTTCTCGATTTTAGTGCTGCTATTGTTATAAAAAGGTGTTCAGATCTGAGAACCATATTCAAGAGTGCTGCGAATTAAAGAGAAGTATAGGGTTTTGAGACAATCCAGATCAGTAAATAGTGATGTACTACGCATTAGGAAACCTAGAGTCCACAGAGAGCGTTTGACAATGTTATTTATATGACAATTAAAGAAGAGAGTTTCATCAAATGTAATACCCAAGTCATTAAATAGTAGTTACACGAGAGACTGAACTGGTGCCTAGGTAATAATCAAAGAGTATTGGAGTAGCATTATTACTATAGGACAAAACAACGCATTTATCAAAATTAAGACATAATTTATTTGAATCACACCATTGGAGTAATTGGGTAATATCTGTTTGTAGTGATTCACAATCGGTAGCAGAGTTAATTTTGGTAAAGATTTTTAAATCATTAGCAAGAAGAAGTTTATTATTAGAAAATATTTGAGTGATGTCATTTATATATAGTAGAAATAAAAGAGGTCCAAGTACAGATCCCTGGAGTATTCCACTGGTTAGGGGAAGATGTTTGGACTGTATGCCATTAAACTACACGAATAATGAGCGATTTGTCAAATAAGACTTAAAAAATGTTAGCAAGTTATCAGAGAAATTAAACTGATGTAGTTTGTGGAATAAGATGTTGTGATTAAGGACATCAAAAGCTTTAGTGAAATCAAGATAGATAACATCACACTGGGATCGATAATTCTTAGTTATTATTATTATTATGTAATTACAATGCTAATTACTCAATCTTGTATCTGTAAGATTGTGAAGCTAAATAAATAAATAAAATAAAATAAAAATAAACTTCAAAAACTAAATAGAAAATTGTGTTTTAAAACAGGGCATTCCAATTCAAGTAACATACAATGTGGTGAACGATACTTTTATATTATTAGACAAAAGTATGAACAAAACTTGTGTTATATCAGTGGCATACTTGTGCCGTATGTAGAAAAGCATAGCCTATTTTACAACAAAAACTAGAATTACAAACATGTTGCAGTAACAAATGGAAATCTTTTCTGTAACACCTAAAATTTATTATAACCTCAAAATGGTTATAAGCTGTTTAGTTATAATTGAACACCATCATAGCAACCAATGTGACAGTAGCATTTGTTTGATGCTCTCTCTTTATAAATCTTATAAGAATTAAAAATATGAAGTGTAGATTTAAGCAAACATGTCTGATGAGATATTATTATCATAGCTTGTGATCATAAATTTGCAAACAACATTTACTTAATATTTTTATCATATTTATATGATATATTTCTTATTTCAGAATATTTGATAATGGAAAAGAAACGGTAATGACGTATGAGAATGACGTTATGAAATCAAAGACTGTTAATGGGGTTCCTCAAAGTCTTACTTACAACTAAGGTTGCTGTTTTGTCACTATTGCAACTATGTCCTATAAGGATCTACAATATATATTATAAAATTATATGTTATGCACTGATAAATGTTGGTATTATATCATGATATAATTTTGATGAACAATTCACATCGTTCATCCAAGTAGTGGGATTATCAGGCTTGGTTGTTTGTTATGTTGTTCATTAATTTGTGAATAAACATTTGTAATTCTGTTTTCAGAATTTATTAGTGTATCTTTATTTGTAAGAAGTAGGCTTCTAATTTATATAGTTTGTTTAGTGTGACTTTTTTAATTTGATGCTAATTGGAAAGATTTATTCAAAATGGTTATAATGAAACATGTAACTGAAGCATTGTGGCTTGATTCAAACTGCTCAGAAGAAATAATGTTTAGATATAGTTTTGCATAAGTTTAGTTTAATTAGTAACTTAATTACATTTAATTTTTTTACTAGTAATAATTCACTAAAATAAACAGATGAGTACATGTCAGGACTGGGCATTTTCTATTGTAAAAGTAGAGAGATGTGTACCAGAACTGCAGCTCTTAAAAATGTTTCGTTCTTATTACTAAAGAAGTTATAAACTACTCAGCTGTAAAAAGTTTTTGCTATAATACTACATGATTATAATGATCTTAAGAAATGTATGTTAGATGCTCTGCTTAAAAAATTGTATGTGTAATAGCCATAAAATGACTACAACTTAAAGAATAGTTATTGTAATAATGAGTATTACCATTAGTATAGATTAGTAAACTTAATTAAATTTACTTACTGTTCACTTTGGTAAAAAAGTTCTGTTGTTAACTACAATAAACACGTATCGATAATTTGAAAACAACCATCATTCTAATTATAAATTTGCAAATTTAGAATGAAGAATATAAGTTATTCTTACAGTGTAATGACCTACAATAATTCCTTTTTTGGTTCAATAACTTCCTTCATCGATATAACGAAGTACAAGTTGTTGGGCATAAGGCACGTTAACCTATCTGTTCCCATGAAATGTTATTCTGGGAATATAAAAATAATAATCTACAGTATATACTATATATATATATATATATATATATATATATATATATATATATAAATAAATATTATTATTAGCTCGCTTTGAAATGATCATTTGGGCTTTACTTAAAAAGTCTAAGTTATTATTTCATCTTATTAATTTCAATACGTAAGTATTTATCAACTTACCTTGTGTAAAAAACTACTTATAATATTTATATATTAATACTTGGCTTATAGCCGTGATTTTGAGCGTTGCTTCCTGTCTATATCTGACAAGAGTCAAAAACTTGACAATTTCAGATATGATTGACAAAAATGCTAAACGTAATTGAAAGTTAGGTTTATATATGGTACTGTACACGATTTAGATTTGTAAATTTCCCAATTATAGCCATCGGCCTCGGTAGCGTAATTGGTTAACGCACAGTTCCGGCAAAACTGAGATGCAGGTTCAAATCCTGTCCAAGGCCTTATATTTTCCTTCTTTCAATTACTAGCTCGATTTGAAATGATCATTTGGGCTTTACTTAAAAAGTCTAGGTTATTATTTCATCTTATTAATTTCAATACGTAAGTATTTATCAACTTACCTTGTGTAAAAAACTACTTATAATATTTATATATTAATACTTGGCTTATAGCCGTGATTTTGAGCGTTGATTCCTGTCTATATCTGACAAGAGTCAAAAACTTGACAATTTCAGATATGATTGACAAAAATGCTAAACGTAATTGAAAGTTAGGTTTATACATGGTACTGTACACGATTTAGATTTGTAAATTTCCCAATTATAGCTATCGGCCTTGGTAGCGTAATTGGTTAACGCACAGTTCCGGCAAAACTGAGATGCAGGTTCAAATCCTGTCCAAGGCCTTATATTTTTCTCCTTTCAATTACTAGCTCGCTTTGAAATGATCATTTGGGCTTTACTTAAAAAGTCTAAGTTATTATTTCATCTTATTAATATATATATATATATATATATATATATATATATATATATATATATATATACGTACATACATACATACATACATACATACATACAGGGTGTCCCAAATTGAGTAGGATAGCATGGGTATCTTTCTTATTATTAATGATAGAGATCTGCTTAAATGAGCAAAGTTGTGTCATTTGGATAGTTTATTTAAATTTCGCATAGATACATTCGAAATTCCAAACGGTTTAGAAATTGTTTAAAAAAAACTGAAAACTGTAAATTTCTTCGAAGTCGAACATTTTTGTTATAATAAAAGATACGAAAAAATGTTTCTTATAAAAGTTACTTAGTTCAATTGTGTGCACTTAAAAGTGATATCAAAATTAAATTCAAGATGGCGGTTATCGAGATATTAGCATCAACTTTCATATTTTAAATGGACGCCATATTGGATTTTTAGATGGTTAGATAGCATATTTTTTTCTCTTTTCAACTATGTATCGCAACATATATTTAAATGAAAAAATTTACTGAAAATGATAATTTTAATTTGGATGCACCGTGAAGGCAGAGCAAACAGCACAACCTAAATGGGGTTTATCTACAAAGAGCTAGAAGCGGCCAGCAGAGCAGAGCGAAACTACTTTACCGCATCATCAACGGAGTAGAGATCTTCAAGAAATTCCAGGTAACGCTTTAAAATTGTTGTTGTTATAAACTATGAAAATTGTGTGATGTGTGAGAGTGAATTTTGAAGGTATTGTGCATTATTTTGCGTATTGAAAATAATACGTATAACTAACTTTATTATGGTATTTAAATAGAAATCTAAAGGTGTATATAAAGCTTATTAACGTTCCTTCAGGAATTTAAATTTTTATTGTTACGAGTGCATGGGTTTTTTTTGTTTGTTGTAAGAGTATGCGAAGTACAAAAGCATACATTATTCATAATTAACTGGGTTATCATGAGCTCACCATACTCCAGAGTATACTAATTTAAAATAAATTATAAATAAAGAAAGAAAATAAGGTATTATTCAGGGCCCATTTACTCTGGGTATATTCAATGTGTTTGATATTTTAAATTAAAATCCAGGACAGTACAAAAATAGGATTTATTGAGGTGTAACTTGATCTCTGAAATGTGGATAATCTTGAATTTTATTTGTAAATAGTGGTAAATAAATATTGTATGATGGTTGTTTCATTTTGTGGTTTTATTGAGAGTGTGCGTGAACGATACAGAGTATAATAGTGAATCTAGGTATCCAAGAGGAGGCCCAACTGAGCTAGCCTGGGAATTGAAGAAGAATTAAGGTGACGAAGAGAGGAATCTGGGTAAGAGATTAATTTTTTTATTAAATTTTTCTACTGTGTGCAATTTTCGATTTTGTAAAAATGAAAATAAATTATTTTCGAATCTACTGAGGTTACCTAAGTTACACACGGCAATTTATGACGGCCCAACGTTGGAGCTCAAATGTTTTTTTTTTACTCTGGCGAGGCTATTGCAGAAGAACACACGGCAATATATATATATTGCTGTGGTACCTCCAAAATTCGGGTCCGTTGACTTTATACTGTTAATCGCCCTTTTACTCTTTCCGTCTCGGCTGCTCAAATTTTTAAAACTTTCATCCTCATTCATAAAAAAAAACAAACACATTCCTACCACAAACATCAACGTTAACTCTATTTACATCAATATTCATAATACATTAAAATTTCAAAATTAAATGTAGCATAAATTTCAGTATCATAAAATTTCAAGATCAAATTTGTCATCATTTTAATTTGCATCCAGAATTAAAGTCCTTGTAGGATGCCTACTAATTAATTTAACAATATTTGCAGACCTGAGTCTGAGTACAAAGGGAGCATCTCCCACCCCTTTACGTTAATTAACCAGGTTAGTCTAATTGAGCTCAAAGACAGTCCCAAATTTTCATCATAATCAAGAACATAAATACTAAATACTCCTTTCTACTTGAACAAGAAAATTTCACCTTAAAATTAAAAATTTGTTGTTTGTACAAATTCACTACTGTCCATTTTAAGTAAACAAATTATAAAGTTATTCAACACACACCAAAACATCAAAAATCGAACAACAAAGCATAAGTTACCTGAAGGTTAATGCACTCGTGGCTCCAATGTACATCGTCCTTTGTTAATCACACCATTCCAACTGGGTTATGTTTAGGTCCTCGGATTACTGGTCGCTTTTAAAAATTTTCTCTACACCACCATTCATCTAAAATTGTTTCAGGGCTTTTCAGGAACTCATCTATGTATATCTGAACTTGTTTTGTGGATCCACTCACGATTACGAATAACATTTGATTATTAACACCCCGGAAAAATAGCAAAGAAATTCATACTTCTTTCACGCTATATCCAAAACTGCCTACTTTTGTTTATTCATTTATCGTTACAAATTTCGATAGTTGGTACAGTAATACTCGCAAATATAACTAGACTTTATTACCTTGTATCTTCTTTTCTAAATGCACTAAATAACTTTCATCGTAGAGCAAACTATTTTAAAGTATTCAATAATCACCAAAATATACGAGCAAACTGTTTAAAGTATTGAATAATCAAAAATCTAAGAGAGCCAAACTCATATTATCACCCATTTATATGAGCCCGCCCGTACGTCGGTTTTGTCCCGCAAACGGACAATTTCCAGAATTTCGCATTCTCGGTTCCTTTTTCGACAGTCGGGCACGCGATTCTATTAACTTTGCACACGCGCCAGTTGAAAATCTGAGAAATTTTTCACACGGCACGCAACCACGTCCGAGAATAACTAATTAATTTTGTATCGAAATCGTTACGTTAACACCTCTCATATCTGCATCTGATTACAACCAATCGTAGCTCTCGTGACGTTGCTCAAATCAATTTTACTATCTGTGTCTCTGTCTTGCGCATATTATCCGTCTCTATCTACCCTGTTCTGAGTGGTACAAATCGATACTCTTTACTATCGGTAATTTCAGTCCACGTGGACTGTTAAATAACCCACTTTATTAGCATTTCCCGTGAATATTAAGCGACGGTTTCTCCAACATTCTCTGTAACCATTTGTTATCTACAAAATTTAAGCAGAACGTGACTTTTAAAAATACGCAGGTGTTCAATCGTAATACTTCTAAATAACACTTCTACGATTTGGGATATTCCACTTATTTTAACCTTCCTATTAGCGATTTGTTTATCAACTTTGGACTTTCCACAGGCTTTTATGCTTATTATACCTTAATAACCGTTCAATTAACTCCAATTAAAATAATAATGAATGGCATTGACTTCTACCCTTTAATTTTTAGTGAATCCTAATTAAATATTAATTATTATTTGTACATTTAGTTTAATACCGGTTACTTTTGAGCATTTTAATTCTGCTTCTTTTTATAGAAAGCGTCTAGTAAATAATTTAAATCCCTTATTTTTAATGAAACGAATGAATTTTTATGCTTCACGGTTTTAATAACGCGTACCTTTTCCCAAAGCTTCCTTCTACACGGCGATTAAAATTATTTAATGTGATTAATTAATTTTCTACCCTGGTCTAAATTTGAGTAATATATATGCCTAAACAGTTTTGGTTTTTGAGATATTTCGAAAAAATCTTATTTTACATATTATTTTGTTCTGGCTTTAATATGGCACCTAGACCAAAACCGAAGGCACTTCTCCACAGCAACTTTTAATGTCCCTTAACATGGCATTGTCAGTTTTTTCACCTGACGTTTCGTCTTTGCGGAACCATCTTCAATTTTTTTTTAAATACCGTCCTGGTGATCTGGTATCAGATTCTGAAAGCCCTTTTTATGCCGAATTCAGCAATGTATTACACTTTATGGTTTAATTGCGTTTTCGTTTTTTTCGGCCTTAATCAAGAAAATTCCTTTTACGGACCTGTAAGTGCATAGTTTTTAATTTTAAAGAATAAACAATTAGCTATACCAATTAATAGTTTAGTCATTTAGGTGTTTAGTAATAGTCTACTGGCTGAGTTTATGCACTAATTTAATAGAATAAACAAGGAACAAATAGGCCTTTACAGTTGAGCAAAAATCCTATATTTGTCAATTTTTTGCGTTCATAGTACGCCAAAGTGTCACTAAAAAAAGTTGTTCAGAATGAAAAGTTATGGCGTTGTGCAATTTTTAAGAATGATCTCTTCTTGCATTTGACCGTATATGTTGCCTCTTTGATGTACAAGTTAAAAATTAATGGGGACAGGGCACATTCCTGTCTTACACCTTTCCTAATATCCACTTCTCTATGTTCTTGCTCTAATTCTATTACATCCGTTTGTTCTTTGTATAAGCTATGTATTATCCGTCTATCCCTAAAACTTATTTCAATCTTTTTGAGTATTTCAAACATTTTTTTCTATTTTACATTGTCGAATGCTTTTTCTAGATCTACAAACCTTATATACATGCTTTCTCCTATTTCTATTGTCTTCTCCATTATCACCCTTAGAGCTAAAACAGCCTCCCATGTTCCCCTGTTTCACCTAAACCCAAATTGATCTTCTAGTACTTCTTCAGCCCATTTTTCTATCTGTCTTTGTACAATTCTGGTTAATACTTTTTACACGTGTGCTTTCAAACTTATATTCGAAAATTTTCATATCTATCTGTGTCTCTCTTCTTTGGTATAGTGACTATGATGTTACATTTGAAATCTTTGGGTATCTCGCCTGTCTCATACATATAGCTTACAAGTTGGAAGAGATGTTCTGTTACTGCTTGTCCAGTGGATTTTAGAGTTTCTGCTTGCACCTTATCTGTACCTGGTGCTGTACCATTTTTCAGGCCTTTTAATGCTAATTCAAACTCATCTCTAAGTATAGTATATCCTAAGTTATTGTTTTCAATGTCTGATTCCTGTTCTAGTGCTGTTAGTTCTTCCTATATATTCTTGCCATCTAATCACTTTCTCTACATTTTCTATAATGAAGTCTCCTCTGCGACCCTTATATTTTTGCTATAGGGTTTTATATCCCATTAATTTATTCTAATTAGTTTGTATGCTTTGGCTGCCTTTCCTATTCCCATCTTAGTTTGCACGTCTTTACATTTTTCATCAATCCATTTCTCTTTAGCTTTCTGGTTTTTTTTTGTATTTTCATCTTCTATTAATTTCAGGATAGCCTTTGTTTTCCATGGTTTCTTATTTTCTTTTTGTGTATACCCCAGAATATCTCTGGCCGGCATGTCTAAGCTGGATTTAACGTTATTCTATTCTGTTTCTACTTCCTTAGTATCAGAAATTTTCCCGCTATCTTTCAGCAATTCATTTGACTTTTTTTTAAATCTTTCGTGGATATCTTTATCTGTTAGTTGCTCAAAGTCAAAATGCCTTTTTCCGTTCCTTTATTCAAATTTTTAATTTAAGAGCGACCTTTATAAATTCGATGTTGTGCTCAGTATTTATATCTGCTTCTGGGTAGCTTCTACAGTTTGCTACTTGATTCTTCAACCGTTGTCTAACAAGAATGTAATCTGTTTGATATCTTCCTATATCTCCTGGCATCTTCCACATGTATCGTCTTCTAGCATGATGTTTAAATAATGTGTTTGTGATGGTTAAATTGTTTTGGTTGCAAAATTTTACCAACCTACTTCCCCTCCTTCCCCGCTCCTTCCCTACCCTCGCATACCATTGCATTAAAATCCCCCTGTAATGATTAAATCTTCATGTCCTTTTACGTAGCTTAGTATCTCTTCGATATCTTTGTAGATAGCTTCTATTGCTTCTTCGCTGTGACTAGAGGTGGGCATGTATACTTGTATTATTACCGTATTTACCGGTTTAGATTCTAATCTAACCATGAGTACTCTTCCATTCTTTTGTAGGTAGTTTTCTCTTTTTTCTCATAACTATACCCATACCCGAATTTCCTCTGATCCTGTGTGAATTACTTTAAAGTCTCCGCTCCAAAAATCCCCCGTCTCTGGCCACCGAACTTTGCTGATCCATACTATGTCTAATGCTAACCTATCATTTCAATTTTCTAGTTCTCTTGATTACCTACTTGCTTCATACTTCTGACATTCCACGCTCCGACTTGCAGAATATTCACGACTCTTTTTTGTTTTCGTATCACATCCCCAAAGTAGTTCCTTCCCGGAGATCAGAATAGGAGACTATTTTAACTCCGGAATTTTTTACCTCGGAGGATACCATCATCTTTAATATCAATTTAAGTACGCTGTGTATTTGGGAGGTAATGTGGTGGTTTCCCGTTGCCTTCCACATCGCAGTAGTGTGTCTTAGAATGCCATACCGACCCCTCTGGTCTCTGCAACTCTAGTACCGAAAATGCTGATGCCCTCTTTCGGGGATCTGCCTTAGTCTGGTTCCTGACTAAAGATCTACTAATTTGGTTAAATCTATAGTTCGGCTCTTTAGATCACTGAAACTATGAAACCATTATACCTGTTTTAGTAATCTACAACTTCTTCAAGGTGCAGGTCCATTCAGAACAGAGTGCATTATATATTAAATTGTAATTAGTTTTGATTTATTAAAAATCTGTAAGGAAAAGAAATCAATTGAATTTGCGCAAAATATTGACTAGAATCAGGAATTGGAGTTGAGAACAATTTGGTCATTGAACCAAAATATGACGCACCTGGGTTTAAAAACGACCGAATCAAAGCTGTTTTTCATTAATAAATTCAACGTGTGGAAAATTTTAAAATATTATTTCATTGTTACTTATCTTAGATAAAATATGTAGTTAAACCAGTACCTAAACTAAAAGAAGTGTTGGATTTATAATTTTAATAAATCAAAGGTCCATTTCGAATGGACCTGCACCTTGCCGAAGTTCTAAATTACTAGAACAGGTGAAATGGCTTGCGTGTTCTAATGAGCTAAAGAGCCAAAATACAGGTCCAACCAAAGTAGTAGGGTCGTTAGTGAGGAACCAGACTAAGACAGGTCCCCGAAAGAGGGCAGCGGCTCCTTCGGTACTTAGATTGGCAGAGACCATAGGAGTCGGTATGGCAGTCTAAGACACACTACCGCGATGTGGCAGGCAACGGGAAACCACCACATTATCTCTCAAGTACACAGCGTATTTAAATTGTAACAAACATGATGGCATTCTCTGGGGTAAAAGATTCCGGAGTTAAGATAGTCCCCCATTCGGGTCTCTGGAAGGGGACTACTTCGGAGGATGCGATCAGAAAGTTAAAAATAAGAGTCGGGAACACTCTGTGAGTCGGAGCTTGGAATGTTAGAGGTATGAAGCAAGTAGGTACGCTAGAGAACCTAAAAATCGAAATGAATAGGTTATCACTAGACATCGTAGGGATCAGTGAAGTTCGGTGGCCAGAGACGGGGGATTTTTGGAGTGGAGACTTCAGGGTAATTCATACAGGAACAGAGGAAGGAAATTTGGGTGTGGGGATAGTTATGCGGAAAAATATAGGATACTGTGTAGAAAATTACTTACAAAAGAACGAAAGAGTACTCATGGTTAGATCAGAATCTAAACCGGTAAACACAGTAATAATACAAGTATACATGCCCGCCTCTAGCTACAGTGACGAAGAGGTAGAAGCCATCTACAAAGATATCGAAGAAATATTAAGATAGGTAAAAGGACAGGAAAATTTAATAATTATGGTGGATTTTAATGCCTGGTAGGTGAGGTTTAGGGAATGAGCGGTAGTAGATTTATTTGGTTTAGGCACGAGCAACGACAGGGGAAATAGGCTGGTAGAATTTTGCGACAAGAACAATTTAATCATCACAAACACATTATTCCAACATCATGCTAGAAGACGATATACGTGGAAGATGCCAGGAGATATAGGACGATATCAAATAGATTACATTCTTGTTAAAGGACGGTTTAGGAATCAAGTAAAAGACTGTAGAAGCTACCCAGAAGCAGATATAGATACTGACCACAACATCGTAATTATGAAGGCCGCACTTAAATTTAAAAATCTGAAAAAAAGGGACGGAAAAAGGCACTTGGACTTAGAGAAACTAAAAGATAAAGATATTCAAGAAAGATTCGAAAAAAAGTCAAATGAATTGCTGAATGATATCGGAAAATATCTGAAACTAAGGAAGTAGAAACAGAATGGAATAACATTAAATCCAGCCTAGACATGGTGGCCAGAGATATTTTGGGGTATACACAAAAAGAAAATAAGAAACCATGGATAACAAAGGATATCGTGAATTTAATAGAAGAAAGACGAAAATACAAAAATAAATCAGACGAAACAGGAAACAGAGAAACAAAGCCATAAAATGGAAAATTATTCGAAAATGCAGGAAAGCTAAAGAACAATGGAATGATGAAAAGTGCAAAGATGTACAAACGAAGTGGAAATAGGAAAGACAGACGAAGCATACAAATTAATTAGTATGAATTTTAGGGATATAAAACCATATAGCAAAAATATAAGGGATGCACAAGGAAACGTCATTATAGAAAACGTAGAGAAAGTGGGTAGATGGCAAGAATATATAGGGAATTTATATACAGGAGAGGAACTAACTGCATTAGAACAGGAATCAGACATTGAAAATGATGACTTGGGATATCATATACTTAGAGATGAGTTTGAATTAGCATTAAAGGGTCAGAAAAATGGTAAGGCACCGGGTACATATAAGGTGTAAGCAAAGCCGCTGGACAAGCAGTAACGGAACATCTCTTCCAACATGTAAGCTATATGTATGAGACAGGCGAGATACCCAAAGGTTTCAAATGTAGTATCATAGTAACTATACCAAAAAAGAAAGGCGCGGATAGATGTGAAAATTTTTGAACAATAAGTTTGACAGCACACGTGTCAAAAATATTAACTAGAATTGTGCAAAGACGAATGGAAAAACGGGCGGAAGAAATACTAGGAGAAGACCAATTTGGGCTTAGGCGAAACAGGGGAACACGGGTGGCTATTTTAACTCTGAGAGTGATAATGGAGAAAACAATAGAAAAAGGGGAAAGCGTGTAAATAGGGTTTGTAGATCTGGAAAAAGCATTCGACAATGTAAACTGGAAAAAAATGTTTGAAATACTCAAAAAGATTGGAATGAGTTATAGGGATAGACGAATAGTACATAGCTTATACAAAGAGCAAACAGCAGTAATAGAATTAGAGCAGGAACATAGAGAAGTAAACATTAGGAAAGGGGTGAGATAGGGATGTGCCCTATCCCCATTGATTTTTAACTTGTACATAGAAGAGGCAATGAATACTGTCAAATGCAGGAAGACATTTGGAATTACTATGCAGGGACATAAAATTGATATGCTTAGATTTGCAGATGATATAGCGGTATTAGCGTCTAGCAAGGAAGAGTTAGAAGCTGCTCTTAATGAAATGGAAATGGTTCTAACAGAGAGATACGGTATGAAAATTAACAAAACTAAAATTAAAGTTCTAGTATGCAAAGGTGGGGAAAATAAATCAAAAACAAGAATACAAGTATGTAACACGAACTTACAAGAGGTTAAGGATTTCTGCTACCTAGGAAGCCAAATAACGCAAGATGGTAAAAGCACAAAAGATATAAAACAAAGATTAGCACAAGGTCGTGCTACATTTAACAAGAAAAAGCAACTACTGTGCTCAAAGACCACAAACATAGAAGCAAGGAAAAGATTGCTTAAAACATATGTGTGGAGCACATCACTGTATGGCTGTGAAGCCTGGACAGTAGGAGAAGCGAACAAGAAAAAGGTAGAAGCCTTTGAAATGTGGTGCTACAGACGTATGATGAAGATATCATGGACAGACAAAGTTAAGAACGAAGAGGTACTAAAAATGGTAGGGGAAGAAAGAAATATGTGAAAAACGGTAAAAAATAGGAGAGATAGGATGATAGGCCACATACTACGGCATGAGGGAATAGCGCGGAATATATTAGAAGCAGAGATAGGAAAAAAGAGAAGAAGAGGCAGACCTAGGTTAGACTACTGCACACAGATAATAAAAGATGTAGGCTGCAGGAATTTTAGGGAGATGTGTAGGCTAGCCCAGAATAGAAATCAATGGAGGTACGCATCCAATCAATCCCAAGATGCATAAACTAATGACGAAAAAATAACTGAGCTTAGACATGATGATTATTATAAGTAACTACAGTAATTGGTTGGGCAATATTCTTGAATAATGTTAAGTCTGTGAAAGGATTTACTGGAAAACCATTATTTCGGCAAATGTCTAAGTGTTGGGGAATCGTGGTAGCCACAGATTGCTTAACCCCATTTCACTGAATCTCGGTGAAATAGGGCATAAAATTAGAAAACAATAGAAGGGGAACAAGCTGTATACACATACTGTGTGAGAATTTCAGGGAACTATGTAGGCTAGCTCAAAATATAAATAAGTACAGGTACGTGTCCAACTAGTTTTGAGACGGAAAACCTAATGACGAAAAAATAAGCCAGATAAATCTGATGATTAGTATAAACAACTAGTTGTTGGTTGCGAAATATCTGCAACTAATGTTGACTGTGCGAAAAAATATATTGGAAAATATATTAAATCGGTAAATGGTTAAGTGTTGGGGGAACTTGGCAGCCACAGGCTGCTTACCTCCCTTCACAACCACTGAAGGTCGGAGAAATAGGGTATATAATTGTAAAACAATAGAAGGTCACCGAACTGCATCTAACAAGAAAGAACGGCGTCTATGAGGAAAGGCAACAAACATAGAACAAGAAGAAAATTTGTGAAAGCATATGTGTGGAGCACAGCACAGTATGCCTATGAAATATGGGTAGTCTGAAACGCAGACAGAAAAACGGTAGCAGCCTTTTGAAATGCTGTGCTTCAGATGTATGAGGACGATAGCATGGACAGACAAAGATAATTACAAACAGGTTATAGAAATAGTAGGGGAACAAGGATATCCGAGGAAAAAGATAAGAGAAATAGAAGGGCAGAATACGTTCTAAGGGATTTTTGGGGAATATTATGGGATATATTACAAGCAGAGATAGGAAAAAAGAGGTAGATGTTGACCTAGATCAGATAGTGATAGATGCAGACTGTGCAAATTTCAGGGAAATGTGTAGGTTAGTTCAGAATATGAAACAATGGTGGTACGCGTCTAACCAGTTCCAGGACTGAAGACCTAATGATGATGAAATCAAAGGTGTGTTTCTCATGAGTTAGTAGACAACCATTATTTTGTTGCTTGCAGTCGAAGTCAACGGTAATTCTCCATACTACAGAATTTGAGTAGGTTTTTTAATGAAATATCTACTTAATTTTATGGACTGAAACTGTACATAGTCAATCACCCAATTGATTACCAGTTCATTTAACTCCTTTCATGCCTAGAAAATTTTTAACACATATAAATATTCCTGATAAGTTGGACATTTAAATGTGGAGGTGCCACTGCATCATATAAAATATAAACCAGTCCGTAGCAGATATATATATTTTTTATAACATGTTAGCATGTCGTTGAATTATTCACTTTATTTTTGCAGGCTTTTGTAAGAGATAGTTTCCATGTACATATATATTTGTACATTATAATATATAAGTAAAAAGCCAATTAACACCGAGTTATTGTTAGGTAGTATGTACGAAACAACTTTAAAGGTATTTTTATACTTGAAACATATGCCATATATACTATTCTATTCTATGACAAATCAAAGCCCTTTGACGGAGCTTGCACCTTTTTAATTTCACAATACTAAACTTATTTTTAATTAGATAAATGTTAGTTTAAAATGCTTCACTTGCACTTTACTTAGATATAGCAAGAGGAAAAACACCACAGATCAATGAAAAACACTTTTTCATATTTTATTCAACTACTAAATGCAGAACTGTTTCCATAGTAACATACTTCTAGAAATTTCTATCAAAATATTGATCAATCAAATTTTTTATTAACCTTGTATTTAAATAAGTATATATATACTTTGTTGTATGATAATACAAGGACAATTTTAAGATAGGACCATGGAATGTGGAACATCAAAGTTGAATACTTGTCTTTATGATAAAGGTTTAGTAATAGTACCACCACCACCACCAAGGTAAGCTGCATTTTTATTCTTGCTTACAAAATATTCAAATATTATATTGGGGACCAATTAAAGAATGTAATTTATTACCATAATAATATTTAATAGATTCACCCTAGATGAGTGGTATTTGAATAACAGACTAAGATACAGAACATGTTTGGATCAACAACAACTTGCTGATAAAGTTTTAGCCGAATGTGACAGGGTGAATATATTTTCAAGTAGCATTTGCATAATTTAAAATCACTTTTGTAGGCAAAAGAACAAATAAATGAAATAACAGTAATAAATAAACGTGAAGTTGACCACAAGCTTGAAGAAAAGCTTAAGGATATTGAATTTAACAAAACTGAAATTCTTAAACAAAGGAAAGAAGTTTGTACTGAGATAGATAACTTAACAACTTACATTGAACGAATTATGGACGCAATGACATCCCTCAAATCTTCAGCACTTAGAATTTCTAAGAAATGTGTAATTTTTCGTGAAGGCAGAGTAGGGATTGATTTGGTAAGCTCTTCAATTGTTTTATGTTTGACTTTTGTAATACAGTAGGGAGAGTTGGAGTTCATTGAAACAGATTTTTTCTTGTAAAGTTGCCACTCTTACTAATTTTAAATTATATTAATTTTTGTTATATTATGAAAATACTTATGCAGTTTAAAAACTAATACTTATTTTCAAATTAGAATGAAATTTAACTATATCTCAATTAGTAGAAAACCCATTTGCATCAAACTATCCTACATTGGGCTACAATGATTCGTTATAAAATAAAACTTGAAACATGATGTGGTTCAGTCTAATGTAGGATAGAGAATTGTTATACGTAAGAGGAGCAGACCAGGTAGAGAAGGAAATCAGTAACAGAATGTTGGATCGAATTACAATAATAAAGAAAGAAAGTGAATGGCATGCTAACACAGTCGGAGATTGTGTGGGCTAAGGAACGAATCAAAAGAAGACACAACCCAATTCACACTGAAAAAAAATGATTAGTAGATACACGATATATACATGTGGACAGAACACTAGACAATAAAATACAACACTCGACTAGTAACGCAGAAAAATAAACAGAATAATTATGAGGTTTATTCCAGGATGTCACACAAATTCATATCTTTTTTTTCTCAATCTTCTTGGTAATTAAACCACTCATAGTTTTGAAAATCATCTTTATTTACATTTCAATCCATGACCTAGGATCGTTGTCAAAATAATAAAAATCAAATTTGACATTTATGACATAAATTGAAGGTGACTTTGATTTATTGATGTTCGATATGTTTATACCTTGTGACACATACCAATAACAAAATGTAAAATATAAATATTGTCGGTTATTTATAGCTTTGAAATTTAAATTATGCACCAGGACTTCTGGTAGTGATGGAATGAGGTTTTGGTCAAGGGAAGATGGGATTATTAGTTTTATGTTGTAAGATTATTGAAGCTTAATAATGTTTTATTAATTTAATGCAAATAAAGTGTAACTTATTTAGCTGAAGAATACCCGGACAGAATTCATGTAGGGTTTAGCAACTCTGAATTTGGGATTATGGGAAATTTGTGATTATTGCATGTGGCGCACAGAGAAATTTTACGTCAAGTTCCAATTTTGGATGGATTTGAGCAAAATTCCAAAAACGCCCCCAATCGCAACAGTGCAAATAGTGGAAAAATTAATTTTATGATAATGGACGATGTAATTTAAGCAACGGTATGGGGAGTTCAAGAGCATGGGAATGAATGATCAGATGCAAACACAAAGACCGTTTACGAATCAGGAACTAAGCAATCTATTCCCAGAATTTAAGAGTACAGGAGGTGATGTAAATGTTTGGCTGCAAAGCATTAGCACGGTACAAACTACATATTGTGTTTCAGACAGTGTTATGCAAATAATTTCAGTGGATAAATTGGGTGGCACGCAAAAGAATAGCATAATTCAAAAGTCTATTATGAACTGGTCTCAACTTAAGTGTAAGATGCAAAAAAATGTTCAGCATACATCAGAATATTGTAACTTTGCGTAAAAATTTCGAAAATCATAGATGGAGGCAAGGTGAGACTTCTCCTGAATATTATCAGGTTACTTTGGGGAATAATACACCTGTTTCTGAACCTGAATTAATTCAATACCTTATTGATGTACTAGATAATAACCAATTACAAAATCTAGCAAAAATGATGATACATGAGATGCACAGTAAAATTCTAGTAGGTATGTACAGTCTAGTTTCACCAAGGGTCAAGCCAGCAAATGCCATATATGAGAAAGTTTGTCGATACAATTAGAAATGGAAATCTGCATAAAAGGTACAATGTTATGACTGTAACAAAGAAGGGCATACCATTCAGATGTGTAAGAAGCCTATTAGAAAGAGGGGTAGCTGTTATCAGTGTGGTAGTATGGGCCATCTCCAGCGTGATTGTCTGAAAACAACACCTAGAGGAGATGATTATGCAACGCATATTATTGGACTTCAACAAAATTCAAATTAGTTACGTTATTAAATTTAGCAACTTGGATGCATGCACTTATTTTATTAAAATGTTATTAGATGCGGAGAGTCTCCTGTTAATCTGATTAAAAGTAGATTTATTCCTTTAAAAATTAGTGTGAGGGGGATAAATTTCACGGATTTAAGTAATCTAAGTTAAGCATTTTAGGGACAGTTGAAATAGATCTCCACATTAATGCTGTAAAATTTTATGTTGTGCCTGAAACAACAATGACTTATGCCTGTATTTTGGAAAGGAATTTTATGTCAATTAGTAATATGTTTATTGATTTTACGGATAACCCTAGTATTTGGTCAAACATTGACTTACAAAAGTCTAAATCCTATAATTATTATACAATAATCCTTCTCTTGTAAAATACGGTACCTACAGAAAACCAACAGTTACTGATAACATCATACCGTATGGTTCTTATCATCTGTGGTCCTATAAATTAGCAAGTTTCAACTTTCTCATCAGAAGTGTATTATTAATCCTCTTTCTCAAAAATTTTTTCAACAAAAACTTGATATCGTTAAACATATTGCAGTTAATAATAATTATCTGACCAGTATAATTAACAATTTACTTAATAAAATTCAAACTAAAATTAACTCAATAACTAGATTAACCCCTGATAACAATAATAATAGTCTTTTTCAGTGTTCCATATTACGACAATATTTTTGTTTAAAATTAAAAATATTTTTTTCAAGTTTAATATTAACATGCTTTCTCTAATACCAGTAACCTTAATATGTTTTTTGTTCGCAATATAGACCCGATTCCTTAATTAGATCATTCAGGTATCTACAAACTAAATTGTTCAGCTAATAACTGCTTCTATATTGACAAACTGGTTGTGTTCGATACACGTTTCAAAGAACACACATCTGCTATTACAAAATTTAGATTAGATCCAACTAACAATAATTTTTATTCAGCGTTCGCCCGTCACATTGTCAATTCTTTCCATATTTACGATGAAAATCGGTTTGAAATATTACACCTCCAAAATAAAAGAACTACGCTTAATTTTTTTAGAGATTTTTGAGGTTAAAATGCATTATGATGGATATTGTTTGAATGAGATGGCAAATTTTAATCACAACCTTATTTTCCTTAAATTTATAGATAGATCTTGTGTTGGTAATAATTATGTTGGTAACGTGTTTGTTACTACTACTTTATTCACAACGGCCAAGTTTTCGTCTATTTTGTTTTAATATCTTCCGACGTTGACTTATGAGAATTTGTATTAATTGGTTGAATATTTTGAATCCTCCATGGGGTTTCTTCAATGGAGGCTTCAAATTAAAAAAATTTGTAATATAGCGCACTAATATTATTAATGACGTAAAACTTTTTCTTCCCAATACTTCAATAGGTAAGTTAACTTATAATATCGCCACGTTTTTTGAAAGATTTGTATATTACAGATTGTCCAATGTTGAAACTTTTTAATTTATTGTTGACCTGAAGATGACCCAGTTTGAGGCCTGAAACATGTAGCTTTAATATACAACTATTAAAATTCATAGGGAGATTCTGTGTTATAATTTTCTTCATAATTTTGCGAGACATTATCGCCTTTCAATTCATATTAAAGATATTTAAACTCAAGAGAAGCTCAGAAGACAAAAGTAAATTTATATAAACATTTGAAGGATAACTTGGGATGTCCTAGTAGTAGTGTAAATAAATTAAAACTACCTGATACAAATAATTACCTGAGACAAAAATTTGACAGAAACTAAATTTTGCTTAATCCGCTATTACTATGCACCAATACAATGTTTAGTTGATATGTAAAAAATGCAACACTCAACATGCTTAGAATAGTTTTATCTGTAGACCAATTTCATGATTTGATTGTGCACATAATAAAAAAGCAATTGAATCATTTTTATATATTAATAAACTAGTCTAATGTGGTTATTTTTAGATAATGCATTGATATTCTAATTATACTAAAACAGTGTTATAAATAAATAAATAAAAATTGTCTATGGGTAAGATGGTTTTACTGCCTTAAAATGGTGATAGTAATTTTTGTGTTTTTAAAATAGTATAGATTCATTTTAAAATTGGCTAAAACTTATTAAACTAAATAAAAATGTCAGTCCATTAATTATAATAAAAATGTGAACAACATGGCTCTAGAATCCACAGACTTTAAACCAAAAACGTGGCTCCGTTATGTAGATGACACTTTTGTAATCTGACCCCATGGACATCAAACGCTCAATAATTTTCTAGATTACATAAACAATCAACATAAATATATTAAGTTCACTATAGAAATTGAAAAGAATGTAACTCTGCTATTCCTTGACGTTCTGGTGGAGCTCCAACCTAACGGACGACTAGGTCATTCTGTATATCGAAAACCCACACACACAGACGGATACCTACATGTGTCGTCACATCATCATCCCTCAGAAAAATCATCAGTAATAAACTCTCTAGTCTACCGTGCAATTAAATTTCACAACCAGAACACTTATCTAATGAACTGGCGCATCTTAAAACTAGTCCTATAAAAACGGCTATTGTAACTCAGATATTGGCAGAGTAATAAACCGGCATCTGCATCCTACACGAACCCCCAAACCACGCTGTAATCCCGATACACGATCTTTAGCAATCCTTCCATATATACACAGAGTATCAGACCGAATTGGCAAAATTCTACGTAAACACAACATCAAAACAATCTATAAACCCACCAATAAAATTTCACAATTATTACCAACCCCAAAAGATTTCGAAAATAGTCTTAAAGCCCCTGACGTATATACTATACCTTTCAGTTGCGGTTTAGTATACATAGGAGAAACAGGACGGTCAGTACAGACGAGACTAAACGAGCATAAGCGATGCTTAAGAACAAGCCAGTACAATCGCTCAGCGGTGGCCGAACACCAACATGAAACAGGCCATACCATTAACTTTGAAAAGACGAAACTAATTGCCAGAATTCCATTTTTCTACAATAGAAAAATTAGAGAATCCATAGAAATCAATAAAAATTCTAATAACCTAAACAAAGACGATGGCTACTACCTTTCCCCCATTTGGAAAACAAGCCTATGTTCACAACAGCGAAACCGTGACGTTCACCGATCTGCTACGACACTCCTCTCTATTCATGATCGCTCGTGCATCAAGTTCTCGCCCTATATAAACTACCACTTTCACTACTTTCACCAGTTGCTTCGCCACTAGACACCTTTTGGCTTTGAATGGGCTAGTGAGTCTGCTGGTTCAGGAGTAACTCTTCTCTTTACACTTTAACTTGTCTACTTAATATTATCATTCTTTATTATTTTTGTTATATTTTTTATTTTATTATTTCCTTTCTTCTCCTGATGAAGCCCCTTACAAAAGTGGGCGAAACGTCGACTTTTAATTTATAAAATGACAAGGTCCCAACCCGGAACCATAAATATTTATATAAAAAAATATATAGGAGAAATAGAAGGGCAGGATACGTTCTAAAGCATTTTTGGTGAATAGTGTGGGATATATTACAAGCAGGTCTGCACACAAATAGTGTAAGATGCAGACTGTGGAAATTTCAAGGAAATGAGTAGGTTAACTCAGAATAGGCAAAAATGAGGGTACACGTCTAACCAGTTTCAGGACTGAAAACCTAATGATGATGATGATCACAATTTATTAAATACATTTAGGCATATGTATACTTTACAAAAAAGGTTATTGAAATCTATATATGTTCTGTAAAGTAACTTGCAGGAAACGATTATTACAAGTAACGAGAAATTATTGTTGTTTAAATTAACTCTCATGGCAATAACTGCTGGTGGTCAATGCTTACGGATGAGGAGGTATTTAATAGTTTTAGAATACATGAACAAGGTTGAATAATTGTTAACTATTTAGCACAGTGTTGCACTAGCATCTAACAATAAAGAAAACTGAGAAGATAACCCATAATTTAAAAAACATTAAACAGAACAAATTAGACTTGCCACAAACAAAATAACCAACCGTGGCGTAATTGGTATGCGTGCGACTACTATGCCCAAGGTCCCAGGTTCAAATCCCGACACGGTCTGCTTGAAAAATGTTAGCATTTTTCACAAAAATACACCTTCGTTTGCATGAGAGGTAAAATGGAGGTCCCGTGTGTGTGTTGTCATGCACATTAAAATCTACCTTGCTTGGAACAGCAAGGGTTAGGCAAAATTCAAAATTTCCAGATAAAAAAACTCGCTTCATGGTCGATGTAGTACCTTCAGCTGGAACATTGGAAAATCAAATGCAGTGCTACGTTTTACCCGCTTTGCGCAATCATGCATAACCCTGGACGTAATTTGTTATGCCCCCAAATTCGGTTGCAGATGTTGCCGTCACGAGTACAGTCAACAAATAACAGTAAGCCAGGGGCATACCTGGTTTTCGCTGGAACACCAAAGGTTGTCTAGCTCGTCTTTAAGTTAGGGTTGTGTGCAAGTAATTTCTTCTATGCGTGGATGAATTCTAAACATGTAGTGAATGTGCCTACACTGTGGTGGAACACGAGGTAGTTTTTTAGGTAGATGTAAAGGCAGAAGGACACGAAAGGGATGCCTTTGCCAAACTAATGTGCACACACGTTCGTCGATAGCAGATAGTCAAGTTACTTTCTTTAGCATGCGTCACTCCCATGAGCCTGTAGCATCTCCTTCATTCCAGGTTCCTTATGGCTGACCGTTTAAACACATCGCATTCCTTTAACTTGGGAATGTGGGCTTATGCAGAATACATGCCATAAATCATCGGGTTATTGTCTTGAGATTCGTGAGAGACTAATTCTAAAATTAAAATGAAATTTGGTGCAGCCAACAGGCGCAACAATGCATGATGATCATTTATACTATCTAAATCAATTGATACTATTCCTAGAAACTACTACATAAAGACTCACCCCAAATGCTATATTTGTATAAATAATGAAGAGATTCAGTACTACTTTATCTTATTCTTATCGGTCGTAAAACCATATCCTTTGTAAACTATAACATCATGTTTTAAATATGAATAACTTAAAATACAAATTACATCTAAAAAGATAATAAATTGCTAAATACACATTTTACAAATTTACTAATGAGGTCCTTCCTTAGCTGTCTTATAAAACAAGCAGACACCGTTAATAACTAGCCAGTGGTTAACAATTATTGCAGTTTGGGCAACTGTGAAATTAAACACCAATGTCGATTCTTACATTATGTGAATCCATTCAGTGCTAGGTTGACAATATTTTATATTTACTTTTTGCTGCTGTACTTTAGTTGAAAAATTCACGAACGGAAACCTTCAATACGACAGTATATTTAGTATACAAACCACTAACACAGTTAGAACAAACAAATTCTACCATATAATGGTAGTGCAATGAGACGAATACTTATGTTCTTAGAGTAAATTTCCTTTTTTAATTTTAATTTTAATGACACATATCTTATTATCCCAATCTGGCATATTTTTCACTTTTACATGACACCATTCTACATATGTCATCGTCCTTTGTTTGTATGCACACTCTTCCACTTTACATTGTGCAAAAAACTGATTTACATAGTATCTAGACTAGAAGCTTTGTCTCAGTTTTCAGCAATGCTGCCAAATATTTAAACAGTTCTCAAAAATATTTGAAACATCAAATAAATACTCTAGTGTTATACATTCAAAATCATAAACTACTTAGACAACGAATAATGGTCTGGAGTTGAGTAAGACCTCAATTTGGGTCAAAATTGTATACAAACATTCAAATGATAATAATGTATTTTGTAAAATCCTTTCCAAATGGTACTTTATACTCCCAACACCCTACCTCCTATAAGCCTTGTAATAATCCGTTTATTTTATTATAATTAATTCATTTAGTAGGTATAAGTTTTCCTAAGCCAGCCCCTATACATATGTAAGAATTTAATAAACGCTCAAATTTCACGGTTTGCCGAATGCTCCATAATATTTAAATTAGGTGATAAATGTTTACGTCCTTGACGCATAGTGCATTCTCTCTCTCTCCCTTTTGTTCGTTGGGTTTTTGGAGAAATTGGTAGAAGCACGTTGGCTTTTTGGTGACGTAGCTCTTAGAAGCAAGTTGTTGAAGTTCTTTGGTTGTGCTAATTTAGCGGATTTATATTGAGTTATTTCGATTTATACCATATATGAACCTTAAGTTGTTCTAGAGGGTTTACTAAATGTAATTCCAAGTTACACATTTAAGAAATCGATAAGAATACTTGTGGCGGATTAGTATTTATTTTATCGGTCCGTGTATCGAAAGTGTTTTTGAAAGTCATTTCACATGTGCTTAATTGATTTGTTGTAGGTTATTGTAACCGTCTCCCTTGTTTACGAAGGTCAGTTGATATCAAATGATTTTGGAATTTATGCAGGTTGGAGAACAAGAAAACTTAACAGTACATTTGCCGTTATGTATGTACTAATCCTTTACTTGGGACTAAAAACCACAATAATTACACACGTGCATGGAAGCAGTTTAATTAAGCCCAACACCCCTTGCTTTGTGTAGTGGTAAGGTCGCCCATCCCGCAAGGTAAGGTTTTGTAAATAGATTTATTGTGATACCATCACCTCCAAGTGCAGACACTAAGATTCTATTTGCCATCATAATCCATAAACATTATTGGGTTTAATCATACCACTTTATATGTGTTTTACGAATTTTTAATGTTACAGTTGTTTACTACAAACATTATTTCCCACACCTGTAGCAGAACATTTATTGTAAATTTATTGTTAATCGCCCGCACTAGGCATTCGTTGTTTAAATGTAAACATAATTCGCTTATCTATTATTAGATCTGGCCAGTGCAAAATTAATTATCATAGCGACTTACTAACCTTGACTTAATAATGGTATTTAAAATTTCTGAACATAACCTTATCGTATATTTTCTTTTATGCTATACAAATGTTTGATTTTGCATACTAAAGTATGCCCTGAATTGATTTTATAAAATATGTATTTCTTTCAGGAAAAGGTTGTAAATAGAGTTAAGTTGAACTTTTGACGTGTATTATTTGTGAGAGGATTTAAAGAGTTAGGATGGGTTCAGACCCACTACACTGCAAGGTTCCTACTTTTCATTTCGAGCTTTGAGAGTATTTCAACCAGTGACAAGATTCTTTCGTTACATCTAGCGTATTGATATTACTGGTGGTGCCCACCCGATTTTGTCATTTTTAAGATCTTACTAGTTGTATTTCAGGGCTGTTGGAAACCCCAAACTACGACTTTCTACCATACCCACCCCTCGCCAACTTAAGCTTGGCCCACTAAGGATTCCATCCTTCCCGTGGTGTCGTAGTGTCGAACAGGCCTGTAACAGGCTATACAATGAGGGTAATTCAGAGCAATGAATTTCCAATAAATTGCTGTAGTGAATAAAAATCATGAATTTCACTTGTGATTTTGAAAAGTTTTAAACATCATATAAGAGGGTAGTACTACCTTTGAAGGTATTTGCATTATCACCTGAAGCTCATACGGGATTACCTCGCTGGGCAACAAACCTTTTTAGTGTCAGAGAAAAATGTCTGTTACAATGCTCGAAACCGATTAAAATTTTAATTGTCAAACAAGTTAAAATTCCTGGTTACTTATTCAATATTTTGTGCACTTCGACAATTACTATGAGATTTATTCTTTGTCTACTGAGCCTAATAAAATAAAACATTATTTTGACAAAATGTATATATTTATAATTTTCTAAAGTAGTCCCCTCCACAATCAACGCATTTTGGCAGTCGTGAAAACCAATCTCCAAAACATTTTCTCTAATCTTTTGGTTCTAGGTGGAGTGAAATTCGAAGGAATCTAACAGGCACAAAGTTTACGTTATCAAATGTTTGTGTAAAATTACGTCAATTGCTTCTGCACCAATCTTCAGAGTCCTTTGAATACTCCTGACAACACGACGAGCCTCTTTGATCATGTTTCATACAAGACCAATATTCTTTTCAGTAAGAACGGTTTTTGGTTTAGTATCTCGAACGTTGTCATTTAAGGAAAATGACCATGTTGAAATTCATTATACTATCATTTTACAGTAGCTAAAGAATATGATTTATCACCAAACACTGGACTGATTTCATCATGATTGACGTAGTAAAAAATTACGGTTTGAAAATGCTTAAAATCAATTTCATAGTTTCATGGAACAACGATTATTTAAAATTACATATTTTCAAAATCGGTAAGTATATTTGACAACTATTATTAAAAGTAAACTTGTGTATAATTACTTTAAAATGTGAAACAAATTTTTGTCGATAAAGTTTATTTCAAACTTTTATTTTGCAATCCTTGAATTACTTTTTTTTAAATCAAAGTGAAATAATTACTGAAAATTAACGTTTATTTTGAAATGGGTTTGATTTTACAAATTTCAGGTTCAATAACTTTGAGTGAAGTGTGAATCGTTATTTGTGTATGATTACATAGTCACCCAGAACAACAATAATTGTTCGACACTCGTTAGTTATGATTATAGCCATTACATGGTTTATAATACTCTCACTATTAATATTATTTTTCATTACTGTGATATATTATTCGAACCATTAGCAATTTCTAATGAAATAGATAAGAATCAAAAACAGAGAAAATAATTATACGTGGTTCTTTCTTTATAAACTGCTAAGTTATAAATAATGTCAAAAGATAAGCATGTAAACAATATAATTTGATACGTAATAACAATTTTAGTGTCACGATGGTGTGGAAAAAGAATTACTTAAGGAAATAGAGGTAATTGAAGGTGCACAAGTTCTACTGGAACGTACTGCAGAGCAAGCAAATGAGCAAGTACGTCGCTTAAGATCTACAATTTACTTCATGGATCGTGATTTAGAAGACAAAGATAATGTCTTAAAAATTGATGAACATAATTTGGGGTTAAAACAAACCAGTATGAATCTTAGTATGTACCATGGTTTTACACCTCTCGATCCGGCGTAAGTATAATTTAATAAAATATTATTCCAAATGTGAAATATGGTTTGTTGAAACATATTCATATTCCACTTCAATAAATTTATTTTTATTGTAATGCTTAAATAAAATATTGCTTAACAATGGAACATACACTTTTTTTGCTAAGAATAGAAGGTATGCCCAGTTGCATAGGCAGCATTGCACATGTATAGTCTCGACCAAATAAATTTGCGTGTGACTCATTGCAATACATAGAAAGAAAACACAACTATAATAGAATATATGTTACTTGGGTCTATACTAATTTCACTATAGTAAAATAGGACAGCTATAGAAAGCCGAGTCTTCCTAACGTTGTAATGAAAATATAGCAAACATGTGTCTGATTTTGGTTCATGTAGTTTATAAATTCATTGTACTTTTAAAGGTTAAGTACCAAACACTGTTTGTTTTGAGGGTTAAGTTAACTTGGGTTTGTTTTTATTTACATTTAGCGTTTTGTATTATCCTCAATTAATTGTATTGTTAAACAGATTTTTTCAAAATTATTGCCATTTCATATTGACACTAAAAATGCTTCGTAATAAACATTTAAAATTACAAACACAGTTGGTGATTATGAATGTTCTTAATTACTTCGGAAAGGAACGTGAAAATCGAGGTCTGTTTGTTCCATTTGATTCTGTAATGCAGGTAAGAACAAATGCTAGCGCAAGTTTAGTAGAAAAGATGGTTTTAATTATGTTGTTTTAAGCGTACTGCTGAAGCTTGTGGTATAGGACTCCGGACTCTCACTAGTATTAAGAAGAAGGTATCCTAAACACATGCAGTAAACCAACCCCGCAATCATGTAGTAAGAAACGTAAGTGCGACAAATCGAAATCTTGTGTTGTAGACGATTTTGTTAAAGATTGTGTGAAGAGAAAATATATGACATGCATTCTAAACGTAATAAAGATAATATTAATTTGGAATATATTTTATAACCTATTTGCATTTTTTAAGACTTTACGTAACTATAAAAACCCTATAACATGAACTTGCTTTGTCTGGAGTATTTACTTTTAGTATAAGTAGTTTGAAGAGGCTTTTACCCACCATTGGTTTTCGTTTAAAAATGATGATTGCAGATGGATTATTTGAATTGGAACATGTTGCTACAGCACGAGTACAATTCTTAAGGGATTATGAATTAAACAAACAAAAGGAATTACACGAGTCTGTTTTCTTAGACAAATCGTGGATTTTCAGTCGGAGCTCGGCAAAAAAAAAAGTCGTATTGACAACACAAAACAAAGTATTAAGAAAAAGCCATTCGGTGAAGGAAAACTGTTAGTTTCTGATTACCTGTTTTAAATAGTCTTCTTTATTTTGTTAATATTTTAAGTTGATTGTGCTGCATACAGGAAATAAAGATGGATTTGTTGCAAATGCGTCTCTTTTGTTTTCTACTAAATCACCAAACACAGATGTCATGGTGATATGAATACCCGAACTGTTTACAAAGTGGTTCCGAGAAAGTTTAATTCCAAACTTAAACCAACCCAGCCTTATTATATTAGACAATGCGTCTTATCATTCAAATTTAATGGAGAAAATGCCAAATACAACCTCTAATAAACTGAAATTAATGGACTACCTGCTGAAACATAAAGTACCTTTTGAAACTAATATGCTAAAGAGAGAATCCAAAAACTAGATTAAATTGCAGCGTATCATTGTCAATTTAATCCAATTGAGTTAATATGGGCTAAAGCCAAAGATTATTGTAATAAAAATGTGGTACGATTTAACGAATAATACAATGATCATAACACAAGAATGATATGGCTTGAATTACTTCAACAAATAGACGCTGTAGGCAAAAATGTATACAACTTGCTCACAAATGTATGGAGGAATAGTGGGATATTGAAAAACAATTTGACATTGTTCAACCATTAGTTATAAATGGTAGCAATGAAAGCAGTAGTAGTGACAGTGACACTGACTGAGAAATGATTGAGGAATAAGTGAATTTAAACTTTAAAATACTAGCCTACTGATCTAAGAATTGTAAAACTTCATTCTGGCAATTATTTATGTAGATATTTGTTATATTGTATTGTAGAACATAAGTAATAAATATTTCAAACTGTTGATTTAATATCTATTGTTGAAATACCTCAAATGCATATAGTAGAGATACTATTTCAAACATTAAATAGTATAATATAGAAAAAAAGTATTTAAATGCCGACTGTTTAATTAATATATCATTTTGAATACAGCACAGGAATAACAATTGTTATAACCCCGTCGCCGCTTGTTCAGCGCCACTACTACAGTTGGCAACACTGAAACGCTCCACGTTCACAATATTGCGCAATAATAATATTACGACATAAATGCGTGTCAAATTGTATCACATGCCAAATACGTTTACAATGGTACAAGTTGCACCTTAAAAAGATAAAAAGTATTCACTTAAAATGTGGAACGCTTCACGATTTTGCGGGTCATCCTTGTGCAGGGGCCATGCTAATGTCCGGGTATCTCGTTTGGGTGTGGGTTGCGTCATGCCCTCGTTGAAACAAAATTTGTAGTCTTCCCTCTTCTTCGTTCGTAGGCAGAGCGAAGGAACAACCAGGTAAAGAACGATAAGGCAAGATAAGGAAAAAACCTGCATTCTAAAAGAGAAAAGACAAAAGAACGACACAGGCAAACGTCATCGTTCGACGTCTCGTTGGCTAATCATATCCTGTCATGTCCAATCCGCGCACTTACCCATCACTCCGCGTCTGCGCATTCTTTTGCGCAAACACAACTGTCAGAAATGATGGAAATTTAACAAGTTTATTTGAAATAATGGCGGGAATTTAGTCACATATTTAAAAATGCACAATGCCAATTTTGGCATGTAACACAATTGCTGAGCTCATCGCAGATAAGCTTTTGCAACATTTGCTTAAATATTTCCAACTCTGTAAAATAAGCATTTGCATGGCACTGAAGACTAACAGAACACTTTACACTTACTATCTCACTTAGCTAGAGGTAATTAAATTTATTAATTTATGCTGTACAGCATCTTCACTTGTTTCCCCAATAACATATTCGAGATACAGTCCAAGCAAACACATTACTATATTCCATATCTATAATTCTAATACGATTAATTATTTCGATCGACATTTCACATAAAATTTGTAAACTTAAAAGTTTTGTACAGGTTTTAGCTTGACGTTGTATTAATGCTGCACTAAAATATTTTTCTCCATTAACAATATGGGTTTCAGTTGCAGAAAGTACAAAAATTTTACATAATGCTTGAACAGTATTCTATTAGCAATGCTGAGTTCAGTATGAAGTCGACATCAATATAATTCCAGGTCATTTATGAATGGGTTTAGAAAAATCGTTATCTTGGTCTAAATTCTAAAAACATTTTTTAAAATAACTTTTATTAAGACATACAATAATTTACTTTTGGTGTAATGAAGACTTGTTTCGAAGTATCCAATCTTGAATATCTACTTACTTTCTGATAAAAACATTTCTAACTCAAATTCTGTATAATACGGTTCAAATTCTTTGGATTAAGTAAATTCTTAAATAAGCATTTGTTTATATGACTTACTAATCTATGTTTGTTTATAAGTCGAAATGTGACATAAAACTAAACTAATTTACATCTGTCAATGTTGATACAACGTTATATTCCAAGGTCGCATTGCATTCTGGAACTTGCTGGACATACGTTTTTATGGTATTACAGCATACGATTACGAACAATGAGTCACAAGCAACCTCGTGTGGTATTGACTATAACTTACTAATCAAATTAAAACTACAGTCGTATAAAAACGTATGTACATTACAGGAGTAGGAAATGCAGCCTCCGGTTAAGAAAAATATATAATGATAACTCAGCAGACGTCAGCTCTGATCAATTACAAATACCATATCTTGAAATTGTGAACAGTATCTCTTGCATGTAAATAAGGAATAGCAATTTATAATATATTAAAACTTCATACAGCTAAAGCATCATGAAACTGAAAACAATCATGATCACCCATTGTTGAACAACGAAAGTAGCAGTTTGTGATATAAGTTACCTATCAAACAAAAATGCAAATTAATCGCATTGTAGTGTTCATAGTATTATATACATTTACTATATGATAAGACGATATATTTTGGCAAAATGCTTTACAAAATTCTTTTGCTATAAATAGCATAAATCATAAAAAAGAATCATTATATTCAATATACACTACTATGATCTTAACATAGTTTAGGCACCTTCATAAATCATATGCTTTTTATATGCTTGGCTTGTTACAGTATTCCATGCAGACAAGAAAGAAAAGTATAAAGCAAGTAAAGAAAATCGCTCGCACCGAATACCGCAACAAAACAAGGGCAGAATCCAAAGAAATAATGCCGTACTAGCAGAGAATTTCATAGAGTGGGGTGGGTCACCCAGAAAGAAAAACAGGAAATCTCAGGACATAGATTTGTTACAAATCTTTAGTTAACAAACATGATATCAAAAGGAATATTTACAAAAACCAAAACAAACATTTATGTAACGTCCTGTTAAAACATGATATAAACAAAGACATCAACTGACATGTAACACAACATTCCTTCCAAATATACATAACATTTAAACAAATATCAATTATTTCCCAGTCGTATCATTCCTTAAAATATAAATAACAAGTACAATTATACTTACACGATGTTCCCAGCTCAAAATACATACAAGAAGAAAATTAGACATAGTATATACAGTATACTCTATGGCGTTTTCAGCTAGCACGGCATTAATTATTTGGATTCCCCTTGTTTTACTGCAGTATTCGATGTGGGTGATTTTCTTTGCTTACTTTACTTTTCTTTCTTGTTTGCATGGAATACCATCACAATTTCGCTACTTTAAAGCAAACACATCTGGCAAACATGTTTAACCTTTGTTGATTCTAAACCCCCGTTTCATGCTAACACATTAAACATATTTTCAATCCATATGTTCATAATTTATTTAAGGGATGTAGATGTTTAAATTTATTTCAGCGAACCCATAATGCAAGAAACTTTAGCCTTAGATAACCAAAGCAAATTTTCCTATTTTGTAATAATAAAACAGCATGTTATCAAAATAGAATAGATGCAACATATATAACTATGTACTGAATATTTAATAGAAATTCTACAGGATGAGGAATAAACATTCGTTTAAAAATTGAAAGGGGAACAAACCCGCTACTAGCATGCAAAATCACTGGTGAAACAGTACTGGCTAGGTAATTTTAAACTATATGCCAAATTATTTAATTACAGGAAGAAAACGTAACAGGCAGCTCATCGATAGTTTACCCATACAATTATTTTTACTCACAACACTTCTACAATAAACACTAGCATGAAACACTTTAATAAGAGGGTATATATATATATATATATATATATATATATATATATATACAGGGTGCCCACGTCCTCCGTGAAAGTTCTATAACTTTTATGTTATTTAAGATATCAACTTCCGGTTTTTTTAAACGATAGCCACGGCTAGGCCGCACAATCTAAAAATATTTTCACCTATATACAGGGTGTGCCAATATGGTTTCCAACCCAAAGTTATGTTTTTTTAAATGAAATACCCTAGATTTGATACCATATTCTAAAAGCTCTTTTGATGCTTATCAAAATTATATAGAGGTACTATAGGTCTATAATGGACGGTTTGCCTTTTATGAGTCATTTTATGTCAAAATCATGTCAACTTTGAAAAATTGCAGAAGTTTTCTTATTGAACTTGGAGAGTTGATTCTTTCACGATATAATTTTTCATATCCTGTTGTATTATTATCGATAGCGCGATGTGTTTGTTTTTTCCTTTTATTGTACAAGGTGCAGCAAAACGCAAAATGAACAAAAAGTCAATTTTTTTAAATGGCACTCGCCATATTGGATTTTGCCATTGAATAGCGTTTTTGTGGAGCTTTCTATTGACATATAATGTTTTATAGGTTACATGAAAAAAATTCTGAAAAATTGAGAAAACATGTTTTTTATGCAGTTTTGGGACTAGAGAAAACTAAGTAGGCTACTAGCATCAAATCTGACATATCTTGTCAGTATTAATTATCTTAAAAATTTTCCATTTAATTTGTTGATGTCACAATGAATTTCACACGTCAAGAATTAATTAATATGATATACTGTATTGGAGAAGCTGATCGAAACCCTTTATTGGCAATAAAATTGATTACCTTTTGCATTAGTATGCGACGCCACAATAATAGTATATTTGTTAAACAAGAAGACGCAGCGCGCGTCACGAATAAGTGGAATCAGATAACAAGATAATAAAGCTCTACAAATTTGAATGCTAATGAGAATTTCCAAGAATTTAAGTAAGATAGGCGTTTATTATTTAGAATGAAATTGCGCTAATTCTACAACATTCTGAAAACATATAAAATCGCGTACATAAGAAAGCGTTTATTAAAACGGGATTCGTTCATTAGATTCATTCAGTCGATTCATTTGATTCTTAAATGCGATCGCGAAATGTTATTTTAAGTCGCGAGCTGTTGCTTTGCGAAGATAATATTTGAAATATGCAGTAAGTATACCTTAATTTAATAATTATTACGTTGGTACAATAAATATGAAGTGATGTTTTAAATGCAAATGACATTAAAAAATGGAATTTATTAATTACAATCAAGAGGGAAAATTCTTCAATATAATACTATTTTAAAGATTTTATTAAAAGGAAGATTTAACCAAAAATGTACTAGCATCAAATCTGACATATCTTGGTTACCAATAATACCTCCTCATGCATTAAGGGACCATTGATGTCGATGATCAACAGTTCTTAACCAATGTGGATTTTCGGTTGCATAGTAATGCATATTATGCCTATTGAGTGATTCGTTGCTTTTGAACGATGCCTCGTCAGTGAACAAAATGTTCGAAATGTAATAATTTTCGGCAAACACACCGCTCATTCTACTTGAAAATTGTATGCGATTTTCAAAATCATCTCCATATAGTTCTTGATGAAGTTCGATGTGATAAGGGTGGAATGGATGTTTCAACATTATATTGTCTACGCTGATTTTTGAAATATCAGTTACTAGAGCGATTTCTCTGGTGCTCAGATTCCGATTTTCTTCTATTATCAGCAAAACTTCCAATTCGGATTCGTCGTCAATTCGTTTTGCTATTATTTCACACTTAGAATATGCAACGTTTCCAGTAGCTTCAAATCTGTCTCGCAGCTTTTCAAAGGTTATAGTTCGTGGCGTTCTCAAGTTTGAATATTTTTGATGATAGATTCAACTTGCCAATAAAGGGTTTCGATCAGCTTCTCCAATACAGTATATCATATTAATTAATTCTTAACGTGTGAAATTCATTGTGACATCAACAAATTAAACTGAAAATTTTTAAGAACATTAATATTGACAAGATATGTCAGATTTGATGCTAGTAGCCTACTTAGTTTTCTCTAGTCCCAAAACTGCATAAAAAACATGTTTTCTCAATTTTTCAGAATTTTTTCTCATGTAACCTATAAAACATTATATGTCAATAGAAAGCTCCACAAAAACGCTATTCAATGGCAAAATCCAATATGGCGGGTGCCATTTAAAAAAATTTACTTCTTGTTCATTTTGCGTTTTGCTTCACCTTGTACAATAAAAGGAAAAAACAAACACATAGCGCTATCGATAATAATACAACAGGATATGAAAAATTATATCGTGAAAGAATCAACTCTCCAAGTTCAATAAGAAAACGTCTGCAATTTTTCAAAGTTGACATGATTTTGACATAAAATGACTCGTATAAAGCAAACCGTCCATTATAGACCTATAGTACCTCTATATAATTTTGATGAGCATCAAAAGAGCTTTTAGAATATGGTATCAAATCTAGGGTATTTAATTTAAAAAAACATATTGGCACACCCTGTATATAGGTGAAAATATTTTTAAATTGTGCAGCTTAGCCGTGGCTATCGTTTAAAAAAACCGGAAGTTGATATCTTGAATAACATAAAAGTTATGGAACTTTCACGGAGGACGTGGACACCCTGTATGTATATATTATTTTGCCGTACTTTACATATGCTAAAGTATTTACCATTTTAGTTTGAAACGTATGTGCCAAAAGGTAAACAAGATGACTTAATGACGTTGATACAATGCACGGTACTCAAGGTTTTATACTGAGTTGAAATTTTATAAGCCATTGAAAGTACATTTGCCGTCGGAAAACCGGACGCGTCTACGGATATCTACAATCAACCAAGCGTCCAGGTCTTGTGTGAATTATTTTGGCTTTTCATTTAAGTAGAATCAACTTTTGGACGAATTGTAAATTCAAAATTATAAGTGAATAGAAATATAAAATATAATTGGAGAATTGTGAAGTGTTTAGGACCAATGGTAGAAATTAGAATTGTATGTAAAGACTATAGTTAAGGTATTTGTGACACTAGAGAAAAGAAAAGTTGTTATTGGATAGTTTTATGATTTTAAAATGTGATTAAGTAAGCTAGTTTTGTTGTGCTTATTGCCTAGCGAAGTAAATAAGGGGATTCTATTTCGACTATTTTTAGTAAAAAGACGTGTTTTGAAAACCTGCGTTAAAGTTGTATAAGATTTTGATAAAATAAATGTTTTTGAGTTTAAATAGTATGATTTTTAAAGTGAAGGTATAAAAGCGACGATAATAAAAGAATATTTAAAGTGAAGTGCGACGGGAAAAGCAACGGATATTTAGTTAGATTTGAACGAGATTGGTATTGGAATTGGAACGATTTTGGTTTAAAGGCAGTAGGATATAGAGTGGACATTGAAGTTAAAGCAGGGCATAGATTGATTTGGAACAGGACAGCAGGATAGATTTGGGATTGAGTACGGAAAGGCGAAAGGTTTAATTGGAGCACAGAGAGAGAAAACAGGAGAGCAGCAAAGTACAGGGGAAGATTCAACGCAGAAACGAAGGGAACACAGAAGGATTAACGCAGGGGAAAGTAAATACAACGGTATATTCAAAATTCTAAAATTAGGGTAAATTATTTCAGATTTGGGGTCAGCAAAATTATATTAGGACACCTGGAGGCGATACGCAAGATCATCAGTGATTGTGAATCTTTGTAGAGGCGCGTACGGCGAATAAGAACTTGAGCCAGCAACATTTAAAGAAGGCATCAGCGCAGTATAATTCAGGTGAGTACCGTGTAATATCTTAAAACGTCAAACACAAGTCAGAAATTGTATACATAAATTAATTTGGCACCAAGCAACATTGATCAGTAAAATTTGGCATATACAGAAAATAATTCCATATAAAAAGTAGTAAAACAAACGAGTGTGCAGTTTGGTTGGGCAGTGCACATCTACTCACGATTGAACCCACGGTGAGTAGGTGAACACCATGAGATAAAGGTTTCATATAGTCGAGGCATAAAAATAGTAAACAGTTAAATAGATAACCAACCAAACTTTGCTAAAACACATCATATAGGAGTCATTCATTGAATACTAAAAATTAGGGGCGACGACAAAAGTCGTGTATCATAAATTTTTAAATAAATAAATAAAAGTAAAATTAAATTATATATATAAAAATAAAAATAAGGGCGGAGGGGTGGAGTAATAGCAGCATAAGAAGGTGGCGCCCAACGTGGGGCTCGAAAAAAAGCTAGAAAAGTATTAGAGTGAAAGATAGTAGAATACGGGATCCCGAGATTAGGTGGGGCCCGTAGTTTTTTTTATTTTGCAGAAAAGGAGGTCAAAACTAAGCAGCAGAGATGACGGACGCGGACACGAAAAGGATCACGAGATCGGGACGGATATACGGAGTGGAAATGGAATTAGGGACACATGACATAGAGTTAGACGCAGGGGGAGACATACAGGAGATGGACGTGAGGCAGACAGAGCCGGAGGTGACAGGCATGGACACGGACCAGGCGACGGGACCGGAGGTCGAGGTAGCAGACGCCGCCGGAACACAGGACATAATACGACTCCTGATGAGTTTAACCAACCAAATGGAAGAATCACGTAAGGAACAAAAAGAGTCACAGACAGAATTAAAGACAGAGCTAACGAACAAAATGGAAGAATCACGTACGGAACAAAAAGAGGCGAATGCGGCGTTAGCTATAAAAATTATGGAATCACATACGGAACTGACGGATAAAATTTCAGAGACACATGCGGAACTAAAAACCGTGAAAACAGAGCTGACGGATAAAATTTCAGATTCACATAACGAATTGAGGAACGAGTTTAGGACGGCGCACGCGGAACTGACGGCAAAAATGAACTACACGCAGGACTATCTACTAACACAAATACAAATTGTAAAGGACGACATGCGGACAGAGGTACAACAACAAGTAGACAGGGTTGACGACAAGATGGAGAACACACGGGCACAGTTTCAGGGAGACTTGAACGCGACACGGACGGACCTAAGAACGGAATTTAAGACACGCGTGGATACAGTAGAAGAGACGATGATTAGCGGATTTTCGACACTAAATACGGAAATACAGACATGTGACAAAAGACATACGACGCACTACCGAAATTTAGGACAGACGTTGGAGACCATACAAAATGAAAATGTAAACGTTAGGACGCAACTGGACGCAAAACTGATAGACAACGCGACAATATTGGAAAATAGGGTCGGACAGGAAGTTAGACAGATACAGGACAAGTTGGACGAACTAGAAAGAAGGCGTGTTGGACTGGACTACGGACAGCACGGTAGATTAAACCGGGACGCATTACCGAAGTTTGAGGGACGAAGGACAGAACAGCCAATGGGATTTTTAGACCGACTAGACGAAATCGTAGGGACTGAAAATGAGAGAACAAAACTACAGATCGTGGGGGCGACTTTGACAGGCAACGCCGAAAAATGGCATAATATCATCCGCAGACAATACGACACGTACGCTGATTTTAGACGACTTTTTATAGAACAATTTTGGAGCAATACACACCAGACTGACATACGGACGAATTTAATTACCGGACATTACAGCAGGACTCACGGCACACGCGAAGAATACGCGATTGACAAGTTTAATCAGGCACAACACTTGACACCAAAATTGGGCGTGGACGACATTGTACTACTACTAGCAGGACATATGGAACCGGAAGTTACAAAGGTGGTAGTGGTACAGAACGTCAAGACATTGAGGGAATTTTTAGGGGTAATGAGGAACTTTGATTTAGCGACAGCACTGGAGGCGAAAACGCGGACAAACTATTGGGAGCAAAACAGGGGTTATAGGGAAGACAGCCGACGACAACCGTACCACGAACACCGACCTAATTACAGACAGGACAATTTCAACCACGGACATCGGAATCAATGGGGACACGAGTTAAAGTTCGGGCCTTTGGAGCTGGTTTTTTAAAAAGCTTTGAATCTTTAACACATTTATTTAAATTAATTTGTACATAATAACTTTATAAAAATTAATTTGTACTGGGTGAGTAGCTCAAACAACGAAGTATGGAGTTTGGAGACTGACTCGGTTGAGTAGCTTGAACAACGAAGTATGGAGTTCGAAGACTGACTGCCGGGCATTGAGCTCCCGGGCCTTTTATAATAACCTGCCCCTCACACGGCTGTGAGAACTTGCAGATCTCATGTCTGCATTTCTCTTTAATTGTACACTTTAATACAATGTAACAACTTAATTCTAAGTAATTGCGGTCTGTTGACCGCCTGTGACCTGCCACCTGCAGTATCACTGCCCTCACGGATGCACAGCTGCATTCCGTTCTCATGAACTGTCGATAACCTCTCTGGGTTATCCTTGTGTTACAATGTTGCATTGAACTTATACTTTTACTTAATAATTTCTAATAATTCATATTAGATTCAATACATCAATATATATAGGTAATTGGGGGATACATAACTCCTCCCACCGTAAATGAAAAATTAAGGTTTTTCTTAATTTTTAAATACATAAAATACATTATTTAAATTCATTTAAAATTCATTGTTTCTAATGGTATGCTTATTGTTTCCTTTTTTCTCTTTGTTTCCTTAAATCTAGAACTGTTTCCTTCATTCTTATATCTAAGGTACATTTTGTAAAATACATACATGATTACAAAAATTATTAAAATGATTAATACAATTGTCCAAACACTTATATTATTATAATGTAACTTTGGCGTTTTGATTTCACTTAATTGTTCTTTATAACTTTCCACTAATTTCACGGCGTGGTTGAGATCGTCTAAGTCTAGATTGTCTAGCTTCATAGGTTTCTTTATTATTTCTTCGTCTTCTTGTGGTATCTTGAACTGTAGTTCCGGTAGGTTTGCAAGTTTCTTTGTTGCTATGGGATCTTGATAAACTCTGATTACTTCATCTTTCAATTTCACATAACAATCTTCTTTGAGGGTAATTAGTTTGCTTCCGATTAATGCTTGGTTATTTTCATCTTGGTTGCAGTGGATGGTTGCTATTACTTCTGTTGGGAAAATTGCTATCCATTTGTTATCTGTAACTTTTTGAATTTTCATATTAGTTATTTGCACTTGTTTGGTTTCACAGTTTTCGTAATGATTTGAGAATTTTAATAGTTGTACTTCACAAGGGCTGTCTTCTTGAATGGTTGTTGTCGTCATCGATTGACATAAATATTGGTTTGGTGTTACTTCAGTACATTTTTCGTTTGTATAACCATATCTCAGTTCATTTAGGGATAGGAATTTGGTTTTGGGTATGATTACTTGGTATGTGCTAGTAACTTTCGTTGGAAAAGCAAATAAATGATAATATTGATAATTGTTACTTTCTACTATTAAAAATATTATTTCGTTTTTCTTAATGTTGCTAAAATTTGTTACATTAAAGTAAGGGTTGATATTATTTGAGTAAATGTTGTATTTTGTACACTGCCTAATTTATTGGTAGTATATCGGGGTTGTTTTTTATATGTTTATTGTTATTGGGTTGCCCGTTCTACCTGGGTGGAGGTTGACGGTAAGGGTGATGATTGTCCATCTGAAATTACAGGGTGTCTTAGGTTTTTTAAATGAATGTATTTCGTTATTTTACCGTTGTCTACTACTGCTATGTTTTTATCTGATATTTTCTTAATTTTAAATGGTCCTAAATTTCTGGGTGCTGTTTTGTGTCGCTTGCTCTGAAAGTTTTTCTCATACACGGTTTGTCCTATTGAAAATTTATTTGAGTCGGTATTTTTATTTCGGGTTGTGGTGATACGTTTTTTTATCGTTCTCTAGTTTATCTTTTACCTTATCGTAAGTTATTTTTAATTTTTGTTTGTGGTCTTTCGCATATTGTTGATATACTTCTTTATTGTAGTGTATGTCATAGGGATTTCGTGAATCTGAATGTCCTAAGGTTAATTCTAAGGGTGTAAAATTTGTTGATGAGTGAATTGTGTTATTATAGGCGATTAGTGCGTATGACATTAAATTGGTTATATGTTCCTTTTTATAATGTATTCTTAATAATCGAATTTGTTCTAACAAGGTTAAATGTAATCGTTCAATTAGTCCGTTTGATTCAGGGTGGTTTTCCGTTATGAAATGAATTTTTATTTTGTGGAGTTCTAAAGTGTTTTGTATTGTCTCGTTTTTAAATTCGCTACCATTGTCTAAAGTTATTGATTCGGGTGTTCCGTAAAATGTGAAGTATTGTAAAAATCCTTGGGTCACGTCAATGCTATTTTTGGATGTGATTGGTATTGCTTGGCCTATTTTTGTGAATGCGTCTATAATTGTTAGATAGTTTTGAGCTTCTACTACTAGAGTATCGGCATGTAGTTTTTGAAATGGTTTGTCGGGTGTTTTGGTTAACATTAAGGGTATCTTTGGGGGTTTTCTATCGTATTTCGCTCTGTCACATAGTTCGCATTGGTTAATAAAATCTGTGGTCAAGTCCTTCATGTCTTTAAAATAATAACGTCTTACAAGTTGTTTTATTGTTTCGTTAATTCCACGATGGTTGGTTTTTCCTTCGTTTTGATTTCTAATTACATCGTTTATTTCGTCAGGGTCGTCTAGTGTTATTAGTTTTCTAGTACATCTGATGAGTTCAGGTCCAGAGTTATTGAATAGTTTAATGTACAATTCTGAAAATCTTTGGTATAAATGTTCGGTATTGAAATAGAAATAAAATCGTTTTTTCTCGGGGGTGTATTCTTTTAAAATTTTAATTATTTGTTCCTCATTATCATCTTTTGTTATTTGAATTTGATATATCTTTTTGTTATCTACTTTTGTATATTTTACTGTATTGGGGTTATTTAAAACTTCGGTTATTATAAATTGGTTGGGTTTCATATCGATTGCCTCGTTTAAAATTTTAATCGCGTTTTTTGGTTCTTCGTTTTGTGTCGAATGTATTGTGTCGATCTCGTCTGGATCTTCCCTTATTTCTGCTTCGTCTACGTTTCCTATAATGGATTCCGTTTCTAATGCATTGAGTTGAATTCTGCTTAAAGCGTCTGCGTTGTTGTTATAAATTCCCTTTTTATATATAATTTCGTAATCATACTCTTCGAGTCTGATTCTCCATCTCTGTAATTTTGAATTTGGTTCTTTCAGTTTGCATAACCATACTAGTGGTCTATGATCGGTGTATATGTAAAATTTTCTTCCGTATAAATAAGGTCTAAAATATTTTGTTGCCCAAATTTATTAATTACAATCAAGAGGGAAAATTCTTCAATATAATACTATTTTAAAGATTTTATTAAAAGGAAGATTTAACCAAAAATGTACTAGCATCAAATCTGACATATCTTGGTTACCAATAATACCTCCTCATGCATTAAGGGACCATTGATGTCGATGATCAACAGTTCTTAACCAATGTGGATTTTCGGTTGCATAGTAATGCATATTATGCCTATTGAGTGATTCGTTGCTTTTGAACGATGCCTCGTCAGTGAACAAAATGTTCGAAATGTAATAATTTTCGGCAAACACACCGCTCATTCTACTTGAAAATTGTATGCGATTTTCAAAATCATCTCCATATAGTTCTTGATGAAGTTCGATGTGATAAGGGTGGAATGGATGTTTCAACATTATATTGTCTACGCTGATTTTTGAAATATCAGTTACTAGAGCGATTTCTCTGGTGCTCAGATTCCGATTTTCTTCTATTATCAGCAAAACTTCCAATTCGGATTCGTCGTCAATTCGTTTTGCTATTATTTCACACTTAGAATATGCAACGTTTCCAGTAGCTTCAAATCTGTCTCGCAGCTTTTCAAAGGTTATAGTTCGTGGCGTTCTCAAGTTTGAATATTTTTGATGATAGATTCAACTTGCCAATAAAGGGTTTCGATCAGCTTCTCCAATACAGTATATCATATTAATTAATTCTTAACGTGTGAAATTCATTGTGACATCAACAAATTAAACTGAAAATTTTTAAGAACATTAATATTGACAAGATATGTCAGATTTGATGCTAGTTTTTGAAATGGTTTGTCGGGTGTTTTGGTTAACATTAAGGGTATCTTTGGGGGTTTTCTATCGTATTTCGCTCTGTCACATAGTTCGCATTGGTTAATAAAATCTGTGGTCAAGTCCTTCATGTCTTTAAAATAATAACGTCTTACAAGTTGTTTTATTGTTTCGTTAATTCCACGATGGTTGGTTTTTCCTTCGTTTTGATTTCTAATTACATCGTTTATTTCGTCAGGGTCGTCTAGTGTTATTAGTTTTCTAGTACATCTGATGAGTTCAGGTCCAGAGTTATTGAATAGTTTAATGTACAATTCTGAAAATCTTTGGTATAAATGTTCGGTATTGAAATAGAAATAAAATCGTTTTTTCTCGGGGGTGTATTCTTTTAAAATTTTAATTATTTGTTCCTCATTATCATCTTTTGTTATTTGAATTTGATATATCTTTTTGTTATCTACTTTTGTATATTTTACTGTATTGGGGTTATTTAAAACTTCGGTTATTATAAATTGGTTGGGTTTCATATCGATTGCCTCGTTTAAAATTTTAATCGCGTTTTTTGGTTCTTCGTTTTGTGTCGAATGTATTGTGTCGATCTCGTCTGGATCTTCCCTTATTTCTGCTTCGTCTACGTTTCCTATAATGGATTCCGTTTCTAATGCATTGAGTTGAATTCTGCTTAAAGCGTCTGCGTTGTTGTTATAAATTCCCTTTTTATATATAATTTCGTAATCATACTCTTCGAGTCTGATTCTCCATCTCTGTAATTTTGAATTTGGTTCTTTCAGTTTGCATAACCATACTAGTGGTCTATGATCGGTGTATATGTAAAATTTTCTTCCGTATAAATAAGGTCTAAAATATTTTGTTGCCCAAATTATGGCTAATAACTCTTTTTCTATAGTGCTATATTTTTGTTCGGTTTCATTCAGGGTTCTGGATGCGTAGCTGATAGGTTTATCGCTACCTACTTTTCCTTGGCTCAATACTGCGCCTAATGCTACATTTGATGCGTCTGTCGTCAGTATAAATGGTTTTGTAAAGTCTGGGTATTCTAATACAGGGTGGTTAGTTAATATGTTTTTAATTTTGTCTACAGCTTTAATAAATTCTGGGGTGTGTTCAATTTTGTTTCCCTTTTTTAAACAATTTATCAGGGGTTTGGTTATCTGAGCGTAACCTTTAATGAATTTGCGGTAGTAACCACTAAGTCCTAGAAATCCTTTAATTTCTTTGTTTGTTTTTGGCAATGGGTAATTTAGAACTGCATTTGTTTTGTCTGGATTTGGCATTACTCCTTGGGGTGTTATTACATGTCCTAAAATGATACTTGTTTTGTAAAATTCACTTTTGTCTAATTGTACTTTAAAATGTGCTTGTCTAAGTCTTTCGAATACTTCCTTCAATCTTTCTATGTGTTCTACCAGTGATGTGGAATAAACTATGATGTCGTCAAGGTATACAAGGCATTTCTCATTGTGTATTCCTCGTAGTATATTGTCCATGACTCTCTGGAAAGTAGCGGTGCGTTCTTTAGTCCAAATGGCATTCGTTTGTATTCGTAATGTCCTCTAGGTGTGCTGAAGGCTGTTTTGATATGTCTTTTCTTCCATCTCTACCTGATGGTATCCTGATGCTAGGTCTAATGTTGTAAAATATTGGCATTTGCCTAATTTGTCTAAAATTTCGGTAATATTTGGTAGTGGATATTTGTCATCTACCGTTTTTTCATTTAACTTTCTATAATCTATTACCATTCTGTACTTTCTCTTTCCGGTTGCGTCTAATTTCTTAGGTACTATTAACACGGGGCTGCTCCATGGTGAATTGGAGTGCTGGATTATGTCTTGGTCTAATAAATCTGCTACTTGTCTGTCAGCTTCTTCTTGGCTTGCATGAGGTAGTCTATATGCTTTTGTAAAGATTGGTTTATTGTCTGTTAGCTCGATGTTATGTTTTACTGTGTTGGTGAATGTCAATGGTATTCCTTCACAATGGAATATGTCTCGGTATTCGAAACATAAGTTTTTAATTGCTCTTTCTTCTTCTCGATTGATGTCGGTATTGAAGCGGATGTTAGTTAAATTTTCTCTTAACATTTCGTCATGTTCTATTGGGTTGTATTCGTTTTCTAAATTTTCGTCTATTTCCATTTCGTTAAAATTTAGTTCTTCTACGTTAATTGGGTCTGTCAGTTATAATTCTACGGGGTAGTCGTTTGAATTTAATATTGTTGTGGTTGCAAAGTTATCTTTTATTTGAACTAAGGCAGTTGGGGTTTCTACTCCTTGTTGAAAAGTTATATGATTTATTATTCCTAAATTTTTGTTAGATTTTACTGGGATTTTTATTTTTCTTTCCGTTCGGGGTTCTATAGTGTATTTTTGTTCAACTTGTGTGTTTTGAAATTTAATTGGGATTTTTTCGTATTTTGTCCTTAATAAGCGATTTTTAATGTCAATGTTGGCTCCTAATTTTCTTAGAAGGTCCATTCCGATTAATCCGTCATATTTGTCGTTAAATTCGAATACACAAAATTTATGTTTCATTTTGACATTAAATGTTCTCGGTAAGGGTATATTTGCTACGAATTGGTGTAGTGTTGTTTGATGAGCTGTTTTAATTTTAAATGGTTCTCTTTCTACATAATCTAAATAGTGTTTTTGTACGGTTCTGGGGCTAATTAATGTTTTAGATGATCCAGTGTCGATTAATAGTTTGAATTTGGCGTGGGGTATTTCTATGTATGGTAATACTAAGTGATTTATGTTATTTAAGTTTATTAAGTTTGGTTGTCTATAAATGGGTCCATTTGAAAATTTGAGTTCGAGTTTTCTTCATCATACTCCTCGTAAGTTTCGTATTGTTCGTCACGTTCGTAAGTTTCTGCATGGTTTGTTTCATTGTTCGTAGGTGTCTCAATGTCATTATTCTGGTCAGTGTCAAATTTTTCTATTTCTTGATGGAATAATTCTTCTGATGTAAAATTACGTTTCTGATGAGGGTTTGGTCGGATATGTGTTATTTTTGTGTTTTGTCTGGTGTTACCAGATGAGGTGTCCATTGGTGTTGGTTTGTAATAATTGTTAGGGTTGTTATTATTATTAGTCATTGGTGTATTTCTATTGGGGTTTGCGTTGAATGCTGGTCTTGGTTGGTTTAGGTTTTGATTAAATCTCGGTTGGAATGCGGGTTTCGTAAAAGTCGGGTTGAATGTTGGTCTTGAAAAATGTTTATATTGATTATTAAAATTGGTATTGTTAAAACTTGGGTTGTTACTTCGCGGTTGATTTGTTTGTGAGTTAAAGGGTGTGAATTTTTGTTGAGGGATCGTTTGTCTTGTAGCTTGTATAGTTTTTGTTGGTGAATAGCTTTTATTCGCGTTGGGGTTGTATAGTCTGTTGCGGTAATACATTACATTTTCTTCTTCTATTACTAGGCTCATAGCTTCTTCTAGATTTTGGGGTCGTTGGAATCTGATTTTATCCGATAGTCGTTCTGGTAAAGCGTTTATATATGTGTCTAGTGCCATTTCGTCGTACATTTTTGTTTTTAAATGTCTAACGTTTTGATCGGGTTCTTCGATTTTTAATTTTGTTAAAATTAAACTTCTCACGTCTTGGCATTTCATTCCGAATTGGTAAGGGGATCGATTGTGTTCCATTCTAAGGTTTATTAGGTCTCGTACCAGGCATTTTATATTACGTTGGTCTCCAAAATATGCAATTAGTAGCTGTTTAAACTGGTCCCATTCCAATAAGTCGTCCCTACTGGCGATTAAGGTTAGTGCCCTTCCGGCTAGTTTACTTATTACTAAGCGTATAAGCAATGAATTTCTTGCGTCATCTCCGGGTTTGTAAAAGGTTTTTAGGAACATTTCACATGCTCCAATGAAATTCGAGAGATGGGCCTGCGTGCCATCGAACGTCTGAATTGTCTCTAAATAGAGACGTAGGTCTGTGTTACTCATGTTGGTTAAGGGTTATTTTCGATTTTTGGAAATTTCAAAAAAAAAATATTTTTTTTTTTTTTTGAATTAAGCTTTATTTCGCTATTTGTATTGTTACTTTTGCTTCGGATTTATTAATTTTCCGTTTGGGTTGTGAAATTTCAAATTTTGTAAAAATTGGGGTTAGTTCTGTTATTTGTAGCGTTTATTATGCTTTGGATGTATTAATTTTTCTTTTGGATTAAGTAATTTTGGATTTTGTAAAAATTGGGGATGATTTTCCTTTTTATGACGTTATTTTTGATTTGGTTTTTTAAATTTTTCTTTTTAGATTGGATAACTTAGAGTTTTGTAAAAATTGATGTTGATTTAGCTATTTGAAACGTTAGCTTCGGTTTTGGTTTGTTAATTTTTCAATTAGATTAGGTAAATAAAATTTTGGTAAAGGTTGATGTTTGTTTCGTTATTTTTCGGCGTTATTTTTTAGTTAGGAATGGTTAATTTTCAGTTTGGATTGGGTGGATAAAATTTGGTAAGAATTTGAGATTAATTTCGTACTTGTAGTATTAGATTTATTAATTTTAAGTTTATATTGCGTCGAGTTATTTTTAAAATCGTAGTCGTTGTTTATTTATATTTAATTACACAATGCGGTGATGTATTCACGAGATTTGTATTCAATAATGTTGAATTTATTTACCGTAGTCTTGGATTAATTGTTTTTATGCAGCTTTTAGTTCGTCTTGAGTTTTTGCTTCTTAAGGAATCTTAAATGGATGGGTTTATTCTCGTTTAGCTTTGTTTTGGTTAAATTCTGTTAATTAATACTCTTTCTGTGGGTTTTACTGAGTTGCGTAAACGTACAGTTCGTCTGTCTTGTGTTCTACTTATAACTTAAGGTTGATTACTCCTGTACTTCATGGTTGAAATTGAATACTTAAGAATGTAATCTTCGTTACTTTGTTACGTACGTTGAGTTAATTGCACTTACAGGTGTTATTTTCAGTTTATAGGAATTAGATAATTGACTTTCCGTACTCGCTAATGTAAAGTGTTATGTCTGTTTTATTTTTAGATCTCTCGGTACTGCTTGACTTGTAATTGAACTCTTCGTTATGTGCGTTTTCAGGTTTACAATTATGAGCGTATGATAACGTTTTAGCGTTTTAATTAAAGATTCTTATGATGACCGTTTTACTGCACTTTATAATGCTGATTAATTAGTTGAAAAACGTTTAGAGTTTATTGCAATTGTACACGCTTTTATTAATATAGAAACTGCGTCGATTTTATTATCCCGTGTATGATGCAAATTGAAATTATACTGAAAGTTGAAAGTTATTTCTTTAGTACTGTGCAAGGATTCTGAAAGCGATTTTAATAATGATATTGCGTTGTTAAGCTATACTTTAATACTGAAGGTTGAAAGTTATTGCACTTCTCTGATGTTCTAAGTGTATAAAAGATGCGAGCTTTGTTTTCTTAGGTGGTTTTAAGTTACCGTATTTTTAGTTAATGCAGAATGTTCTTGTGATTTATTCAGTATTATAGAGGTCAATGGTTTAATTAAACGTTCTGTACTGCTTGTTCGAATTAGCTTTAGCTTTGAAATTAATTTCGCGTTAGTTTACCGGTTTATAAACGTGCGTTGAATCGCGGTAATTATTTGGTGTTAGTGAATATGCGCCCGTTTATTTTTGGATTATTTTGAGTTCGTTCTATTTATTATGGTAAGAATCTCTTAATATTAATTCTCATTTACTTTTAAAAAGAAAATCTCTTTTTAAATTCAATTCTTATTTGCTTTTTTAAAGAAAAAATATCTCTTTGTAAATAATCAAGTCTCATTTGCTTTTAACATTCAAGTTTCATAAAATGTTATACAGTCTCGTTTTGAAAATAATTCACTTTGAACTATTTTCAAAAATATTCATACATAAAACAATGATCAATAAAATAATACTAGCATATATCAATTATAATTTGGTTTAAAAATTTTTTATGGAAATGAACTTACATTAGTTTCATCTGTTTCTTTGGTGGGTTCGATCGATTCTGTATCTTGTCCACCTTGGTTTGTTTTGTTGGCCTTAGACGATTCTTGTTCCTTGTCCAACTTGGTTTGTTGCTGGATTTAGACGATGCTTGTTCTTCCTCCAACTTGGTTTGGGTTCTGCCAAAATTTCGAATAAAATTCTTGGTCACCAATCTTCCGATTTTTGGATTTTCAGTGCCCTTTTGACATCCGTTACGACTGCGCCAGTTAAAGTTCGGGCCTTTGGAGCTGGTTTTTTAAAAAGCTTTGAATCTTTAACACATTTATTTAAATTAATTTGTACATAATAACTTTATAAAAATTAATTTGTACTGGGTGAGTAGCTCAACAACGAAGTATGGAGTTTGGAGACTGACTCGGTTGAGTAGCTTGAACAACGAAGTATGGAGTTCGAAGACTGACTGCCGGGCATTGAGCTCCCGGGCCTTTATAATAACCTGCCCTCACACGGCTGTGAGAACTTGCAGATCTCATGTCTGCATTTCTCTTTAATTGTACACTTTAATACAATGTAACAACTTAATTCTAAGTAATTGCGGTCTGTTGACCGCCTGTGACCTGCCACCTGCAGTATCACTGCCCTCACGGATGCACAGCTGCATTCCGTTCTCATGAACTGTCGATAACCTCTCTGGGTTATCCTTGTGTTACAATGTTGCATTGAACTTATACTTTTACTTAATAATTTCTAATAATTCATATTAGATTCAATACATCAATATATATAGGTAATTGGGGATACATAACTCACGAAGGACATAGACGACCGTATTACAATAGGGATCACAGGGCAAATGAATACAATGGACAAAACCGATACCAGCACGACGACAACGCGGATGACGGCCGTACTACGGGAGGCGGAACACAGAACGGATACAGCCGGACGGACAGGGACGTAAACGTCCAGCATATGACGACGAGCGCGATGACAACGGACCCAGATAGGATTGAGGTGGTGCAGATTCACGAGGCGCCACAGGAACAAAAAAAAACGCGAATTTTTGGACGACCGACCGCTTAGGGATAAATATCGACGTGTGTTATAGTATAAGAGATTTATTGTTAAATAGTTATATCTTTAATAAAAAGAACTTGTTGTTTATTAATATTAGTTTAAGGGATTGTTTATATGTTGCTTTAGTTGATAGTGGTTCACAGTTGTCGCTGGTAGACGAGAAAGTGGTGATAAAACATGAAGAGTTTTTAAAGGGACGAATAGGAACAATTGATGGGGTTAATTTATGGTCGGCGATGAACAAAAAGCTAACGACGATTTATAGGGTTATCCGTGTACCGATATATATAGGGAATAAAGAAGCAGGAGATGCAGAGTTTTTGATTACAAAGGGGTTGCAGCTAGATTTCATATTAGGAATGGATTTTATAGAGGATTTTGGGTTGAATATAGATGGAAAGGATAGGTCAATTAGGATATTTGATAAAGATAAGTTATGGGTGGTGCCTACGGTTAGTTCGGAATATAGGAATGGAAATGATATAGATAGTACAGGATTAGGAATGATTAAAGAGAATAATTATGGACGGGTCGAAGTGAGATTATGTAATATGTTTGCGAGATTAATAAATGATGAACAGATAGGGAAAGTGAGTATTGAGATTAAGGCGAAGCTAGGGGAATTGTTTAATAAATATATAGGGTTGTTTAATGAAGAGCCAAGATTTGCGAGGCGATATATGCATAAGTTGGAGGTCACGGAAGACAACGGGTTTAATACAAAGGTGTATCCAATTCCGTTTGCCATTAGAAATAGGGTTAAAGCCGAGATAAACAAAATGTTAAAAGAAGGTATTATCGAACCAGCGAAAACTCCATATGTGAACCCGGTAGTTATTGTACCTAAACCCAACAAGAGGGATATAAGGATTTGTTTGGATGCGAGGAAGTTGAATTCGATTACGAAACCGCAGTACGAACAACCACAAGGGTTGGATAATTTGTTGTATAAAGTGTATGAGATGAAGATTTTCAGTAAATTAGATTTAAAAAATTCATTTTGGTTAATTCCGTTGCATGAAGACAGTAAAAAGTTTACGGGGTTTAGTATCGAAGGGGAGATTTATATGTTTTCTGTAGTTCCGTTTGGTTTAAGTAGTTCTTTAGCAGCACTTGTAAGGGCCATGCAGAAGCTGTTTAACGAGTATGAATGTTTCTGTTCGCATTATGTGGATGATTTGTTGATTTTTTCAAGGAACGAGCAAGAACACCTGGAGCATTTAGAAAAGGTGATCCAACGACTGGACGAAGGGGGTTTGAAGCTGAACGTGGAGAAATGCGAGTTGTTTAAAAGCAAGGTTACGTATTTAGGGTTTGAAATTAGCGAACAAGGGATGAAAATTTGTAATAAAAGATTGGACGAGTTGAAAAATATTGCGCAACCAAAGAATGTAAGAGGATTGCGAGGATTTTTAGGGGTTCTAAATTATTACAAACGGTTTATACCGAGGTATTCTGAATTGTGTGTGCCGTTAGTGAGTTTGTTAAAGAAAAAAGAAAGATGGAAATGGACTGCTGAACGAGAGAAAGCGTTCCAGGATTTAAAAAGTGCGTTTTATACAGAGTTGGCGTTAAAATATCCAAATTTTAAAGACGATTTTATTTTGAGGACGGATGCGTCGAAATATGCAATCGGGGCTGAGTTGGTGCAGATTCAGGACGGAGCTGAAGTACCAATTGTATTCATTTCCAGGGTATTAAAAGACTGCGAAACCAGGTACGCGACGGCAGAGAAGGAGATGTTGGCAATAGTATATGCAGTGAAAAAGTTGCGTTTTTATTTGTTAGGTAAGAAATTTTTAATAGAATCCGACAACACGGTGGTAACATTCATGAAGAAAAAGGAGTTTCTAAACAGTAGGTTGTATAGGTGGGCATTGGTGTTACAGGAATACGACTTTGAAATTAAGCATAAATCAGGAAAGGAAAATGTGACGGCGGATTTTCTAAGCAGACCGCAGGTGGAAGCGAATCAAAACGTCAAGGGTTGTTTAATTGCTTTGCAGGAGTTCAGGGATGTTGGTCGGTGGACAAACGCCAAGCGTATAGAGACGCAGAGGCACAGTGAGGTGAGCTCGATACGCGAGAAATTAACAAGGGAAAATATGGAAGAGTACCGGGGATTTACCATCGTAGGGCAGTTTGTGGTAAAGAGGATAGGGGATGCAGAGCTGGTAGTGTTATCCAGAGACGCGGCTGTTGAAATTATAGACGAAATTCATTTAAAATTTGGACATATAGGCATCAGAAAAACATTTTTGGTATTTAGAGAGGCGTTTTATGCAAGAAATGATATCACGGTGGTTAAAGAAAGGATCAATCGGTGTGAAATTTGTATTCTAGGTAAAGACAAGAACGTGGTGTTGCAGAATATACCGATGAACGTGAGCGTAAATGGACCGTTAGAATTGGTAGCGATTGATTACTTGAGCAACCTGATTACGAGTGAACAGGGGTATCGACACATATTGGTGATGGTAGACGTTTTTTCGAAATTTGTCAAATTATTTCCAGCAAGACGAAGTAACACGGTGCATGCATTGCAGTCGATTAGAGAATTTGAAAGCCAGGTCGGGAAGATGGAAAGGATTTTGGTAGACAACGCGACGTATTTCAACAATCAAAGATTCAGGAACGGGTTAAATAGGGCAAATATTAAGGTATCATTTAGCAGCATACGGCATCCGAAAGCAAATCCATGCGAACGTTATATACGAGAGGTAATAAAATATCTAAGGTTGGCGACACAGGAGCATCACGACAGATGGAGTAGATATCTGCCACAAATTGAAAATTTTATGAATTGCGTACCGAGTTCGGTTACGAAAACATGTCCGGTAACATTGATGCGAAGGATTATACCAGCTAGGCCATGGAGGGAGGAAGTCGAGGTGCAAGACATCACAGAGTTGTTGGGTAGTGCTAGGCGTAGAATTGAAAGGATGCAGCGTAGGGACATTGAGCGTAGGTGCAGAAAAATTAAAAAAAGGACGACTTTTGAAATAGGGGATCTGGTGGTAGTAAAACGATTAAGGGTTTCAAACCGCGACAGAAACATTTGCTCGAAGTTGTTGTTTCCTTATGAAGGGCCGTACAAGATCACGCGTATTTTTGCTGAAGGAAATACGTTTGAGCTAGATAACATGACAGGGGGATATCGAGGGCGTTTTCACTTGGAGAATTTATACCCATATAGAATTGTACAGGAAGAGGGTTTAGTAGGATAGTTTATTATGTAGTTTATGCAACGGAAAGTTTAGTTTTTGTTTTTTTTTGTTTATAGTATAGGTTAGTATATAGCGTAGTAAGATAGACGCGAGAGAAAGGCGAATAGGGGGTGAATAATTAATATGTAAAAATGCGGGGGGGGGGGGGTGATTTTAAATAAAAATTAGAAATTTATGCACACCAGGGGAAGAAAAAAAAACATACGAAATTTCCAATTTCATTAAAAATCAGTGGGGCCAATGTAATGTAAAGGGGGGGGGTACAAGGCTTCTAAGAGTAGATTTGTGTTAAAAGGGGTGTATGCCAAACGACATAATTCATATATAAGAATATATATATATATATATATATATATATATATTTAGATGTAACTTTGTATTTTTAAAGTTTTTATTGTATTATTTAAAGGGATAAGTGTAACTACCATTCTATATGGGTACAAATATCTATCTATCTATCTATCTATGGTTATGAAAAGTCATCATTCATACAATTTTACAAAATAACCAAATTTACAAATCTTATTAGGTATTTTATTCCAATTGTCAAAGAACAAAAATACTTAAAGCGAGTAAAATATTTTCTCAATATTCTACCTGCACAAAAATATAAATTTCTATTATCTCTATGTGACTAAGTTTGAAATCTTCAATTTATACACTCTTTTACACTTCTATTACTACTTCCTGGAATGTGCTTGTCAAAATCCGTTTTATTTTGCATAACATTTCCAATGTATTAATTAATTACTTTACTTTACAAATGCAGTTTTCAAGTGCGCTAAATAGTATGCAAAGTCAAAATTTTAATTTTTCGTGGTTTAAACCAATTTTATATATAAAAGTAAACAAAAATCCATTCTTATTTTTGTATCTGCACAAGAATAGTAAACACAAGTTTGTTGTAGACTAATACCGTGGCTATACCATTCTGTCTTCTTTAATCTAAGTTAATATATACAACTTATTTTACTGAATGCAGTTCAATAACTTGAAATCTTAATAAAATTTTAGTAATTATTTTAGTACTACTAATCTTAATATTTAAAAGTTATCATCATAAAAGTTTGTCATATTATATCTTACAAATTAATATCATAGTATTAATAGTCTACTTGCCTAGTGTAACTACCTAGTATATATATATATATATATATATATATATATATATTAGGGTCGTATAAGTAACCATAAATTGCAATAGGAAGCAGAAAACTGCATTTATTTAGCAGAAAATTAAGTAATTTGGATATTATGTAAATAGTAAGCATTCAACACCCTGTATATAGACCATAATTAGCTTTAAGCGATACAAGGAAGCACATCTTATAACAATAGAACGCGTATTCAGCAGGAAAATAGGTAATTCATACATTAGGTAAATAACAAGTATTCAACAGTCTGTATATAGACCATAATTAATTTTAAGTAATGCAAGTGAGAATATCTTTCAGTAAAAGTACGCGTATTTAAGAGAAGTGATAGTACATGTAATTAAACACGCGTCGAGGAGTGTTCTAATTAGTTATAAAACAAATACGAAGATAAGAGATAAAACCTAACAAAGCTTTACACAATTATGCAGAAACAATAAACATTTTGATAAGAAAACGCAGTTTCAAAAATACATAAACGAAAGTAGAATTAAGGTTACATCATTTATTTTGTACAATATTGAAAAGGCGATATCTAAACAAGACAACGTATGGTCAAGATAACGAAGTATCTATAGCAAATAGATATTACACGGAAAACCGAATATATTACATCAGAAAATGCAGGAAATACAAAGACCTGATTGGTTAAGATATCTACAAGACTTGTTGAAAACCCAGCCCACATGTAAGTGGCAACAGCCTACATTAACACCGAGCAATGATAAGACAGTTCAGTTTAAAACTCAAGCAGGGCAAAGCTGCGTCACTGCTAAACAGAAAGTCACGCGTAACTTAAATATAATGGTGTATGTTATAGTGACAAATAAGTGCAACAATTATGAAGGCTTCTTTTGCCGTTTAACGTGAGTAGAATTTGGGGTAACTTATTTAAACTAAATATTAATAATAATAATAGGGCTTCGAATGGTTGATGAGAAGAATAATTTAAATGTGTTCAATTGTGTTGATGATAATTCGAATGTGTGGATATTTCGAATGTGATGACAATAATTCAAATTTTGGTTGATACAATAATTCGAATCTACGATATAACATTTCGAATGTGTGGATAATTTGAATGGATTGATATAATATTTCGAATAGGGCGATAGAATATTTCAAATGTGTTAATGAGAATAATTCAAATCTGGGTCAATATAATATTACATTTCAAATCAGCGTCGACGATTTTGGTACAATTTTGAGTTGCGAGATTCAATGCAAATAAAATAAAGAAGCACGAAGTAATTTATGGAAAACGAGGGGTTCAACTAAACAGAGCAGTGATAGACGAATGAGGACAACAAAGGGCTGTTGATCCACAACCTGAACAACCTGTAGCAGGTCAGATCTAATTAGTTTTAAGATATTTTTTCTATTTAAATTTCAATACAGAATTTATTCAATTTATATAAACTTGTGATAAAGTCAACAACAAACATTGCATACGTTAAACTTACGCAATATATTATAAAGGGGTCCACAACGTTCCATGTCTCTTTGGTAAAAAGAGGTAGTTTTTGGGGACTTTAGATTGGTTTTAAAGCATAAAATTTTGTGGGTAAATGATACATATGATATTGATTGATTGAGGAGTGCATTTAAATATTTTTCAAAAATTGTAAATAATATTTCTTTTCATTATATGAAATTAATTGACTTCGTTTTATAAATTCAAACAAATAGCGAATCATAAAGGGGCGGAGAAAAGAAAAATTGATCATCGTAACGTTGTGCACTCTGTGTAGATTAAAGAGGGCTAGCCGTGGCATAAAAATAAAATTAGTAAGAGTAAATTTGATTTAAGAACACAGAGCGGTGGAGTTAAGCAAAAACGTCCATAACACCGAGTACGGCGTTACCATATCAATATATATATATATATATATATATATATATATATATGTACATATATACATACATACATACATACATACATACATACATACATACATGCACGCATGCAAGTACGTACGCACTTGCACATGCACGTCCACACTCATATCCACACACATGCATGCACACACACACATGTCCGCACGAACCCATTCACATGCCTACACATGCATGAATGCACACAAGTACATGCACGTATACATGTACGCACACATACATACCACACCCATACACACAAACATGCACACACATTGTACCCACATTTCTAACAACAGATATACATACCACTACCAAATTCAAACCAAAGTACTAACATAATGTTGTAAGATTTCATACTGTTTTCGTACCACACCTTTTCTATTTATTTAACAGCATTTATATTTCAAACCAATATCAATAAAATACATAACATTAACAAGAACTCATCATTTGTACTTCAAACTTCTGGTTACCTCTCAATAATATAAAATTTATATAAATCAATGCCACATAAATGTTTAAGTAAACTCTATTTTACAATAGTTTTAATTAGTTTTAGTTCTCTATTTTCCATTTTAATACATTTTAGATTATTACTGCCAAAAATTATAAATTTTCTATACAAATTTAATTATGTAAACTATATACTATCAAAGGCGAAGTGCCCTCACTTCGACGTTTCAATCAACACAAATCCAATCATTGTCCAGATTGGATTTTTATAAACCCACAGATTCTCGAACGTTCGCCATTGATTTGCTATGCAGGTTATCAACGTTTCAGTCTATTCTAGAACTGGGTCATTAGCCACGCTTTTTGTGACTGAATATTATCTAATGGTTTAAACTCTTTTATACTTAAAATAATACGCTTTTCAGTTAAAAACACGTTCTTTTGTTATTAAATTACAAATAGAAACCCTAATAGAATACTTATACACATCAATTTGCATAAAATTGACCTTCATTAAAAGTATTTTATGCATTTGAATATAAAATACGATTGATTAATTATTTACTATGACTAAAGCTATTTTAATAATCAGTTGTTTATGAAAGTAATCAATACCTTTATACAGTGAATATCATGCAATATATTCTTATACAAATAAATGTCTAACAAATTGATTTTTTCTCTAATGTAAATCATATATATTGCTGTGAATCTCTTGGATCACCTGGTCCGTTACTTCTCTTCTGTTAATCGCCTCGGCTGCTCCTCTAGATAGCTTTCATCCTCATACATAAAAAAAACAAACACATTCCTACCAAAAACATCAACGTTAACTCTATTTACATCAATATTCAGAATACATAAAAATTTCAAAATTAAAATTCAGCATAAAATTCAGTTTTAAAAAGAATTTCAGGATTAATTTTATTATCATTTTACTGTGCATCCAAAATTAAAGTCCTTGTTGGATGCCTACTAATTAATATAACAATATAAGCAGACCGAGTCTGAGTATAAAGGAGCATCTACCACCCTTTACGTTAATTAACCAGGTTTGTCTAATTGAGCTCAAAGACATACCCAAAGTTTCATCATATTCCCGAACATCAAAACAAAATACCCTTTTACTTAAACAAGCAAATTTCATCTTAAAATTAAACTTTTATGGTTAGAACAATTTCACTAATGTCCATTTAAAGTAAATCAATTATAAAGTCATTCAATACACACAAAAATGTCAAACAAAATAGTATAATTTACCTGAAGGTTACTGTCCTCGTAGCTTCAAAGTATCGTTTCTTTAGTTAATCACACCATTCACCAGGATTATATTTACGGCTTCTGATTCTCTACGCTTTTAAATTTTCTCCATCACCATCCATTCAAAGTCGTTTCTGGGCCTTTCCGGAACTCATCTGTGTTTATCTGACCCTTGTTTCATGGATCCAGACACGTATTTGAACCATTTAATTATTAACACCCCCGAAAAATCGCAAAGAATTCATGCTTCTGTCACCAATATACGCCAAAACTGCCTACTTTTGTGTATACATTCGTCGTTGTAAATTTTGCTGATTGGTACAGTGAAACTAAATTTTATTACCTTGTATCTAAGTGCACTGAAGTACATTCATGTTAGCACGTAAATAACAAGCTATTTTGAATCACTAAAATATACTAGCAAACTTTAAATTATTTAATCAAACTAAAATGCACGGTGTACCATCTTTAATCAAGTCGCGTATGTACGAGCTTTTAACGCATCGAATCGTCAAAAGTCTAAGAGGGCTTGTTTATCTTCATCTCGGTATATATAGCAAAAAGCCTGTCTGTCGGTCGAGTCTCTAAAACGGGTAATTCTAAAGAATTCCTCATTCTATGTTCCCAGTCTGTTGCTCGCACGTCGATTTTTACGAATTTTCACTCGCCCCATTCAAATCTCAGAAAATTTCCACACGGCACGCAAGCATGTCCGAGAAAAACTAATTGATTTTGTACAGAAATTGTTGTTCTACCTCTGATATTTGCATCCTATTTTTAACCAATTGTGACCCCGTGACGTTGCTTAAATCCCGCCTTTTACAATATGTGTCTTTGCTTGACGCATTTCTCTTTCCTTCTCTACCGTGTTCTTATTGGTGCAACTTGATATTCTTTATTATCGATTATTTTAGTCCACATGGAGTGTGAAATACCCAGCTTTAGCAATTCTCGTAACTATTATGCGACGTTTTTCCCAAGATTCTTTGAAACATTAATTATCTGCAAAATTTACGCCGAATGAGCTTTTTAAATAAACCCAGGTGTTTAAACATACTATTAATTCTCAGAGCCTTATTCCGTGGTATTTTAATCTTGGGTTTTTACAAGTTTCTATAGGTATTATATGTTATTAACGGTTTAATTAACTCCAATTAAAATTGATTTCTATCCTTTTCATTTTTAGCGAATACAACTTAAATATTAATTATTATATGTACACTTTGTTTTACTACCGATTACTTAAAATAGGGTTAATTAATATAAACTTTGCACGTAATTTTTCTTTGTTTAGGAATAATTACCTTACACGCAGAGCTTTTCAATACTGCTTCTTTTGATATAAAGCGTCTTATAAATAATTTAAATTTCTTATTTTTACTGAAACAACCGAGTTTATTTATGCTTCATGGTTTTAATAACACGTATTATTTAATGAAATTCCTTATACACGGTGATTAAAATTATTTGATGTGATTATTTAATTTTCTACCCTGGTCTAAATATGAGTATTTTCCCCTATTTGAATACACATAATCCCACTTATTTGAATTCAAATATAAAGCATTAGACAAAAAATTACAAAAAATTGCCTATCACTCTCTACCCTTATCTATCTAACTTACCTACTTTGTCTCCAATCCAAAAATATTTACATCTATCCTATATCCCTATCCTATTCCTAACTATCACCTACTTCTATAAACTGAAATTATCCCTAACTTCATCCTACTTATCCAACTAATCCTATATACATCCTATATACCTATCCTATTCCTAACTTTTAACTAATCTTCACTATACTTTACTTCCCCCTACCTAATCCTATATGCCTATCCTACTCTTACTCTATTCCTAACTCTCCACTAATCTTATAAGAAATATCTATACTTAACCTATCTTATTTTCCTCCTACATTTACTCTTTATTCTCATCCTAAACCTATTTCTAATTATCTCCCATATTTATCCTATACCTAGCTTTATTTTCTATAAACACTTACTTCTACTTTTCTATATACACCTATTCTCTCCCTATCCTATTTAAATCTAACTCTCTTCTTGACCCTCCATGTCTTTCTTCTTACCATCCTAATACTCTTCATCCCTATCTCTCCCCCTTCTATATCTACACTTAACATCCTTGTTATCTCACATACCATAAACTTATCATCCCTATTATCCTGACTCTTACATATTGCTTCTTCTTCATGCCCTACACTTGTCTGTTTCTCATTTATTATTGTTTCCCTTTCTGCCGACAAACCAAACGATACTACCTTAACATTATCGATTTTTCTCTACGGAAAATCCTATGTACCTTCTAGAATTTTTGTGTAACGGAATCCGCCAGAATGAATTCCTTAAATCTACCTTATTAAAATAAACTTGCCACTTAACCTCATCAAAATTTATTTAATTCTGCCTTCACCTGCTCCCGATATGCTGCTGTTGCTTCTACCCCACTACTTCTGCATGTTTTGTACTAAAGCTTGACCTCTACTCTCCTATCCTCTGGACATCTTATTGTGTTGATCTGTTTAACTTCATCATCCTCTACCTCTACTACATTAATACTAAACCCAGTGTCATCCTCTGTGACTTCATAACTGCCCTTCCATGGCACTACCTATCTTTAATCCTTACTACCTTCCTTTCCATATCTATCAAAACCCTAACTTCATCATACAGTCAACACCTAAAATGCTCTGAAACTTCAGTCCAGGTACAATTACAAACTCCTGTTCACAGCTTAAATCTCCTATATCTATCCTAAGCACCACAACACTATTTACTACAGCAAACTTCTTTTTATTTGGAGCTACTAAATGGCTACGTTTTATAGGCATAATTCTATCACAAACCTTATCCCTAATTTTGCTGACGAATTCCTCCGATATTAAACTCGCCTCTGCCCCTGTATCAAGTAATACTTCTACATTATTTTCAAAATTTCTAAATTAACAATTGGCAAACATAATTTTTCCTCAGTTTCTGGCTCTACTTCCTCCTCAATTTTGAAAAATTCACGTGGATGTTCGTATACATTTACACAGAAATCTAGTGGTCTGTCGCGTTCTAAAATCCTGTCTCATCCTGTTTTCCGTGCTTGGTCCTGGTTGTCCTTCTACAACCTGTGCGTACGTCCTCCTCGTGTTAATATCCGTGTCCCTGTCTCTATTCGGCGTGCTGGTCACAGTCCTGTTTACTTCCGGTAAACTATTCTGTCGCGTGTAACTAGGTCTTGGCGTCGGTCCCTAGTCGCACTATTACTTCTGTATTCATGTCCTCGTCGTTCCCAATTCGGTCGAAAATTTCTGTTGTAGTCAGGCCGTCTCGGATAATTTGGTGTCCTGTTGTCAAACCTAACTGTGTTAACGTTTCGTTCTCGTATCTCTCTTGTCCGTCCTACACATACATCGTCATATCTCTGCAAATACTCTAAAAATGTCTCCCGTTCTGTGATGTTTTGTAAGGCCACGTGTTGTCTAATTTCAGTTCAAAATGTCGTGATAGGTACTTGATAATCTGTCTGTCCGTCAATGGTGGATTCAGTTGTTTGGCCACACTGTATTTGCGGATGGCATATTGCTCCCTAGAACCTGCAAACTCTCCCTTAAATTTTCCTGTAATCAAGTCGTCCCTAATCTGATCCTGTTTGTGATCACTCCAGTAATGTTGTAAAATTTGTCTTCAAAGTCCTCATACGTGTCTATGTCCTGTCCTACTAAATTGTACCATGCTTCCGCGTTGTCCTTTAATAAAGCCTTTATCGTATTTAGTTTAGTCTGTTCGTCAAATAAATTTCCCACTAGATTTCTTACACTATTAATAAAAATTTGTGGATTTACCCTGTTATCGCCATAAAACTTCATGTGTTGGTCCAATGATACTCCACCTGTAGAAAATCTGGGACCATCCCCGTTAAATTTGACATGTTGTATTTAATACTACTAACTTCGCGTTCTACCCGGCCTAACTGATCCCTACATGAGTCCGTTACTTCAGTCATTTTACATTAATCTCTTCTTCACAAAAATGCGTACTTCGGACCTTAAATGTCCCATTTCCTGTCGAAGACCTGTAATATCACGCTCATTTTATCTACCCTATTTTCAACTTCCCCATCTTTACGGTAAGACTATTTTAAATTCTGAAACTTCTTTATTCGTCTTATCTATTTTCTCACTTAGGGTTTCCCTAACTCCTGTTAATGTCTCATTCATTCGGTCAACTTTCCTATTCGATTCAGCACTCATTTCTCTAATCTCCTCAAACTTCCTATTAGCTTCTTCCCTACTCGATCTCATTTCCTCTAGCATTCTCATCATAATCTCGTTTCCTTGATCCCTGATTCCGTCCTCGACTGATCTCTACTGCCTCCAGCTTCTTCCATTTTCAATTTTTTCACACAATGCACTATCGTCACTTCAATTTCACTCCTTGACTCCTTAACCACTCCTTTCTCTGCATACGTTCAAATCACTCTCACACACTCTAAAATACTCTTAAGTTTATACACACACAGAAACTCTCTCTCTCAGATCGCCAGTTTCCTGGAATAAAATCACAAAAATTTTATTTGGAACTCGAGCCTCATTTTTGGGTCGCCAAGAATGCTGTGAATCTTCTCATTATCTGCAGGTACTGGCCCTTTAAAAAAAAACATTCGAGCCCCACAGTTTGGGCGTCAAGAATGCTGTGAATCTCTTGGATCACCTGGTCCGTTACTTCTCTTCTGTTAATCGCCTCGGCTGCTCCTCTAGATAGCTTTCATCCTCATACATAAAAAAAACAAACACATTCCTACCAAAAACATCAACGTTAACTCTATTTACATCAATATTCAGAATACATAAAAATTTCAAAATTAAAATTCAGCATAAAATTCAGTTTTAAAGAATTTCAGGATTAATTTTATTATCATTTACTGCATCCAAAATTAAAGTCCTTGTTGGATGCCTACTAATTAATATAACAATATAAGCAGACCGAGTCTGAGTATAAAGGAGCATCTACCACCTTTACGTTAATTAACCAGGTTTGTCTAATTGAGCTCAAAGACATACCCAAAGTTTCATCATATTCCCGAACATCAAAACAAAATACCCCTTTTACTTAAACAAGCAAATTTCATCTTAAAATTAAACTTTTATGGTTAGAACAATTTCACTAATGTCCATTTAAAGTAAATCAATTATAAAGTCATTCAATACACACAAAAATGTCAAACAAAATAGTATAATTTACCTGAAGGTTACTGTCCTCGTAGCTTCAAGTATCGTTTCTTTAGTTAATCACACCATTCACCAGGATTATATTTACGGCTTCTGATTCTCTACGCTTTTAAATTTTCTCCATCACCATCCATTCAAAGTCGTTTCTGGGCCTTTCCGGAACTCATCTGTGTTTATCTGACCCTTGTTTCATGGATCCAGACACGTATTTGAACCATTTAATTATACACCCCGAAAATCGCAAAAATTCATGCTTCTGTCACAATATAGCCAAAACTGCCTACTTTTGTGTATACATTCGTCGTTGTAAATTTTGCTGATTGGTACAGTGAAACTAAATTTTATTACCTTGTATCTAAGTGCACTGAAGTACATTCATGTTAGCACGTAAATAACAATATTTTGAATCACTAAAATATACTAGCAAACTTTAAATTATTTAATCAAACTAAAATGCACGGTGTACCATCTTTAATCAAGTCGCGTATGTACGAGCTTTTAACGCATCGAATCGTCAAAAGTCTAAGAGGGCTTGTTTATCTTCATCTCGGTATATATAGCAAAAAGCCTGTCTGTCGGTCGAGTCTCTAAAACGGGTAATTCTAAAGAATTCCTCATTCTATGTTCCCAGTCTGTTGCTCGCACGTCGATTTTACGAATTTTCACTCGCCCCATTCAAATCTCAGAAAATTTCCACGCACGCAAGCATGTCCGAGAAAAACTAATTGATTTTGTACAGAAATTGTTGTTCTACCTCTGATATTTGCATCCTATTTTTAACCAATTGTGACCCCGTGACGTGCTTAAATCCCGCCTTTTACAATATGTGTCTTTGCTGACGCATTTTCTCTTTCCTTCTCTACCGTGTTCTTATTGGTGCAACGATATTCTTTATTATCGATTATTTTAGTCCACATGGAGTGTGAAATACCCAGCTTTAGCAATTCTCGTAACTATTATGCGACGTTTTCCCAAGATTCTTTGAAACATTAATTATCTGCAAAATTTACGCCGAATGAGCTTTTAAATAAACCCAGGTGTTTAAACATACTATTAATTCTCAGAGCCTTATTCCGTGGTATTTTAATCTTGGGTTTTACAAGTTTCTATAGGTATTATATGTTATTAACGGTTTAATTAACTCAATTAAAATTGATTTCTATCCTTTTCATTTTAGCGAATACAACTTAAATATTAATTATTATATGTACACTTTGTTTTACTACCGGTTACTTAAAATAGGGTTAATTAATATAAACTTTGCGTAATTTTTCTTTGTTTAGGAATAATTACCTTACAGAGCTTTTCAATACTGCTTCTTTTGATATAAAGCGTCTTATAAATAATTTAAATTTCTTATTTTTACTGAAACAACCGAGTTATATTTATGCTTCATGGTTTTAATAACACGTAAATTAATTTAATGAAATATCCTTATACACGGTGATTAAAATTATTATGATGTGATTATTTAATTATTCCTATGAAGTCATAAATAATGAGTAATAGTATATACATATATATATATAGATATATATAAATATATATTATAGAGCGATATTATATATATGATACAGTATATTATATAAGCTCATCGGGTAAAATTTAATCAGATAATTAATCGTCAAAGTAATTTTAATCACCGCTATATTAGAGAATTGCAACTGTAAATAATACGCGATGTACAAACCATGAACGATAATAAACTCGTTGTTTCGTAAAAATGAAAGGTAGAAATTTAAATTAGTTATAAGACGCGTTATAACAAAGAACATATTGAAAGCTGCGTGTAAGAACCACGGAAATTGTGAAAGTATAATGAATAAGGCCTGTAGAACCGAATTTAGTACAAATAATGTTTTTTGGACATATTGCGGCCGTGAAATTTTGAGATTAATGGGTAATGTAAATCGACATAGAACTGGGAAAAGGCATAGAAATTACGAAATGGCCGTTTTAGAGACTCGACCGACAGACAGGCTTTTTGCTATATATACCGGTGGTAATATGAATTTCGGCCTCTTAGACTTTGACGATTCGATGCGTTAAAAGCTCGTACATACGCGACTTGATTGAAGATGTTAAACCATGCATTTTAGTTTGATTAAATAATTTAAAGTTTGCTAGTATATTTTAGTGATTCAAAATAGTTATTATTTACGTGCTAACATGAATGTACTTCAGTGCACTTAGATACAAGGTAATAAAATTTAGTTTCACTGTACCAATTAGCAAAATTTACAACGACGAAGGTATACAAAAGTAGGCAGTTTTATGTATAGTGACAGAAGATGAATTTCTTTGCTATTTTGGGGTGTTAATAATTAAATGGTTCAAATACGTGTCTGGATCCATGAAACAAGGGTCAGATAAACACAGAGGAGTTCCGGAAAGGCCCAGAAACGACTTGGAATGATGGTGATGGAGAAAATTTTAAAAGCGTAGAGAATCAGAAGCCGTAAATATAATCCTGTTGAATGGTGTGATTAACTAAAGAAACGATACTTTGAAGCTACGAGGACAGTAACCTTCAGGTAAATTATACTATTTTGTTTGACATTTTGTGTGTATTGAATGACTTTATAATTGATTTACTTTAAATGGACATTAGTGAAATTGTTCTAACCATAAACGTTTAATTTTAAGATGAAATTTGCTTGTTTAAGTAAAAGGGTATTTTGTTTTGATGTTCGGGAATATGATGAAAATTTGGGTATGTCTTTGAGCTCAATTAGACGAACCTGGTTAATTAACGTAAAGGGTGGTAGATGCTCCTTTATACTCAGACTCCGGTCTGCTTATATTGTTATATTAATTAGTAGGCATCCAACAAGGACTTAATTTTGGATGCACAGTAAATGATAATAAAATTAATCTTGAAATTCTTTTTAAAACTGAAATTTATGCTGAGTTTTAATTTTGAAATTTTAATGTATTCTGAATATTGATGTAAATAGAGTTAACGTTGATGTTTTTGGTAGGAATGTGTTGTTTTTTTTTTATGAATGAGGAGGTTTATAACATTAGGTGAGCAGCCGAGGCGAAAAGCGTAGTTCACGGATTTTAAAGGTATCACAGCATTCTTGACGCCCAAACTGTGGGGCTCGAATGTTTTTTTTGAAAGGGCCAGTACCTGCAGATATGAGAAGAGATTCACAGCATTCTTGGCGCCCAACGTGGGGCTCGAGTTCCAAATAAAATTTTTGTGATTTTATTCCAGGAAACTGGCGATCTGAGAGAGAGAGTTTCTGTGTGTATAAATTTAAGAGTAGTTTAGAGTGTGTGAGTGATTAGAACGTATGCAGAGAAAAGAGTGGTTAAGGAGTCAAGGAGTGGAAATTGGAAGTGACGATAGTGCATTGTGTGAGAAAATTTCGAAAATGGAAGAAGCTGGAGGCAGTAGAGATCAGTCGAGGACGGAATCAGGGGATCAAGGAAACGAGATGATAATGAGAATGCTAGAGAGGATGAACGAAGAATCGAATAGAGCGAGGGAGGAGTCTAACAGAAAATTAGAACAGCTAAGCGATGAATCGAATAGAGCGAGAGAGGACTCAAATCGGAAATTTGACCAATTAAATCAGGAATTAGGGAATAAAATAGAAAAATCGACGAGAGAATTTACAGAATTTAAAACAGTCTTACCGTAAAAATGGGGAAGTTGAAAATAGGGTTGATAAAATGAGCGTGATATTACAGGTCTTCGACAGGAAATGGGACATTTAAGGTCCGAAGTACGCATTTTTGTGAAGAAGAGATTAATGTAAAATGACTGAAGTAACGGACTCATGTAGGGATCAGTTAGGCAGGGTAGAACGCGAAGTTAGTAGTATTAAATACAACATATCAAATTTAACGGGGATGGTCCCAGATTTTCTACAGGTGGAGTATCATTGGACCAACACATGAAGTTTTATGGCGATAACAGGGTAAATCCACAAATTTTTATTAATAGTGTAAGAAATATAGTGGGAAATTTATTTGACGAACAGACTAAACTGAATACGATAAAGGCTTTATTAAAGGACAACGCGGAAGCATGGTACAATCTAGTAGGACAGGACATAGACACGTATCAGGACTTTGAAGACAAATTTTACAACATTACTGGAGTGATCACAAACAGGATCAGATTAGGACGACTTGATTACAGGAAAATTTATGAGAGTTTGCAGGTTCTAGGAGCAATATGCCATCCGCAAGTACAGTGTGGCCAAACAACTGAATCCACCATTGACGGACAGACAGATTATCAAGTACCTATCACGACATTTTGAACTGAAATTAGACAACACGTGGCCTTACAAAACATCACAGAACGGGAGACATTTTAGATATTTGCAGAGATATGACGATGTTGTAGGACGGACAAGAGAGATACGAGAACGAAACGTTAACACAGTTAGGTTTGACAACAGGACACCGAATTATCCGAGACGGCCTGACTACAACAGAAATTTTCGACCGAATTGGGAACGACGAGGACAGGAATACAGGAGCAATAGTGCGACTAGGGACCGACGCCAAGACCTAGACGGACAGAACAGTTTACGAAGTAAACAGGACTGTGACCAGCACGCCGAATAGAGACAGGGACACGGATATTAACACGAGGAGGACGTACGCACAGGTTGTAGAAGGACAACCAGGACCAAGCACGGAAAACAGGATGAGACAGGATTTTAGAACGTGACAGACCACTAGATTTCTGTGTAAATGTATACGAACATCCACGTGAATTTTTCAAAATTGAGGAGGAAGTAGAGCCAGAAACTGAGGAAAATTATGTTTGCCAATTGTAATTTAGAAATTTTTGAAAATAATGTAGAAGTATTACTTGATACAGGGCAGAGGCGAGTTTAATATCGGAGGAATTCGTCAGCAAAATTAGGGATAAGGTTTGTGATAGAATTATGCCTATAAAACGTAGCCATTTAGTAGCTCCAAATAAAAGAAGTTTGCTGTAGTAAATAGTGTTGTGGTGCTTAGGATAGATATAGGAGATTTAAGCTGTGAACAGGAGTTTGTAATTGTACCTGGACTGAAGTTTCAGAGCATTTTAGGTGTTGACTGTATGATGAAGTTAGGGTTTTGATAGATATGGAAAGGAAGGTAATAAGGATTAAGGATAGGGTAGTGCCATGGAAGGGCAGTTATGAAGTCACAGAGGATGACACTGGGTTTAGTATTAATGTAGTAGAGGTAGAGGATGATGAAGTTAAACAGATCAACACAATAAGATGTCCAGAGGATAGGAGAGTAGAGGTTCAAGCTTTAGTACAAGAAAATGCAGAATTAGTGGGGTAGAAGCAGCAAATCGGAGCAGGTGAAGGCAGAATTATTTTGATGAGGTTAAGTGGCAAGTTTGTTTTAATAAAGTAGATTTAAGGATTCATTCTGGCGGATTCCATTACACAAAATTCTAGAAGGTACAGAGGATTTTCCATAGAGGAAAAATCGATAATTTTAAAGTAGTATCGTTTGGTTTGTCGGCAGAGAAGAAAATAATAGTAAATAAAAAACAGACATGTGTAGGGACTGAAGAAGAAGCAGTATTAAAGAGTCAGGATAATAGGGATGATAAGTTTATTGTATGTGAAATAATAGGAATAATAAGTATAGATATAGAAGGGGGAGAAATAGGGATGAAGAGTATTAGGTTGGTAAGAAGAAAGACTTGGAGGGTCAAGAAGAGAGTTATATTTAAATAACTTGATGAACTAAGGATAGAGATAGGTGAATTTTAGTATAGATATAGAATAGAGAGTAGATATAGGTGTATATAAAAGAGTAGAAGTAAGTGTTTATAGAAAATAAAGCTAGGTATAGGATAAATATGGGAGACAATTAGAAATAGGTTTAGGATGAGAATAAAGATTAAATGTAGGAAGAAAATAGGATAGGTTAAGTATAGACATTCATATAAGATTAGTGGAGAGTTAGGAATAGAGTAAGAGTAGGATGAGCATATAGGATTAGGTAGGGGGAAGTGAAGTATAGTGAAGATTAGTTAAAAGTTAGGAATAGGATAGGTAGATAGGATGTATATAGGATTAGATGGATAAGTAGGATGAAGTTAGGGATAATTTCAGTTGATAGAATTAGGTGAGAGTTAGGAATAGGATAGGGATATAGGATAGATGTAAATATTTTTTTGAATTGGAGACAAAGTAGGTAAGTTAGATAGATAAGGGTAGAGAGTGATAGGCAATTTTTTTTGTAATTTTTTTTGTCTAAATGTTTTATATTTGAAGTCAAATAAGTGGGATTATTTGTATTCAAATAGGGGGAAAATACTCATATTTAGACCAGGGTAGAAAATTAAATAATCACATCAAATAATTTTAATCACCGTGTATAAGGAATTTCATTAAATAATACGCGTTATTAAAACCATGAAGCATAAATAAACTCGGTTGTTTCAGTAAAATAAGAAATTTAAATTATTTATAAGACGCTTTATATCAAAAGAAGCAGTATTGAAAAGCTCTGCGTGTAATGTAATTATTCCTAAACAAAGAGAAATTACGTGCAAAGTTTATATTAATTAACCCTATTTTAAGTAACCGGTAGTAAAACAAAGTGTACATATAATAATTAATATTTAAGTTGTATTCGCTAAAAATGAAAAGGATAGAAATCAATTTTAATTGGAGTTAATTAAACCGTTAATAACATATAATACCTATAGAAACTTGTAAAACCCAAGATTAAAATACCACGGAATAAGGCTCTGAGAATTAATAGTATGTTTAAACACCTGGGTTTATTTAAAAAGCTCATTCGGCGTAAATTTTGCAGATAATTAATGTTTCAAAGAATCTTGGGAAAACGTCGCATAATAGTTACGAGAATTGCTAAAGCTGGGTATTTCACACTCCATGTGGACTAAAATAATCGATAATAAAGAATATCAAGTTGCACCAATAAGAACACGGTAGAGAAGGAAAGAGAAAATGCGTCAAGCAAAGACACATATTGTAAAAGGCGGGATTTAAGCAACGTCACGGGGGTCACAATTGGTTAAAAATAGGATGCAAATATCAGAGGTAGAACAACAATTTCTGTACAAAATTAATTAGTTTTTCTCGGACATGCTTGCGTGCCGTGTGGAAATTTTCTGAGATTTAAATGGGGCGAGTGAAAATTGTAAAATCGACGCGTGAGCGACGGACTGGGAACAGAGCATGAGAAATTCTAGAAACTGGCCGTTTTAGAGACTCGACCGACAGACAGGCTTTTTGCTATATATACCGGTGGTAATATGAATTTCGGCCTCTTAGACTTTTGACGATTCGATGCGTTAAAAGCTCGTACATACGCGACTTGATTGAAGATGTTAAACCATGCATTTTAGTTTGATTAAATAATTTAAAGTTTGCTAGTATATTTTAGTGATTCAAAATAGCTTATTATTTACGTGCTAACATGAATGTACTTCAGTGCACTTAGATACAAGGTAATAAAATTTAGTTTCACTGTACCAATTAGCAAAATTTACAACGACGAAGGTATACACAAAAGTAGGCAGTTTTGGCGTATAGTGGTGACAGAAGCATGAATTTCTTTGCTATTTTTGGGGGTGTTAATAATTAAATGGTTCAAATACGTGTCTGGATCCATGAAACAAGGGTCAGATAAACACAGAGGAGTTCCGGAAAGGCCCAGAAACGACTTTGAATGGATGGTGATGGAGAAAATTTTAAAAGCGTAGAGAATCAGAAGCCGTAAATATAATCCTGTTGAATGGTGTGATTAACTAAAGAAACGATACTTTGAAGCTACGACAGTAACCTTCAGGTAAATTATACTATTTTGTTTGACATTTTGTGTGTATTGAATGACTTTATAATTGATTTACTTTAAATGGACATTAGTGAAATTGTTCTAACCATAAACGTTTAATTTTAAGATGAAATTTGCTTGTTTAAGTAAAAGGGTATTTTGTTTTGATGTTCGGGAATATGATGAAAATTTGGGTATGTCTTTGAGCTCAATTAGACGAACCTGGTTAATTAACGTAAAGGGTGGTAGATGCTCCTTTATACTCAGACTCCGGTCTGCTTATATTGTTATATTAATTAGTAGGCATCCAACAAGGACTTTAATTTTGGATGCACAGTAAATGATAATAAAATTAATCTGAAATTCTTTTAAAACTGAAATTTATGCTGAGTTTTAATTTTGAAATTTTAATGTATTCTGAATATTGATGTAAATAGAGTTAACGTTGATGTTTTTGGTAGGAATGTGTTGTTTTTTTTTATGAATGAGGAGGTTTATAACATTAGGTGAGCAGCCGAGGCGAAAAGCGTAGTTCACGGATTTTAAAGGTATCACAGCATTCTTGACGCCCAAACTGTGGGGCTCGAATGTTTTTTTTTGAAAGGGCCAGTACCTGCAGATATGAGAAGAGATTCACAGCAATATATATATATATATATATATATTATATATATATATATATATATATATATATATATATAAGTTTGGAATAATTGCATCAAACACAAAACACTTATTCACCATGTATATCATATGTTAAAATATACTTTCGAAATAAATTTAAAATATTTTACAGCAATATAACAGCAGAAGAGTGGGAACAGTTTAGTCGTCAGAATATAGTAAGAGCTGCCAAAGAAATTAATAGTGCTCGACCTTTAAGAGCATATGTGGATATTCTTCTTAAGCAAGTAATTGATGACCTATGGGAACAATATAATGTCGTAAATGAAGCATTTCGACAAAGAATTGAAGAAACTAAAGAGGCAAAGACAAAGCTTGAAGTGCAACATAGTGAGGTAATTAAAAGATGATTTATGAAGTAGAATATCATTCTAGATTAATATAACTTACATAATTTGTGAATTCTTTTATCATGTGATTTAATATTTATCAGATTGAAGAACTCTCGTGTTTACAAAAAAAAACAGAAACCTGTAAAAATGTATGAGATTTGGACATATCAAACGTCCATTGGACGATTATATAAACAGTTATGAATTTCATGGCGTTGCACAGTATTTAAAGTAGAAAATAAAGCGAAGGTAAAACAACTAATTAAGCACTAACGATTTTTACCCTAACTTCAAGACCATCTTCAGGGGATTATCCAATTGTGTTGCATCCTCCATAGGGAACTTCTTGCGATAAAGTGTTCGTGAGTCGCATACGAAATCTTACACTGAATTTTAAAGTGTGTACCTATTCGAGAACAGCATGCGGTAGAGGGTTAAGTTTAATATATAAATATTGAATACTAAAAGGAATTTGGTATGCATAAAAATGATATGTAACTGCAATAACAATTAACTGACGTCAACGTGACGTTTCAAGTAGTTTCAAATTTCAAATTTCAAATTTATTTCGTATAGATACAGTGTTCAATTAAAATATAATTACAACCAATCTACAGTATAAGTGTAACATTAATTTATAAATTTGCACCTAGACCCAAATAGGTCTGTATGTGCAACAGTTTTACAATTAAAACTAATGCAGAATCAAAATATCAACATATTATTTAAGAAAACGCAGCCATATTTATTAAAACCATTAAGGCCAAGACGAACTATAATAATTAGTATATAAAAATATAAAAATAAAAAATATAGTGCTAGTTTATTCTAAAGGCACCTGCAAATTGAAGTCAATAGAACTCAGAAAACACAGAGAAAGGTTTAATGGCTAGGTACGTTTAAAGATAGCTGACAAACCTCAGGTGTTTTTAATATTTTAATCATAAAGCATCTAAACACCTTAAATAATTAGCATATATAAACTCTTTACATTTTACGGAAAATTGCTTATCATTTGTTAAGCTCCTAATGCTATTAGGTAACATAATATAGATTTTTACGCCCAAACTTGTAATGAATAATCTATTTGCTTGCTTTTGGAAAAATTGAACAGAGATACATGCATTTTTAACTATCCTGGTAACATATTATGGGCAATCAGATTCCTCAATTTCTTATTTCTAAAAATAAACTTACAGGCATTATAAAAATAAAGCATTCTAATATTTAGTATATCTTTAGAATATAGCATATATGTTGGATATAATCTAGGTTTACAGAATATTATTTTAAGGATGTAGTTCTGTATAATATTTAGAGGATGCAATGCATTCTTATACGAAGCTCCCCATATTATGATTCCGAATTGTAATAGTGATTCAACTAGGGCTTTATAAACAAGAATGAGTAATTTAATACTTAGTATTCTTTTAAGTTCATAAAACTTATAGATAAAATGTCTAATTTTAGTTACCAGATTATTAATGTGGGGTGTCCATTTAAGGTGGTTATCCACTAATATACCAAGATATTTGATAGTTTGTACTTCATTTATTGTTTTATTAGAATTTAGGAGATTTATAGTCGAGTAATCAGGTCTACTAGCTTCAGTAAGTGAAAACGCAATATATTTTGTTTTCTCTATGTTTAGCGACAATTTGTTATAATCTAGCCAATTTTTTATTTTCTCCATCCCATCCTCAGCTCTATGTTTAACACCAATCCATGTGGGATCACTAAAAATAAGAGCAGTATCGTCCGCATATGAGATTATATCGCCGTGTATGTTTGCCGAAACAATCATAGAATTAATGTAAACTATAAACAAAAGCGGGCCAAGAACAGTTCCTTGCGGAACACCAATTTGAACATGTTTTCCGACACTGTATTCATTTCCAATTCGAACTTTCTGTATTCTATTAGTAAGATAACTTTCAAACACCTTCAAGGCAACTCCTCTCACTCCATACTGGCTGAGAGCATTTAATAACCCATGGTGAGGTGCTGTGTCGAAGGCTTTTGCCAGATCTAGAAATATGCCAATACATTTATTTTGATGTTCTAGCTTATCCTTTACTATACTTACTAATTCAAAGATGGCGTCATTAACACTTAAACCTGGTTTAAAACCAAATTGTCGAGAGCTTAATATATTTAACCTTTCAAGATAGTCAAATAACCTCTTAACTAAACATTTTTCAAAGATTTTGAAAAACAGTAGTTAAACTGATGGGCCTATAGTTGCTAATGTTAGTAATCTTTCCAGATTTAAATACAGGGACTACTATAGCCAGTTTAAAATCATTGGGTACCTCACCATGTAAAAGTATTAGATTAATTATATGCAACAGAGGATCAATTAAGAATTCATGATACATTTTTATCAATTGTACCCGAATACCATCATGGCCAGGTGCAGCGTCATTTTTTAACGACTTAATGTGACCAATAAGTTCATTTTTTTTTACTGGGAAAAGAAACAGTGAGTCTTTAACGCTAGGATATACATTTTTTATATCACTTAGTGGTTCAGATATTCTGGATGCCATATCAGTACCGATATTGGTAAAATAATTATTGCAAAAATTCGCAGCATCATGATCAGATGTAAAATGAATTCCATCCTCATCCGTAATAGAAATAGTTGACCTTGTCATAGCTGCAGGACTGGTTACATCTTGTATAATTTTATATAATTTCTTCATATCTCCAGCACTATTATTAATTTGACTAACATAATATAATCTTTTTGCTTCCTTAATAACTTTATTAAGTTGATTTCTATAAACTTTATAATTTTCTAAAAGCCTGGCATTATTTTTATGAGCTACGACCTGCTTCTTCATTTGATCCCTTCTTTTATTGATACGATAATTGCATAGGATATCCAGGGCTTTAACTTTTATATTTTACCTTTTTAATCTCAGTGATTTGACTACTTTTATATACATTGTTGAAAATGTTGGTAAAAGCTGACCATGCATCACATGGGGAGTTGCTTTCAAAAACAGCTTTCAATTTACTTGACATATTTGACGAGAAAAACTAGCAATATCTATTTTATGTTTTACTTCAGTGATCAATTTAGGTGAAACAGGATTTTCATTCATAATTTGCAAATATACAGGATAGTGATCAGTTATATTATGATTTATTACTGACGAATTTATTTTAAATTGGTTTTTGTTAATATTAGTCTTTACAAAGATATGATCAATACAGCTGCTTGATGTGTTAGTTACTCTAGTACATGTGTTTATATAGGATTTGTAACCCATAGACATTAATATTGATATATAACTATTAGATAAATCTGATATACCGCTAATATCTATATTGAAATCCCCTATAAGGATATTTACATTTTTGTCAGAAGCATTTGTTAAGTAATTTTCTAAATCAATCAAAAAATCATTATCAGAAGTTGAGGGTGACCTAAAACATGCCATAATGTTGCATGATACCTTGCCACATTCAAATAGTACTCTGGATATAGTTATCATAGAGAGCGGCAGAACTGTATGCGTTATTTCACAGACAATTTTTCTATTAATCAATAATACTTAGTCCATCATTTTTGTTTATGGTGCTGTTATTGTATATTGTACTAAACCCAGGTATTGCAATTTATTCCAGACTGAAATTTTCTCTGGTTTCACCAAGCACAATAATGTCTACCGACTTCAAGTTACAGGATTCTAAAAAAACTAAGAGCTCATCAAAATGACAGTAAACTCCCCTAATGTTAAGATGAAGTATTTGAAACATAGGTTCTAAGGTTAACATCTTATTTTTAAAATCATCAATGTCATCCACCTGCATAGAAATTGAAATATCAGACTGTATATTCCTGTCTATTTCATCTAATATTGATAACTCTAAATTAGCCATGAAATTTTATAATTATTAATAAGAAGTTTTAAGTGTACTAAAATAAAATTAATTGGATGACTACTCTATTCTGACAGTATAATTAACCAATACAAAAAAAGATAGTAATATAAAAGTGAACATAAACTTTATATATACATATTACTTACAGGATTACTTACAGGAATAATTAATTCTACTTCTCATTTTCATAATATGGTATTTGTATGTAAGGCACTCACTGCTATTTGCTTCATGATGAATATCGTATTTTAAATTATACTTGGATACTGCATTTACACAGTTGCGGCATTTTTTAAAATCCTTAGGACATTCGTTGAGTTTATGACATTCACCACAGTAAATACACGTTAGTTTGTTCTTACAGTTGGCTACCTTATGACCATAATCACAGCAGTTCATGCATCTGAGAACAGACATGTCTTCAAAGATTGCGCAACGTTCCCACTGTATGTAAACTTTTTTTATGGCCATAAATTTACTAAATAGTTCACCTGAGCACTCGGCAAATATGATGTGCTTTTGTTATTGATAGATTTAATATAAGTTATGTTAAGATTATCATCATGGGGTTATGAACTCATTTTGATTTCTTATACAATTCATATACTCTTCTCGAGTTAAATTTTCGCTATTATTAACAATTATTTTTACACGAGGCCTTTTTAGTTGAGACAGTCGAACATCATATTTAACTGAAAAGTTTTTAGATTCCACCTCTCTCTTAAGCTTATTTGCTTCATCTTCAGAGCTACATTTTATTAAAACTCCTCCATTATTAATTTCTTTTACCGAATAGATAGACACATTTATAGCATTTGGATCTACTTTTTTTTGTATCTCTTCTTTAGTTTTAAGTGAGCTCTGTATGCTGGTCGGCTTAATTATAACCACTGGAACATTGTCCACTTTATAAGAATTAGCTTGAGACTCTTCAGTTTTTTTACTCAAGATATTTGCATATGTTTGCTTAGAGCTTTTTTCCATTTCTTTTATCTTGTCTTTGAGCATACTGATGATATTATTTTTATCAACTATGGTATCTTCTTTGTCTTTAATACTTTTTTGCAGCAATTTCACCAGATCATAATTTCGACATTGTTTACAATTGAACTTTAGTATTCTGCCATTTAATGCCATACATCTTATTTCTGTTGCACTAAGCCCAGAACATTCATTACAATATAAATTTCTACACATGTCGCACGAAAAACACGGATTTTTTGTCTCTTTAGACGGTTGAAATGAACGTAAGCATTTGGAGCAGTCCATTTTATGTTATATTTTATTTTTTCCCAACAGACATACATATTATACCCTTATTATTAAAAATTTTTCCAAAAATATGTTTGCAAATTTTTTATAATATAATATAATATAATATTTGTATATTGCAGAATGATATTTAATTATAATAAGTTATAAGTTAATTGTATGCCTGCTACATGATATACCGCTTTTTGGTTAATAAATACACAAATCGAGTCGGTCTAACAGCGGTATAAATCAGCGTGCCTTTGTGAGAGAGACCAGCTGCTTTGCCGACTCGCTTTGAAAGGTTAAAGACTCTTTTACTACCGTGCCCTTAGCCAATGTTAAATAGTTAGTACCTACTGCACCATGCTCATAGCCAGTGCTCGGAACCCACAGATGTCATACCCATAGCCGATGTCTACTCTCTTTTCTTGCTGCGCCCAAAGCCAGTTATTACTACTGCCGTTTCCATAGCCGGCATTCAGCATCGCCCGGTGTCGTGCCCATTGCCGGTGCACATAACCCCGGTATAAGCTTTGCCGTGCCCACTGTCGGCGCATTTATACCTTCATTCACCTACCTTAGTTTCCTTTTGTCACAGAGCACGTCGGTAGACCTAGACTCGCGCAACGGAGCCGATAGGTCTAGCAATGGCTAGACCACTGTAGTATCATACCGGATACTAGTTAGTGACCACTGTCCAAGGCCGGTGACTTAGGACAGGGTCATTACATAACAATCACTTTCTAGATCTTTGTAGAAAGCTTTTTAGCATTGTACTGAATCTACATTTTGGATATGGTATTACCATAGAATAATAACACCCCCAAAGAAGTGACACTCGGCTTTTTTAGGAGAACCAAATTTCTTAGCGCATGTTTGAAATCTGCCATTACTTTGTAGGTTTATGCTTCAACCTCACTTTTTGCGATTTAAAATTAAATGTTTATAGTGTCTGTAAATAAATAATACTGTATTGTTAGAGACTGAATATTATTAGTATTATAATCTTATATTATTATTAAATTTTTGTTTGAAAGTTCATACACTGTGTATAATGAATAGAAGAGGTGGAACTTTTTGTGCAGTGCATGAGTGTGCAAGCAGAACAATTACAAAATACATTATTTTATTCAGATTTCCAAAAGATTTTGAAAGGTAAGTTATTCTGAAAATTTTATGGATTAGGCATCGAATAATAATATGCATGCTAGTGTTATTCTATGGTATAAGTAGAGTGTTTTGGAATTCAAATATCAAAGTGTTTCCTGGGTATCTTTTCAATAATTAGTTATAGTTGTCTAATTGTAGCTAAGACTATGTAAGTTTTCCGTTTTGCAAATACATAAATTAGTTATCTTTTAGAGCAAAACAATGAATGGAAGCTTGCAATCGTAAAGATTTAATTGATAGAACTCCCAGTGCATTGTATAATAACTACAAGGTATGTTCTCGACACTTTGATAGTAAAATGTTCACAAACCATCTAGCAAATAGACCCTCAGCATATCCAGTTCTGTTTATTCAAAAATTACCATCTACAGGAATAAAAAGAGAACTGGTGCCCGCTGCGGATGAAAAAGTGCCTACTAAGAAAATTCGCATGTCTGGTAAGAAAATAAATAAAGGTATATATAATATTATTGAAAGGACTATTATTATGCCTTGATTGTTATAGTTAAAACTAGGGATGTTAGGGTACTATTTTTTGGCAATTATACTGTACGCATTCTGACTACATAGTAGTCTACTTGAAGTTGTTTTTGTGCATTGTTTGTAATAAACAATAGCCGTTTAATGTAAACTCTGTATGCGAATAATGCGCCCTTAGTTACATTCTGAGTAAGAATTTATGTAGCTAGACTGCTTATAAGTAAAAAAATACTAACTATATCCTTATGGTGCTTTCATTGAATGCGTGCTTTCTCTTTTGCATAATGTATATCAAATGCAATTTAATTTTTTTTTAAATAAATATTATTACAGATGTTACTGTTTTGCCCAAGATTGATAACACCACAACGCTAGCTGATGCCCCACTTGCCTCTGAGGGTTTTGCAAACGTATTAAACGAACATTTAACTACAGTGAAAAATGTAGCGCCTTCTGCATCAGCACAATTAGGTAAACTAAAAGATATTTATATCATAATAATGCATACATTTGTAGATATGACTGTTACCACTTCAGCATTTCCCATCTCTCGATCACCTTTAAGACCAACAACAACTACACAAACATCAATTGTCTTAAGTAGTCATACTCCTCGTAAATTGAAATTAAAAAAGAAAATTAGACGATTGAGACAGAATCTTTCTTTCCAGACAATGTTGCATGTGAAAGAGCAAGTAGCAACATTAAATGATTTCGAGCAGTTATGTGATAAGTTTTTACCTAAGAAAATAGCGGACTTTGTAAAGTTTCAAGCTCGTAGCTGTAGAAAAAAATTTAATGGGCAACGATACAACACGCAATATAAAGAATTTGCGTTGACTTTATATTTTTTGGGTCCACGAGCTTATAATTATTTAAGAAGCATTTTTGTTTTCCCATCAAAACGTGTTCTACAACGTATGACAGAAAAATTAGTCCACAAACCGGGTGTTTATAATGAGCCTCTTTTTAAAGCTTTAAAAATTAATGTAGAACAAATGCAAGAAAAGGATAGACTGCATTTTGTGTATAGATGAAATGGCATTAAAACAACATCTTTTTTATCACATTGAAAGGGATGAAATTGTTGGGTTTACTGAACTACAAAGTGGAAATAATCACTATCGTATTTTTTTGTAAATTCCAGCTTTCTGCTGAGCAATTGCAAACAGTGTTAGAAGAATGCGTTGAAAAGTTATCTGAAATTGGATTATTCGTCGAAGCAGTAGTAACTGATATGGGATCAAATTTTATCAATCTGAGAAATAATTTAGGAGTGACTGCTGACCATCCAGAGTTTTATGTAGGAGAGAAAAAAATTATATATATTTTTGATACTCCTCATTTGATAAAAGCAACACGCAACCATTTATTAAGAAACACTTTGCAGTCTGGCGAGAATAAAGCTTTATGGTCATACGTACAACAATTTTATGATAAAGATAAAACCTTACCCAATAGATGTGCACCAGAGCTAACCGATTCCCATATCAATCCCAATAATTTTCAAAAAATGAAAGTTAAACTTGCTGTTCAAGTTCTATCTCATACAGTTGCAAGCGGTATGAATGCTTATGTTTGTTTAGGGGCTCTACCTGCAGAAGCTATGTTTACGGTCAAAGTTATTGAAAACTTTAATAAATTATTTGATATGCTAAATTCAACTCCTAAAAGGTCATTTATAGTGTATCAAAAAGTGTTCAAAGGTGATCAGTTTCAGTTGAGTGTTTTAAACGAATTGTCCATCTTTATCGAATAATTACAAGTTTTTAAGAACAATGGTAAAAATGTTACTTTTAAGGCTAAGTGCTTCAAGTCGTGGCTCATAACAATCAGTGGAATAATTAAGCTGTGAGAGCAACTGAAGAAAGTTGGTATTAAATACCTTATTACTAGACGAGTAAATCAAGATCCGTTGGAAAATCTTTTTGGTAGTATACGCCAACAAGGTGGAAATTGTAGAAATCCAACTCCTATACAATTTGAACGGGCCTTCAAGAAATTATGTTGCCAAAATTATTTTCACAGCACAAATTCAAACTGTGCTAATGATTTTGATCAAATTATTACAAAATTGACAAACTTTAATCAAAATATGGAATGTTTTGTAAATGGCCAACAAAAAGCCAATCCTCGGTTGATTACTGTTGATACAAACTATCGAGATGAGTCGTTATTAGCTCAAAATGCTTTTATATATGTTTGTGGCTATCTTATTAAAAAGACATTAAGAATTCATAGCTGTGAAATTTGCAAGCAGTTTTCTCACCAACCCCAACAATCAACCGATAGATTATTTATATACTTTAAAGCTTTCGATAATAGTATAAATACATTTGGAGCTCTCCACGTTCCTTATGAAAACTTTATGTTTACAAATTAGAAACTATATTTGTTTGTATCGACATTTGAATCACGTAGTATTTGTGATCAAGTAGCATTTAATTATTTTCAAGAAATGAAAGATATTGCATTAGCACATGAATGTTCAGATTTTCCTGTTACATATGTTTTACAATTATTTATAAGATTGAGAATAGTTTATGCCCTTAAATTTTCAAATAGGACTTTAAGAACAAATAAGGGTTTAAAGAAAAATACAATTGCAATTGTATCTCATATTTGATAATTTTTTATATCATGTGGTTGCATGTTTATTATTGCTTACTTACAGCTTTGGCGTGTGGCGTGATTATATTATATGTACAAATAGTTTACCAGTAACAAACCACGAAATTATTTTGGACTTAAAACACTTTGCTGAAAAGACTAGTCAGTTAGTGATCGCTTTCAAGTTATTAATCCATTTGAAAGGAACTTATTTTATCATAGGGTTTAACAAACTGCAATAGAATCTAATGCAAGTACTAATCATATTAGATCAGGTTGATTGTGTAAGTACAGATAGTGCAAATATAGTAAATTCTGTATCTGCCACAAAAATCGTAAAAATGTTAGTTTCTCCTTAATTGATTGTCAAACCAGTCAAATTTCCAGAACCATTCTTAAATCTGAAGAGAAACTAAAATCAAGCATAATATCTTTGGATACAATAAGTGGTTACACTGCATCTCAAAAGTTAACACTTAAACAAAGAAGTTTATTGGAAAAAACTACACATTCTTTAAAAGTAATTGCAGTTAGTTTTACATTAAAACCTAATTCTAGTGATTTCGATAATGATAGAGGGCTCGATGTTGATGCAATAGATCCGCTCAACTTTAAAGTCAGTCGCAGTTTACAAATTAGCAAAAACCTCCAAAAAGTTTCATCATGCAATTTTGTGAAAATACACTAGGAGTAGTTTTACGATTGCAACTACATCAGATAAAAAAGATACTAGAGAAATTACATGTTTTGAAACGGGATATTTGGAGTTTGTCCTCCTATTATTATTAATCTACCTATATTACCTACCTTTTTATATAATTAAACAGTAACAAACTTGTACAATCAAGTACTTTGAAAATTATTTTGCATTGTGCTTTTTTAACTCCACAATTGTGTTTGTGTCAATTGAAAATAAATATAGTCTTGGCAGTATTAGACAAATGTATTTTATTCACTTAAATGAACGCTCATTATTAATAACCCAGCAAAGCGAAACACATGATGTAAATGCTATATAATTTTAAGATAATTTTTAGGTATCATGGTTTATGTAATTGTTGTACAACATTTTATGTAGTTGGAATAAAATAATGGACTAAATTTTACACAATACAATTTACATTTCTTTGGCATGTACCAAAAACAAAATGTATACAATTATATCAACTATCACCCACAAGGATAGAAACCTTATTTTTGAGAATGTTTTCTTCGCAAGAGTTGTCGTCGAAGCCGACTTGTGCAGCTAGTATAACATAAAAGAATAAGGTTTTGTAACCGAAGTGAGTGAATGGTTTCGACTAGCTCGAAACTGCCTGAATAATGATCGAAAAAATTGTATTATCATTAAAACTTTCCATATTACCTCTAATGATTTTTCAGACATCGACCTAAATGGACCTGTTTATAAAAATAAAATGTAGTAAATGATTTCAGTTTTAATAAATATGATTTTCTTCACTTTGTTTACATGGAACAGAATTTCCAATAGCAGCGTTTGAGATTAAGAATCCTCGTCATGATTTCCTCGTATTTTGAGGTGCAAATATGAAAATTCATTTCGTGGCATGCTGAAACGCGACTGAAAAATACTCACCTTTTGTGTATTATATTTACTACGTAAAATAAATATAATGTTTACATTAATACTATGTAATGCTATATATCCATACAACATAGTAATTATGTAGGTAGCATATATTAAATTATATAAAATCTATATAAACATTTATTTAGCCATCTTATACAAGTATACATAGTCAATGTAGCTGACATTTAGCTGTAGATTATCTATAATATCATTTGTAAAACTTACAGTATTTATATACAGTGTGTCTACTTAAGTTGGCCGCATATGGAAAACTTTTTTATTTTTAGTTTTAGGAAAAAAGTTACTCTTTATAAAAAGTTCTGCTTGGTATGAAACCTAAAATAAAACATTCAAATAGCTAAATTTATCGGTCGTATACGAGATTTATCAATAAATATGAATTTGGTACAAGAGTAAATTACCTTTATTTTTGAGAATTTTGAAAATTGTTATTATAAAAAGTTATTTAGAATTAAAAACTACGGTAAAATATGCAATTATATCGATCGTAAAAAACTTTTTCTTACTTTTTCAATCTTTTCTCTAATACATTTAATCTAGGATGCACTGATTAAAATTGTTTGCCGGCATTTTCAAAACCGACATCCAGAAAAAAGGGTTCACAATGAAACAGTAAGAAAACTATTAAAGAAATTTAAGAATTCTGGAGATGTAAAAAATAGATATACCAACAAACGTCAAAAACTGGTTACTAATGATAAGATGGAGTTTGAAGTAATGCTCTCAACAATTGAACATCCGAAACATTCTTTGCAAAAAAGGGCATCTTTGATGCCAAATACTGCAAGTAAAGACACGGTTTTAAAAATTTCGAGAAAGAACAAATTGCACCCGTACAAGCCGCAATTTATTCATACATTAAGGCCAGGAGATCATGATAGACGCTTTGAATTTTGTTGTGACATCCAACAAAAGTTGGAAGATACTCCATTTATGGCAAGACATAGTCTTTTTTCGGACGAAGCAACATTTTCATAAAATGGAACAGTTTCTTCACAAAACTGCTGTTGGTGGAGTGAGACTAATCCACATTTTACAATCAATACTTGCAACCAGTATGCTTTCAAAACTAATGTGTAGTGTGGAATTTTTATAAATGAAATAATTGGACCTTTCTTTATTAGAGAATCCTTGAATGCAGACTCTTTCTACAAAAAGAACAGATGATTTTCTTGATGATCTACCCCTACTTGAACGTCAACAGATATGGTTTCAGCAGGATGGTGCCTCATGCCAGAGCAGGTTAGATGTAAGACAATACCTTGAAAATTGTTTTAATGGAAGAATTGTGCATTGGTTTTCGGAAATTCGTTGGCCACCTCGCTCTCCAGATTTGACCCCACTCAACTTTTTCTTGTGGGGCTACTTGAAAGAGAAGTTGTACCTCCAAGGGCCATTCACAGATGATGTCCATATAGAACGAAACATTAAAGAAACCGTTCAGAGTATAACACCGACTATGATTAGAAGTGTTGACATAGTTTCGAGATAGAACGATTACCTGTATTTACAGAAAAGGCGGATATGTTGAAACGGTAGTTAATTGAGGGACGGAATAATAAGATCCGTATGTGTAACAAAAACTATTGCATTATTATTGAACTATTGTTATTAAAAAAAGTCTTTCGAAATGCCGAGAAATTATATTTCATGGACAGTTCTTGCCAGTGCATCTTAGATTAAATGAAATAACGCGTAAGCTTAAATAAATTTTTATTTTAGAAAATTTTGAAAAAAATTTATATGATTGATTAATTTTTGCATATCTGAACCTGGTTTTTGATTCTGAACAACATTTCATAATAACAATTTTCGAAATTGTCAAAAAAAAAACATACTTTACTCTTGCACCAAATTCACATCTATTGATAAACTTCGTATATAACTAATTAATTTTGAAATTTTAAGGTTTTATTTTAGGTTTCATATCAAGCAGAACTTTTTATAAAGAGTAACTTTTTTCCTAAACCTAAAAATAAAAAAGTTTTCCATATGCCGCCAACTTAAGTAGACACACTGTATAAGTATATGTACAACATTTTTGTGATAATATTTTTATTATGTAATTATTACATATTTGTGTTTGCTGGGATATCTACAGCATATTTTGATATTAGAATCTACTGATTTTTTAGCCAATGTGTGCAAGTGATTCTTGTCGTTAGGGTGCACGACCTCAACTTCTCTGATTGTGCACACATTTGTTTTATTGTTTAATTTATTGTGCATGTTCTATTTTGTAATCTGTTATATAAAATTTTCTTTTCAATAAATTCAGTAATGTTAATGCATTGGTGTGATTGTATTATATATGTAAATGGTTATTGTTAATTCAATATATTATTTTCAAAGTGACTCTTACAAATGTCTGACCTTTTGTAGGAGACTAAAAATAATCACTCTGACAATGCAATGCACTTGTTGAATTTCATTCAAAGATTCCTACTGACTTCATAATACTAGAGCATAAAGTATACAGTTATGCACACAATATTCTATTTAAATTTTAAATCGATTTCTAACCCAACTTTTTTAAATTTCCCTCTGCATTTCTAAACCTACAGAATAATGGCTGAAGGTCATGTATTTTTGGTACATGAAAACAAAGAATTTTTAAAGAGTGTCACTTCTTTTGGGGGTGTTATTATTCTATGGTATTACCATCTAGGGAAACAGTTTTTAATAAAATATTGCTTACCTTTGTAAGCAATTCATATTTCTGCTACTCTAGCATGATGCTCACTGTAGACGATTGTTTATAAAAATAAATGCAATTACTTATCCACCCCTGTATATTTATGAAACACTTATTTAAAATTTTTTATTTATCTTGTTAGCCTTTTGCATGAACAGTGTTATTATACTATGGATAACTTTATGAATGATAATTTTTGGTTAAGAAATTTTGCAATAGCCTATAGTCATAAAGAAAACGTAAATTTAAATTTATCTATTACTGTTAAAGGGTTTACATAACACATAATATTTAATACTCCCGTTTAAAATGGGTAAAAACATAATAATATCGCATCGTTCATCCGGAGGAAAAGTGTTACATGTCAAAACACCTAACTTTTTAGAACAGCCAATTGAAAATATGCCTCATTTTAAATGTCTTGGCATTATACAATAAAAATCTTCAGTGCTGTGATTTGAAGACAATGTACATAGATTTGCAACTATTTAAGAGTATTATGATCGGTTTTTGCCTAGAGTGCATAGTTTGAAAAACTTTGAAAGATGTAACTCTCTTCTACAAAATATATTGTGTTTTTCTATATGTAACTGTTATAAATTTGGAATCTGTATAAAACCAGCAGTATTTACGCTTAAGATTGTAATAAATCGACTCCATGCAAAAGATATTTGTTTATTTACATGTAGGTAAGTGCACCTGTAAACTGTTACGTGCAAACTGAATTTGCACTTTAACATTTTATGTTAAGTAGTTTTTTAATGTGCGGAAGCTTCCCGCCATAATTTTAAATACGCAAGACGCGCGAACATTTTTAAATGAACTGGGCGGGGCTTCCGGTACGTCACAATAGTGCAATTGGCAAGTGTGAATTATCCCCATAGGGGTAAGGCAATGCTACAAAAGGGTAGGGAGTTCCGCGGTTCTCGCGCGGAAACGTGGCTTTTTACGCCGAACTTTGAAGTGAACAGTCGTGCCGGGTGTCGTGTTATCTTATTATGTAGATTTCCTTATCTTGAGTATCTTTCCTTAATTCCCTATTCCCGTCTTCCACTGCATATAGGAACGGAGATGACCCTGGAGCATCCCATGACCCCGAGATAATTTGGATGTCCAACTCTACCAGCAGCGATGCCGAGGTTACCGTGGCGGATTTCCTGCCGGTTAGCTGATCCTTCACGTGAGTAGATTATCTAATTTTTATTGTTTAAATTTTATGTACCTTCTCTTAATTATGGCGCAATATAAATTATCAGTGACGTCATGTGTATCTTATGAACTTTGGTAATTGTATTACCGGCTTTTAAGAGCCATCTATCGCCATTTCAATGTACCAGAATCTAAGCGTAACATTTTGTTAACTGCATTACCGACCAGGTAAAACTGTAAACGAAGTGTAGCAGATGGCGCCTTCAACCTGTTCAGGCTATGAACTTCAGGGGCTTCTTCTTTGTTTTTAGGTTAGAATAATTTCCTTTATAAGGATACAATGCATTAATAGCTTCTTCACTTAAAGAACTTTACTTTTATTCATGTAAGTATTTACCTTACCTTATGTCTTTAAATACAGTATTATAGAATTACCTATTAAAATATCTTTAGTTGCTTTCCTTAACTTTGAAAGGCCGTTTTTTGAAACTTAAATACATTGTTCTTTATGTTACATTCTAAAATTGCATTATGGTTTATCTTTTACATGAAAATTAAGTGTTTAAAAAAACACTTGAGTGAAATAAATTGCTAGTATACCTTTTTTAAGAAGTGTTTGACTATACGTTGTTGCCTTATAGGTTAAATAACATATCCTCTGCGCCCATTTTCCATTTTGGAAGGCTTGTCTGTCATTATCTATAAAATATGTATTTAACTGAACATTGATTTCGTTTCCATATACCTTAAATGTGTTTCTTTGGTGTTATCGGTGACGTTCTAACAAGTTCTTACCTCTAAATATCGTATCGTATTACCTTAAAGTAGCTGTAACGTGTTTTTACCTTCTAACCTGCGTCAAAATCGCATATTTTTATATCGTGTCTTGAATATTGTATTCATAATGAACGTATCACATTTAAAATCGCTGGAATTGATCTACGAGCTGGAGTGCAGAAGTATCATAGCTGCGACCAATCAGAATGATAGGCGATCTCAACTTAGGGCTGTTTTGTCACAGGAAACCAAAGGCGTGGCTATCTTAAGGAACCCTGTTGGCGATTGGCCACTCAACGTATCAGAAATTAAATTATCTTTAGATGATATATCGGGTATAATAAACAAAACAGATCCTGCGGCTACTAATATCGAATTAGGAGATTGACTTCAAGAATAACTCACGTCAAACAGCGAGTTGATTCATTATCTTTATATAACGATGACCAAGTGACTCAAGCTAAACAAAGTTTGTTGTCCGAGGTGTTATTGCTTGAAGGAATTCTTTTAGAAAGACTTAATCCTAACGCAGACGTAGATATATCGTTACCTTTTTCAAATCTTGCGCTTGCCGAACCTAAACCATTAGGAAAACCTATACCTGTATACAAATGGGGTCTCACCTTTGAAGGGTTTGATTCGAAGGTTTCTTTATCATCCTTTCTTGACCGGATTAACGATTTTAAAATTTCTGCGGGTGTACCGACCAGGACCTATTTATCTCAGCTGGTGATTTGTTCGCAGGCTCAGCATTAATATGGTATAGAAACATACGACACCAAATTTCTACCTGGAATGAGTTAGTTGCCTGTTTAAAACGAGATTTCCTACCTTATGGCTACATTAACGATCTTTGGAACGAAATTCGTAACCGAACTCAAGGTCCCGACGAAAATGTTGTGTCTTTTATTACCTCATTAGAAGCTTTATATAGCAGACTCGACAAAAAACCTTCCGAATCCGAAATTATCGATCAATTACTTAGAAATTTGAACCCCTATTTCTCAGAACGTTTGGCATTACAGACCATATCTTCGCTAGCTCATTTTAAAGACCTATGTCGCTCTCTTCAAGAAGTGAGGTCAAGGATTGACAAATATCGACCACCACCGAGAAATTATCTGGTCTTCTCGAACCTGATCTAGCTTGCCAAGTTCGACCTTCCCGTAAAGTATCTACACTTAACGTTCCTTCTACCGTAACTAATAACGCACTTACCTGTTGGAACTGCAAGCGAAGTGGACATAACTATACTGTCTGCACTTACCCTAGAAATATTTTTGTTATGGCTGTGGTCGCTCAAATATCTACAAATCTAACTGCACCAACTGTAATCCTAACGTATCGGAAACTCCCGTCGAGATATTTCAAATCAGGGTGTGAATATCTCAAGAAACCAAAATCGCCCTCAACACCAATCATTCAACGGACACAGACGCCAATAAATTTAAATTATAAAACCACTTCTAACGTTGTACCGTCATTAAATTTATCTAATAATAATACCGCTACTATTAATGTACAAAATACCTTACCTTCATTAGAGGAATTATGCTACACTACTCCAGCCGAGTGGTCTAAGTGGTTACAAACCGTCAATTCCTTTTATCATAAAAAGACTACCGCTGTTTCACAACTTGTTAAAAAACCCTTCGATAACCGTCCACACTTATCTATCTCAATTGGTTCCTTAAATGTAATTGCTTTACTGGATACAGGTTCTTCATGTTCTCTTATAAATAACGAAGGTTTACATCAATTATCTCAACAAAATATCAAAATTCAAATTATTCCTGAAAAACTTCCATAAATTTAGCTGACGATAATCAAATACATGTAACCAGTTCCCTTAAGTTAAAAATTCGTGTAGAGTCTCTTGAACGTGATGTTTTATTTTGATTGTCCCTGCATTAGCGTATCCTTTTCTACTGGGCGTTGATTTCTGTAAACTTTTAATCTGTCACTTTACTTTCAGGATTTTTCATGGCAAACCTCTATTAAAACGAACTCCTGTGCATCTACAGGAATATCTAACAAAATCTCTTACTGACTCCCAAGATGTAACTCTTAACGCTACAATCGACAAATTTCGCAAACTTAATACCTCTGAACTTGGTTGTGTTACAACGGCAACACACGTTATCTCCACAGGTGATGCCCTTCCCTTTAAGCAACGTCAATATCCCTTATCGCCTGCCTTACAAAAGCATTTACATGCGGAAATAGACAAAATGTTAGTATCTGGTGTTATCTCTCCTTCAAATTCACCGTGGACCTCTCCCGTATTGCTAGTTCGGAAAAAGAATGACGAATGGCGTGTTTGTTTTGATGGCAGGAAGCTAAATTCTGTTACTGTTCCAGACGCTTACCCTCTACCCAGAACTGACTCAATTTTGAGCAGGCTTCGTAACGCAAAATTTATCTCATCTATCGACCTAAGACAAGCTTTTATCAGATACCTCTTGACTTATCTTCTCGTCAAAAACTGCTTTTTGTGTCCCAGGCCGAGGTCTTTTCGAATATAATTTTTTGCCATTTGGTCTCTGTAACGCTCCACAAACTTTACAACGTACTATGGATCAAACGTTAGGTCCTATCTTACATCAAGAACGTGCCTTTGTATTTTTAGATGATATCTTAGTTATATCAAGTTCTTTCGATGAACATATCGCCACATTAGATGAAGTTGCAGAACGTTTAAATGCAGCAGGTTTTAAGATAAACTGGGAAAAGTCTCAATTTTGTCGTTCATCCCTTACATTTCTTGGTTTTATTGTCGATGGGACAGGCTTACGAGCCGATCCTGCTAAAGTTGATGCTATTACTAAATTTAAAACACCAAAACTGTTACCGAAATCAAACGTTTGATAGGAATGATTAGCTACTATCGCATTTTCTACCTAACCTTTCAACTATATCTGCACCCATTACCGCTTTAATTAAAAATAAAAAGAAATCCCAAACTATCGAGTGGAATTTAGAATCCCAACAGGCTTTCGAACAAATTAAAACACTAATCACTTCAGCACCTATCTTAATCTCTCCAAATTTCGATGATAAGTTTTATATACAAACCGATGCCTCACTTACTGGGTTAGGTGCAATGTTGTTCCAGGTAAACAATGGTTTAGAACATCCAATCGCTTATGCGAGCCGTGCCTTAACTTCTGCCGAACAAAAATACTCTGCTACCGAACGAGAACTATTGGGTGTTATCTTTGGCATCGAGAAATTTAGAGGATATGTCGAAGGTACACACTTTACCGTAATCACTGATTGTGCAGCACTCACTTGGCTTAATAACTTGAAACAACCCGCAGGCCGTTTGGCAAGATGGAACTTGCGTATATCTCAATTTACTTTTGACGTTAGGCATAGGCCTGGCAAATTAAATATCGTACCTGATGCGTTATCTCGAGATGTTTTCTCTTAACCTTCCAAATTTAATTCTGGATACCTGGTACCTCAATATGATTAGAAAAGTTTCCGATAATCCCGACAAATTTCCTACCTTTCGAGTAACTAATAATAGACTGTATAAATTTGTATCCTCGTCCCCACATAAAATATCGAATATACCTGAATGGAAACTCGTTGTGCCCACTGCAAATCGCAGTGAGGTGCTCAAATTATGTCACGACGATCCCTTAGCTGCACACCTTGGTGTTACAAAAACTCTCGCGAAAATATCTGAATTGTATTACTGGCCCACACTTAAGCAATCTGTTTGTCGCTACATTAAAAGCTGCAAAATTTGTGGTTCTCATAAGAGTTCACAAGACGCTCGCCCTGGTTTAATGGGTAACTTTAAGCGTGTATCTTATCCCTTTCAATTAATATCGCTTGACTTATTAGGACCTCTCCCTCGATCGAGAAGAGGTAATCAATATCTTTTAGTTGTTACCGATTGGTTTTCTAAATTTGTTATGGTGCAACCCTTACGTAAAGCTACCTCCGCTGCAATAATTAAATTCCTAGAACAGAATGTCTTTCTTATCTTTGGTGTCCCCCCAGATTATTCTTTGTGACAATGGTGCACAATTTATCTCTAAAGATTTTCAGAATTTCGTTAAAAGTTACAAAGTACAAAAAATTTGGTTTAACGCAAAATATCACCCCCCAAGTAAACCCTACCGAGAGAGTAAATCGAGTGTTAATTACCGCTATCTCGTCTTATATTGATTCAGACCATACTACATGGGATGAACATATCTTTGAAATTGCTCAAGCTTTGCGTACATCTAAACACGAAGCAACCCAATTCACTCCGTCTTTTCTTGTTTTTGGAAGATATACCCCAATCGATGGGAGTTACTATGGTTTAGTGCCTAACGATACTAACGTAATTGAATTTGACGATAAAGTACGTTGGGACAAGGACCAACAGTCACTACCTTCTATCTTTAACGACGTTAGAAAAATTTGTTAAAAGCTTACGAAAAGAGTAAGGACCATTATAACTTGCGTGGCGAAATATTTCCTTTGCCTTGGGCGAACAAGTTTGGAAAAGAACTATGTCTTATCGGATGCATCTAAGAAATTTTCTTCAAAATTGGCCCCTAAATTCATTCTTTGTAAAGTCACACGTGTTATTAGTCCCTTATCTATGAACTTCAGGATACTGAAGGAAAACGCCAAGGCAGGTGGCATATTAAAGACCTTAAGCCATTCTCTGCCGACCCAAATGCTAATTAAGTTTTTCACGCCCCATTCTCCTCACGATTTACCTAATATTTTTTGTTCTCACCCTCAATTAGTATCTTTAATTACTTATTCCTTCTCTCATATAGTATATAATTTCTTACACGTTAACTTTACTTACCTTAATTTAGCTATCTTTTTCTTCTGGTTGACTTTTCCTTCACCATACCGTTAGATATATATCACTTCATCCTCTACACCCCCCCAATATAGCTCTGTCGTTTCATTTAATTAACCCTTGAAATTTTCCTACTACATATTGTTCGGTCTTTAGTATTTCTCTTATATGGTTTAATTGAAAGGTAATTGTCGTAACTTTGGTTGAAATAACCCATTGAATTTTTATGACTGGTTTTGGCTGATGTTGAGTGAATGCTTTCTTCTTTGGGCTCACATAGAACATGCGCAGTCTATGCCATTGAAAGAAATAGTTCATATTCGCAGTTGCAAAAGCTAGGATTGTCTATTCCGTGTGTTTTCCTCTGAATTATTGCAATCGCCCACATTATACTACATCATTATACTACAACATTATTCCTTCCTTTTCTACTAAATCTACATAACTTATAAACTTTTTTCGTTATTTTTATTGAACTTTGTGGTGAGACGCTATCGCTTCTTATTGTTATCTTATTAAATTCTCGGTTGTTTTAGCATATGGGGACAGTGTATCTGTATTTAACTGCTTATAATTGGGCATTTTGTGTGTTTAGGGTGCTACCGATTTAAAAACTACCTTAAAACAGTTTGTTTTGTGTGTTTGTATCTGTGAAGATACTTTTAAGTTGTCGTATCTATCTTTGTCTGATTTTCTTATCGTAGTCGAAGCACTCGTTAGGAAAATTATCGTACTAGTTCTCTTAGGAGTCTAGTGAATTTTAAAAATGTGTATATCTTATCTTGTTGGATTAATATCGCAGGTGGTCCTTCAGACTACGCTGTGTTTTATAGGGTCAATCCCATTTAAACGGCTCTACTGGAGCCACTCTTTGTTGTTATCATTGTCTTGGGTAATAACTAGGCCAATATCTTTGTCTTCTTTATTATCTTCGATAATACCTTTAGGTTTAATATCGTTATCTTATTGATTACCCTTAATAATAACCTTAGTTTATTATCGTTATCTTACCGATTACCGTTAGTAATAACTTTGGTTTAATTTATCGTTATCTTACCGACTACCGTTAGGAATAACTTCGAGTTATGTCGCGTTATCTTACCGGTTATCTTGAGTAATAACTTCTGTTTAAATTCATGTTACCTACTATCTCTTATAATCACTTTAACTTAATATCGTGTTATCTTATCGAGTATCTCAAATAATAACTAAAGCTTAATACCGTTATCTTATTCATTACCTTTGAGGATAACAACTTAAGCTTAATATCTTTACCTTATCTATTATCTTTAACATCAATTTGAGATCTTATCTTATCTTTTTATCGTCCTAACGTGTGGTATATATGACCAGACGTGGGAATTATCTTTCTGAAATTTAAGTGAAAAAGCTAACCCAATTTAGAAATGTAATTTGTCAGGTTAGCATATAAGGATTTAGTAGGCGGTACTTTTGGTAAATTTGTGGATTCACAACTGTGTCATGGACAAGTTAAATGTGCATCGGAAGAAACCAAAGTACCAGAAACAAAATTTGCCAGAGTGCAAGGTGACGCACTCTCATGAACATTTTTTAAATTTGGGCACTTCTTGCCAAAAAAGAAGAATAGTTTGATGCAACACTCATGTGTGTTTGCATATAAGAACTTTATGTTAGCTTTAGTTAGATAAGTTTAGATAGGTTTAGATAGGTTAGGCGACTTGTCGCACCCGTGTTAGTTTAAGCAGTGTTTCATGCTCCCGACAAATTTGTGCTGTCGGTAAGTAGTGTAGTCAAAGACTATCGGGCTACCTATTCCGTTTCCTGGTACTTCGGTAGACGTGCTATCGGTCGAAAAACCAGGTGGCGCCTTATATAAACATTTTGTAGGTTTTAAGTTAGGGTTTATGTAGGGTAGTAAGGACTTAGATTTTAAGCTGTTACTGTGCTAACAGACTTTTTCTTTTTAAGTTTTTCTTTTGTGGCTTTGTCGCGATTGTTACGTGCAAACTGAATTTGCACTTTAACATTTTATGTTAAGTAGTTTTTAATGTGCGGAAGCTTCCGCCATAATTTTAAATACGCAAGACGCGCGAACATTTTTAAATGAACTGGGCGGGGCTTCCGGTACGTCACAATAGTGCAATTGGCAAGTGTGAATTATCCCCATAGGGGTAAGGCAATGCTACAAAAGGGTAGGGAGTTCCGCGGTTCTCGCGCGGAAACGTGGCTTTTTACGCCGAACTTTGAAGTGAACAGTCGTGCCGGGTGTCGTGTTATCTTATTATGTAGATTTCCTTATCTTGAGTATCTTTCCTTAATTCCCTATTCCGTCTTCCACTGCATATAGGAACGGAGATGACCCTGGAGCATCCCATGACCCCGAGATAATTTGGATGTCCAACTCTACCAGCAGCGATGCCGAGGTTACCGTGGCGGATTTCCTGCCGGTTAGCTGATCCTTCACGTGAGTAGATTATCTAATTTTTATTGTTTAAATTTTATGTACCTTCTCTTAATTATGGCGCAATATAAATTATCAGTGACGTCATGTGTATCTTATGAACTTTGGTAATTGTATTACCGGCTTTTAAGAGCCATCTATCGCCATTTCAATGTACCAGAATCTAAGCGTAACATTTTGTTAACTGCATTACCGACCAGGTAAAACTGTAAACGAAGTGTAGCAAAACAAAACTAAAAAACATTGCACAAAGTAACATAAAACAAACATTTACATAGAGAAAAAACAAATAAGGTATAAATCATTAAAGGTTTTTTTATAATAGTTCAAATAGTATGAAGGTACAGGATTCGTTTTACCTTTAGTTTCTTTTTTTTGAAATAGAGAGAGAAGATTTTTCTTTTTGGCCTCAGTAACTGCCGGTTTTTGGGAAAAAACCGGTTTAGGAACAATTTTCCCTCATCTAACCTTTCGTATAGAATTTATGATTTGCGCTGTCTGAAAATCATCTTGTTCGTAAGACATTTTATAACAGAGTGTATACGGATCCTCTTTATGACCTTCAAGTACCTTAATATCTGTAAACTTAACATTTTTTGGAATGTTGATGAACAGATCTATTGCTAAGGCTTTAAAATATATAATATCTCTATGGCACATTTCGTTTACTGTGTACGGTAATCCGTGTTTTTTTGCAGTCTTTATTATGTATGCATGTTGACCAGGCATGTAAATAGGATTTGATCTTTTAAACTTTTTTATTTGTATTTCGATTAATGCGTGCATGCTGTCCCCCTCGCTTTGACTGTGGCTGGTTATAAAAAAGTTGTGGCTGATGGTTTTAATATTTAAGCTAGAAACAGCATATACATACATGACTATTATAAATTTGTTCTTATTTTGACCTGAACAATTATCAGAATACAACATTATATTTAAATGACCTCGAAGTTGTCCTTCCATTGTTTGAAAATACTTATAGAGGAATGTACCTATTTTGTTGGCTCAACGATGTGCCTCACCCCTCATGCTATAAAAAGCAAGTGCCTTCGTGACTTTTTATGTCATAAAATGTAAAATTTAATACATTTAATTTTGATACATAATAAAATTTTGAGGTTTCTCCAGTTGGACACGGAAGCACTGCTTGCAAATCAAACACGATTATTTTTGGTTTATCGTCACTATTATTTTTATCTTTGTCCTTTTCTTTCCTACTTAGTTCTTTTTGTTTAATGTGATTATTGTATATATCCACCAAGTCCTGTTTCTGCTCAACTGTCGAATTTTTATATTGTAAGCAAAATTCGCATTGATCCTTTTTTGGCATGTGAAATGTGAAATTAAACTCTTCACTGAAAAGTTTACTATACATAACATATGAGGGTGGTTTGAATTGTTTGTGAAACGAGGGGGAAATGAAAAATTTTGTTTTTAAAATATAGTTTATTTTTCAACATAATCAAGTTGAATACACTTCATCTAGCGATGTTCCAAACCCATTATGCCATCACGAAAGTGCGATTCTTCAAGGCCTCCAAAATAGTCGTCGACAGCTGCTTTTACTTCTTCGTCCATGGAAAATCGTTTTCCCCCAAGGAAAACCTTTAGTCCTGGAAATAGGTGGAAGTCAGATAGAGCCAAAACAGGCGAATAAGGTAGAGTTTGCAACAGATCGTACTTTTTGCATTGCTACTGCACTTGTGTGTGGACGTGCATTATCCTGATGGAAAATGATCTTCTTCTTACGCAATGCAGGTCTTTTTCACGAATATTTTTATTCAGTTGGCCTAGAAGTTTAGCATAATATTCACAGTTTATTGTTTGGCCCTTGGGAAGATAGTCAATTAGTAGGACACCTTTAGTATCCCAAAAAACTGATGCCATAACTTTTCCACCCGACTTCATGGACATTGCTTTCTTTGGTGTTGGAGAACCTCTGTATCTCCATTGTTTAGATTGTTGTTTGGTTTCAGGGGTATAATAGTGAACCCAAGTTTCATCTGTCGTAACAAATCGTCGGACGAAATCGGTTTTATTGGAGTTAAGGTGGTCTAAGCTCTGTTGACAAATTTTCTTCCTCTGAAGGTTTTGATCGATTGTCAATATGCGCGGCACCCATCTTGCCGGAAGCTTTTTCATACTTAATTTCGCAGTTAAGATATGAAATGCTCTTTCCTCTGAGATACCTGCATCCTTAGCAATTTCGGAGACCTTTAATCAACGATCCTGCGTAACCATATCATTAACTTTTTAGACAATTTCAGGCATGGTGACAGTTTTTGGTCGTCCACTGCGCGAGTTATCTTCTAGGCTCTCACGACCACGTTTAAATTCCGTCACTCACTTGTGCACAGTTGTAAATGATGGAGCAGAATCTCCTAATGTATCCTGCATATCTTTATGTATTTCTGTTGCTTTCCAACCCTTTTTCACAAAATATTTGATAACAGCACGTGTTTCAGTTTTATCCATTTTGAAAAACTCACAAAACTAACTTTACTTCATCTAGTCCCAAATTAATACTACTTGACAGAATAATGTCAAATTTAACATCTGCGCACTAGATAGTTGGATCCATCAATTGCATATATTTTATTCGAACTGATGCTACCATCGGTGCTCCATTTCGCGAACTTTTCAAGCCACCCTCGTAGTTAGCAGGTTGTAAGTTTCGTTCTTTGCAAATTCCTGTATAATCTCTATGAAAATCTGTAATTGTCTTGCTGCCATCAATATATTCCCTACTGGAGTGGGACCAACAATAATGGCTTTCTACATGGGTTATAGAGTTTATGTGATCTCTGACACTATTCTTTATCAGTTCACTCACCCGCATGTGATTCCCATGCTTTCCTCTTTTATCACTCTTGCAACTTTCACAAGTTAATTGTTTCTTTAAAATTGTACTTCTTACTCTATGATTTATAGCTAGGGTTGCCATAAAAAAATACTTGCACACGCGAACTTCTTTATGGTCAATTAAAAAATAATATGCATTGTTTGGTTGCCTTGTTTTACATTAGAGTATTTATATTTTGATTTAATAGTTGTCATGTTAAAAGGAAATAAACTCTCTTTGTTTTTCAATGTTATTTAATTTCCGATAGTCATTAAAGATTGTAGTTTGTTGTTCCTCTGTAATTTTCTCCGAGCATTTCAATTTGCATTTTAAACCACATGGAGGTAACAGCATCTTTGCTGAACGGGTTATCTTGCTTTTAGTTTTAGTGCCATCTTCATTTCGTACAATGCCTGTTGAAACATAGCTTTGACCAGTGTTTCGTATACACATTTTTTTCCACGCATGAACATTCTTCTTTCGCTTTTTGCTTGTTTTTTCTATTTCACATGGATCTGTTAATTTCGCTTTTTATCTCTTGAATTCATACAATCTTTTTCTTCTTCACCATCGCCATCGGAGAGTGGTCACTCATAAACAGGATCTGCAACACTGTCATCTGATCGATAAGAAGATTTTCTGGAACTATTGGATGTATTACCATTAGATGATGTATCAGAATCAGAATTGGATGATTCAGAAGTAGATGTTGAATCAGAATCTGATGCAGTTTTATCAACATTGTAAGAAGTTGTTGCAGGATAGCCGTTTACTAATTTTTGCTCTAAAAGAGAAAGGTAGAAGTTGCATAAAGTGGAATATTTGTAAGATTTGTTACCGTTAATGTTTTTGAAAATGTTGTCAGGATTATTTTCAACTGCGCTAGTGGAACAATTATCTATTATGTTGGTAATTCCTGTTATGGTAATGTTGGGAGTTACATTTTCTATAAATCAAAACAGTGATAAAAACAGCAACTTTTTTATTTAAAACATAGTTAGCTTTTTTAGTTTGCATGTCTGTTGCTCCTGTAAAATCTCACTCCATTTGCAATCAGCCAATCCAGACCATTTTCCCTGTCGTAGGTCTATCATCCAACTATATTATCCTCATCTAACTAATATTTACCGTCTTTATTAACATCCCACTACAGCAACATAAAATCGATAATGTAGTTAGCCTCTACAAATTATCATGTGCTTTAAATGGGTATTTTATCCAATGTCTGTTATTTATCATCCTCGTTTACCCTATGCTATAGATATCCCGTCTCTATTTGTTTTCAGACCACCTGCTATTTCGCAGCCTTTGGTTTGACCGTTAACTCAAATTTCTAAAGAATTATGTTCTAACGTTCATTCTGGTTTCTTGAATTTGTTTATTTGTCTGTCAATTTTTCTATGAATTGTTTGCAACTGTACTTTCCCATGTTATTTAACCCGTAGATTTCTTAGGATTTATTTTTAACAAACGCTTTCTTAGTTTAAATGAAAATATGCATCTACATTATCGATTTTATATAGACAAAAGCTCTCCCTAATTACTTGATGTGCTTGATTTACAACCTTCAAATATTAAAGCTAAGTATACTCGTATTATCCTTGAGTGTTTACGTACTACAAAGCTTATACACTATGTAAATTTAAATTACGATTTATTAATACAAATGTATGCTATTATTAATTTGTTTTAAGGTCAAAACTAATTAATTTGGAGCATAAATAATTTATTCCTGTTTTGTATATACACGGTCCTTACAAAATTACTCCCTTGACTTATCTATTCCTCTTTACATATAATTTACATGATTATATATATATATATATATATATATATATATATATATATATATATATGTCAAACTTGAATGATCCTACGTCGTGGATCGAAATGTAAATAAAGACGATTTTAACAACTCTGAGTGGTTTAATTCCCAAAGACGATTAAGAAAAATACGAAACAAACTACAACAAGCATACAGAAACTAGATGATACCACTTAGTTCCATAAGAATGGTTATCTTATGTATACTCTCTAGAAGGAAACACTAGTTTAAGTGCAATATTTTTATGTAACTTTTCTATATGTCGAATAGAATTATAATCAAGTTAAAATACAAATAAATTGAATTTCTTCTAGATCACTCGGCAAGCAAACGAAATGACCAGAACAATAACACAGTTACAAAAAACAATTGCTGAAAAGGAAGGCTATATGGCATTAGCACATACACGCTTAGGAAACAGAGCTCAGCGTCCAGGAATGGAATTATGTAGAGATTTAGTCGAAACCAATTTAGTTAATGAAGTACGTGAATTACGTGAAAATGTAGTTTGGCTACAGCAAATGTTAGCTGAGGTAAGTGTTCTTTTAGATTAAGACTGTAGCAATATATAAATAATTTCTGTAGTAAATTAAGAGAAGGTATTTTAAATACAAGATATATCAATTACTGCTGTTATTAGTTTCTTGTGCTACGTTGATATCAAATGACGAGCTAGTTTGAAACCCATTTAACTAATTTAGCTGAACATTGCAATATAATGCATGCTACAACAAAAACAATCTTGATAAGTTCAGTTTTCTATAGTAAATTTGACTAGTTAACAAGGGTTCTGTTCTTAGGAGTAAATACTGTGAGATAAGCAGTTCAGATAATAGAGACCTCTGATGAGGAGAGTTCTTTATAATTATGATTATCTATCCTAAAACTCAAACAATTCTGGTCAAAATCTAATAGAACATTGTATTTCCCAATCCAATCAGTACCTAAAATTGCAGTTGTATTTAATCCTTTAACTACTAAAAAAATTACTGGTAGCACCTGTCCCGCTACTAAAATATTTAATAAAACTTGTTTTCTTACTTTAGTTATTTTACCAGTTACCCCCTGTATAGACAATCCACCACTGGTAAAATTAAAATCTGATCTGTGGTCGTAGACTGTAATAGCGTTAGCATTTCTTCCGAAATGATGCTAACTGTACTTCCAGTATCAATGAGACCTTCAAAACTAGTTTCGGTTAAGTAACATGTTAGTTTAGGTACATTAACTATTTCTGTTCGGTCTCTTTGTCGCACGTTCGTGTGTTTAATTTTAAGTTATTTAAATTTGTAGTCGTAAATCTAGTAGTAAAACTGTCATCCCTTGTTCCCTTATATCCTGCCATAAAAATTCCTTGTGCATTTGTGAATAAGGTGGACAGAGTAGTGAACAAACACTTTCTTATGGATATTGAAGCAGAACGGTCGTGTTTCTTCGTTCAGTACCCTAAGTTAGTCAAGTGCCGCAGCAGACTTTCGTTGTTAAACCCTAAAAACCTCAGTGCTAGTGTAACGTAACATAGACTCAATTCGCATACAGTCCACTTGGCTGAAAGAATAGGAACTGCAGCTTAGAAAAACACAAAACACCGCGGAGGTAAGTCGATGTATAAATTTATAAGACCCCCCGCGCACGAACAAAATTGGCCTTCATCGCTGGATCTTTAATTAAATAATTAGTTCCTATCCTTTAAACTCCTTATATTTAAATTTAAATTTATAAAATTGTCGTAGTTTTTATTATGGTTAAACGTGTTACACAGAAAAGAACATCTTGCTTACACATTTACTGTAGATTTTACAATACATTCCTTATCCTTTGTGGCAAAGATTAGGGTCGTCCATCGGTATCCTTTTATGTAAACTATTTATGAGGGGTTATTGTATTGTAAAGCTTTACCTTATTTGTCGGTTCAAGTTGGAGGAACCATTCGGGTTCATGCAACTTGTATAACAAAGGGGTTATTGGTATTTATTTGAAACCTTAAAAGCTTTGTCGGGCAAGCACTGTAGTTAGGTGCATTTTTCTATTAATAATTTAATTTCGTAGATGAATTAGTAATTTAGCGTATTCGAGTCACGCATTGTTTTTACATTAATTTTATTGTCGTTCATTAATCATTAATTAAATATGGTTATATCAATTGATAAAGCTATTCTTGAAGCTAAATTTGTAGTTAAAGGTTGGATCACATTTACAGCAAAATCAACCAACCGGAAAACGTATCGATTGCTTTAATTAGAGCGTCGATTAAAACTGTCGAACAGATTGAAACGCTTTTCAAATCCTTTTGCAAGGATATTTTCTTTGATGAAGAAAGTGAACAATTGGATGAATTTTCGGCTCTTAGGGTGAAAATCGATGATTATTTATTAGATATTCGTATTATCGCTGAACAATGCGAATTAGATCGGGTAGAAAATAAGCCAAAGGTGGAAAATATGAATAATTCTTTTTCGTCAAGCTGTGGAATTCGCTTGAAACATTTTTCAGTCCCCCGCTACTCCGGACGAATTTCAGATTTTGAGAGTTACAATGCAATTTATAAGCGGTTGATTCATGATAATGTCAGTTTGTCACCCGTTGAAAAATTTTGCCATCTCGTTGATACATTAGATGAGTCGTCGCGTGCGTTGATAAAACACTTGCCATTAAATGATTATGCATACGTGGAAGCCTATAAAATCATTACTAATCGTTTTCAGTCCAAGAGGTTATTACTTTCAACATATTTTAGTGCTCTCGAAAAATGCCCTAAGGTCAGTTCCTCAGACTCGCATGCGGAACTCCGGCAATTAATTAGTTGTTTTGATGAAAATATATTCGCGTTAAGGCAGATGGAAATAGATTTATTAGATTTCATGTTGTTTAATCTGTTATCGAAAAATTAGATACAAACATTTTAAAGCGTTTCGAATTAGGAAATAGTGACGAAATTCCTTCGTTTAAGGATTTAAGGTCGTACATTGAAAACAATGTAAAGTGTTGGAAATCAATGACATTGCTTCAGGAACATGCTTAAAATCTCGAGATTCCGTAAAGAAAGAGAAAAGGAAGGTTCGTTAGCACTTCGGCTAAAACTTCTTTAGTTGGTACCACCAATGATGTTAAAATTGTAGTTTCTGTCAAGCTGTGCATCCTATTTATAGATGTAAGCAGTTTCTCTATAAAACCCTCAAGAAAGATTTGAGGTGGTAAAGCTTAAAATCTTTGTATCAAATGCTTGAATACTTCACATTTGATGAAAAATTGTACGTTAGATTGGTCGTGTAGAAAATGTCATCAGTCGCACAATTCGTTGCTTCACTTGATAAACAAGAAAAATCGGTGTCGCCACGCCGACAAACCCATCGTCAAGGTCAGCGTCTCCTCGGAGAGCGGCGCCTGAACTTACTTCTACTAGTAGACCTAGTGAAGACAATCTCTCGTCGTCGGTTGTGCATGAACAACCTGCCACTAGCTCGTTGATTTCGACATCATTAGAACACACAACCACGCTGTTAGCTACGGCAATGGTGTCGGTGCTTGATTATACAGGAACATTGCAATCTGTTCGTGTAATATTAGATAACGGATCCATGGAAAGTTTTATGACTGAAAGGTGCCGTCAGAAATTAGGTTTAAGGAAACGGAGAGCCAATGTCACTGTTCAAGGACTTGGCTTGAATTCGTCGTTGGTGTCTGGTGCACTATCGTGTGTAGTCAGCCCTCGGGAGCACGGTCTCCAGCATATGGAATTGATTGTTATATTTTACCTAACATTTGTAATCAATTACCTTCGTCGTCGATAGGGGTCAAGGAATGGTCGCATACTCGAGGTTTGGCCTTAGCTGATCCTAATTTTAATGTTCCTGGTAAAATTGACATGCTACTCGGAGCGGAAATCTTTGCTCAGGTTTTGTTGAATGAGTCTCGTTGGGGTGTCGCTAACGAGCCAGTTGCTATTAAAACAACCTTTGGTTGGGTTTTAACGGGAAAGGTCGTTTCCCGAATAGTTCTATTACGTCGTTGTGTGCTTTCATTGAGCCTTTAGACAGCGACATTCGTCGATTTTGGGAATTAGAAAATATTCCCTTCAAAAAACACATCTCTCCTGAAGAAAAAAGGTGTGAAAATCAATTTGTGGAAAGTTGTAGTCGTAACAAGGACGGTCGTTTTGTAGTCTCCTTGCCCTTTAAAATTTCGGAACCCTCATTTGTGGGTACGAGATCAATTTGTATTAAAAGATTTTTGTCGTTAGAACGTCGTTTGTTAAAAAATCCTGAATTGTATTCAGATTATAAAAAATTTATGGAGGATTATTTGACAAGCGGGCACATGGTTCAAGTGAAATCGCTTGAAAATTCGTCGGGTCATGAGAAAATGTACTACATTCCCCATCATGCTGTACATAAGCGTGACAGCACTACCACCAAATTGCGGGTGGTTTTCGATGCTTCGTGTCAGGATCAATCTGGAAAGTCGTTAAATGATAGCTTGGCTATTGGCCCTGCTTTGCAAAAGGACATTGCAGTTTTGTTATTGCACTTTCGTGTACATCCTATCGTAATTACGGCTGACATTAAACAAATGTATCGGCAGATTTTGGTTAAAGATACTCATCGTGATTATCAACGTATCGTCTGGAGATTTTCTCCGTCAGATCCTATTATGGACTTTAAATTAAATACTGTAACTTATGGAGTTTCGTCGTCGCCTTTTTTGGCCTTGCGTACTGTTCAAGAATTGGCAAGGTTAGAGTCGATTAATTTTCCTTTCGCGTCATCGGTATTGGCGAGAGATACCTATGTTGATTACTTAGTCGCTGGATGTAATTCGATTGAAGCTGCTAATCAATTAATTGGTGAATTGAATAGTATTTGCTCTAGTGGTGGTTTTCAATTAAGAAAATGGAGAAGTAATTGCCCGGAAGTGATGTCCAACTTGAGGGAGTCCCTGTCCAGTTCGGACGCAATTACATTTCAAGATAAAGATAGTGGTTCAATAAAAATTTTGGGCCTTTCGTGGCGTGCTCTTACAGATGCATTTTTATACAACTTAGACGTTGAAGAGCGCACTTGCACTAAGCGTAATATTTTGTCGGCTATCGCAAAAATTTTTGATCCTCTCGGGTTGATAGCACCTGTAGTACTGTTCGCTAAACGTTTAGTTCAAGATCTTTGGTTATTAGGTCTCGGGTGGGACCAAGAGCCTCCATTGGAAGTCATACAAAAATGGAAACATTTTTTGGGTGAATTGCCAGCGGTTTCGAATATTGAGATTTCGCGTCACATCGTATGTCATAATTTTAAAAAGGTGGAGTTGCATGGATTCTGTGATGCTTCTGAAGCCGGGTATGCAGCTGTCATCTATTTCCGTTCGTTTGATCTAGAAGGTAATATTACCATTTCATTAGTATGCGCAAAATCGAAGGTTGCTCCTACTAATCGCGTTTCATTGCCCCGTCTCGAATTGTGTGCTGCCGTACTCTTGGCAAATTTAGTAGATTTCGTCAAAAATACTTATACAGATATTTTATCATTTAGTAATATTTTCGCGTGGTCAGATTCTACTGTTGTTTTGTCTTGGATTCGGTCTTCCTCGCATAAGTGGAAGACATTCGTTAGCAATCGTATTTCGCATATTCAAGAACGTATTCCTCCATCTTCATGGTTTCATGTTAAGTCCCAGGATAACCCTGCGGATTGTGCCTCACGTGGACTTTTGGCTTCAGAGTTGGTTCATCATCCATTATGGTGGACAGGACCTTCTTGGTTAGTGCGTCGTAATGAAGAATGGCCAGTAACATCGCTGCCAAAACTTATCGACCCATCTCGGATGGACATCGAATATCGCATTCTGTCGTTAACAGTCGTTATGTCTGACAATTTCTTAGATATGTTGTTGGATAAATTTTCAAAACTGCAGAAAATTTGTAGGATTATTACATGTATTCGTCATTTCATTCGTAATGTTCAATGTCCAGATTTGCATTCAAAATATTCTGATAGTTTGTCTCTAGCTCAACAGCAAGAGGTTATACAGTTATTGATTAAAAGAGTTCAAACAAATGTTTTTTCCCAAGACATTGCTAATATTAAAACTGGAAAACTTGTTAGTAAACAACTTCGTAGCCTTAGTCCGTTTCTAGATAGTCGTGATTTGTTGAGGGTGGGCGGTCGCCTACGTAATTCTGACTTGTCGCATGATGCAAAATTTCCAATTTTGCTTCCTCGGTCGCATCGGTTGACTGAAATTATTATCTTAGATTGCCATGAAAGATATTTACATGCTGGTAGGGACGGTATCTTTCGGATACCTACCATCAAGACAGTCCAAGGGTTAGTTAAACGTCCTTTGGTGAAACTATGTTTACTGCCAGTTACTTAATATTTAATGGTATGTACACATATATTCACTTATATAAGTTTGTCGGTTAGGTTTCTTAGTTAGTAGCTCTAATTAGTTTTTAAATATAAAATAAGTTAGTTCATACTTATTTTGGTGGGCGGGATGTTCGGTCTCTTTGTCGCACGTTCGCGTGGTTAATTTTAAGTTATTTAAATTTGTAGTCGTAAATCTAGTAGTAAAACTGTCATCCCTTGTTCCCTTATATCCTGCCATAAAAATTCCTTGTGCATTTGTGAATAAGGTGGACAGAGTAGTGAACAAACACTTTCTTATGGATATTGAAGCAGAACGGTCGTGTTTCTTCGTTCAGTACCCTAAGTTAGTCAAGTGCCGCAGCAGACTTTCGTTGTTAAACCCTAAAAACCTCAGTGCTAGTGTAACGTAACATAGACTCAATTCGCATACAGTCCACTTGGCTGAAAGAATAGGAACTGCAGCTTAGAAAAACACAAAACACCGCGGAGGTAAGTCGATGTATAAATTTATAAGACCCCCCGCGCGCGAACAATTTCATTATTATTATTATTATTATTTTTTATATCAACTGTATTTGTTCGATTTTTTATTTTATTATCGCTTTTATACAAATGTTCATTCCAGAATTTAGTAAAGAATTTTAAATATTCTATCTGCTCCCTAGTTTTATTTCTTAACTGAGTTACTGGAGCCCATAACACAGTAGCAATTAGTTTGGGTGGTTTTCGAAATTAGGTTGTTCGGGTTCAGGCCTAACTTGCTGCCTATTAGGATTCCCAATCATATTTTGTTGTACATTTTGATGCGGATTTTCCCTATACCCATATTCATCCCTTGATCTACCCATGTGTCGTACAAAATTAACATTTCTGCCCATGTTTTGTCTTTGGTTACTCCTAAAATTATTATTTTGGTAATTACCCCGATAATTATCATTATTGTGTTCATTTCGATTATTTCGACGGTCATACCTACTTGCCTGTTGATCTAAACTATCAATTAATTCTAGTAAATCCTCTATTGTATTAATTCGTGCGGCTAACAAAGTCCTTTCCAATTCATACGGAAAATGTTTTATAACAGCATCAACAAAAATACACTCATTCATAGGAGGTTGTAAGAATTGAATTTTGTCAATCCAATACCATACATGATGTTTCATAGTAGTACAAGATCCCAACCTGCCCGACCTACCCTCATAGACATTCCAGGTGAAACAAATTTTTTATTAAAGGTAATGCCATAATAATCAAATTTTCAAACGGTTGCCGCTTAATATCCTGGCATGGCTACTGTTAATGAATATTTGTTTAATTAATTTTTTTTCACTACTTCCTGTCACCCATATTCCTAAATATCTTAGCTCCAATTGGAAGCAAAGTATATAGAGAGTATGACAAAGCTAGGTTGCCTACCTTTTTCCTGGCATAACTGTCGGGTAGCCAGGTATGAGCAGGTGAGGCTGTACATGTACCACACCCTCATCAACATTCTGAAAATTTTATAATGAAAAAAAATAGCAAATTTTATTGCGAATAACGTAGTATAGGGTTGCCTTAGCAAAGCTTGGCAATTGTTAGGGTTGTCGCGTTTTTAAAGTTATACAAGTCCGTGAGCGCGCGGGGCAAGAGAGAGACGCACTGCACGCGCTACTCCATGCGATAGAAAAGGAGACACGATATAGCACTATATGATAGAAGGAGAGGATTTTTTTATATATTTGCTGCGTTTATTAGGATCAAATGTTGAAGGAAAAAATATATTTCATTATCAAATATCAAAGTAAAGATTATTCTCATAGTATTTTTAAAGATCTGTTAATTGTTTCTTTGAGATTTTATTATCAAACGTTAAACTATAAATACAAAGAATATTACAGTGTACTAAAAAAATAATGCGAGTAATTAATTAATCATTATCTGAATCATCAGAACTTGCAATTTCAAAGTTCAATTCTGATTGATCATCATCGTCAGAGTCTTCCTGTGTAATTTCGAGAACGTCTTCGACCTGTAAGGGTGTCGGATCTCCAAGGAATCCTATGGGCTTCAAATGCCCATCCAAGTACCATCCACAATTTTTAGGCTGCAGTTTAGTACAACACGGATCGGTTACATGGAGCCACATAGAATTAACGTAAATCGTTCACAACATCTTTTGTTTTAGTGATCTCCAGCAGGGTGGCATCATATTCGAGTCAAAGCTTCTAATTTTTTTCATGAATTTTTCATCATTTTTTTTACTCGAATAATTTTTTTGAAAAATGCGATATCGCACCTCGTTTACGCTTGTACACTGTTTGATGCCGTACATAAGAGCAGTAAACTCTTGAACCACGTCGATTTTTTGCTCAAGAAAAATGTCAGCTTCATCTGTCAATGACGAGAAAATCCTTTGAAAAGTCTTGTTTTTGGAGAAAATATTGAATGGTCTAACTTTTCCTTTATTGAAAAAAGCAGCTGTGTAATCGCAGCCTGTGAAGGCGTGAAAAGCTGGAAGACTTGAGCATAATAAATTTCCCAACTTCGATGACAATTCTGTGCAATTGATGCAGTTGAGATCCTCATTTTTTCTTGTCTTCATCGATGATCCCGCTAGCCAAACTTCCGATGACAGTTTATGCATATTGGCCAGCAAAATTATTGAAATATCTGTGTCAGAGGCTTTTACTAAGATTTTAGAATTTAGTGTTACGTTAGCAAGGTGGAACACTATTCGTGTATCTGCTTCTTCGTGTTGACATTGATAGTCAATTTCTTGACGTTTCACGACACGGTTGTTATTTACTTGGAAAGAATAGCATTCACTTCCTACTGTTATGAAGATTTTTTTATTTTCAATTATCGATGCCAAGTGTTGACTCTCCCAGTAACTAGCCAAGAACCGTACTAAAGCCTCCTTGAAACGATAATTTTCAGACTTGCAAAAATCTGTGGGTCTAGTTTGTTGAGGTCCTGTAATCGTATATGGCATATCATAGCCTTGTCGGTTCTGTCTTTCCGAATCTTTGATTGAGGGCGTCAAATAGCGATCAAATACAATATGTATTTCTTTAGCATTGGTGGAGCAAAGTTTTATGAGGATAGATTCAGCAATTTTATCAAAAGTTTGTGGCATTGAGGATCCGACAAGATGTAAAAGTAAAACCATCGATTATTTCAACGTCGATCTGGGTTGGCGAACCATTTCTACTTGAGACTTTAGAACCTTCGCTAATTTAGATTTATCTGTTTTAACATTTCACCAGTGCGAGAAAAGTGCAGGCGGCATTGGTGCTAGTGGGAACGTCAAACAGTATTCTACGTTAATTTTTTCTCAATGCTGATTGCAAGCAGGCGACCAAAAATGTCTCGTTCCATTTTCAATACCGCTACTTTACCAGTCTTGGCCTGAGGCTTCGATGCACATTGGGATGCAAAATTACAAATTTTGTTCCGAGATATAGGCTTTTCAAATCTGCTGTTCGCTGAGTCACAATCACTAATGAAAGCTAACTTTTGCTCATGCCCTACTGTTTTAACAGTCAGCAAAAATCTGAAACATCTGCGGACGCAGCTTACCAGTGGAAATATTGAATAAAAATTTTTATCGATGCTATCGTCAAATGGATTCATTGTATTTTTAATCACTCCAATAATACTGTCGAGGTTTTTTATCTTTTTATTCTGCTTTTTGTAGAGAATGAGACGTGTCGTCTTTTGCGACAGACCAACATTCTCCTTGACAGCAGACAATATTTTTGTTCTCATGCTGTGACTGAGAGCCCATCTTTGTCGGGCGGATATGGATTCTGCGGTAAGATTATTAGCTAATTGATTACTCGCATCAGCATTTATAGTTTGCTCTAGCGTCAAGTCCACTGGTGATCTAGCAAATTTAGCTTCTGTCGTCTAATTCCAAACGCGCCACGTCGAAATTCTGCAACCAGTGGTGAGTTTTCATTATGCAATCTAATTAAATTACTTAGATACATTAGAGACCATCTTGCATAATTTGGTTGATTGAGTGCAAAAAATAAATCACTCATGTTGTAAATGGAGTTTAAGTAGAGTTCAAAGTTGCTGGTACGGATGCTTCTTGAAAACTGGAGGAATAAGTTGATTAGCTCACAGTATTGATAGTAGTACTGAGCCGTTTTTCCGTGTTCGCCTATCATAGTTTGTTTGCAGAACTCTTTATATCCGTTAATAATTTTGTTTAATGCATCAGGCAACTCAACGCGTTCGTTGACATTACAAATAGATTCATCGGATGTAAAGTTGACAACTGTTTGTGATAGTTCACCCAGCATCTCCGGTGAAACATTTGTTGTGGATAAATATTGCTCAAGATGAAGTATCTGTAGTGCAGCGGCGGTCAGAGGATGCAGCCGCTTACAGCGATTGAAGTGCGTGCTGTCCAAAAAACTGTTCATCGAGCCACTTGCTAATACATCAGCCTGAATCAACACTTCAACTAATCCACTACTGTCTATAAATTTCCCAATAGCCTTGAAGAATGCCATCTGCGTGTGAAAAGCTCCCAAATTGACGAAAATATTGTCGAATGTTGGCTTGTTACTCTCTTGTATTTGCATTGCCATTTTCGCTATGGCCAAATCATATGTTGCAATTATTATCTGCTGTTGACATTTCTCACTAATTTCCTTAGCTATGACAAGTGTCTGATTCACAACTGCATAAGACGTTGGAGATTGATTTATGGGTGGCAAATAGTCAACTTTTTGAATGTCACTATTGTCACTGAAAATTTTGCAGTTGAAGCCCAACCACATGGGAGTCGAAATATTATTTGATAAGGAAATTATCCATAAAAGATCTTTATCAATGGCAATCTCAATGGCACCTTTACATAGATCGATAAAACTGGTAAATGAATCAACAGGAAGCAGCTGCATACTTGTTTTCGGTTTTGAGTAATACGGTCGGATTCCTCGTGAAATTTCGGTAAAACGCCGTCTTTTCGCACAGAAGGTCCATCTTCGTCTCTGCTGTCATCAAGTGGAACGTTTGAAGACGTGGTAGCATCAATGTCTTCAGGATTTTCATCTTCCACCGAGGAAACTGATAGATTATTCCGACAGTGTCGTGCATGGTATCTTTCCTGAAGTCGTGTCAACGAAGCGATCGAAATTATCAAAAGCCACGTGAGTGCTAAGTCCTCCTACTCTGTCGATGCTCATTGGTATTAATTTACTCTGTTCCACTGCTGTATACGTCATTTCTGTTTCTAGCTCTTCAGCCAAGTTGTAACCGATTGTATGTCCATATCTGTTAAGAATGGTGATCACTTGTCGAGAATTTGTTAGAGACTTAATAGATAATCCAAGGGTTAAGTGTTTCGCAGGTTTACATCTCCCTCTTGTAACAGCATAGATAATATCGCTACACAATGCGGTAACCACGAGAGAATTGTCGCTACCATTTTTATTAGAAGCGTGGGGTCCAGCGACGAGATTCTGCATGAATGTAAATAGTGTTTCAGGAATCACACACTCTCCACGAATTATATCATCTGCTGTCAGATGGCTTGGCAGCGGTTTGCAATCAATATTTTTCACGGAATTCCTCAAATGAAAAGCAATATCATCAAATTTATTGTCGTCTTTCGTTTCTAATAATTTTGTATTATTGGCCATTATCGATACGTCAATGTAGGTTTTGTAAACAATTTTTTTGCAACGCGGTCCAATAGATGCTTCAATCGTTAGGCGATCACGAAAACTTTTCAAAATTTTTCTCCAAATGCTCGGGTCGGTAATTAGCGATTTCTTGGACGTCTACTTGATTCTCTCGAACTCGAACAACAGCGCTTGATATCGAGAGAATAATTGCGTAAAATACAGCACTTTATCGTTTTCGATTATTTCTCTCATAATAAAATCTCCGAGGGATTCAAAAGCTAATCTGTGTACCTCCCTATTCTCATGCCAAGTCGACTGTACATGTTCCTCGGCATTCCACTTTTCTTGTAGCCGATATGACGATAAACAAGTCTTATGATAAGTTATAGTTTTTTTTTTCAGCTTTGCCAGCATCTCTGAATCAGAAAATTTTTCCGCGCTCAATTTAATTTTTTCAATAGTTTCTTCAGACTGAAGCAGCATAACATTGTACCTGTTCTTTCCACTTCTTTTCTGAATGCAGCCACAAAACAGACATGGCATGGCGTTGATGATTTTGATGGAGAAGCGGGAGTGGATGATCCAGATTCCTCTGGCTGATCATCGGCTACAGATATACTTGAATTCATCTGAAAATTGAATGAAATGAAATAAATAAAGAATTCGAATGCTCCCGTTTTGGAAAATAAACATTTTTAAAATACTTTAAAAAATTTTGATTCGAGAATTCAGTAATTTATACTTACTTCATAATTTCTGACGAATTCTTTATACTGTTCGTCATATTTTTTATGTAATACAGTCACTTTTTTATAACACGAGGAATGATAACCTACAGAGTGAAATGACTCCTCATGAAGCTCAACATCATGATATTTGAACGCTTTTTCTTCACGAAATAATAATTTTAGTCTACAGTTTTTAAATGTTTCATGTTCAAAATCAATCACAGAATCTGTCAAATCGCACAAAAAACACTTCTTCATTTTTAAAACAAAATGATTACTGCTCACAATTATATTTCCAGGTTAGTAAGAAAACGTGGTACGCTCGAGCACATAAGAGCACAGAATACACTGAGCATGCGCACTCCATTTATTACGGCAGCTGTCTCACGAGCAGCTGCTATATCGTGTCTCCTTCTCTATCGCATGGAGTAGCGCGTGCAGTGCGTCTCTCTCTTGCCCGCGGCTCACGGACATGTATAACTTTAAAAACGCGACAACTCTAACAATTGCCAAGCTTTGCTAAGGCAACCCTATACTACGTTATTCGCAATAAAATTTGCTATTTTTTTTCATTATAAAATTTTCAGAATGTCGATGAGGGTGTAGTACATGTACAGCCTCACCTGCTCATACCTGGCTACCCGACAGTTATGCCAGGAAAAAGGTAGGCAACCTAGCTTTGTCATACTCTCTATATACTTTGCTTCCAATTGGAGCTAAGATATTTAGGAATATGGGTGACAGGAAGTAGTGAAAAAATTAATTAAACAAATATTCATTAACAGTAGCCATGCCAGGATATTAAGCGGCAACCGTTTGAAAATTTGATTATTATGGCATTACCTTTAATAAGAAATTTGATTCACCTGGAATGTCTATGAGGGTAGGTCGGGATCTTAGACTATAGTAACATTATGTGGATTATACATTTTTGGTTTGTGTATTTTATATCGAAGTTCTTCCTGTTTTCTGGGAAACCAATACGTATTTAAAAAATCGCTTTTAAAATCCTTGAAGTCATTCCAACGATTTTGGTATTTTGATGACCATATTAATGTGTCGCCTTCCAAACAACTCAAAACTAAACAAATTTTCTTTTTTTCAGACATATGGTTTAAATCAAAATATTGCTCTATGTATAGACTTTCTATTTCATCAAATTTCAGTTTTTCCTGATTAAAATGACCCCCATTAGGATTAACATGGATCACATTTCCTACTGCTCCTAAATTAAATTCATTGACTTTAGCATTTAATCCTTGTATCTCTTGGTTAATATCTTTTACTTCCATGTCTACTTTTTCCAAATCTGCCTCCATTTTACTTATTCTAGCTGAAGTATACTTAAATTCCTTATTTATAGTTTCAAAGTTACTTTTTACCATGTCACGATCATTTGAAACTTGGGTTTTAATATCACTTACTTTATTTTGTACAGCATTAAAACTACTATTTACTTCCTGCTTCAAATTGGTTTCAAAATACTTAAATTTAGTTTCATGCTCCTTTCTAAATTCTGCTAATTGATCGTCCAATTTTTTATTTATTTGGTTTATATTCACATTCATTTGACCCATATCAGCCCTGATATTTTCATTAAACTGATTAACGTTTACATTCATCTGATTCATATCAGTCGTAATATTTGTATTCATTTTTCTAACAATATATATATATATATATATATATATATATATATATATATATATATATATATAATTTAGACATTTCTGAACTTTCCATGCTTTGTCTATTTAATTCTTTCTCAGCCCTATTCCACTCCGACACCGTCACTACTTTCCCTTCAATACTCATTTTACAGTTTTTTACATTTATTTTCGAAAAGAAAAATCACTTTGATTTGAAGTATATCCACAAATACTTAGTAAAACAAAAACACACTTGTGACGACAATTGTTACACTTTTATTTTCTTGGTGTACAAAATGTTGAAGAAAAATATTTTCTTACTATTTTAAGAAGAGAATATAACTATATTCTTCCTGGAGTTTTATTTTTAGTAATATCTACACATCAGTATATAAACAAACACACGTGGTACTTTTTACAAGGCATAAACATTTGACAACAAATACCACGTAAATAATTTTTTAACTATACTTAGTACATAGCACGAATGTTATTCGAAATATCGCAAAATACATTCATACATACTGAATACAAAAAAAATCTTACATCACTACTAAAAACAAAAATGTCTATCGCGACCATATTGCGATCATCCCGCCTATTCAGTTTCCTTTTTTGCCGATTCTAGCTACCAACATCCCCATTTCCTTAGCGGGAAATTTAAAATTCATGCACTTAACAGATGTTAGACTAAACTCTTTTGTGATGCTTTTTGTCACCGCAGATAGTTTTACAATAATTATTAGCTATAAAAGCGATTTATCAGCATATATTTATATAGTTTAGAAAAATAAAAAGTTAGTATTTCAAGTAAACAGTTTTGCTGACATTCTCCAATAATAAAAATCATGTCATCCACTCTTCTTTTGAAAAACCTTCATTTTAAATGATAAAAAGAATAGATACCACAAACTATCACTATAGGACGATTTACAAAAAAAATCACTTGTAAATGAATAACTGACAACTACTACAATTATTCTGGCTTGTCAAAATAACAAAATTCCATAAGTCACTATGGAATTTTAGATAAATAAATTTGTTAAAATCAGTTTGCATTCCGAAAATGTGTGTTTTCAATGGAAACGTGAACAGTTTTATAGGAAAGTATGATAGTATTCGATAGAGAATTAAAATTTACATATGCCGTTTATTACTTTACTAGACTACTTTATAACATATATTTTGTAATCTTGAAAATCTACTGCTATTGTTCTATTTTATCACCAATAATCAGAAAAATATTTTCTAAACTCAACTTTTTAATTGCAGGCAAATGCTTCGCTTCGATATTTACTGAAAACCCAGATTCAACTAGAAGAAGATATAAATGTAAAAACAAACACTCTTAAAATTGATGAAGTAGATTGTATGACTATGCGGTTAGGTATGACATATCATGCATATTAACTATTTTTTTTTGCTCCACTGTCAATTCATAAATTTCACGTGTGACGTGTGTAATGTGCACTTAATAAAATCATGAACAATCAATATGTGTTATAATTTATTAGTTGATAAAACGCATATAAACAAATTGAGTATTATAATAATTAAGGCCCTAAAGACCTTTAGGAATGCAAAAAAGTACTTAAAGAAGTGATTCTACAATAATAAATAAGAAATGAGCAAGAAACATCGTTAACTACCTAAACATGTTGTCAGTATAATGTATATTAATTTGAGTTTGGACGATCACTAGATCTAAAAAATTTTTTTATTAAAAGAAATGCTAAATTGTAGACATACTTATCGTTTTTATTTTCGCCACCTACGTCCTTTTCGGGTCTTTTGCGAGCTTTCTTACCACAAGCTTTGGTTGACTTCCTTTGTGCTAGAAGTGAAGGTTCCCAACTAAATGCTGAATCTATTAAATGAATAAGATAAATTTAAAAAAAAAGATTTAAATACGAATACCTGTCGAGCTTGATGGTTGAGAATGTGATATGGCATTGCCATTTGAAGAATTTACTACAGACAAAGATGGTTTAGGTACCAAATACTGATGATACCTAGCTCTGTATTTGTTTCGATTTGAGTCATTAAATTTATCATGCTTTGAGGATTGATTAAAAGACTGCAAAAATGCTTCTAATGGACGTTGCTCACGTTCGGCTCTATTAGTGATATTTTGTAAAAAGGACTTTAGATATGGCTCTGAACGGGATTCCTACAATAAAATTAAGATAGAAATAAATACACAAAAATAAATATACATACATTTGAAAGAGGAACTACTTCTGTAAATGATCCATTACTATATGCACTACTTGTAGGTAGTACTGAATGACGAGCTAGAAATAAAAAAACATTAGCCATCAAATACTGAAATGTTAACAAAAACTTAAAAATAGTGCAACAATCATTGACGTTAGAATTTTCAACAAAGACTATAAAATTTCTTGCAGCATCTAAAAGTATTATGATTCTTTTTATGACTTTCCTGCCATCTGTTTATGCCTAAATTGCCAGGCATTTTGTTTTTAATTTTCCTACTTAATAATCTGTAAACATTCTAGCATTCTTTTTTGTTTAAATTATATATTTTATATGTGTTGAGGTTTTCGATAGTTTACCGAAACAGGATTTTTAGCAGAGTACTTCCGAGTTTTCTGTGGATTACTGGCTAAATTTTCAGGAGCCAAAACTGTACGTAATAAGATTGCTTTTAAAAACATCAAGAATAGATATCTACAAACCGCGATTATGGTTCATCCGGATTCATCAAGGGTTTTATCTACAATGTGATACATCTGTCCTTGGTGTTTGTCTTTATAACGTAAGTGGTAGTGAGAAGCATGAAATAGCAAATACTAGTAGGGCATTTAAAAGTAGTGAAGTATGCTATACCGTTATGGGAAAGGAAACCTTAGCTGTTGTCAATGCGCTTTTGCAATGGCACTCCATGATATTGGGTAGATACGTCATATTAATGACAGATCACAAAGCTTTGTTTTCTTTTAACATGGCGGTTAGGATCGGGCAGACATTCCCATTGGATTCTCTTAATTCGAGAATTTTACTTATACATCAAATATTGTTGTAGTAACGTTAACGTGATTGCTGATGCACTGTCACATGTACCTAGTAGGGTTAAGGAATGAGGCCGATGAAAGCAGTTCAGATACGATAATTTTTTATATAAAAGTGACCAGTGAGATAAAAAGGGCGAGGGATAGTGTGATAGTTATTAAGGAGGATCAAGATAAGGAACCATGGATTAGAGATAAGGGTATTAGAGACCATAGAGGAAACCGAAAGTAGGGAAGTAGAAAAAGGGATGAAAGTTTGTTGAGCTATAGAATTTGTATGAAAACTTCCTGACTGTGTACACGAAATTTTTCAATAAAATCTAAAAATAGGGTATTCTCATGTAAAAATAATATAAGTTAGAAATATTTAAAAAAAATTACAGCAGAGCGCATACGACGTGCCATGTCCAATTATTTTTAAAAAATTATTTTAAAAACATATATATTCCATCAAAGTAATTCAATAAATAGAGATCATTTAAATTACTTAACTAATATCTCATAATAAGAGACTTTTATTATGTTCTCTATTTATTGAATTAGTTTGATGGAATATAAGTTTTTAAAATAATTGCACATGGCACCGAAGATGGCTAATTCCGAAAGCGCCCTGCTGTAATTTTTTTTATATATCTATTATATTATTTTTACATGAGAATACTTTGTTTTTTGAAGTTTACTTTATAGAATTTGTATTGTCAAGTTGTCGAGTTAGTGCAGCAGCAGCATGCTCTGGTATTGGCCATTATGGTAGTGACAAAATATTTAAACCTATAAAATATTTACTTTATGGGCTATACATAAAAAGGACGATTCGGCATATAGTAGTCGTAGTGATCTTTGCCAATGGATGAAGTCCTCTAAGAAGTCTTGTGGTGAGTTGAATTGCGCTGTAGTCACGTGGCTAGGGTATATGGTTTGCGTGGATCTAGTGGGAACATTACCAAAATCTCAAGTGGCTTGCACTCAATTGCTCGTGGTGGTTGATGCATTTAGTTGGTTTGTCAAATTATATGCGATTAAAGGAGCCACGTCAGTAATTGAAACCCATATTCCTAAGGAATATGTACCCAAACTACAGTTACCCAAGTGCATGTTTCGCGATGATGGTATGCAGTTCACTTCAAAAATAAGGGCCCATAAATTAAAGAAACAAGGTATTAGGATCGACTTTATTTTCTCCATGGAAACTTAATGGAACGTTTGCAATAAGAAGCTAAAATACCTGTTGAGAACCTATTGTTTAGATTAACATACTAAGTGGGTGTGTGAAATTAGTAAGATTGAGGGTATGAATAATGTAGTATATGTTGTCGCAGAGTACTCTCCATTATTTTTGCAGAAAGCTTTGCCACATGACAAACCTAGGGATAATGATTAGATGAGTTTATAAAACCATCATGGTAGGGATTGTTTACGTTTAGGGTTATATATGGTGTGCAGACGTAAAGTTAGAAAGGTTTTTGGAAGACGTAGAGCTTCGTATAAGTATGAATCCAGATTGCTTAATTCTGCTACCGACTGTATAAGCATTTTGAATGCTGATAGTAATTGAGTTGTATTATATTAGTACCAGATAATTGTTACCTTATTTACTTACTGAATGAAGTATAATTTGAAGAATATGCACATAAATAGATGTCGAGAAATACATTTTATTATTTTGTGGTGTCTTGAATTATTGTAAAAGAATCTACATCAACCTGTTTGAAATCAATCGCACTAATCAAGTGTGAAAATTAGTTTCTTACATACTGTGGCCTCGATAGTTCTTTCATTGTTCCTGAGAACTTAATTCAAATGTGTTTTTCTTTAGTTTTTGTCTATCATAAAATTATTACCTTTAAAATTCATACTTTATAGTTGGCCATTCACTCAACATATTATTTGAGTTCAAACTGGAACAACTTTACATAATCACTTTCTCCGTTCTGAATGGACCTGCACACTGAAGAAGTTCTAGATTACTAGAACGAGTAGAATGGCTTGAGAGTTCCAGTGATCTAAAGAGCCGAACTATAGGTTTAACCAAATTAATGGCGTCCTTAGTGAGGAACCAGACTAAGACAGGTCCCCGAAAGAGGACAGCAGCTCTTTCGGTATTTAGAGTGGCAGAGACCGTAGGGGTTGGTATGGCATTCTAAAGCACACTACTGCGATGGCAACGGGAAACCACCACAATACCTACCAAGTACACAGCGTACTTAAATTGTTATTTAAAATGATAGTATCCTCTGGGGTAAAAAATTCCGGAGTTAGAATAGTCCTCCATTTGGATCTCCAGGAGGGGACTACTTCGGAGGATGTGATCGGAAGTTTAGAAAAGGAGTCTGGAACATTCTGCGAGATGGAGCGTGAAGTGTCAGAAGTATGAAGCAAGTAGGTGAGCCAGAGAACTTAAAAATTGAAATGGATATGTTAGTATTAGACATATTGGGGATTTAGTGAAGTTAGGTGGCCAGAGGCAGGGAATTTTTGGAGAGCAGTCTTTAGGGTAATTCACACAGGATCGGAGAAAAGAAATTCGGGCATGGGAATAGTTATAAAAAAAAGATACTATACTGTGTAGAAAACTACCTACAAAAGAACGAAAGAGTGCTCATGGTTAGATTAGAATCTAAACTGGCAAATACAGTAATAATACAAGTAGAGTTGCCCACCTCTAGCTACAGTGAGAAAGTGGTAGAAGCAATCTACAAAGATATCGACGAGATACTAAGATATGTAAAAAAACATGAAAATTTAATAATTATGGGGGATTTTAATGCAGTGGTAGGTCAGAGTAGGGAAGGAGCGGTACTAGGTGTATTTGGTTTAGGCACAAGAAGTGACAGGGGAAATAGGCTGGTAAAATTTTGTGACAAAACCAATTTAACCATCACAAACACATTAATATAATAGAAAGATATCAAATAGGTCACATTATTGTTAGACAATGGTTTAGTAATCAAGTAAAAGACTGCAAAAGCTACTCAGAAGCAGATATAGACACTGACCACAACATCGTAATTATGAAGACTGCTCTTAAATTAGAAAATTTAAGAAAAAGAAAGGGAAAAAGACACTTTGACTTTGAGAACCTAAAAGATAAAGATATCCATGAAAGATTTGAAAAAAAGTCAAATGAACTCCTGAAAGATAATCTGGAAAATTTCTGATACTAAGGAAGTACAAACAGAATGGAGTAACATTAAATTCAGCTTAGATGTGGCGGTCAGAGATATTCTGCGGTTTACACAGAAAGAAAACAAGAAACCATGAATAACAAAGGATATCCTGAACTTAATAGAAAAAAGACAAAAATATAAAACTGATCATATGAAGCTGGAAACAGATATACAAAGCCATAAAATGGGAAATTATTTGCAAATGCAGGAAAGCAAAAGATCAATGGATTGATAAAAAGTGCAGGAGTACAGGAAAAACAGACATAGCAAAAATATAAGGGATGCAGAAGGAGACATCATTATAGAAAATGCAGAGAAAGTGGTAAGATGGCAAGAATATATAGAGAATTTATATGCAACAGAGGAACTAACAGCACTAGAACAAGAATCAGACATTGAAAACGATGACTTGGGATATCCTAAACTTAGAGATGAGTTTGAACTAGCACTAAAAGGCTTGAAAAATGGTAAAGCACCGGGTATAGATAAGGTGCAAGCAGAAACTGTAAAAGCCGCTGGACAAGCAGTAACAGAACGTGTCTCTTCTAACTTGTACGGTATATTATATGAGTCAGGCGATATAGCCAAAGATTTCAAACGTAACATCATAGTCAGTATACCAAAAAAAGAGAGGCACGGATAGATGAAAAAACAGGCTGAAAAGTACTAGAAGAAGATCAATTTGGGTTTAGGCGAAACAGGGGAACACGGGAGGCTATTTTAGCTCTGAGGGTGATAATGGAGAAGACAATAGAAAAACGAAAAAACGTGTACATAGGGTTTGTAGATCTGAAAAAAGCATTCCACAATGTAAAATGGAAAAAAAATGTTTGAAATACTAAACAAGATCGGAATGAGTTTTAGGGATATGAATAGTGCATAGCTTATACAAAGAGCAAATAGCTGTAATAGAACTAGAGCAGGAACATAGAGAAGTAAATATTAGGAAAGAAGTGAGACAGACAAGTGCCCTACTCCCGTTAATTTTTAACTTGTACATCGAATAGGCAATGAATACTGTCAAATGAGGGAAGACATTTGAAATTATTATGCAGGAATAAAAGATTGATAGGCTTAGATATCCAGATGATATGCGGTTTTAGCATACAGCAAGGAAGAGTTAGAAGCAGGACTTAATGAAAAAGAAATGGTCCTAACTGAGAGATACGGTATGAAAATTGACAAAAATAAAACTAAAGTACTAGTATGCAAAAAAAGGGACAAATAAATAAAAAACTAGAATACAAATAAGAAACAAAAACTTACAAGTGGTTAAGGATTTCTGCTACCAAGGTGGCCAAAGTACGCAACATGGGAAAAGATACAAAATAAATATTAGCACAAGGTCGTATTACGCTTAACAAGAAAAGCAATTACTGTGTTCAAAAACAACAAATATATAAACATGGAAAGATTATTGAAAGCATATGTGTGAAGCACAGCACTGTACAGCTGTGAAACTTGGGCAGTAGGAGAAGCGGACAGGAAAAAGACTTTGAAATGTGGTGCTATAGATGTATGATGAAGATATCATGAACAGACATAGTTAAGAACAAAGAGGTTCTAAAAATGGCATGGGAAGAAAGAAATATGTGGAAAACTAAAAAAAATATAGGAAAATAGGATGATAAGAAAAAAAGAGGCAGAGGTAGACCAAGGTTAGGCTACTGCACACAGATAGTCAAAGATGAAGGCTGTGAGAATTTCAGGGAAATGTATAGGTTATTTCAGACTAGAAATCCAGTTCCAAGACGGAAAACCTTATGACGAAAAAACGAAATAATTGTACTTAAACCTGATGATTATTATTAGCAACTACAGGTGTTGGTTTTGAAATATCACAGCTAATGTTAATTGTATGAAAGAATTTACTGGAAAACTATTAATTCGGAAAATGTCTGTGTTGGGGGATCTTGTAGTCACAGACTGCTTAACCCCCTTTACAAACCACTGAATCTCGATGAAATAGGGCATATAATTAAAAAACAATAGAAAGGGAACCAAGATGTATCTAGGTCGTAGGAATATCAGGGAACTGTGTTGGCTAGCTCAGAATAGAAATCAATAAAGGTATGCGTCCAACCAGTTTTAAGACAGAAAAACTAATGACGATAAAATAATTGCACTTAAACCTGATTAGTACTATAAACAAATACAGGTGTTGGTTTTGCAATATTTTCAACTAATCTTGATTGTACAGACGGATTTATTGGAAAACTATTAATTTGGCAAATGTTTAAGTGTTGGGGATCTTGGTAGCCACAAGCTGCTTAACCCCCTTCACATACCACCGAATATTGGTGAAATAGAGTATATATTTACAAAACAATAGAAGGGTAACCGAACTGTATCTAACAAGAAAGAGCAGCAGCTATGTTCGAAGACAACAAACATAGAAACATGGACAAAAGTGTTAGAGGTACAGCACTGTTCACTTATGAAATGGGGATAGCTGGAGAAGCAGACAGGAAAAGGAAGGAGCCTTTTGGAATGTTATTCTTCAGATGTATGATGATGATCATGGACATATAAAGTTAACAAAGAGGTTATAGAAACAGTAAGAGAATAAAGATACCTCGGAAACAAAAAAATAGGAGAAATAGAAGCGCAGGATATGTTCTACGGCATTTTTGGAGAATAATGCGAGTTATATTACAAGCAAATATAAAAAAAGAGAGTTAGATGTAGACCTAGATGAGAATAGTGCACGTAGATAAAGAAAGATGCAGACAGTGGGAATTTCAGTGAAATGTGCAGGTTAGCTCAGAATAGGTAACGATGGAGGTATGCGTGTAACCAGTTCCAGGACTCAAGACTTAATGATAAATGATGAATCACTTTCACTGCATTCCTTCCCCTTTTGTTTGTGCATTTTATTGGAATGCAATTGTTAAATAAAGCTCATATACAATAAACTTTTATCGAATATTTGAGAATGGCAAACTTTGTATTTGTAGCAAAATTCCTTTGGTATCTTGATTTTGTCAGGCAAATACCACAAATGCTAATATTATTTTTTGTTATAGACCATTAAATCACTTTTAGTTTGTCCTAGCAATTATTAGAAAATGTATATTATAAAAAGTTATTCAAAATAAATGCATGTACAAATTCTACAGTAGTGCAGCTTTAAATAATACAAAATCATACTTACAATTGTTTCGTGTCGATGCGAATCCAGAATTTAACATAGCTATATTAACACTACTATCTGCTTGTGTCAAATCTATCACAGGTAGAGGAGTAAAATTCTGCCGACTTGCTAATCAAAGAAAAATACTAGACATTACTTAAAAAATTAATCACTTACAAATTTGTCCTATTGACGATTGGCTGTGACTAGAAGTTTGAGGTAATGATAAATCCAAATCACGAAGACTTGAATTTTCATGCCTATCCAATAAACTAAATAACATTAATTTATCTTCGAAAGAGCTGCCACTACAAGTTGGAGAGGTAACACCACTCATAGCACCGCATGGTGGTGGATCTGTTATCATCATTCGCTGTGCCATTGAAAATTCTGCATATTCAACATCATTTTCACCTGTAATAAATGTTAATTTTGTTTCATAACCTAAGAAGTCTCAAAAAGAAACAAATTACAAAAAATTTATTTCTAATATGATGGTACATGTCAAATGATATTTAAAATTACTAGGATAAGGTACTTGATTGGGTAGGTTGTTCTGGAGAAGGTTGACAATCTTTCTCAGCCACTTCAGGGTGGCCGACACAAGGTTGCTCAGGGAGGGTTTCAAAATTATTGTTTCGTATAAAATCACCATTACCTGTATTTGAAGAACACTTTAGCACTGAAATAATCTAAATATTAAAAACTAAACTGGCCTTATTTGAATTAATGCAACTTCTTAAACTTTTTTACAAAATAAAATAAAACTATAACCACTTAGTACACAAATATGCTACAAAATCGCTTGTGAAGCAAAACGGTAAAATAAACATAATTATTACAAGTTGTGGCATAGCTTGTTAAATCAACCAAGAGATAAAAAACTATCCCAATTAGTTTACTATATCATTTGCCATATCAGCTTATTTTGAATGTTATTAAAAATAAAGGTAATAGTTTGTTTGGTACTGAGTGCCCAACAATTATTGCTGTACTGTCGATTTTTAACTTTACATTGTTAAATTGAAGTTTCAATTTTGACTGACAAACAACAAATTCATTCTTATATACATATTAATGCTTTGTTGCAATTTGAAACAATAATTAGTTACAAATGATTACACAAGAACAAAAATATTTTTGTTAGAGCAAGTTTTCACAATGGCCATTCAATAGACCAGTGTTGTGCAGATTTTCTGCAAATATGCAGGATTTTATTGATATTAAGAGTAAACAATTGGGCAATGTTTTTGTCATATAGGATCATTGCAACACAAAGAAAGGTACAAGTAGGCTTCAATTTGGAAATGAAAATGCAGTGTAGTACACAAGAGGTGCTATTGAAGAAAAAGACCTTCCGTTATGAGTTTAGCACAACCGCTTAAATGTTAACAAAAAACTAGTCACAATATACTTAACAAAAATCTTAAATTGCATCCATGTAAAATGCAGACCTACTAATAACTCTTATCTGATTATGCATAAAGTGCAATTCTGTTACGTTTCCTTCAAAGACTCAACCACAATGGTATATTAGATCATACTTTTCACAAACGAGGCATGGTTTCATATAAATGGTCACATAAATTCACAGAATATGGAAATGTGTTCTAAGGACAAGCCACATCATTTTATGGGAAGCTAGTTTGCATCTACCAAAATAGGGATCCAGTGTGCTCTATTCTAAAGAAGAACGATTGATCCAATATTTTTTGTGGAGAATATCAATACAGAAATCAATCATCAAAATATACCAGAACAGTTTATCAATAAACTCCATGTTGATGAGCTTCAAAATTGGTTATTCTAATTACGAAATGTAGATCGACACTTTCAGTAACCTTGTGACAATTCTCATGAATTTTTCTTCATTCCCATTTCAAAAATTTTAGTGTACGCCTTATAAGATGTAAAAAATAATATTACTAGGCAATACACATTAGTTGAAAAAATCTAGAGGGTAAATCCAAATCAAGTGAACCAAAAGAAATTACCTCATTATTTTATATAAACTTAAGACCTTTTGTACTAGTTAAAAGAAACAAAAATCTAAAGAACTTTTTTATAACATGTTTTTGATCTACACATTTTTAAAGTTGCATAAAAACATTACATTTGGGCAAAAGCAGTTTTACCTTTGCAGGGATATCTCAGTTTAGGATACAGGTATGTGAGTAAAACAAACACCATAGTCTTCAGAATATCACAAGCTTTAATTTGACATATTACAAGTGTGTGTTTGAAACAATATTTTTCAGATATAAACTTAAAAATTTTAAAGACAATTCCAAAAATGCAATATGAATAACAATTTTCAACAAATTCTTAATTATTTTCAACTGTTTGTTTACAAACCTACAAAGTTCAACTTGGAATCCGATAGGATCCTAATAAAGAAAAATAATTTTCATCAGAGAAGCACTAATTAAGTTTGGCTACTCCCTGTATGTTTGTTGTGGTTTGTTTACTATTCTTTTTAATCTTTCTTGGGAATAAAACCATTTATATTTGTTAAAATGATCTTTATTTACGTTTCGATCCATGACCTAGGATCATTGTAAAAATAATAAAAATTTTAAGTGTATGTATTCAAATCAAAAATTAATAAATCAAAGTCACCTTCAATTTGTGTCATAAATGTTAAACTTAAAATTTTTTATTATTTTGACAACGATCCTAGGTCATAGATCGAAATGTAAATAAAGATCATTTTAACAAATATAAGTGGTTTTATTCCCAAGAAAGATTAAGAAGAATACTAATATAGTGTACCATTGCAGTTTAGAGCATTCTGTTATTTGTTGTTGGTATTACAATGCACCGTTGTAAAACTCATTTAGTTTGGTTTGAAGTTAATGCATGTTATGATATCTAAAGCTATCTTCATTTTAGTGTTAGTTGTATTGAGTTGTCATTAGTGTCTATAATTTTATAACTCTTTATAAATTTGTATAAAAACAGTTTTCAATTTTGATATATCAAGGTGCGAGTATTTTTAGTTTAGAATACAGTTTGTAGGTGTGCATCTTCTAAAATACTGAACATATTTTCAACATTCGGCAATGTAGTAGTTCATAATTAATCATATGACTGTTTCGTGGGATCAAGTATGGTAAGCCATTACTAGATTTTAAGATTGAATAATAAAAACTTAACGCCAACATTCATATTCACATACCTATGCATTCTCTTCTTTTATATTTATTTGTATGTGTGTCCTTAACAATGAAAACTTAAGATGTATGGACCGAGTTATTTCCTGGTCAGCAGAAGAGTTATATTTATTAATTACAAAATATCCTATCATTATATTATATATTTGTCTAGATAGTTACAACCAGCATAATTATATATTCCTTTTTCAAATATTGCATCCAAAAACTTATAAACCTTTGAGTTTAATGCAAATTCATCATCATTATTAGGTCTTCAGTCCTGGAACTGGTTAGACGCGTACCATCATTGTTTCCTATTCTAAACTAACCTACAGATTTCCCTGAAATTTGCACAGTCTGCATCTATAACTATCTGATCTAGGTCTACATCTACCTCTTTTTTCCTATCTCTGCTTGTAATATATCCCAATACTATTCCCCAAAAATGCCTTAGAACGTATTCTGCCCTTCTATTTGTCTTATCTTTTCCCCAGATATCCTTGTTCCCCTACTATTTCTATAACCTATTTGTTATTATCTTTGTCTGTCCATGCTATCGTCCTCATACATCTGAAGCACAGCATTTCAAAAGGCTGCTACCGTTTTTCTGTCTGCGTTTCAGACTGCCCGTATTTCATAGGTATACTGTGCTGTGCTCCACACATATACTTTCTACAATTTTCTTCTTGTTCTGTTTGTTGTCTTTCCTCATAGGCGCTGTTCTTTCTTGTTAGATGCAGTTTGGTCAACTTCTATTGTTTTACAATTATATGCCCTATTTCTCCGACCTTCAGTGGTTGTGAAGGGAGGTAAGCAGCCTGTGGCTGCCAAGATCCCTCAACACTTAACCATTTACCGATTTAATATATTTTCCAATATATCTTTTTGCACAGTCATCAAGATTAAAAAGAATAAGATTGGTTAGTTTGTTACTTTGCTAAAATTATTACTATTAATTAACTTACTACTCCATCAGATGTGTTCCAGTAAAAATGTTCAGAAAAATCTTTACTGTGATAACTTAAGTCTTGTATACAGGTTCCTTGTAACAGCGATCATTTGTGTTTGTGGTAAGGTGTAGGTCCGTCCAGCTACAGTTGATGGGTTAACTTTAGTTAGTATTTAATTTCTGTACACTCACAAAATATCTGAGCTTTTTGGGAACACAAACGATAGAGCTGGGGCCGAATGATGCAAACAAGTTACATCCACCTCTTTATTTTCGCAGTCGTTTGACAAGACATTTGCAAGCCACCAAGGTCGACCATATTCACAAGTTACATAATTATTGATATCTTCCATTGTTAATGTTCTACCACCTTTAACTACTTCACCAACAGAAATTTCATTACTTGATGAATAAATCTTGGAGGTTTTCCCTTCAGTTTCACTGTATGAAACAAAACTGTGGTCCTGTATGTGCTGTTTATTGGTTCAGCTTCTTGCATATGGTATTTCAGTAAACTTTTTTCTTCTTTATCTGTACAGTATGGTCCAAGTATGGTCTTTGCAGACTGGCTCTTGCTGCAAGTAATTTGACCGTGCCCTCCAGACTATCACACATCCCTTTCCATGAGCAGCGACAAAAAATTCCATTCAGTTTCTACTTTGAAGTTGTCATGATAGCAGATATTAATGAAATATTTTCTATTTTTGTACTGGACTGTTAAACCATCAGAAAAGTAAAATATCTTCTGCGAGAAAGGCAGAACATCGGCCATCAGATAGGAAATCAGCCTTTTTAAATAATAAATGAACAGCTACTGTATCATGATTTAACCATTCAGAAATAATTACAAAACTTTTATATTTTATAATTCCTTGTTCATTGTAGTGCGTTGCAAAGGGGTGTACACGTGCTTGATTGTTATTCTAATAAAAAGATCGTACCTCATCGTAGACAACAAAGGAATAGTTCTTGGAGAAGTCTATACTGGCAACAGCTTCATTTTTTTTTTGTTTTCTTTGAGGTGATTGTAGTAATTTGATTGTTGGCAGGTGATAGATGAGTGTGTTTTAAGTAGAATGAGCTGTTCCCAAAAGTAATTCACAAAGTCTTCACCTTTTTGCAACATTCTCAAAATTGCATCTGTCAACCAAAATCCACTATTTATATGAAAATGTACCATAGCCTCTTCAAAGTGACTCAAAAGTTTTTCTTTTAAAACAAGTATTCCGTGGCAGTTTTTCATAAAAGCTAAAAGGTAACAGTTTAGAGTTTTGACAGAGAACATTATCTGCAACAAACCTATTTTTTAATCACTAAGTTGGTATCATCGTCCATTTTTACCTTGTTCAGCTTTCCTCCAACAGCCAAAAGTTTTTACGTTCTGGTGTTTAGTACATACACAAACCAAGCGGGTTCCACTACCATCTGCTAATAGTTTCTTGGCGGTAGCTCAGCAAATTTAAACAACCCTCCTTTGTCTGATGAATATACTTTTTTAAAAAGTTTTTATCTTTCTTTTAAATTCATAAAAACCAGTCTCATTAGAACATGAGTTCTTTTACCACTGACTTTCATTGACACATCGTCTTTTTACCAAGCATGATTCGGTCTACATCATCACTGTTATAAAATAGCTTACCCTTATCAACTACAGATTGCAGGAGTATTTTGCCAGGCTTTGGATTAGGAGCAGACATTACACCTTTTTCTTTAACTAAGGCTTTAGTTTTTCTGGCCATTCTATTGCTTATATTGAACTCATCTTGACTCGATTTATTTGTCCAACTTCTAGGAAGTGCAGTTAAAGTAATGAACTGTTCATTACTACTTTAGTATTTTTAAAATTTTCTTTCAGTTATTGAAAAATTTCTGATGGATCATCTCTCTTTTCACTGTCAACTTCTGCACCTCCCAATTCCTTGGTTAATTTTTTAGTTACCTACTACAGTTTTCTTTGGCAATAACTTGCAAAGTGTATTCTCTTTTATACTATTGGAGATCCTTCAATATTGAAAGAGATTTGTTTCGATAGTCAAAGACTAAGCCTGGGCCAGTAAAATCTGTATCCATATCTGAAGATGCTCTTATAAGGTTTCTGAACTTTTTTTGAAAGTTGTTTTCTGCAATGTTTTTCATTCCTGCTTTTATTTTAGAGCTTACTTCAAATATCCGGTCTGTGTTGAACATTTTCTGTTCTAACAAAATACGCACCAAAAGTATGTGCCCCAGTTATAATAGTGCATACAGAATCTCGGGGTTAAAACACTTTATTCACTGCTAATCATGGCTCCTCTATAGAGAGCTCGAAACTGACTTAAATTTCAGGCAAGCTACAAATTTATACTTGTAATTATTAAAATATCAATATTGAACCTTATTTTAATTAAATTAGAAGCAGTCATTTTAAAGCCATGCTCCTGACGGTCTCCATACAACCACTGACTGCTTGCCCACCTCACCCTTATTCTCTACCTCCACCTACCAGTCAAAATTAAATGGACTCACATTGAGTCTTGGACTGAGCGAAGACTTTTCATAGATCGGTTAACACTTTCTTGAAGTGGGTTGCAACAGTATACAACAAAAGTCATGTTTACATTCATATTACCTGTACTAGTCATTTTTCTAGATAAAGTAACCGTTTTACTTTAAAATGCTTAAATTTATAAATAACTGCACTAAAACAATGCACTGAGGTTATGGTAAGCCTAGGCCTAGTTGTTAATGAAAGATGTGCAATACTATACTAGGTTAAAAAGGTATAGATCCTGGGAATAAGATATTGGGTAAAATATCGTAAAAAAATTAATTCAAATTTGGATCACTTGATATGGGTTTACCCTAAAAACAAATGTTTGGTACGCTTAAAAATAATTCCTAATTTAAGTTAAGATGTGAATAAAGAGCACTTCAAACAATTGCAAAGAATGTTGGAATTATGCAGAAGTTTCTGTATTTTATGTTGATAAAGTTTTATTTCAATATTTTATTTTACAATTCTAGAATTAAAAATTTATTTAAAATTGAAATGAAATAATTACTCAAAAATTGATCTTTCTCTAGAATTAGTTTTGATTTTCTAAAATGTTAGGCACAATAATTTAGAGTGAATAAACAACTGACAATGTTGATTCCACGCCACCTAGAACTTTAATAATTGTTTGCACACCCATTAGAATTTACTAACAGATATTGCATTTGTGGTTTTAAAATTTTGAAGTTATCAACTCAATTTTTGCTATAGAATAGTTTCTTTTCACGGTTTCCATTAATTACAACCACCAATACGATTACAAATTATATTTGAAATAAAGGTGGCCCATAGGGTACCCTAGATTTAATATTTCCCCACCATTTTAATTTTATATCCAAGTCAGCAATCCTAATTATTGGTATTTGTTATCTACACTAATTGTTATTGTTAGCAACCATTACAAATTTGGCAAAAGTTTGGGAGAAACTTTGTAGAATACTTGGTATTTATATTTTCATTTAGTCAATCCACTATTCAAAGATTAACTACAAACTTAGAGGAAACTGGTTCTGTTGTGGATACACAAGTTTTAATGAGCTCTCATCTTGTGTGGTCAGCCAAAAACATTATGGAACATCAACATGTCATTGTTCTAAACAACTGAATGTTAGCAGAACCAGTTTGCCATGAATTCTTAATAACAACCTTCAATTCTAACAAAGATCAATTAACTATGAGGCTATTTATACATTAGTCGATTTGAAAAAGAACAATTCGTTAATTGGGCGCTGAAAAATCAAACAGTGAATGACAAATTTTTAAAAATCATCTTTAGACAAAAGCTTGCTCTCATTTGAACGGTTTTGTTAATAAGCAGAATTGTCTGACTTGCGCCATGACAACCTCTGTGCCATCATGAAAAATTGATGCATCCCAAAAGAGCACTGTTTGGTCAGAATTCTAACTCTTACTGTTGCCTATATCTGATTCATTTTACTATATGCAACAGTTATTTCTGTTTTGTTATGTGCTTAATTATATTTATTCAATTTATTTATAATTTATTTACTTATTATATCTTTAAATTTGCACACCTGATCGTGAGATCACTTTGAAAGGGTTTTTTAGATCTTTTTAATAAGGTGATTATAAAATACAATTAGTGGCAATTTCGGGAACATAGCTAAATGTTAATATTGATAGCACTGCACGTCACTTCTGGGTACAATCTTAACAAACAATTGTGGCTCTCATGGGGATAGAGTAGCATTTTATATTAAAAACTGGATTTCATTTTTTAATAATAGATACTAATAATAATGTACTTTGAGTAATTGTGGATATTGATATAGATCGAGAACACTTAAGTAGGTTTTGGTGTTATTTATTGCTTTAATCGGAGTGAATCGACTGAAATATTTAATTTGCTGGAAGACTCATTTGCTGCTATTGCATCCATATTTAACAAATTCTATTGTGATAGGGACTTTAATATAAATTTGTTACATTTTAATAATTTCACAGAATACATTTTTATAGTTGTAAGATGCAGTTAACTCGAAGCAAGTAATTACTGAGCCCAATAGGGTATGTGTGAATCAACTACATTAATTGATCTAGTATTGGTGCCTAAAGATGTTATTGGGAATGCGGGTTCTTTGTTGATGCATAACATCTCGAATCAACATTATAAACTTTAAGAATTTTAATCAAACTGTATTTTATAATCATCTGCAGAACTACTTTGGCATTAAATTTACCATATTAAGGATATTGATAACAAATAACATTTTTAACGAAACTTTATTGCAGATAGGATCTGATTTGGAATATTAAATTCCGTTATAAGTTTTTCCATTACCAACACAGTCACTGTTGCTTCTGTGTTTCCTACAGGATACAATTTAACAAATTTTGTTAAATCAATAAAATGTAACCCTCTGTACTCAGTTGTAACACCACTGATTTTTTGTTTACATCACTTATCGGCATGTTTGAAGAATTTACCTGTGATTTTGATAAAGCATCCTCATGACCCATGTTTGCACCATGTACATACTTATATTCCAAAGAGCCCATGTCACAGCGATTTGTGGACTCAAGAATCCTTCTGCATATTCAAATATACTAATGAGTAACAATCCGTAAAACATGAAAATTTCAAACTGATAAGAAAATTTTTACGTTTTTCTACACAATACACAATTGCCATCAGTTCTGATTTCGATGAATGATAATTTCTTTCTACATCACTGGCTTATTCGCTTATATAATGTGTGTATTTGCCTATCTTCATTTCAAAACTTGCATTATAATTCCGGAGATGCCATCAGCACTGGCATCTGTAAATAAAACAGTTTCTTGAGCAGTAAGATTACGCAATTTTAGCATCACGAAGATCAATAAAAGCATTTTTTTGAACATCTGTTCAAATAAATGTAATATTTTTGTGTTAAATCATTTAAGTCACGAGTTCTGATCGCACATCACGGTATAAATTTATGAAAATAAGAAGTCTCAAATTTTGTGAATCCTAAAAATCCAACTTTTTGGAACCCAAATTTATATTTTTGCAAATTTGATGTTAATTTCGCTTTACGAAGAGCTTCAAAAACTTGTCAGTTTTTCAAACAGCTTGTCCTAATTCTTTGCAGGTACTATCAAATTGGCAAAATATGACATCATACCTTTATTTTTCAAAAGACCTAATACCATGAACATCAATCGACTAAACTCATTCGTTACTCCAAAAATTAATCGTTCAAATTGTCCTGTTGTATCAGGAGTAATAAGAGTGGATTTTTCTTATGCAGTTTCAGTTAAAAGTAGTAAGTAAGTAAGTAACCATTAACTAAATATAAAATGGTATAAATTTTACTGTTACTCAAATATTATAAATGTTAATAGGAAAATTTGATTTCACTGTTTGTCTATTCAAAGGTTGATAGTCAATAACTAAAAACGGTTCGCCGTTATTCTTATGCACTAAAATTAGTTGGACTTGTATATGCTAAAGTAATTTCTGTTATGACACCTGCTTTCCATTGTTGAAAAATACTCGCTGTTGTATTCCTATTTCGTACATTCATTCGATAAGGTTTACCTCGAACAGGTACTCATACATCACGAATATCAACTTTCATTAAATCTGTACACCCAAATTCCTCTAAAGTAAATGCAAAACAATCTCAAAGTTCGATATACAAACCTAATAATATGTGTAACCGCATTTTCTATGTGTAGGTAAATGTTCAGCATTCTTTTTGTAATTCTAACCTTATCGTCTACGTTGTCTTTGGAATCGTCATATAGTTTCTGTTTTGTTTCGCATATTCTGGGAAAGTGTGTAAAAACATCTTCGGATATTGTACAAACTAAACTATCCATATCAATCATTGCACATAATTGGATATTATTTACATTATACTACATGTAAATAGTTATATTACATGCCAAGCTTCAGAAAATGGCACTTTACAGGGCAAGCTTGCCCTGAAAGCATGAAAGTCCTGTAAAGACATTTGCTGACTGTGACAAATACAAAATTTTATGTGCAGTCACAAATAATTTGACAATAATAAAACTACAATAATATTTACATTTTTAAATAATTTACAAACCTGTAACAATTAATTCACAAGAACTTACTGACAGAAAAAACAGTACTCTCATGGCCACTGACATATCATGATTACTTTGTTTTAAATGTATCACATATGAGCCCAGCAAAAATTTTTCAGAATTTTTGTATCACTTTTCCGATCTCTTATGTCACTTTACCGATCTAGTTAGACAATAACATAGTTTCCGAGCTGAAAAATGATCAGAAACACGCGTTTTCTATATCGGCCGCACAAAAAATTTATTTACTGAATCACTAACCTCCTGCAGCTATTTCACAACCACAACAGTCGCAGGATCTCGGTTAATGCTTAAACTACCTTTATGTTTAACTAGTATATTATGTTCAGAAACTTTTTCAAAGAAATGTGCACTTGTCTTACACTGGAAATGCACTTTTATTTTACATGTGTACATTTAGCAGAAACATGTCCCTTCTCCACATAATTAGAACAACATATATTATTTACATCCTTTTTGTTTTTGTTCTTGAACAGCATTCGTTGCACTACTCATTGGTTGAGTGTCCACAGGATGAGATTTATAATTTAAATGCACACGACTATCTTGTTGCAATTCTGCCACGCAATATAATTATATTACATCAAGTGATAAGTCGTTATGGTTTGCAAGGAATTTATTCATTAGTCCTGGTATAATGTGTTTAATGTAGAAACCAAGTACAACCTGTTACTTGATCTCTGAAAAGGGCAATTCAGACATCACACAACTTACTTTTCATGAAAATAACTTTCTACACTTTCGTGGTTGTGTTGCACTCTTGTTGGCATTCACTTCCACAAACCAGTCGGGTGGAAGGTCAAATGTTGCATTGAATTCACTTTCAAACTCGTTTCAAGAATTTGTTTTTGATGAACTTAATATCAATCTTATACTGGTCCCAATAAATGTATTCACTGTGGCGGCTATTAGCTGCACCAAGTTTCATTTTAATAGTAGGATTAGAGAATTTTCAAATCCAATAAGGAAACAATTTTTCCCATCATTAATTCAATTAAGCTATTATGTTTAAAATTTTTCACGAATCAGCGGTGAAGAACCCAAACTTATTGTCGGTATTCAACACAACCACACATTTTCCCATGTCTTGAACAAAGTGTGTTTATTATGTCTAACCAATAAGAAGCGTTGTATGAAGAGGACACTAACAAACTCGTGAGAACAACGCATTTTAAAACAAGGGACTGGACTACCGTCTACCAAGCAGTATCAAATGTGGGTGAGCATTCTGGGCAAAGTATTCTTTCCTTTAATTACCTAATAAACATCTCGTGTTCCGTGAAAGTGTAAGTTCGTTTACTTTGTCGCTAGCAGTTGGTTAAACACAGAAGAAACCAATTCCATGCTATCCAGTGCCACCTGAAGATGAGGCAGAGGATACTTATTTTTATATTGTTAGTTTTACCCGTCTGATGGCAATAAATGCAACTAAATTAGAAGCATATTAAATTACGCCTGGGGTTATGCAATCATTGAGGTCGCAGATGAAACATAATACCGCACTGTTTGTAACTTTATACATCAACGGTGCAATGCAGCACAACTATTGATCCAATATATCCACTCAATAGCTTCATTTTCACTACCTCTCTTAAATCTTAATAGTAAAGATTTGTATTTTGTGCGGCTAGTAACTGCTGATTTTGTTGCAATGCATTACAAAATAGCTGCTCCGTATGGAGATGGTTTCTTTCCTCTGTAGTCACTACTTCCATTATCATTGCCGACTACTGTCGGATAAGTTCTTTAACATGCGGAGAAAATAAACTTTGTAATTGGTCACTTTGTATACTTTTGATCCCAATCTCACTTCTGAAATGTTAGCTCTCGTGAAGACTGTTTTATCTGCATTACAAAAACTTTCTGCTAAGCATCCCATATGAAATATGGCTATTTACAAATGGATAATATGCTGACATAATTACAAGAGTAGAAGTTTGTTCAAGTTTTCTTAATATAAAACAAGAAATTTATAGTTTTTGCAAAAGTGTTCAGCATGAAAAAACCAGGATATGGATGCGTCGACGATGTATTGTAGAAGTTTTACTAATTTGTTTATTACTTTGTCTATCCTAAGCTGCTCACTATAATAGAAAAAAGAGTTGTTTATTTAAGTTTTTATTCATATGGAACAAGTTATCTAGAAGGTAGCACTCGGATTGCACAAGATTGAAGACATGATCTGAAGAGTAAATACGAGACAGTTCATGTGTCAAAATGGTATTACTAAAGGTCTCGTCAAGGTCCAGCAGATTGATTCTTCCATTAGTAGTGCCAGTTTACTAGGGTGATATATCAATAGTCAGTAGAACATATTTTACTAATTTTTAAATTGGGTATGGAGATGTGAAAAATACGAATATGCAATACTTCAATAAAGCATTCTCATCGTTTCTAAAAACTGCAGAACAAGCTATTTCTAACTATATATTATTGAAGTTAATCAAGGAGCAATAACTTATGCTTTCATTGGCAATGACATGTACACATGCAGTTTGTCATGCGATGCGATACAAGGTTGTTTGGTTTAGACCAGGGATCAATTGCTTCTGTAAGAAATAGATCTGAAAATAAAGGGTGTTACAATAAGACAGATTGTTGTTAAACGTTAATTAAATATCAGTGTTGTAAAAAATTGAAGATTTTTTTAATGAAACATGCATTTGATTCATTATAATTAAGCGTGCAACAAAATGTTCGCCAAATGTTGGCCACAGCTTCAGCGGCATACGTTCATCCACTAATTGCAATTGCATAATTTCTCCTCAACTTCATCAATGTGCCGTGAAATCTAGTCATTTCAGTTTCTGAATGGTGATTGGCTTGTTGGCATAGGTTTTATTCTTCAGATGGACCCAAAGAAAGAAGTCTAATAGTGTCAAATCGCAAGATCGCGATGGTCAATTGACTTTTCTATTTTGGGAGATTGTGCCTGCTAAATTTCTCACGCAGTAAAGCCATTGTGGCGTAGGCTTTGTGGCATGTGGCGCCATCTTATTGAAATCACGTTATCGATATCATAATCATCTAATATTATCTACACAAAGTTGTTTGACATTGCGTGGTAGCGTTCGCCATTCACTGTGACCATGTAACGTATTTTTTTATTCAGTTACACCTTGTTTATTAATCTAATACAATATCTCAATAAAATAAAAATATAATTTATAAATATCTGATCACTTAAAATAATTCATAAAAGATATAATAGCTTATGCGCTCCTTCGCTTTAGAGGTCTAAGTTTCTATAATAAGAATTGTCAAATTGTCATTTCGTGTCACTTTTCTATCAGCGTCTGAACAGGTAAGCTGCTATCAGCGGCGTAGAAAGGTCAAGATGGTATCCAGGCACATGACCTGTAATACGGTCCACAAGAAGTTGTAATTGATTTAACCTTCGTGTCGGAATGTGGTTCCTGGCAACTGTAGTGTGATGATTTTATTTTGTATTCCACCTTTAGCAGCTCAGTAGATTCCTGCTGGCCGAAGAAATAGAAGTCCCCCCATCATTAAAACCGTTAGTATAATTAATTAGATAAATTTTATTAATGTTTTCCTCATAGTGCAATACCGTGAATATCGCCCATACCATAAATATGGCTGAAATGAAAATTTAGTTTGAGGTTTAAAATACAAGAAAATTATAGGACGTACTTAATGAAGATTTGGTTTGGTTAAATAGTTTTTGTTCAGAAGATCCATTATAATTCCAGCGTTAAATTCATTCGTAATGGTGTGTTCCCTGTTGCGTGCATCGCAGATGTATATGGAATAATCCACATCTGGTGTCATAAGTTCAAATTTTTTTGATCGCACTGTACTTCGACACGTGAGTGATATTTAATCTCTTTTATTTCCAGTTATATTTATTTAAATGTTTTACGAAAGGTAGAAGGTTGAAGTTTTACCTTGATTTAGTTAACTTAAAAATTACTTAGAAAAAGAAAGATTCCGTACTAAACTTGTAACTTTGCAAAATTTTAAAGATGGCTATGTAGTTTGCTTATCGTAATTGTTTCACAAGCAGATAGCGTTAACTACACTGAAAAAGTTGTTATTGACATATGATGTCAAAAATATCTAGCTATCCAATATAAATATCACATGTTATTTTGCGTTACTTTAAAACTATCTTTAGTAATTTTGAGGTCATGTAATTTGATTCTTAAACAACATGATGAATTTTTTTTATATAAGATATTAAGTAAAACTAACTTTTTGTTGAAAGATGTAATTTTATAAGACGTTAAATAATTAAATTTTTTTGTGAAGTTGACGTAGTACTACAGATGACTAAAATTAAAATATGCAATATGAATTATTAAGAGAGCTCAAACTTTATAGTAAATTTATGTAGAAATATTCAATTTAGAGATCTTTATGTTTTTTTTGAAGACAGAACCATACTAACTTTCTTTTCTATAAACATTTTAGTTGAAAAAGACTATGTTAAAACAAACCAAGTGAATTTAATTGAATAGAATCCATTTTTGCATAACTCTTTTATTATTAAAAATTCAAGTAAAATTTATAGGTCATTAATGAGCAAACATTGTGTCTAATGATAACAAATACCCTGGGTGTATATATTCCTGGAACTCAAAATAAGTTATTTTGGTGAATATTTTTTTAAGGACACAAATGGTGTCCATGTTGTGCATTTGCTTGTTCGCAGGTTAAGTCGAGACATCTGTAACACATCTGGTAATTGAGATTTTGGTAAGTGCTTTGCAAGGTTGATATACAGGTTTTGTGGCTATAAGCGGTGTAGATTTAAGGTTTCCGCATTCCCCTAATACAAGTACAGGTATTTTTGTATGTTGTTGTATTAAAAAATACGGTGGCACTCATTATCTACATTTTTGGTTAACAGACATCCCATGACCCAAGCTCATGATCTACCCAGAGCTAACACTCTACTAGCCGTTTATCTCTAAAGAGTTTTTCTTTTCCTCAAGCCGTTTTCCATCCAACTTTACCTTGGGCTTCCATCATTAATAACAAATTCTCGACCTTGTGATATCAGGTAAGGGTTTATGATATATGGTGGTCCAATTTGCTATCTGATATTCACGAGGGATTGTTAGATCGTTTTAACCAAATACCCAGCATCATTTTAAAAAAATGGTTCGATTCTTTCAGCAGAAAAAGCACACTCCACAATGACTTTTGTGGATGCATTGGTGTTTATTGACATAGCCATTGAGATAAAAATGGGCTTTGAGCTGAAGAAAATTTTGGTGGAATATTCATTATTCATTTGTCTGTTCGTGTATCCAATCGGCAAATTTACGTTGCTTGAAATAGTCTGCAATTTACAGATCTCGAGTTAATTGAATTTTGTATGTGTGCAATAACAGATCTTTCATCAATGTCCGATGCAAAGTGGCTGTTGATAGGGGCAGTTTATGTGCTCAATGTCGAATAAAGGTGTTTGGGATCTTGGTCCCATTCTCTATCATGGCAGCAATGTTTTTGGGTGAGTGTCCTGTACGAGCACATACTGGCTTCTTAACATTTGTCACAGACCCAGTTTTTGGAATTTCTTCACAATTTTGCCCATAGCACTCGGTTAGTCGATTATGCGGGCTGAAAAGATTATGAAGAGTGCAAAATTCACTTTTGTGTATGTCCATTTTCGTAACTGGCTTCAATCACTGTAACACGTTCTTCACTGCTTGACTTTTCATGATTCGATTTGTAAGCGACTGAAGATGTCAATATACAAAACTACTCTCTAAAACAATTTGACATTAAAGCTCGATTCACATTTAAATCTGTCGAAACTATTGTATCACTCTTTAATATGTGGCAGGAGGCATGTTTTGTTAACTGCTATCGAACTTCAAAGACACTTTGTTATCACATGTTTTGTTCTACTAATAATTTAAGACTCGATTTGGGACTGACATTTTTGTAAAAATCGTTCGTTGTACTTTTTAAAACAATCTGTTCCTGAATTAGAAGTCATTGTTCAAAATAATTACTATACAATGCTAACTATACGCTGATAATTCTTATTATTAAACAAAGTTAAAGAATGCTATATATCAACTGCCCTAAGCAGAATTTACAATCCAGCTGAGATGCTTTTTGTAAGCAAGGTGGGCACCTCGTGCTAAGAATATGTTTAATTTTTGCAGTAGCTTTAAATTAATTTTGTTCCTCTTTCCTTTAAAAAAGGGTACAGTGTAAAGTATTAAATTAATTTTTGAATATTGTTTGAAAAATTGCACTAAATTCTTCACTTTACCGTTTTTACTGTTCTACAAGTCTATTATCGAATTTCTTTTATGTACATGTATTAAATTAGTAAAACTAATATAGTGTACCATTGCAGTTTAGAGCATTCTGTTATTTGTTGTTGGTATTACAATGCACCGTTGTAAAGCTTATTTAGTTTGGTTTGAAGTTAATGCATGTTATGATATCTAAAGCTATCTTCATTTTAGTGTCAGTTGTATTGAGTTGTCATTAGTGTCTATAATTTTATAAATCTTTATAAATTTGTATAAAAACAGTTTTTAATTTTGATATATCAAGGTGCGAGTATTTTTAGTTTAGAAAACAGTTTGTAGGTGTGCATCTTCTAAAATACTGAACATATTTTCAACACTCGGCAATGTAGTAGTTCATAATTAACCATATGACGTAATATCACTGTTTCGTGGGATCAAGTATGGTAAGCCATTACTAGATTTTAAGATTGAATAATAAAAACTTAACGCCAACATTCATATTCACATACCTATGCATTCTCTTCTTTTATATTTATTTGTATGTGTCCTTAACAATGAAAACTTAAGATGTATGGACCGAGTTATTTCCTGGTCAGCAGAAGAGTTATATTTATTAATTACAAAATATCCTATCATTATATTATATATTTGTCTAGATAGTTACAACCAGCATAATTATATATTCCTTTTTCAAATATTGCATCCAAAAACTTATATACCTTTGAGTTTAATGCAAATTAGTGACAAAAATTATTTTCATTAAAAATTCCTTAATTTCTAGATACGGTGTCGATTGATCAGTTCTAAAAATGTGTTTTCTCAACACCAAATGTTTGAAGTTTATTGTTTTCCCACCATATAGCTTACATAATAACACTCATTTTATTATTGTGCTTATTGGTTATAAACCTTTATAATCTTCATTCAATGGCGCAGTGTATATATTTTTGATTTAAGAAGTAATACCTAACATATGCAGTAATAAAGTGCCCAACAAATAAGGTCAATTGTAAACTGAATGCTATCAATACAAACCTGACATGGTTTCATCATCAACATCATTTTCATCATTATAGTCTACAACAATCACAGGACGTGGCTCGTCTTCAATGAAACCTTCTGGTTCACTCATATCCTATAAAAAAATAAACAATTTTTATAAACAAACCACAACAAAAATATCACATACACTCACATCTGTATCGCTGTCACTGCTTACGGTTAATGTGGCTGATGAATTAAAGAGGCTTGGTGAACTAAGTGAAACATTTAGGGCATAAAGTTGTCCACTTGGAAGAAAATCTGTGGGATCATCGTTTTCTTGTGTATTATTTAACGTGGATGTGTCTTGGCAAGGTACTTTTTTTGCAGTAGTCTGAGTATGTATTGAAGATGATGAAGTTGTATTACTGCAAGTAGGTTCATTGTTTGGTACTACAACTGCACTTGTGGATGCTTCATTACTAGAACTTCTCTGAGGTCTGAAAATTACACGAAGAAATAAAATTGAATTCTCAAAACTATTATGAAAAACATATTTCATTCAGCACTACATCAAAAAATATTCTAGTTAAATAATAAATATTAGTAAAAATAGAATATTGAATAGTAAGGGATGTAAATAGGATTTATGGCGATTAGACTGGTTTATAGTCCAGGCAAAGCGAAGGTTGTAAAGGTTGAGGTATAGTAAATTCCATAATCTCGAGGTCTGCCAAATATTTCTCTCAACCTCAAATCAAGGAAATTATTTTTTACTTTTAAAATTTAAATAAAAACCAAAGAATCAATTAATATAGGCTTAAATGTTTTACCATGAGATGGTAATCATGATTCCTGCTTAGTAATCAAAATGTTTCAACCGCAGTTGTGTATGTCATTTACAAAAATGTTCCTAATGATGGACAGTACACAAACCGTTAATTAGGTGGTAACAATAGCTACATATGATTTAATTTCAAAATACCATGCAAAATAAAGTAAGAGATACACTTCAATTTATTATATATTTTTAGAAAATGAAGCTAACATAAAAAATGATCTAGAAAAAGTATGGCCCAATGATAAAGTTAACTTTGAAACCGCACCAAATAGTGACCTTCTTTATCATGAAGACCTTCCTGGTATTCTCGAGTATTAACTACCATTAAAAGAAAAACCAACCTCGTGTCTATAAAATGCAGAATAACTATTCAGGTTTAATTTCCATCTGTACCAACACTCGTAGAGAAAAATCATAATTAGTAACAAAACATTCCTGTTTTAAATGTAAATGTAATTTATAAAGATACTATTTTAAGAGTGCCAATAAAATTTTCTAAATTGTGATGTATGGCATCTTGAATCATTTTGATATTCGTGAAAGATCTCTGCAACTCGGATATACAAACTGCAAAAGTTTTAAAACAAATTTTAATACTTCTTTTGTGTGTTCATTTGTAGCTAAACTATTTGTTTTAAACTACAGGTTTATTAACAATTTTTGTTTGACTTATCGGTCTCTACATCCCCTTTAAATTAATGACATAAAACTAATGTTACCCTGTATATGCTGGAATATTATCTGTACCCACTGATGCTTTATGTTTCAACTCTTTAATAGCCACTAGTACTTCAGCTTCAGTAGTTTCATAATGATAAAACTGATCTGTATTATAGCTTACGTTTTTTGAATGTTTATTTTCTTTAGTGTACACTGACTTAAAAAACTGCAAACGCTTTAGCTTTATCTTCAGATTTATTATATTTCTTATTATTGTAGTTTAAGGTTGGTGGGTATCCTGTTCCTTTTTAGTGTTCATTCAAAATTTTCCAAACATTTTGTAAGGTTTGTTATAATGTTTTGAGCAACATCTAAGTATCGTTTATATTTTTCAGAAATTAATCTTTTTACCTCTACACGAATAACTTTAAATTTCATGATATAAAAATTTTGTTTTCCTATTACCGCTGAGCTGAACTTTCTATAATGTGTTTCGATTTTTATTTTTGTCTTGATTTCATATGCAAACCATTTAGAATATCAATAGTTGACTTTTACAGTATCAACTGGAGTTGTCTTAATAATACATTTTATTCAAGATTCTATAGAAATTGGCTACTCCAATACTTATGTCATGTGCTTTTTTAGTTCTTTCGAGTTTGATTCTTTGAGAAGATTATATAACATTAAAAAATTAGTTTTTTCTTCAAATTTAATTTTTTGATACTATAAGAACATTGAAACAATTTAACTGGTTTTTCTATAATTATGGATAAAGCTGGATGATACCCATCTTCATAAACTAATGATTCCCATGTTCAAGTTTAAAGTAATCATTACTTAAGACCAGATCTAAAGTGTTTTGGCTTATATTATTTAATATTTTGTTGAATGAGCATAAGTTTTATTTGGCACAAAATTTTGCAACAATCCTTGTTTTAGTATTACCATGTTGCAGATCATAATCCACCCCAGTGACTAAAGGAATATTAGAATCATCACAAATAATAATTCTACTACTTAATAAATGCGACCCGATTTACTCCATGAAACTATTAAATTTTTCAAGTTTATAACACTTGAATTACACTGCACATACATTACAATTAATATGCAAGATTGATAACTTATAACTGTTTTCACTGAGAAAATATTTGGGAATTTCTCGTTACATAATTGTTGTGAGTAAGTGCTCTTCTTATTGATTGCTATTAGAAGACCCTCACCTCGTTTTTTCACTAGACTTAAATAATCAGTCATTCCTGAACACTGTAACCACACTTGTAACCAGCAACAAATAGTTCACTTGTACATATCAAATCATGTTTCTGTTAACATAATTATATTAGGTTTAGTGGTCATCACATTTAACTTAAAATCTATAGTTTTAGATCGCAATCCCCTCACGTTTTGATACAGTATCTTGGTTTTAGTTTTTTTTTTAAATTTTTAATGGGGTTGTTAATCAAATCTGCTTTCTGTTGTTGCTATTTTACTCCATATGCAATTTTATTACTTTGAGCTGTTATTCGTTTGTTCCATACATGGCAGGTTCTGTCGTATGGGGAGTGATTTGTACTTATGCCTTTTGATTATATTAAATACAATTTGGACATTTTATTGTTATTTATGCATTTTTTAAACTGTTGTTTAATACATAATTTAGCCGTATGATCAAAACTCAAGCATTTGTAGCGTCTAGTTAGATTTATTTATTGAAAAACCAAGCATGCAGAGTATTCAATACAAAGGACAACGTTGTTCATATACTATTGTATGTTTTTGGATCAGTTTGTATAATTGCTATGTAATGGTTCACCATTTTCTTAAAAGCGATAATTTTTATTTCCACCTTCTATAAATACTCTTATATTGATTAATAATAGCATTAACTATGTCCTCAAGGGATCATTTCTTCTAGGATATTAATTACTTTAAAATATGGATATTGTTTAGTAAACATCTTGATATTGTAAGTTTCACTTAATTTATTTTTAGTTTCCTTACTGAGTTTATCAAGGTTTTCTTAAGAGTTGCAATTTACTTTTATCCCACTATTAGTGGTATTTTTTATTTAATAGCTATTCCCAATTCAGATAGACTAAATGCTATTTCTAATTTCATTCATAACTTGTTTAACTTCTGTTATGGTTCAATTTTACGTAAAACGTTTCCCAATTTTTAATTACAATTCGTTCCCAAATACGACGTCTATGGTTTATTTCCTTATTGTAATTTATCAAGTTTCGTTCATAAATTCAAGTTTTAATCCTTGTATGTTGATAACGTGCATAAAACTAATCCTTATCACTTCAATACGAGTCGTGATTATTTGTTTTATTCTGAATTTGATCCTCGATGCTGGGCAATGTGCATCTTATTGTGAACTAATTTGTAGTTCCGCCCTTATTATTTTAATTTTGGGGAATTAATGATCCGTTATTTAAGAGCGAATTATTAGTGAAGATTTTATATTTGCTCTGCTCTTTTGACAATTTTATAGAAGTTCGAGGTAAGGTTATTTGTAATTTTTATGGACGTAAACTTTATACAATTGTTATCTTTGTAGGACACACATTTGAAAACTTGTTGATAACATCGAGTTCTGTTCTTATGATTTAAGCCTGTTTTGTAAAGGAACCGCTAAATGGTAAGTAAATAGTAGGTGTGTTCACATCTAATTATAACATTTTAGAGTTGCAGTTTTGCAGTTTACAGTTTGCAGTTTTACAGCTTGTAGTTTGCAGTCTTGTAGTTTGTAGTTTTGCAGTTCTGTTGAAGTTACTATTAGTAGTAAATTCAAGGTGCTTGTTATTTCAGTCTGGTATATTATGTACGTATTTTATTGATACTAACTCAGGCGTACCGGCAAGATACGATATCCGCACTCAAGACCTGTTCTGGTAACATCTTTCCATATTATATTTTGATTGTACGTGCCGCTAATCTGGTATCCATGCTAGCTTTCCACCTGCAGATAACATTATAGAGTCATCTCACATTATAACTGATATTGTAATTTATTTTAATATCATTTTTTGTAACAGTTGTGCGTCGGGAATTAATTTCCCCAACGAATTATTGTACACATTCGTTTGATAGAAATTTTTATCTGCATAATCGTACGCACAAGCGTTGGTACACCACCGCGAGCAGCGTTCGACTGATTTTAAATTTATACAAAGTGAACCTAATGAAAATATACTGCAGCCATTTAATTTCTAATAAGTGTAAGGTACATATTGAAAAGTACATTGGTTTCATTAACCCAATCGCTTGCATTTAAGCTGTGTTATGATGTAAAATTGATGTTCATGTTCAACCCTATGAATATTAGAAACCATAAGTTGTGTCAGTAAACGATTATATGTTACTTGTATTTCCTTGTTGTCAATTTTTATGGATGTTAAGCATCTACAGATTGCGTGAGAAATTTCCTAGATTGATTTCGCGGGAGGCGTACAGTTCCGATTTAGGTGGCGCTCTCCAAGACTCTTGTTCACCGTGTCGACCTTAGGTTATTTGTATCTTGGTGCAAATTCCCACTCCCCCTCACCGACCAGAGTCTAGTCGTGGTAATATACGGTTACTCCTGCAGCTAACGGTGTGTATGTTTTTTTTTTGTGTTAGGAAACAGTGTTACTTCTTGACAATTTTTGGGCTTAATAACAAAACATTTGCATTTATTTTCAGAACATTAGCATATGTTTAATTTCTTGCTATTGTTGACATATTTATATTATTATCTAATTTGAGTGGCTGTCTAGCAGCTGGTCATAAATTTTCTTGTTGATCTAAAATTACTTCTAATTTATTAACTTCATCTTGCAATAATAATATTATAGCTTCCTCATCTTTGATTATAATATCCTTATGAAAATTTAAATCTTTAAGAAAAGTTATTTGTTATTCGAAGTACTCACATTTTATGAATGTAGTGCTTTGTTTTTCTTCACAACAGACCAGTTTATTATTTCCAAGACTTTTGATATTTTTATTCCTTTCAACACAGCTTTGGTAATAGGGCGTGCTAAACAATTTATACAAATTGCTGTATTACATTTACTCCCAAACTCGTTCCTAAATTCCTTGGTGCTTTCTTTATCCATAAAGTTGTTTCTCGCTGGACCTATGAACACGCCCTCCTAACACATCCTTAGATATTTGGCATGTCAAACACTTTAAACTGCCCATTCTAACAATCCTGATATCCCTGATGTCGCTTTGTTCTCTTTCTGGCAACGAAAACATCATAAACCCCGTTCTTAGTCTCCGCGTCCCAAATTCATATAATGGCTCTGCCTTACTTTAATATTTTCATCTCGTTTCTAAATATTTTTTTTTGTTTTTTGTCTTTCCTTTCATCTCTCATGCCCATCTCTTTTTCTTTTGGCTGGTTTTACTTACTGTAACTGTCCTCACGCTGACTTGAATTTTCAATCGTTTTCCTGTGCTATGTGATTTTTAGACCTTTTTTCTTTTCTTCGAAGCGGCGATTTAGTCGACTTTACAGTCTATTAATTATTCTTTTCTTCGATTGTTCATTTGAGAAGATTCTTTGTTACCAAGGCTTGAAGTACAACATGTTTTTTCTTCCTGTTTTCTTGAAATTTCCTAGCATACTTTGAGGCTTGATGTTGTCATGTTTAAGCTATTACTGTTGGTTTTCTTCCTAGTTTCGTTTCTTACTTTTTATTGTTTTCTGCAGGAAACCATTTCTTTCCTTGAGGTTGGAATCTGTAATGTTTCTTTCTGAGGTACATCCATACTTTCGACGACTTTTGCAGAGTTGATGTAATTCCATCTTCGTTCTTGTTAATTTCTACCCTATACCATTCCTTTTCCTAAAGATTTCTACATTCCTGGCTTGGTTCAATACTTTGGCACTTAGAACGAGACAGATTTTTTTCTCTCCCCTTTTGGTCCTGTTTTGTTATCTAATAGAAGTTTCCTTTCTGTTCGTACTGATATTGTGCTGCTTTGTCCATTATTTTGCTTCCTAGCCCGACCTTTTATTTTGATAAGAGGAGAATTTGATGTCTCATTTTGTAATTGTATATTTTACCGCCTCCTTGATTTAAAAACAATTTCAATTTCTACTTATTTAAATATGCAGGTTCATTACAATTTCATTACTTCAAGTATGTAATAGCTAGATTAGACAACCAATTTATATAGTTTTTTTTATTTAATTCACGAGTTTTCATTGTGTTTGATAAAGAATTCCCTGAATGTTGCTGGTTTAAATACAATCGATGAATACCTTTGGTTGTTGTTGCGACTATATTTTCAATGTTGGTTTTGCAATAAAGCTCTCTACAAATATGTTCTTAAAAGTTTGCTTGAAACAATGTATTTCACATTCGTCATTCATAAAAGACATAATTTAAGTTATAAATTGTGCCTGTTGTTTCTTCAATGCAGTACATTTCAGTGACTGCAAACTCAACCAGGCAGTAAGAAAAATCTTTATGTTGTTGTCAAATGGATACATAAGTGGTGTTACGATACCATTAAGGTTTTAATATTAATACTTTGTGACCTCTTTCAATGTAACTGGAATTATTTTATGAAAAGTTACCAAAACCCTTCACAGCCTGCATGAGTAAATATTGTGACCAACAGCTGATGCTTACTTTACGCCTGTATGATACATTGATTGCTTGTGTTCTAGCGATGTTAATAGCATGATGAGTAACTAGTGATGATTATTTAATGTGGTAAGCTTTGTTCAATTATTAGTGCTAGTTTGGTGATTGTACCTAAAAGTACTATCATAAATATGTATTTTATTGTTCTTATGTTTCAGTAGCTTCTAGCTACAATGAGATCATTCAGCGTCAATCTAGTAAGTAATTAGGTAAGAATTGCGTGATATTTACTTTTACAATTATTTAGTGTATTTAGAACTTAAAATTGCTTTATGTTTGTCATAATGTTTTCCATGTATTATCGAGTTCAGTGGACGAAAACTGAACACGTCATGTTGTTGTGGTAACCGTTGTGTACTTGTATTTAATTAGTTGTTTGCTGTGCCAATGCAGAATGTTATAAATTACAGTTATTAAATGCCAATAAAGTATGAAGCAATATTTAAGGGGTGTATAATGGTGTAGTTCTTTTATTTACAAAACACCATTTAGTTCGACTTTTACTTGGATATAATTAATATTTAATATTAGTAAATGAGGAGCGAAGAATTCAGATGTTCGTTTTTAAACTAGTAATTTAATATTGCTTGTTATCTAAGTTAATAGATATTAATTATTAGGTTTGTATTTTACACGTGTTTTTCTTTAATTATCATTTCAGGTACAGATGTTCTAAAAAGAGCAAATTGAATCGTGTGCCTTGTTTCGTTCTATAGACCCACTATCATAGATGGTGTTAGTGTGTTATTTGTTTCCTTTCTTTCCCTGCCTTTGTTAGACATAATTCAGACGAGCATACCATTACTGATTTTGTTCTTATTTTACTGGCCCGTTCGTCTTATGGGTGACATTCTTCATAACCTTGTTTTCCACTAAATATCTCATTTTGTTATTCTGCAATTATGTCAATCTGAATTTGTAAAACACTGCATTACACGAACACTCAACAGTCATAGATTTCCATAACAGTTTTAACGAAATGATTAGAACATCAAATGGCATGCAATCATAGATAAAGAACATGAAACTTAATGGTTCAAAACTTTATGAATAGAACAACATATATGTTTTTTTCAAATATTAAATTATATGGAGCAAATTAGACAGCAACTTACAATTATACAAATTTAAACTAGAATGAACAAAATACATGTACATTAAAAAGTATGTGCTTCAGTATATCATTACTCCATTCAAGTCAAACTTGTGATTGCACTACTTAAAATAAATTAAATTACTAGGCCAGAGCTTTTCAAATAAAATTTAAAAAATTTTTTAAATGTTTTAATGAAGGCTTCTATAATATATTTCACGTAGCTCATATGATGACGATGGTATCTTACATTGGTCAGGATTCTCCATTGGTACGACACACACTGCATTGTCAGAATTTTCACTTACTAATTCGATATTATAATCATTAATCCAGTCAAATATTCTTTTTAGACAAGAACATAGCCATGGATTGGTAAAAATTGCCAACTTCTTCAAGAAAAATAAATCAGTCATGGTATTTTCATCAAAGTATGTTAGATTATTGTGTTGTAACCATAATTCATTTAACTTTTTAAGACTTTGAAATGCATTACTATTTAAATCTTCAAGCTTGTTATAACTCAAATTTAATTTTTGTAGATTCTTCAAATTCTTAAAAATTATGTCAGAAATTTGCAATATTTTATTATGACTTAAGTTCAGCTCCAATAAACCTGGAACACCATCGAAATTGTCAATTGCCCAAATATTATTTCCTATAAATTCCAACTTTGTGATATTTGGTGAAATAGTAAACCAGTCTCTTTTAAGATGGAATATTTGATTATAATTCAATAAAAAAGTAGTCAACCTTGGTAAGTCTTTAAACATGTGCCATTCAATTTCTTTCAAATTATTATAACTCAGGTCTAAAACCTTCATTGGTAAATATGAAAATGCCCACTGCTCGATCTTTGTTAATTTATTGTGGGTTAAATCTAAATGTTCTAAGTTTGGTATATTATTAAAAGCATAGTTTTTAATTTGATTCAATTTATTGTAGGAAAATCTTAAAGACTTAACTGAGTATAAGTTTGCCACTGCTTCTTTGTACAGTACTGGTATTGTTTGATTTAAACAGTCTATTTTAGTAACTTCAAATTGTAGCTTAATAGAATCTTCAATTGTTTGACGTGATAAACATCCACTAATTTTTAGAACAGATGATTCATTCTGCATAGATTTTAAAACTATTTCTGTATTTCTAAAAGATGGTATTTCACAACAACCACAGAAATAGAACGATACAATTAACACGGAACGCTTCAGAAACATTGTATAATGACACTAGAGAGAATTTTAAACATTTAAAAACAGACAGTAATCTAATCAAATTAAATTAGAATTTATGAACTGCTTTTATCTAATAATTAAGGTCACTTATACTGCATGACCTCAAAACTTACACAATCTGTAAACATAAAGATTTTGTAAAATAAAAAAGAAAACTTGCAAGAAACAATGAACACTACTTCATGTAAGTAAGAATGAAAAATATGAAATTTATATACAGGAAGTAGTTGATATCGCAGAAAAATTATTATCTTCATAAATTAAGAAGAATCACTTTAAAAAAAGTATTTAGTAGGCCTGTTATCTCCGAATCAGTGCATCTATCAACTCCAAAGGCCAATTCACTACTTGTAAGTACAGTGTGTCCCAAATTTGATGTGGTTAATGGGTAATTTGGTTAATATTCAAGATACACTAAAACTGTTTGCACAGTTATAGGCTAACTGTTTGAGATCAATACAAGAGTGAAATTAGAAATGAGTGATCTTCTTTTGTTTTCAAAGTATAGCCAACAATTCTATTAATTTGTATAACTTGTTTGTGTGCAAAAATATCCAAAAATACTGTTAAAGTTTTGACAGCTTTTTACGTGACGGATTTGTGGGTTTCAGGTCTGCTGGATTAAAGAATACTCTTGTTTATCACCTAAATTTTCCGATATATTTCTATCCTTTTTCAAAGGTGCTACAATAAGAAAACGCTATTACAATATTAATACTGAATTGAGGTTACTAATAAATTGGCGTTGTATAAATATAAAAGGCAAGCACAATTCTACAAACTAAAAACATTAAAAACATAAGTATAACATTAAAAATTTCATATTTCTGTATATAGTGACAATTTTTTGAAAGTTTGATTTTGTATACAAAACTTTGTTTTCTAATAATGTGAGAAAGGTGTTGCTAGATTTTTAAGTAATAAGTATGTACGTGTTTGTATGTGTATCAATGTCGATTACACCATTTGGTTGGAGTAGGATGTAATAAATATACTTATCTTGGTATTGTATTTGTATCTGAATTATCATCAGACTGAAAACGTAATAAATAGTGTATATAGTACTCAAATTATTTATATCCGTTCTTCTATTCATGGTGTTAGGGTATCTGTAAATGTAGCACATTTTAAGAAATTCTCTTTTTTGTATATTGCTTACAATATTAAGAATTACTGGTTCTGAAAAGTTAATCCTATGAGAATTATTTAAATTTGCATGGATACTCAATGCACATGCATTAGGTTTAACGCGGATGTCACTTCTGTGTTGAGTTATCCTTTGTTTTAGATTTTGGGAAGTTTGACCAATAGATTCGTCATTGCAGTTTAAACAGTTAATTTTGTAGATTACGTTTCTCTGATTTAGTGGTGAAGTTTTATCTTTAATTTTTGAAAATAAATTACTTAGTGTAAGGATATTTTTTGTGCAATTTTTATGTTAAATCTCTTAAAAATATTATATAACTTTGGCGTTAGTTCTTTTATATAAGGAAGAGAATAGTATTGTGAAGTGTCATTATTAGTAATGTTCACATCATTGTTTAAATTAATATTATTTGTATTATTAGTTGGATGGTTATATAACAGTCTATTTACTATTTTTGAAGGATTATTATGCTGGAACAAAAGATCGATATGCTTAAATTTGCAGATGATAAAGCAGTATTAGCATTAGCAAAGAAAAGTTAGAAGCTGCTCTTAATGAAATGGAAACAGTTCTAACAGAGAGATACAGTATGAAAATTAACAAAAATAAAACTAAAGTACTAATATGCAAAGGAGGAGAAAATATATTAAAAACCAGAATACAAATAGGTAACGAGAACTTACAAGAAGTTAAGGATTTCTGCTACCTAGGAAGCCAAATAACACAAGATGGGAATAGCGCAAAAAATATAAAACAAAGATTAGCAGAATTTTGCGCTACATTTAACAAAAAGAGCAACTAATGTGTTCAAAGACAACAAACATAAAAACAAGGAAAAGATTGCTTAAAACATGTGTGGAGCACAGCACTGTAGGGCTGTGAAACCTGAGCAGTACAAGAAGCGCTCAGGAAATGTAGTGCTACAGATATATGATGAAGATATCATGGACAGACAAAGTTAAAAACAAAGAGGTACTAAAAATAGTAGGGGAAGAAAGAAGTATACGGAAAACAGTAAAAAATAGGAGAGATAGCATGATAGGCCACATACTAAGGCATGAGGGAATAGTGCGGAATATATTAGAAGCAGAGATAGGAAAAAAGAGAGGTACGGGTAGACCTAGGTTAAACTATTCACACGTAGGTTGTGGGAATTTCAGGAAAATGTGTGGGCTAGCTCAGAATAGAAATCAAAAAAGGTACACTCCGACCAGTTCCAAGATGGAAAACCTAATGGTGAAAAAAATAATTGTAGTTAAACCTAATGATTATTATAAGCAACTACAAGTATTGGTTTAGCAATACTCTCAACTAATGTTAATTGTGTGAAAGGATTTACTGGAAAACTTAATTCAGCAAATGTCTAAATGGTAGCTACAGGCTGCTTAACCCCCTTCGCATACTACTGACTATCGGGGAAAAAGGATATATATTTGTAAACAAAGAAGGAGAACCAAACTGCATCTAACAAGAAAGAGCAGCAGCTATGTTTAAAGATAACAACTATAGAAACAAAGAAAAAATTGTTGAAAACATGTGTGGAGCACAACACAGTACGTCTATGAAATAGGGGCAGTAACAGAAGCAGACAGAGAAACAGTAGAAGCCTTTTGGAATGTTGTGCTTCATATGTACGAGGATGACAACATGGACAGACAAAGTTAATATCAAACAGGTCAAGTAGGGGAATAAAGATATCTGTGGAAAACAAAAAAGTAAGATAAATAGAAAATCAGGATACATTCTAAGGTTTTTTTGGGGAATAATGCGGGATATATTACAAGGAGAGTTAGAAGAAAAGAAGTAGAGGTAGACCTAGATCAGATATTGCATGCAAGTAGTGAAAGATGCGGACTGTGGAAATTTCAGGGAAATGTTTAGATTAGCACAGAATAGAAAACAATGAAGATACGCGTCTAATCAGTTCCAAGACTGAAGACCTAATGATGATGATACTCAGTCTTAAAAATGGGAGTTTCAATAACTCTTTACTGTGATTATACACGTGTTATTCTTGTTACATTCCATTTCGCACTTGTAAATTTAACTGCCTGCTTGATTTAAAAACCCTTTCAATTTCTACTTATTTAAATATATGAGTTCGCTACAGTTTCATTATTTCAAATATGTATCAACTCAATTAGGCAACCAACTGTGCTAGTCCTTGTATTTAATTCACAAGTTCGGATTTGATATATTATACTTTCTTTATATTCAACAATTCCGTGAATGTTGCTAGTTTAAATACAATTGAAAATCGCTTTTTGGTTGTTGTTGTGACTGTATTTTCAATGTCGGTTCTGCAATAAAGCTCTTTACGAATACGTTTTAACAGTTTTCTTGAAAAATTCATTTCACATTCCCCACACATAAACGCTTAATTTAAATTATAAATTATGGGTGCTGTTTCTTCATTGCAGTACTTTTTAGTGGCTGTAAATCCAACCAGAAATACCTTTATGCTGTTGTCAAATGGATACACAAGTTGTGTTATGATACCATTAAGGTTTTAATATTAATAGTTCGTGTTCTCTTTTGATGTAACTCTTGTTACTTGTTGAAAAGTTACCAAAATCTTTCACCACCTGCATGAGTAAATATTGTGACCAACAGCTGATGTTTACTTTACTCCTAGTGTTGATTTTTAATGCGGTAGGCTTTGTTCGATTATTAGTGCTTGTTTGGTGATTGTACCTAAATGTACTATTGTAAATATGTATTTTTGGTCTTTATGTTTCAGTAGCTTCTAGTTAGAATTGTATTGTTCAGCGTCAATCTAGTAAGTAATTAGGTAAGATTCAGGCAATATTTATTTTTACAAATACTTAGGCTTATTGGTGTATTTAGAACTTGAAATTATATGCTTGCGTCATGTTTCCATGTATTATCGAGTTCAATAGACGAAAGCTGAATTCATGCAATTAGTTGTTTGCTGTACCAATGCAGTGTTATAAGTTACAGTTTAAATGCCACTTAGTGTTGTTACCCTAAAGTATGCGGTAATATTTAAGGGGTGTATAATGACATAATTCTCGTATTAACAAAACACCCTTTAATTTGATTGTTACGCAGATATAATTAATATTTAATATTAGTTCATGAAAAGTGAAGAAATCAGATATTCGTATTTAACCAGCAATTTAATACTGTTTGCTATCTAAATTCATATAAATGACATATTAGAGTTATATTTTACATGTCTTTTTGTGTTTAATTATTATTTCGGCTACTGATATTCTAAAAATGGTAAATTGGATTGTGTGTTCTGTTATTTCATTCTTTATCCCCCGCTCCACCCAATCGCCAGCTGTATTAGCATGGCATTAGTTTTCTTAACAACCAATAGCATAACAAAAACAATTACGATAGCTCCAGTGAAGGGAGATAAAGTGGACTGTGGACTGTATTTTATCGTGTTCGTCAAAGCCACCTCTTTTTTACCTTACCTTGTAACTGGTTACAGTGTTGAGATCTCTTCTGTTATGGTCAACTGTAATGGTAAACATATTCCAGCACTTATACGCCACATTGAATTACATAAAACGACAACGCACGCATACATGCAGGAATTTGTAGCGAAAACAGAAACAAAGTCTTTCTGTTGCAAAGAATAGTAGTGCAATGCCACGACCTGCTCCTCGCCAGTTATGTCGGAAATAGTAACTAATAATTGAAAAGTTCGTTAAGGCGTTAAAGAGATGACGAGTACATTGTATTATTTAATTTAGATGCACCTTAACTAGAACATGTATAAGTACGTTGCAGTGTGGACATTAAATTGTTTTATATTATTTGCAGTGATATTAATATTAAACAAATATATTTTAAACTAAACCTCCATTGTTACATGTAATTTGGGCGAGCATTCCATTACTGATTTCGTTCTTTTTTTACTGATCCACTTGTCTTACGGTTACTAATTCTAGCATATCCAATGTGAAGCCTCAATTTTTTTTGGTACACACCCTTTCGTCCAGATAATAATTTTCGTTGGGTCCATCTTATTGTTCCTTCTGCATTACATGGGGATTTTCTGTAAATTTCTGTTTCGTGCCAAATTATCGGAATTGTGTTTTTGCTGATAATTTTAGTGCTTTGCCTTAGAGAAGGTTGAAAACCCTTGCGCCCAAATTCTCATTTTCTTTTCTCTATTTTCGTCTATCGTTTCTCGTACTTCTCGTTAACCTTAATTTGTTTACGTACTTGTTTTTGTAATTCGGTTATTCTTTTTCATGATGTCACATTGGTAAATTTACGTTAATAGGCTACAAAAAACCGAGCTTCAGTACGAACTCGATTCGAAAAGTTTTGATGCGGGAGTGGTTGAGTTATGCAGATCTGTACAGAGTGCTTACCACCTGAAATAAAACAAACCACTTCCTCCTACTTCTGTATAATTCGATTTTGCATTCGAATAGGAAAAGGTTATGCCTTTTATCCAATAGTTGCAGCAATTTCTCGTTGAGTTTGGCGAAGATATTTCCTCTGATATTCAATCAGGTTAGTTTCCTGTGGCTACATATAGAACATGACTGGTAAAAAGATGTTCTTAACCGAGAAGAAATGTATAACCTATTTGCAATTATTACTTGCATTGGCCAATCTCTGCAGTGTTTTCAAGATAAAGATAAAAAAATGTTGACACAATATGACCTTATTTGCAAGGCAGCTACTTCTAGTCTTGCTTAATGTTCCTAATGTGGATGCAGATGAACCTCAATTACTCACTTCAGAGTCAGAATCGGACGATGAACCGGAATCAGTTTCCACTACACTTAGTACTTTCCTGCCTGTCTCTCATTATAGTCAAGCAGAGTCGAAATGAGGTTTAAAATTTTCTGGTGACCCCAATATCAATTCGGTCAATAATTTTTAGAAAGGATCGGGGTGCTTCAAAACGCTCGGCATGTTTACTAGCTCAAGTTATTTCAGTCCACAATAGACTTGTTCTAATCGAAATCGTTGTCGTGGTATGCAGCAACCATCACAAAGTTTTTGACTGGAAGTCGTCCAGCTTACTGATACAATACTTTGAACCACCAGACTATAAACATAATTTGTCTAATAATATCTTAAAACAAAAACCAAGATCCTTCGGAGGGTATTGTCAAGCACTTATCTTGTATATCTGCCAGTTTCTTCGTTGTGGTACTCTACCAGGAAATGTTCAATTTGATGTGATTTCTCGTAATCTATCACCATTTTATCTAACCTAGTTGCCTACAGTAAATTTGTTGCAAGGATTAGAGAGGGAATGCTTAACATTGTAACAAAAGAAATTTAGGGTTAATAGTTATGTAATCCCAAATCAAGATAAATACCCATACATCAAACAGGATTGTGCTTTCAAACCAGCCATGCCTACTAAAACCACTAGTACTTTCCACGATCGTGTTACATGTAGTTTCTGTATAAAATGTATTTGATGTTCCCTGAGATATTTTAGTTTATTATCAAAATAATTTCCATTCTGCTTTAATTCATTGTTTATATAAGTTTCTTAATGGGCCGCTTATCATACCTGGCAGGTGTAGTTGATTTGATATGATGAACATCCTTCTGTTTGTGGCTATTAAAAGAAGAATATGAGTGCTCTATTTTCTGTTGTATGATCTTTAAAGTGCGTTTGGTGCTTTTGATTTTTAGCAACTCCTTGAGAGGATTTATGGTTATACAGCGTTCGTTAGTGGTGTTTGTCAATTTCTGTTTCTTGAACTTTCTGAGTCACCTGGTATTCTTTTCTACTTCAATTTGGTCGACCAACGTATGTATTTATTAGATACAGTATTTGTATTCTAAATTTTCTATTTTGTTTTAGCGGTCTTTCTCTTTTCTTTCATTTTTACTTTTTTCTTACTCATACGTACCTGCTTATACCATACTTATTATTTAGTAGTGGACCTCTAACTGTTCTACCCTGGAAGGAGCAATAGTCGACTGGTTGTTTACAAAATCCAGTAATGTGTTGTTGCTAGTAAATAATTAGATAAGATTCGGGCGATACTTACCTTTACAATTATTTAGGCTGATTAGTGTATTTAGAACTAAAAATTGTTTTATGTTTGGCATCATGTTTTTAATGTATTATCGAGTTCAATAGGCGAAATCTGAATACGTCATGTTGTTGTGATAACCGTTGCGTACTTGTATTAAATTATTTGTTTGCTGTGCTAATGCAGAATGTTATAAATTGCAGTTATTAAATGCCACTAAAGTATAGAACAATATTTAAGGGGTGTACAATGTTGTAGTTCTTTTATTTACAAAACAACATTTAGTTCAATTTTTACTTGGATATAATTAATATTTAATATTAGTAAGTGAGGAGTGAAGAATTCAATGTTCGTCCTTATACTAGCACTTTAATATTGCTTGCTATCGAGTTCATAGATGTTAATTATTGATATTATTGATATAGATGTTGTATTTTACATGTGTTTTTCTTTAATTATTATTTCAGATACAGATGTTCTGAAAAGGGCAAATTGAATCACGTGTCCTGTTGTTTCGTTCTTTATCTCCCCCCCCCCCCACCAACGACTGTGTTAGTGTGGCATTTGTTTTCTTTCTTTCTCTGCCTTTGATACACATAATTCAGACGAGCATACAATTACTGATTTCATTCTTATCTTACTGGCCCATTCGTCCTATAGGTGACATTCTTCATAACCTTGTTTTCCAATTTTGTTATTCTGCAATCAAGTCAATCTGAATTTGTAAAACAGCATTACATGAACACTCAACAGTAATAGGTATCATTACAGTTTTAACGAAATGATTAGAACATCAAATGGTATGCAACCATTGATAAAGAACATGAAACCTAATGGTTCAAAACTCTATGAAACAACATATGTTTTTAAATATTAAATTATATGAGGCATATTAGAAAGCAACTTACAATTATAAAATTTAAACTAGAATGAACAAAATACAATTACATGAAAAAGTATGTGCTTCAGTATATCATTACCCCTTTCAAGTTAAACCTATTATTGCACTACTTGGAATAAATTAAATCATTAGACCAAAGCTTTTCAAATAAAATCTAAAAAAATTTTTTAATGTTTTAATGAAAACTTCTATAATATATTTCATGTATCGCATATGATGAAGATGGTATATGACATTTATCAGGATTCTCCATTGGTACGACACACATTGCATTGTCAGAATTTCCAAGTATTAATTCGATATTATACTCATTAATCCAGTAAAATATTTTTTTTAGACAAGGACACAGCCATGGATTGGTATAAATTGCCAACTTCTTCAAGGAAACTAAATCAATCATAGTATCTTCATCAAAGTGTGTTAGATTATTATGTTGTAACCATAATTCACTTAACTTTTTAAGTCTTTGAAATGCATTACTATTTAAATCTTCAAGCTGGTTATAACTCAAATTTAATTTTTGTAGATTCTTCAAATTCTTAAAAATTATGTCAGAAATTTGCAATATTTTATTATGACTTAAGTTCAGCTCCAATAAACCTGGAACACCATCGAAATTGTCAATTGCCCAAATATTATTTCCTATAAATTCCAACTTTGTGATATTTGGTGAAATAGTAAACCAGTCTCTTTTAAGATGGAATATTTGATTATAATTCAATAAAAAAGTAGTCAACATTGGTAAGTCTTTAAACATGTGCCATTCAATTTCTTTCAAATTATTATAACTCAGGTCTAAAACCTTCATTGGTAAATATGAAAATGCCCACTGCTCGATCTTTGTTAATTTATTGTGGGTTAAATCTAAATGTTCTAAGTTTGGTATATTATTAAAAGCATAGTTTTTAATTTGATTCAATTTATTGTAGGAAAATCTTAAAGACTTAACTGAGTATAAGTTTGCCACTGCTTCTTTGTACAGTACTGGTATTGTTTGATTTAAACAGTCTATTTTAGTAACTTCAAATTGTAGCTTAATAGAATCTTCAATTGTTTGACGTGATAAACATCCACTAATTTTTAGAACAGATGATTCATTCTGCATAGATTTTAAAACTATTTCTGTATTTCTAAAAGATGGTATTTCACAACAACCACAAAAATAGAACGATACAATTAATACGGAACACTTCAGAAACATTGTATAATGACACTAGAGAGAATTTTAAACATTTAAAAACAGACAGTAATCTAATCAAATTAAATTAGAATTTATAAACTGCTTTTATCTAATAATTAATTATACTGCATGACCTCAAAACTTACACAATCTGTAAATATAAAGATTTTGTAAAATAAAAAAGAAAACTTGCAAGAAACAACACAACTTCATGTAAGTAAGAATGAAAAATATGAAATTTATATACAGGAAATAGTTGATATCACAGAAATTATTATCTTTATAAATTAAGAAGAGCCACTTTAGAAAACATATTTAATAGGCCTGTTATCTCAGAATCAGTGCATCTATCAACTCCAAAGGCCAATTCACTACTTTTAAGTACAGTGTGTCCTAAATTTGATGTCGTTAATAGGTAACTTGGTTAATATTCAAGATGCACTAAAACAGCTTGCACAGTTATGGGCTACCTTTTTGAGATCAAATACAATGGTGAATTAGAAATGAGTGATCTTCTTTTGTTTTCAAATTATAGGCAACAATTGATATTTTAAAAAATTCTATTAATTTGTATAACTTGTTAGTTTGCAAAAATATTCAAAAATACTGTTGAAGTTTGACAGTTTTTTACGTAAAATACAGTGACGTAAGCAAATATCTAATATTTATAATTTTGTTGAAATTATAATATAAAGTTTCATTTTTTAAATGGAAACCACAGTTGGTTGCAACTTTATAAACAAGCTTTTTTCATGAGCTTTTCAAAAATATATACTTCAATATATTTATTTTTTCATGGCCGGATTATTCAATGTTTTCATATAATAAATTAATTTATTATATTGGTAATAAATAGTTGGCAGCAAAACAAAAGGTAAACACAAAATAACAATTTATTATTTCACAACTTCACATTTCTAAACAAGGTGTGAAAACTAGAAGATTACAATTTCATAATTGAATATATCCAAAAAATTAATAACTACATCTTAAATTGAAAACTCTATTGCTTTGTCCAGATAAAAATAATCTATATATGGATACATACACACACACACGCATACAAATTTGCATGCACATATGCACACACCCGGACACATAGGAAAAAAGAGGTAGATATAGACCTAGATCAGACAATTATAGATGCAAACTGTGCATATTTCAGGGAAATCTGTAGGTTAGTTCAGAAAAGGGAACAATGATGGTACGCGTCTAACCAGTTCTAGGACTGAAGACCTAATGATGATGATGAAGATGAAATGAAAACCCAACTTTGTATTTAAAGTTGAATTACCATTTCAAATCGAACTAGTAATTGAAAAATACTAAAAGAACGGCTACAGCAGGACTTGAACCTGCAACCTCTGATTTTCCGGATCAGCGCTCTAACCAATTGAGCTATCTAGCCTAATTGTTTAGATGATGTTATACTTAATACTACTGAAGCTTGGCTCTTGTTAACGATTTTCAGTTACGTCTTGCATTTAAGGAAATTGAATCTAGTTATATACATAATTCATGTACTAATAACTTGATCATCCCATTTTTGCAACGTTCGGATAATACAAACATGTAATTATATTATTAATAATAGAGAAGAATAATCCACATTTGGAATGCAAATGAATGCTTAATATATATTAATAGTTATTAAGATGAAATGAAAACCCAACTTTGTATTTAAAGTTGAATTACCATTTCAAATCGAACTAGTAATTGAAAACCACTAAAAGAACGGCTACAGCAGGACTTGAACCTGCAACTTCTGATTTTCCGGATCAGCACTCTAACCAATTGAGCTATCTAGCCTAATTGTTTAGATGATGTTATACTTAATACTACTGAAGCTTGGCTCTTGTTAACGATTTTCAATTACGTCTTGCATTTAAGGAAATTGAATCTAGTTATATACATAATTCATGTACTAATAACTTGATCATCCCATTTTTGCAACGTTCGGATAATACAAACATGTAATAATATTATTATTAATAGAGAAGAATAATCCACATTTGGAATGCAAATGAATGCTTAATATATATTAATAGTTATTAAGATGAAATGAAAACCAAACTATCAATTGGTTAGAGCGCTGATCCGGAAAATCAGAGGTTGCAGGTTCAAGTCCTGCTGTAGCCGTTCTTTTAGTGGTTTTCAATTACTAGTTCGATTTGAAATGGTAATTCAACTTTAAATACAAAGTTGGGTTTTCATTTCATCTTAATAACTATTAACATATATATATATATATATATATATATATATATATGTATATTGCTGTGATAATGAATTGTTTAGGGGTGTATTGAGCAGTAAGAGGTAAGGGTCGTGTAGCAACTATAAATAGCAATAGGAATCAGAAAACTGCATTTATTTAGCAGAAAAATAAGTGATTTGTACATTATGTAAATAGCAAGCATTTAATACCCTGTATATAGACCGTTATTAATTTTAAGTAATGCCAGTAAGCATATCTTGTAACGATTTTATTTTCTGTCATTATGTCTACAGATATTTAACCTATTTAATTAATAATAACCAACTTAATGCATAATGATGCTACACAATCTAAGAAATACATATTACATATTGTCAAATACAATATTAACTTTCAATTCGGAAGTGTAAAATTTTAAATTATGCGGTGACAAAAGATACTTTTTGTTAGTGTCATCTTAAGAGTTCCCTCTGTTAGACAATTGTAAGATTAAGCTTGTTGTCAGGCAGTAACCCGCGTGATATTATCACTTCCAACTCAGCTGTCGTTAGAAGAGGTCAATTGTTCCTTGAACGCAAGGACGATGACGTTTAGTCAGTCCACGTGTTGGAAGCACACGAAATTTAAATTGTTTTCTTGATATGATATCGTCTCGGCGACGCGCACTTTTGTTGTCCACACTTGCTGGAAAGTAGCTCGCAGATGACGAGACGTTATTTTGTTTGAAGGGCCTTTGGTTAACAGTAAGTAGTAATGCTTTTGTAATCTTACTAAATAAATATTTTCAGTGCAACTTTTGGTTAGCATGAAGTTTTTAGTTAACATGCAACGTAGGAAAATTTAGGAAAATTTAAGAAGTATAACTAATTTATTTGGACAAGAAATGAAATTTATCAGTATTTAGTAAAGTTTAACCTTTGTACGAATGTCGATTTGGCGTGCATCAATTATTTAATATGGACGCTGTGATATGGTTTGGAATTTCAGTAAGCAGCTAATTTGGTTGTATGGAATTGGACATTTCCTGTATTTTAGTTGTTGAAAGAGGCGAATTATAAATCATCAATTATAATTCCGGGTATAGCCCATATGCCTAGCAGGTATTTTTCCATCGGATGAACATCTGGTATGTAAATTTACTTTCATATATGTCAGCTGTCGCATGGATATAGCAGACAAACAATTTTTTTGTTTGATCATGTGATCTGAACTTCAAGTTAGGTGAATGACAGACTATTTATTTTCATATTAAGCAACAGGAACCTGTAAATTTTCATTTTAAATCTTTTATTAATACATTTAATTTACGGAAGATGTCATTATGAGATAAGAAAAGTTAAATTCTATATTTTATGAAAATTGATTTAATTATTCGAAACATGATTTACTCAAATCTTAGAAATTAAATTTTTACATTTCATATTCCACTAATTGCTGGGTGGAATATTTTTGTGAGGTTAAGTAGTACTACCCAAACCAACCGAAATTGTTACATATAGTTAATTATTCAGAAAGTAAACTCATGCTCACTCATTTTTAAATAAATTTTGCTAGACATTTCTAATAGAAACTACCATGTTTTAACGGTGAGAAGTACTTATACTATCAAGTACTTAGTACATATTTTTCAAGAATTTAAATTAATCAAACTTATATTAAAGAAAAAAGATGTCTTGTAAATAACATGCTAAATACTGAAGGAATAGATTTTTATTTTGGTCAAGACTATTCTTTTTAATTGGAATGAATGAAGGTTGATTCAAATTAATTTTTAAATTTTGGGTATAAATGCACAAACAGTGCTATCTTTGTTTAATCTGTTCACAGGTGTAGCAGTGCATCTATAAAGGTCAAAGTCGAGCCATAAGGTAAGAAACTTTAGGGATTGTGTTGCAGTAATAAATTGTATAGCGGTAATTGAATAAAGGTTTCCGCATTCGCCTTGTACAAGGGACTTGTAAGGTCTTCTTCGTATAGAAAAATTCGGTGGCGCCATATTCTTTACATTTTTGGTCGCAGTCCAACCACGACCCACAGCTCATGTTCTACCCAGAGCAAATAGTTCGACTAGCCGCTTAGCCTTTTGAGGTTTCCTCATCTACGAGCCATTTTCCACCGAAACTTGCCGTGGGCTCTATACACTTACTGGAAATCCTCGTAAAACTTTCTTGTGCCTTTCAGCTGGTCACATAGAAAAAAACTAATAGGAAAAATCCCTTAATATAGAAAAAGGCTATAATCTTTCAACAATAGAACGCGTATTCAGCAGAGAAATAATCGTACATGTAATTAAACATATGTTGAGAAGTGTTCTACAAGTTATAAAATAAAATACGCAGAACATAAGAGAAATCCTAACAAATCATGCAATTACGCTGGAACCATGAGCGCTTTGATAAGAAAACGCAGTTTCAGAGATAAATAAATACATGAACAAAAACAGCACTAGAGTTACATCATTTATTTTTGTACAATTATCCAAAAGCATTATCTATACAAAACAACAGACGTAAAGTTGAAAGTCTGGCAAAGATGACAAATAATAAAGTATCAAAGATCGCAAATAAACACCATTACACAAATATCCGAATTAATTACATCAGAAATACTGGAAATATTAAAGACAAATGTGGTTGGTCGCAACAATCTGTAATACTGCTTAGAACCAATCCCAAATGTAGTGGGGAAGGCTATATAAACACCCACCGGTGATAAGACAAGCAGTCCACACTTGATGCACGTCGAAGCTACGACACCAGAAATCTACGCGTCAAATAAATAAAGTTTAGAATATATAAAATTTATGTTATAGTGAAAATAATGCCACATACAAAAATTGTGTTAAGAATATATAAAAAGTTTTTGCCGTTTTTCTCAAAAAACGTGAGTAGAAATTGGGTAATTAATTTAAATTCAATATTTATAATCATATAGGGCTTCTAATTGGATTCTAATCGGATTCTGGTACAATTCGAATTGACTTATAATCAAATTGGCTTCTGGTACAATTCTAATCTGTGTCGAAAGCATTTAAGGGAAGAGATTCAAAGCATATGCAGAGAAATATAAAATAAAGAAGCACGAGGTGATTTTTGGAAAACAAAAGGTAACTGTACTCAAATATTGGTTCAACTAAGCAGAGCATTGGTATTCGATTGAAGACAGCAAGGGGTTGTTGATCCACAACACGAAACAACATATCAGGTCAGATCTACTTAATTTTAAGATATTTTTCAATTTAAATTTTAATACTGAATTTATTCAATTTATCCAAAACTTGTAAAAAAGTCAACAAAAAACATTGCATACGTTAAACTTATGTAATAAATCATAAAAAGGTCTAGAACGTCCCAGATTTTTTTGTAAAGAGGTAGGTTTTGGCGACTTTATTTTAAATTAAAAGTATATAAATTTAGAGATAAATAATACACATGATATTAATTGATTGAAGGGTGTATTTAAAGAATTTCAAAAATTGTAAATATTATTTCCTTTCATTATATGAATGTTGATTGATCTCGTTTATTAATTCAAATAGGTAATCATAAACAGGTGAAAAAAGAAAATTGATCATCGTAACGTTGTCCACTCTGAGTAGATTAAAAAGGGCTAGCCGTGGCATAATAATAAAATTAGTAAGATTGAAGTGAGATCAGAGCGGTGGCATTAAGTAGAACTTAGTACACCAAGTACGGCATTATCATATCAATTTTTAATGGCTGTCCAAATCTGGGGCTCGAATCAGATTAAAGAAATTTGATAATACAACCGTGGGATTAAAAATAAAATTATTAAATTAAACTGGGACTATAATTAAAGAGTTTTAATTTGAAAAAAAATACGGAAACCAAAAATTCAGAGAATTTTGTAAATTAATTAAATTTAGGCAGATTTATTTTAATATTTAAGATCTAGTGTAAATATAACTTCAAAAATGGACAAAAGAATAAGGGAAACAAGGGAGGCATTAAAAAATCAAGGAGTGGAAATAGGATTCCAAGAGAGTGTAATAATCCAGGAAAGGACATTTGAAAGGAGTTCTGGCGAGGAACAACGGATCTCACAGGAAACGAAAATGATGGAGATTTTAATGGCACTGAATAGTAAAATGGACAAAAATGAGGAGACCATGAAAAACATGACTACAAAAATCGACGAAAATAGCGAAAAAATAGGTACGGAAATAAAAATTCTGAGTGATGAATTAAGGGAAACCAACCAAACAATTGCGGAAAGGAGAGCACAAATGCAAGAGAAAATTGTGAGGATCACGGAGGAAATCGATTGTGTATGGGATTATGTTCGAATTGTGAAATCCAGACAACAGAAATATGAAAACGAGACATACGATAAAATCACGAATTTAAATATTAAAATACGGAACGTTGAAGAAAATTGTGAAATAGAATTCAGAACAATATATCGGGAAATAAGTAATTTAAAAACTAATTCAGGAAATTTCAATAGTAGGGAACCTATTACGCTAATTCAACCAAATCTTTTAATTGACCAATATATGAAATTTTACGGGGACTGAAAATTATATCCAAAAATATTTTTGAAAAATATTAAAATGTTAGTACAGGGCTAAACAGACGAGCAATACAAATTAAACTTAGTAAAATAAATGCTGAAAGGGGGAGCTGAAGGGTATAACTTAGTTCAAAGCGAGGTCGAAACATTGCAACAGTTTGAACAAAAATTTCTACGACACTTTTGGGGGGATAATCAACAAGATAAAGTTAGGAATGACCTGAGCATGGGAAAATACAATTCAGATAGAGGAATGACGTGGGAATTATACGCTATAGCAAAGTTTAGCGTAGCAAAACAATTAGATCCTCCTTTACCCGATAAACAAATCATAAACTATTTGGCAGGGCATTTTAACGCAGAAGTAAAAAGATATCACAATATAGAATATAGTAGACCGAGCCACATTTACAGAATAATTACAAAGGTATGATGAGTTGGAAACAAATTATAGAACGGAAAATAATGCTAGGGATCGACACACAAATTTTATAAGACTCGGAGAACCAATTATCAAAGAAACAATTATAATCATGGAAGAAATTTTAATAGGGAAAATTATAACAATTTTAATAATGATTTAAGGCGAAGTAGAAACACGGGCCAGATGCCAAGGCAACAAATAGAGCGAACTAATCATAAGGGAAACAATAATCGAGAAATAAATAGACAGGAAAATGAGGATCAATGCATGCAAATGAGGAATATTGAATGCACGCAAACAAGGAATAATAATTGCACATATGCAGAGATAACGAGTCAGGCAAGACCTTCAACACAAAATCAAAATTTTTAGATGCGGACGAACCAAGTAAACTTCTACGGATAAACGGAAACGAACATCAGCACGAATTGATTAAACATGAGACGGAAAATGAATTAGGAAAATTTGAAAGAAACTTATTACCGACAGTCAATTTAAAGATGGAAAATAAAATAGTTAGAGTATTGATTGATACTGGGGCAGAAGCATCACTTGTTGCGGAAGAATTTGTTAAACGAGGGAAATTGAGGGATAAAGCGATACCTATAACGAGGTGTAATTTGGTGGCACCGAATAATAAGAAATTTGAAAAAATAAATGAAATGGTAATTCTGATATGTGAAAAAGGGAGATGTAAAATGGGAAAATGATTTTATGGTTCTACCTGGACTAAAGATAGATATTATATTTGGGATGAATATTATAGATAACTTGGGGTTGAAGATAAATGCAGAATGCAATGGAAAATATATTAAATGGTATAAGAGGGTAATATAGAAATAGAGAGTGACTGCATGAATATTAATCAGTTTGAGGATGAAATAGATAATGAGGGGAATACGAGTGAAGAGATTAAATGTCCAGAAGATTTAAGAAGCAGGGTAAATTTGTTATTAAGAAAGCAATCAGAATCAATAGGGTCGAAATCAAGAATTGTCACAGGTTATGTGAACAAGTTGGAAATAGTAAACACCAAACCGTTTAACACTAAATTATATCCTATTCCAGTAGCATACAGGGATAGAGTAAAGGAAGAAATAGAAGAAATGTTACGCGAAGGTATCATCGAAAGCTCCAGTACACATTTTGTGAATCCATTAGTCGTAGTGAAGAAAAGTGATGATAGCATCAGAGTATGCTTAGATGCGAGGAAGATTAATAAGCGAACGAAACCGCAATACAATTGTCCACCAACAATGGATAGCATATTAGCGAGAATAGGTAGTAAGAAAATCTTCACCAAAATAGACCTAAAGAATTCATTTTGGTTGATTCCATTAGCGCGAGAATCAAGAAAATATACGGGTTTTTCTGTAGAAGGAAGAATATACCAATTTAAAGTGGTCCCGTTTGGTTTGTCCTGAAGTACGGCTGCACTAGTGAAGGTTATGCAGAATATTTTGGGACCGTATGAGGAATTTTGTATCCACTACGTGGATGATGTTTTGATATTTAGTGATAGTGTGGAACAACACTTTGTTCATGTGGATAGAATTTTATTAGAGTTAAATATAGCAGGTATAAAGATAAATATAAAGAAGTGCGAATTTTTTCAAGATAGAGTTAAATTTTTAAGATATAGAATAGATGGCAAGGGTACAATTATAGAACAGGGAACAAACAAATATGAGCTAAAGGACAGAGTCGGGAACAATAAGGGGGAGTTACAAATAAATTTAATTAACACCCATACAAAGGGACACAAATAAATGACTAAAGGATATGGGTATAAGAATAGGAATAGGTATAAATAGGGTAGTAAAATAGGATATGAGTATAAGAATAAGGTAGTAAAATAGGACATAGGTATAAGATTAGGTAGATGTAAATAGGGGATTAACAAAGGGAGAGTTAGATTTCTAAAATAAAATAAAAATATAAGAATTTATATACCAATGTGAGTTTAACCTAACGTTGGGCGCCAAAAATGTCATTGTTCTAAAATTTTATATTTTAATTTGGAGGAATAATTCTGTGATAAGGGGTTGTTTAGGGGTGTATTGAGCAGTAAGGGTCGTGTAGCAACTATAAATAGCAATAGGACTCAGAAAACTGCATTTATTTACCAAAAAAATAAGTAATTTGTACATTATGTAAATAGCAAGCATTTAACACCCTGTATATAGACCGTAATTAATTTTAAGTAATGCCAGTAAGCATATCTTTTAACAATAGAACGCTTTTTCAGCAGAGAAATAATCGTACATGTAATTAAACATGCGTTGAGAAGTGTTCTACAAGTTATAAAATAAAATACGCAGAACATAAGAGAAAACCTAACAAATCTTCATGCAATTACGCTGGAACCATGAGCGCTTTGATAAAAAAACGCAGTTTCAGAAATAAATAAATATATGAACGAAAACAGCACTAGAGTTACATCATTTATTTTTGTACAATTATCCAAAAGCATTATCTATACAAAACAACAGACGTAAAGTTGAAAGTCTGGCAAAGATAACAAATAATAAAGTATCAAAGGTCGCAAATAAACATCATTACACGGATATCCGAATTAATTACATCAGAAATACTGGAAATATTAAAGACAAACGTGGTTGGTCGCAACAAAGCAATACTGCTTAGAACCAATCCCAAATGTAGTGGAAAAGGCTATATAAACACTCACCGATGATAAGACAACCAGTCCACATTTGATGCACGTTGAAGCTACGACACCAGAAATCTAAGCGTCAAATAAATAAAGTTTAGAATATATTAAATTTATGTTATAGTGGAAATAGTGCTACATACAAAAATTGTGTTAAGAATATATGAAAAGTTTTTGCCGTTTTTCTCAGAAAACGAGAGTAGAAATTGGGTAATTAACTTAAATTAAATATTTATTATCATATAGGGCTTCTAATTGGATTCTAATCGGATTCTGGTACAATTCTAATCTGCAATGAAAGCATTTAAGGGAAGAGATTCAAAGTATATGCAGAGAAATATAAAATAAAGAAGCACGAGGTGATTTTTGAAAACAAGGGGTAACTGTACTCAAATATTGGTTCAACTAAGCAGAGCATTCGTATTCGATTAAAGACAGCAAGGGGGTGTTGATCCACAACACGAAACAACATATCACAGGTCAAAACTACTTAATTTTAAGATATTTTCAATTTAAATTTTAGTACTGAATTTATTCAATTTATCCAAACTTGTAATGAAGTTAACAAGAAACATTTGCATACGTTGAACTTACGTAATAAATCATAAAGAGGTCTAGAACGTTCCAGATTTTTTTGTAAGGAAGTAGTTTTTGGTGACTATTAGAATTAAAAGTATATAAATTTTGGGATAAATGATACATATGATATTAATTGATTGAAGGCTAAATTTAAATAATTTGAAAAATTGTAAACATTATTTCTTTTCATTATGCGAAATTAATTGAGTTCGTTTTATCAATTCAAATAGGAAATCATAAAGGAACGAAAAGAGAAAATTGATCATCGTAACGTTGTGCACTCTGTGTAGATTAAAAAGAGCTAGCCGTGGCATAATAATAAAATTAGTAAGATTGAAGTGAGAACACAGAGCGGTGGCGTTAAGTAGAACTTAGTACACCGAGTACGACATTATCATATCAATATACATATATATATATATATATATATATATATATATATAGTAGAATTGGTAACGACCTTGCTTCTTTAATAGTATATAACTTTATGGGTTTTAGGTCAGCAGAATTGAAGAATTCTCTTTTTTATAAACTCAAGCTTTCGGAAATTTATTTTTCCATTATCAAGAGCACTACAAATAAATACATTGAGTTAGTTATGTCAACAAGATTTGACTAATAGCTAAAAATTATATAAATAGTACTTAATACTTACTAAAGTGAGATAATAGTCAATTGGATGATTAATAATAGTAAATATGATGGTGTGTAGTATAATTAAATATAAAGATAAAAAATTTTTAAAAATGTATAAAATATGTTTTAGAATTCTAAACAGTAATATTTTTTTGATGTTGATGTATACTGTCTTGGTTTTTTAATTTTTGTAAAGCAGTTGTTTGTGTGTTGATTTTTGTTCGTATATTAAAAATGATTTTGTGTATATAGTTTTAAGTAATTAAGATAGTATATTAGTATGTAGATATGTTATATATTATTTTGATTATTGTTGAATTTGTAAGTATGCATGCAGATGTTTTGTTTAATTTATTTAGTTGTGTTATTAGTTTGTGTGTATGATTGTGAGAAGGTGCTATGTGTAATTTAGTTATTTGTTATTGGTTTATTTAGGTTTAAAAGGTAAGTATATATATAGAGCTCAGGTCTTTATGTTGAGTATATTGGAATTTCAATAGATGTAACACATTTCAAGAAATTCGCGTTTAGATTTTTTATTTTCAATATGAAGAATTTTGAGATTGTTGAAATCTATAGTGTGGTCTGTTTTTGTTATGTGTGTAGTCAGAGCAGTTGCATTTGGTTTTATGCGTATATCACTTTTGTGTTGTGTGATTCGTTGTTTGAGACTCTGCGAACTTTGTCCAATGTAAATATTAAGGCAATTTGAACAGTTTAATTGGTATATGGTGTTTCTTTGTTCTGAAGGTGTGGTTTTGTCTTTGGTTTTTGAAAAAAGGTTATTTATTGTTAAATCTGGTTTTTGCAAGCTTTATGTTAAAATTTTAAAGATATGTTCTATTTTGGAGTTAATTTATCGAAATATTGAAATATTTTGTATTGGGGTGTTTGATTGGTGTTAGTAGAAGTGTTTTGAATTATTTTTGTTGTATGGTTGTATAACAGTCGTTTTATTAAAGGAGGAGGATAGCTATTGTCTTTTAGTATATAATAAAGTTTAGTTAAGTTTTTTTGGTATAAGGATGGATGACTGATGTTTTTTATTCTATTTTTTAGTCCTAAAATAAAATTTATTTTCATATTTAATGGATGGTAAGAGTAGTAATTTAGGTATCTACTTGTAGTGGTAGGTTTTTGATACCAGTCTAGTATAATTTTGTTGTCTTTATTTCTTATTAATAAGGTATCTAAGAAAGGGACTGAATAATTTTGTTCGTTTTCAATTGTAAATTGAATTTTATTGTTATAACTATTAAATTTTTCTAAAATTAAGTCAATTTTATCGAATGGTACAGCTGTTATTATGTCGTCCATAAATTTTTTTAAAAAAGGTACTTTAAAAGATAATTTGGTATCAAAAACCTACCACTACAAGTAGATACCTAAATTACTACTCTTACCATCCATTAAATATGAAAATAAATTTTATTTTAAAGACTAAAAAATAGAATAAAAAACATCAGCCATCCATCCTTATACCAAAAAAACTTAACTAAACTTTATTATATACTAAAAGACAATAGCTATCCTCCTCCTTTAATAAAAAGACTATTATACAACCATACAACAAAAATAATTCAAAACACTTCTACTTTCAATGCCAAGATAAAATAACAAGAATTCGCAGTCAAAATCTAGAATATAACCTCGTGTTTTTTTATTGGAATTATAGCTCTCTGGTAATATTTATGCAAATCATGCCGACATCCAACTTTTAATATAATGGATTTAATTAACATAAGGTGTGTTGCAAAAACATGTTAAGACAGGTATGTCGTATATTTCCTTCTTGGTTACATCACCCCAAAATAATTTATACAATTAGACTGAACTTACAGTCGGATCTAACATATAATCTTTTAATTATACCCGTATGAATTTAAAATATATGCAAATTATACCATCTTTCTTTTTTGCATGTATTAACTTTTATAACTCAAGGTGTAGCATCAAGGTTTTACATCACTCTCAAACTACAGAACTTAATAATAGTTTTTTTAACACCAATATCATTTAGAAAATATGTGTTTCATTAATATATATTTATTTATTAAATATTTTCTAGCAAAAATTCATTAAAGAAATTTAATAGTTCTTCTTACGCGAATGATTTCTCTTAAACGTGCATCTGGACAATGTAAAAAATCTAGTATATGATTTCCAAGTTGTTTATTAACACCAGGACTTGTTATCTGACACACAAATTTGTTGTATATCTTAATTCTTGCATTGGTTGTTAGCCATGTTAAACAATCGACTTTATATTAAAATTAAGTTTAAATGGCTCCATGCTTGGCATTAAATATTTTTAAATTTTGTTATGTATAATGCCAGAATAAAAATTTTAGAATAGTATTACATTGTTCTTTATTTATAAAAAGCTATGACGTCACAACCACCTTGGAAAAGTAGCCGAAACTAGGTAGCCGAGAGCATAGCGAAGTGGTGATTTTACTATATGAAGAATTTTGATATGTTAAGCAAAAACGTGCAAGTGGTAAAGCTCTCCTCAAAAGCTGTATTTTGTATGAAGTAGCGAAAAACATTTAGAAAATATACGAAATGTGATATAACGGATCTAATTATAAAGTCTGCATGTAAAATCATGTAAAAACAAGTTGTTCATTTCTCACGATTTCATTACCAAGATAAAGTAACAAGAATTCGTAGTCGAAATCTAGAATATAACTCCGTGTTTTTTATTATAATTATAGCTCTCTGGTAATATATATGCAAATAATAGCCACATTCAACTTGTAATATAATGGATTTAATTAACATAAGGTGTGTTGCAAAAACATGTTAAGACAGGTATGTCGTATATTTTGTTCTTGATTGCATCACCCCAAAATAATTTATACAATTACACTGAACTTGCAGTCGGATCTAACATATAATCTTTAGCTTTTATTATATTTAATTATACCCGTATGAATTTAAAATATATGCAAATTATATCACCTTTCATCGCGATTTATTTGCCTCTCAAATAAAAAAATTAATTTGATCTTATATCAAGGTGTTCTTGCTTACATTTAGCAATTTCAATATATTTAAATATTTAATATGTGTGTGTATATGTAAAAAACATGTTAAGACAGGCCACTCGTTATTTTATTCATGATTGCATCACCAAAATAATTTATACAACTACACTGAACTCGTACCCGGATCTAAAATATAACCTTAAAATGTATGCAAATCATGTCGTTATTTAAAATGTGTTGAAGAATTTGAATGACGATGTAATCATTCTCAAATGCGGAATGGGATTCCATAAGGTGTTCTGAACGGGAGCTTTGCACCCATTAGGTGATTGAATACTTCAGAGATTTTTAGGTTAAGCAAAAACATGCACGTGCTGAAGAATCTCCCAAAAATTTCAAAAAATTATTTTTGTATTAAATATATAATGTTAAAAAGAAACACAATATTTTAATGTTTTATTTACAAAAAATTACATTCTTTAATTGTCTCTATCTTTTTGTGGGTGACGGTAGCAGATTCTTATTTGAATAAAATATAGATAAAACTTCCACATTAAGAAAAATGTATCTTAGTTAAATGTACGGGGATTTTATTAATTATAGTTTAGTAAAGTGCATGGTAGTTAATGACCTCGGGGTTGTGATATTTATAACAACATATCGATATATGTAAATTATATATGGCAACTGCATAACTTCAAATCATTTTAGCATAATTATTAATTACCAAAATTCACAATTTCTACTTCCGTTAAAAACACATTAAGAAAGTGCATCTTGGAGATTTTAATAACTATAGTTAGTAAGTAAGTAAGTTTATTCATACCCATAATACAATGGTAAAAATTCTTCTACAACACATTAAACAGCTTATTTATATTTGCTACCTTAAATATCCTAATATAACAACTATGCGGAGTGCATATAAATGTCAGAGGAAGATTTCTTATCTTCCCCTTCCAATCTTAAAATTTATATCGTCAATAAAATAATAAACAGATTACTAATAATAGGTCGTCAATGGAACTAAAACACCATATACAAAATGTGTACAAATTAAAGGAACACTTATTAATTAATCATGACTGTAAATTTTTTTAAAGATTTGATATTAATAGGTAGTAACAATGTTGGGGCTATGTATATAAACAACTTTTTATGAGCATAGTTTAAATTAAAATAACTCCGAGATTTATGTAAATTTAATAGTTCTGGTTTATAGTTGGTTGAACTTTAGAGAATAAATTTTATAAAACTTAGGTTTAAGAAAGTAATCATTTTACAGTTGGGATTAATTAAAAAATGTACTACTTTGATGATAAAAAAACCTATCCAATGCCTTTTTTGTTTACACAACCATAACATACTTTAAAATTTAATACCTCAGTAGTGGAATATAATTTTTTAATTGTATTATTGTAACATAAAGTTTGCATAAAAAATGCAAAATGCATATCCGTTAAGAGGAATTTTTCAATATGATACTTACATATTCGTTAGTAAGTTTTACAATTAAACTTATTGCGAGACATTTTTTGAGAAACATCTTACTAGTCTCGAGGAATATGTATGTATGTATGTAAGTATAAAATATACAAATAAAAGCACTACTTAGTGTAAACATTATTCTTTATTAAAATGAATAATTGGTTATATGTACAAACCAGTTTTTGAATACAATTACTTTTGTGGTTGCGCAAATGAATGACGAATGTTGTGTGGTACACTTTATTGATCACCAGGAACCCATACCGATCTCGCCAGCATACGCCGCACAACTCTTTAAACCGGTTAAACGACATATCCGTGTTTACATGGTCAGCGTATACGTGTTTTAAATTGAGTTCGTCTTGTTTGAATAGCACTAGGACATTAGCATTGTCTCTAATCAATTGTTTAGGTATTTTGGAATAGGTCTGACATAGGTAAAAACAATCAATGGCCTTATGTCGACCCAAAGAAAAATATTCTCGCATTACATTTTGTTTATCGCAAGACACGTCATCGAAAATAAATACCGAATTAGGTTTTGCATCCGCTGGAGTAACAATTGCACCCATTTGTTAAACGCAAAATATCCTATTCCTTTTATTGGTTGTAATAACCTGTCTAGGTAGGTACTGATACTTTGGTTGATACAAGGATTTTGAGTAGAGATAAACGTTTTCAAAGCATACACCATTCGGATATTTCAGGAGACCGATGACTACATTAGTTTTACCACAATTGGATGGACCTGTAATGATACACCGTATTGTCGACGGTAAAGTAGTTCATGCTTTTGCACGTTAGTGTTGTTGCTGCAGTTGTGGTCCGTAATTGGCAACGCCAATTGTTGCTTTACCAGACGCATTCTATCTATATACTAAAACGTAATTGCTGTATGGTAAGCATTTAAGCGAGTAATTCTACACACATGACCAGTCTCCTTTAAACCTTTCGACTGACAAGATTAATGAGATCCTATCGTAGCTACGGGTTACTCAATAGTGCTATCAATTGTTTACCGGTAGAATTACATTTACCAGGCTATCGCTTCTGTGGACCGGGTACTAAGCTTTAGAAACGCCTCGAGCGTGGTATTATAGATCGTAATCCCGTAGACAAAGCCTGCAAACTACACGACATCGCCTACGATCTTTCTACAGACTTAACAACCCGACACCAAGCTGATCGATGTCTTGCTAAAACATCAAAAAAACGTCGTATTGCACCCGACGCTTCGTTAGGTGAAAAACTTGCTGCGTTTGCAGTTGGTGCTGCAAGGAATGCCAAAGTTAAATTTGGCATAGGTTGTCGCAAGAAAACGATTAGGTATAAGGGAAAACGACGTGGTTAGCGTCTACGTACAGGAAGTGGTATACCATTCAAGCGTTTAATTCGCACCATCTGGGAACGCATTAAAAACGTTCGTCCCACCGATCTTATTAAAACTGCTAACCTTGCAGTGGCACCGATTAAGGATATAGCAAATGAGGTTCGTGGCATCCCACGTGTAATCCCTGTACCCAAAACTGGTGGTTTCCTACCTTTGATACCTATTTTTGCAGCCCTTTCCGCAATTGGAGCATTGTCGGGTGGAGCAGCTGGGATTGCAAAAGCTGTCAACGATGCTAAACTTGGACAACAACAATTAGAGGAAGCGAAACGACATAATATGGCACAAGAGGCTGTGACACTTGGAAAGGGTCTCTATTTGAAACCTTATCGCCGTGGACATGGACTGTACCTAAAGCCTTTTCTTACACACGGGCAAGGTTTGTGTAAACAAGGAAAACAAAAAAAAACTCAACGCATTCGTTAAACCTACCTATGCGAGCGTTAACCAATGTTGACTTGAACAAATACATAAAACGTTTACCAATATCCCACTTTCGTGAAATATTCATGCGCAATTCACTTCCAAACACAATTCGTTGGCGAGAATGTGGTATTCTTAATCATGATACTACACGTGGTGTGGGAACTCATTGGACTGCGTACAAAAAAGATGGTTCAAGGGCGGTCTATTATGATAGCATTGGTAATCTACGACCTCCGAGGAAACTTGTCGAATACTTAACCTAATCAGGACCATGTACTCTCTATTATAATTATAAACAATTTCAACCGCTTAACACTGTTACCTGTGGTCACTTCGTATTGAAATTTTTATTGCAAAAAAGTCATCCGTTAAGTTTCTAACAACGCTATATATTAATTGATTTTTAGTGTATTTTTTAACTGTTTTGTATAAAAAAAGTGTTTAATTAAAAACCATATAAACAAGTGTTTCAGGAATTTGCTTTTTAAACCCCATCCCAACTACGAATACGACTAGTTGTTAGTTTATCGTCAACCACCGAACATGTATACATTTACTTTAACTGGAACTGAATCTACGCTGACCGCATCATCAACCCACCAATTGTTCTCGATGATGACCATGAATACGTTATTGGTCTTACAAACTTTGATACATATTTTTCAATTCCCAATGTAACGGAAGCGAACAATAAATTTTACATTGATGACATCGTGCTTACTTTACCAGAAGGAACTTATGAAGTGGCAGATATTAATAAGTTCGTACGACGTAATCTGAACGATCCCCGTGAACGCACTTCATCCAAACGTTATCTTATTGATATTCGAGCCAATAATAACAGTTTACATACAGAAATCAAAGCATCAGGTATAGTGGATTTTACACAACCAAATTCACTTGCTTCGTTGCTGGGTTTGAGAAAAGTAAACTGCCAGCTCTCACTACTGCTATTTCAGACCATCCGGCACAGATATTTTCAATCAATTCTATATGTATTGAATGTAATCTTGTGGTCGGATCGTATCGCAATAGCAAACCTGTACAATTTTGCATCAAATCTTTCCTGCAGTTGTGCATCGTTATGAACTTGTTGGAAATGTTATTGACCGCATTCGTAATCCAGGTATAACTACGACTATTAAAAATTTCCTATCCTACGATTATAGCGAAAGTCGTCGCTTTAGAAACGCGGGTTGGTCCCCCATCGATAAGCTCGATCTCGTTGATTCTAATGGTCATTTCAACGTATGCATTCCCTTGCGCATGGTTTTAGGATTTGCGGAAGACTACCAAAAAATTCTTTTGAATATCAAACAGGAGCTTATTCTTATTAGAAGTAGTGCTGGCGATGCAGCTATATCGAATTCTGATACCAATCAGTCAATCAAAATTACTATTACACATATATCATGGCGGATTCCACATATAACCGTTGCAGATGCAGAGCGCTTAAAACTACTCAAACATATTCAATGCAATGTCACCATGGACATAAGCTTTCGCAGTTGGGAACTACACGAATATCCAGAATTACATACAACACACACGCATACGTGGGCTGTGAAGACAGCTTCTCAAGTGGAGAAACCACGTTTTGTTATTGTCTGCTTTCAAACCGATGCATCGCGCAAAAAGGGGGGCAGTCAGTTCGACCACTGTAAGTTGACCAATATGAAATTACATCTGGGTTCATCTATGTATCCTTACGATAATCTTAACATTGATTTCGATACCAATCGCTATTCTATACTATATGAAATGTATGCACAGTTTCAACAATCGTACTACGGGGGTATCAGCGAGCCGATATTAACACCCAATGAATTTCAAACGCACGCTCCACTTGTAGTCATCGATTGTTCCCATCAAAACGAAATAGTGAAAGTGGGAGCGGTTGACGTACGATTAGAATTTCAAATGAAAGAAGCGCTTAAAGCTCAAACTACAGCGTACTGCCTCATTCTACACGATCGTTTGGTCCGTTACAATCCTGCAACCAATATTGTGAGTGAAGTCTAAAATTAATAGTCCATTAGTTGTCGACGTTCAAAGGTTTAAAATTGCACATAATAACTTTGTGTTTAAAGAAATGGCTGTTTTACAACTATCCCTATCGAATGGAGTTGCAATAACATATGTGCTGAAACCACCATATTCTTGGAACTATCTATCAGCTCGCTTCAAATACCAAAACGTATGGTTAAGCAGAAACTTTCACGGTATATCTTGGGATGATGGCAATTTACAATGAATTTCCACACCTAAATGTTATTAACCTAGAAGATTTAGGGTGTACTCCTCTACATAAATTAAAGTATTACACCAATCCACCGAAGTGTTTCTACTGTACCACACGACATTCGTCATTCATTTGCGCAACCACAAAAGTAATTGTATTCAAAAACTGGTTTGTACATATAACCAATTATTCATTTTAATAAAGAATAATGTTTACACTAAGTAGTGCTTTTATTTGTATATTTTATACTTACATACATACATACATATTCCTTGAGACTAGTAAGATGTTTCTCAAAAAATGTCTCGCAATAAGTTTAATTGTAAAACTTACTAACGAATATGTAAGTATCATATTGAAAAATTCCTCTTAACGGATATGCATTTTGCATTTTTTATGCAAACTTTATGTTACAATAATACAATTAAAAAATTATATTCCACTACCGAGGTATTAAATTTTAAAGTATGTTATGGTTGTGTAAACAAAAAAGGCATTGGATAGGTTTTTTTATCATCAAAGTAGTACATTTTTTAATTAATCCCAACTGTAAAATGATTACTTTCATAAACCTAAGTTTTATAAAATTTATTTTCTACAGTTCAACCAACTATAAATCAGAACTATTAAATTTACATAAATCTCGGTGTTATTTTAATTTAAACTATGCTCATAAAAAGTTGTTTATATACATAGCCCCAACATTGTTACTACCTATTAATATCAAATCCTTAAAAAAATTTACAGTCATGATTAATTAATAAGTGTTCGTTTAATTTGTACACATTTTGTATATGGTGTTTTAGTTCCATTGTTCCAATCTGTTTATTATTTTATTGACGATATAAATTTTAAGATTGGAAGGAGAAGATAAGAAATCTTCCTCTGACATTTATATGCACTCCGCATAGTTGTTATATTAGGATATTTAAGGTAGCAAATATAAATAAGCTGTTTAATGTGTTGTAGAAGAATTTTTACCATTGTATTATTGGTATGAATAAACTTACTAACTATAGTTATTAAAATCTCCAAGATGCACTTTCTTAATGTGTTTTTAACGGAAGTAGAAATTGTGAATTTTGGTAATTAGTAATTATGCTAAAATGATTTGAAGTTATGCAGTTGCCATATATAATTTACATATATCGATATGTTGTTATAAATATCACAACCCCGAGGTCATTAACTACCATGCACTTTACTAAACTATAATTAATAAAATCCCCGTACATTTAACTAAGATACATTTTTCTTAATGTGGAAGTTTTATCTATATTTTATTCAAATAAGAATCTGCTACCGCCACCCACAAAAAGATAGAGACAATTAAAGAATGTAATTTTTTGTAAATAAAACATTAAAATATTGTGTTTCTTTTTAACATTATATATTTAATACAAAAATAATTTTTTGAAATTCTCGGGAGATTCTTCAGCACGTGCATGTTTTTGCTTAACCTAAAAATCTCTGAAGTATTCAATCACCTAATGGGTGCAAAGCCCCCGTTCAGAACACCTTATGGAATCCCATTCCGCATTTGAGAATGATTACATCGTCATCCAAATTCTTCAGCACATTTTAAATAACGACATGATTTGCATACATTTTAAGGTTATATTTTAGATCCGGATACGAGTTCAGTGTAGTTGTATAAATTATTTTGGTGATGCAATCATGAATAAAATAACGAGTGGCCTGTCTTAACATGTTTTTTACATATACACACACATATTAAATATTTAAATATATTGAAATTGCTAAATGTAAGCAAGAACACCTTGATATAAGATCAAATTAATTTTTTTATTTGGGAGGCAAATAAATCGCGATGAAAGGTGATATAATTTGCATATATTTTAAATTCATACGGGTATAATTAAATATAATAAACTAAAGATTATATGTTAGATCCGACTGCAAGTTCAGTGTAATTGTATAAATTATTTTGGGGTGATGCAATCAAGAACAAAATATACGACATACCTGTCTTAACATGTTTTTGCAACACACCTTATGTTAATTAAATCCATTATATTACAAGTTGAATGTCGCTATTATTTGCATATATATTACCAGAGAGCTATAATTATAATAAAAAACACGGAGTTATATTCTAGATTTCGACTGCGAATTCTTGTTATTTTATCTTGGTAATGAAATCGTGAGAAATGAACAACTTGTTTTTACATGATTTTACATGCAGACTTTATAATTAGATCCGTTATATCAAATTTCGTATATTTTCTAAATGTTTTTCGCTACTTCATACAAAATTCAGCTTTTGAGGAGAGCTATACCACTTGCACGTTTTTGCTTAACATATCAAAATTCTTCATATAGTAAAATCACCACTTCGCTATGCTCTCGGCTACCTAGTTTCGGCTACTTTTCCAAGGTGGTTGTGATGTCATAGCCTTTTATAAATAAAGAACAATGTAATACTATTACAAAATTTTTATTCTGGCATTATACATAACAAAATTTAAAAATATTTAATGCCAAGCATGGAGCCATTTAAACTTAATTTTAATATATAAAGTCGATTGTTTAACATGGCTAACAACCAATGCAAGAATTAAGATATACAACAAATTTGTGTGTCAGATAACAAGTCCTGGTGTTAATAAACAACTTGGAAATCATATACTAGATTTTTACGTTGTCCAGATGCACGTTTAAGAGAAATCATTCGCGTAAGAAGAAGAACTATTAAATTTCTTTAATGAATTTTTGCTAGAAAATATTTAATAAATAAATATATATTAATGAAACACATATTTTCTAAATGATATTGGTGCTAAGAAAAACTATTATTAAGTTCTATAGTTTGAGAGTGATGTAAAACCTTGATGCTACACCTTGAGTTATAAAAGTTAATACATGCAAAAAGAAAGATGGTATAATTTGCATATATTTTAAATTCATACGGGTATAATTAAAAGATTATATGTTAGATCCGACTGTAAGTTCAGTCTAATTGTATAAATTATTTTGGGGTGATGTAACCAAGAAGCAATATATGGCATACCTGCCTTAACATGTTTTTACAACACACCTTATGTTAATTAAATCCATTATATTAAAAGTTGGATGTCGGCATGATTTGCATAAATATTACCAGAGAGCTATAATTTCAATAAAAAAACACGAGGTTATATTCTAGATTTCGACTGCGAATTCTTGTTATTTTATCTTGGCATTGAAATCGTGAGAAGTGAACGACTTCATTTTTTTACCTGCAGATGTTTAAAAATTTGACCCATTATATAACATTTCGTATATTTTCTAAGTGTTATTTGCTACTTCATACAAAACGCAGCTTATGAGGAGAGCTAAAAAACTCTTTACCACGTGCACGCATTTGCTTAATATAACAAAATTCTTCACCGCGTTTTAATTTTTAGCTTAACCTACCCAGAAAAATCTCCGAAGCGACCAAGAACCAACACGTGGACTCCGTTCTACACACACCAATTTGAAAAAATGCATAACACCTTTCCCATCTTATTTTATATTTAACACGGGAACGCTGCTAAAAAAATGTTCTTAAGAAAATATCTCCACCCCCGCGCGCGCGCACCCCTCGTGACAAAAATCTAAAGACTCCCCCTCCGAACACACACCCCGAGAACAAAGACCTAACGACCCCCCGACGTACCAAATTTACATACAAAGACAATTTTGTTCTGAAAGCGGTGTATACATATCTTGCTGTACGTTTTGTATCTCAAAGCGGCTTAGCTATTCATTTTGTTCTCAAATCGGCGTATACATATCTTGCTGTGCATTTTGTTCCTCAAAGCGGCTTAGCCTACCTACTCATTAATTAAATCAATTAAATCTCACATTATACTACATTTCCTACCATTCCTTTCTGGATTGTTAAAGTTCGGTACAATTCATAGTCCACAAGTGTAGCATCTGGAGGCATGTAGATAACAAATATACATACTTATTCACGGTTAAGATTACACTTACATCCTACAATATCAATGATTAGCACAGCTGTTGTTATTGCAGAAAGGTTTAAAGATTCTACACCTATGCAATTTTTATAGCAATTAACGATCCACCACCCCATTCTTTGTTGATACCTTCGTACTACTGGTCACAACGGTATACACAGTAGCAGTCAGGAAAAAGTTTAGAATTAGAAATGTTATTTGTGAGTATTGTCTGAATTAAACAAACCATATCGAATTCATATGCACTAAAAGTGACAAAAATAACTTGAATTTTGGTGCTTAACCTCCTTACATTTTGAAAGTAACATGAATACAAGTGACTTTCTAGTAAATATAATATTTAATATTTATAAATAAAAATATAGTTAATTTTCATTTAGAACTTTTTCTACTCAATTTCCCCACTTTTCATACGAAATGATATTTTTTTAACTTAACCAAATTAAGGCACCTCTTTTCTCTTTGTCTAATTTAGTTGGAATTTTGCACAAACCTTTTCTCACCAACTGGAACAATTGGGGAGGGGAGCCCTAAAAACAAACTTAAAAAATTATTTCCACTAAATATAAATAAGGTCGACACTAATGAATATCAAAGATCTCTATATTTTTACAATTTACAGCTTTTAGTATTGTCAGTAAATTGTCGATAAAAATAAAATCTAAATCTTCTTCATTTTCCTCCACACATTTAGCAGGATTGTGAATGGTTGTTACACACATTGGATTTAACAGCCCTTTGCAATTTATGACAGGATTTAAAGTTACATTACTTCTATGAAATGACCAGGTTAATATATCTTTATAGCACGCACACTGCCAAGGATTAGAATATATGGTAATTTCATTTAAGGACTTGCTAAATGTTTGTAATACTTTATAATGTATGTATGTCATATTATTACCATGCAAATTCAAAACATCAAGGTTTATAAGAGGAGTGAATAACTCTCCAGTTAATTGGTAAATACGATTATTACTTAAATTAAGTACATACAATTTCTCTAGACCTTTAAAAGCTCTTTCATCTATTGCAAAAATTAAATTATTGCTTAAATCAAGTATTTCCAATTTTAGTATGTGCTTAAATGAATCTTTTAATATTCTACGAAGTATGTTATTTGACAAGTACAATATACTTAAATTTGAATTTGGATCAAACCATTCATGATCTAAACTATCAAGATGATTATTGTTTAAAGCTAAATGCATAAGATTGGGCATGTTAGAAAACATTCCCGTTTCAAGAAATTCAATGTCATTATTATGCAAAACAATTTTCGAAATTGATGGTAAAACATTAAAAAATCCCACATCTAAAGTCTTTATATGATTATGATTCAAATGAATTTCTTCCAATTTAGGCAAATTTGTGAATGCACCTCGCATAATTTTTCGTATAGTGTTATTTAGTAAATATTAAGACTTGAATATTCAACATATCAGTAATGGATTCAGTCCTTAATATAAGTAAGTTCTGATTGTAACATTCAATAACAGTAACTTTTGCAGACTGAGTTGCTGGAGATATACATCCAATAATAGTATCTTGCTTTGAAAATTCACCCATTTCATCAACTGAGAATTTCATTGAAACATTTTGAATAGCAGCTTGGTTGCAAGATAAAATACTATTAATATTTAAAAATATTATGTATAAAACGAACAGCCACATTATAAATTCACAACACACTTGTTTGGTTAGCCAATTAAAATCATTAATAGCAACTACCCAGAGCTCATCAGTTAAATGATACACCATTATTATGCTTTTCATAATCGAGCATTACGAAACCATTAATTAAAAAAAATTTCTTTGATAATAAGTTCAAAATTACAAAGCACAACGGATCAATGTGATCTTGAAAAATTACAGCACTAAAATTAATAACAAGATTAACTAATGAAATAAAAAAAATATCAGAAATTGTTTAACTGTAACAGAATTAACTTTAAAAAGGGCTTAACCCAACAGAACCAAGCATTTTTCTCTAGTGAATGACCAAATCTTAACTAAATAACAATCTAACAAGAATTGAATAATTTATATTTATTTCTATTGTTGTACTTGTGTAAATTTTTCAAAAATAATTGTAAATCAGTGAATAAATCTAGAATATAAAAATTTCTTGTAAGATTCCAAACATTGGCATTAAATTCAAAAAAAAAATCGTCTTCAAAACATAGGAAGTTATGTTAAAAAATAAAAAAAAGGTGTAGTGTAATAAATAATGTGAATATAAACATTTAATCGACGGTATCTGGTGGTTTCAAAATCCATATAAAGAAAAAAAGACATAATTTACTTAATTGGACATTAAGATGACGATCACTTGTAAATGTATTAATGCACCTCGACGAAGAAAGCTTTACATTTATTGATGGTCTACATGAGTGTAACAAATGTTCATCATCATCATCATTAGGTCTTCAGTTCTGGAACTGGTTAGACACGCACTCTCATTGTTTCCTATTCTAAACTAACTTACACATTTCCCTGAAATTTGCGCGGTCTGCATCTATCACTATCTGATCTAGTTCTAGCATCTACCTCCTTGTGACTGGTTGGATGGGTACCTCCATTGATTTCTATTCTGAGCTAGCCTACACATTTCCCTGAAATTCCTATAGCCTACATCTTTCACTATCTGTGTGCAGTAGTCTAACCTAGGCCTACCTCTACTTTTCTTTTTTCCTATCTCTGCTTCTAATATATTCCGCACTATACTCTCATGCCGTAGTATGTGGCCAATCATCCTATCTCTCCTATTTTTTACTGTTTTCCACATATTTGTTTCTTCCCCTACCATTTTTAGTATATCATCGTTCTTAACTTTGTCTGTCCATGATATCTTCATCATACGTCTATAGCACCACATTTCAAAGGCTTCTATCTTTTTCTTGTCCGCTTCTCCTACTGTCCAGGCTTAACAGCCGTACAGTGCTGTGCTCCACACATATGTTTTAAGCAATCTTTTCCTTGTTTCTATGTTTGTTGTCTTTGAACACAGTAGTTACTTTTTCTTGTTAAATGTAGCACGACCTTGTGCTAATCTCTGTTTTATATCTTTTGCGGTTTTCCCATCTTGCATTATTTGGCTTCCTAGGTAGCGGAAATCCTTAACCTCTTGTAAGTTCGTGTTACATATTTGTATTCTTGTTTTTGATTTATTTTCCCCTCCTTTGCATACTAGTACTTTAGTTTTAGTTTTGTTAATTTTCATACCGTATCTCTCTGTTAGAACAGTTTCCATTTCATTATAAGCAGCTTCTAACTCTTCTTTGCTAGATGCTAATACTGCTATATCACCTGCAAATCTAAGCACATCAATTTTTGTCCCCTGCATAGTAATTCCAAATGTCTTCCTGCATTTGACAGTATTCATTGCCTCTTCAATGTACAAGTTAACAATTAATGGGGATAGGGCACATCCCTGCCTCACATCTTTCCTAATGTTTACTTCTCTATATTACTGCTCTAATTCTATTACTGCTGTTTGCTCTTTGTATAAGCTATGTACTATTCGTCTATCCCTGTAACTCATTCCAATTTTTTTGAGTATTACAAACATTTTTTTCCATTTTACATTGTCGAATGCTTTTTCCAGATCTACAAACCCTATATACACGCTCTCCCCTTTTACTATTGTTTTCTCCATTATCATACTCAGAGCTAAAATAGCCTTCCGTGTCCCTGTTTCGCTTAAACCCAAATTGATCTTCTCCTAGTATTTCTTCAGTAAGTTTTTCCATTCGTCTTTGTACAATTCGAGTTAATATTTTTGAAACGTGTGCTGTCAAACTTATTGTTCGAAAATTTTCACATCTACCGGCGCCTTTCTTTTTTTGTATAGTTACTATGATGTTACGTTTGAAATCTTTGGGTATCTCGCCTGTTTCATACATATACCTTACAAGTTAAAAGAGACGTTGTTACGGCTTGTCTAGCGGCTTTTAGAGTTTCTGCTTGCATCTTATCTGTACCCGGCGCCTTACAATTTTTCAGGCTCTTTAAAGCTAATTCAAACTCATCTCTAAGTGAACGTACCTATGAGGTTGTAGCTACAATATAGCAAGTTACATACCTGGAGATACTATCGAAGGACGAAGTTTGCTGGTCCAACGATTAATAACCAACAAATTAATGGACTGTATTTCGAAGATGTTGTAGTGCTTCTCTGCAAGCTGAGACGAAATATCCACTGACCGACAAGTTTTGTTATAACTTACAAAGTTCGCACTATTATGGCCATAAATAGCACTTGTGTAATTACACCCTTCATTCCGAACACTACACGATTATGAATGTTTATATAACAAACCGTAAAACGTGCTTCGAGAACATACCGAATTGTATGTTGCGTTAATAACGTTTTCACGTTTCGAACGATTAACTACGACTGCTCTTCTTACACTCTATTTAGGGGTGCAGGCACGTCGAAAACAAGTTTCTACCTGTTCGAACCTGATCGCGCGTAACCTTCGTGATAAAAGGGGTGAGGTATTCAGAATGCATATTTTCAATGTCTACATTAATAGGATACAGGAGCAAGTCGTCTTCAAATTAAACTTAATAAAATAATAAAAAAGACCAAACATACCGCTCACCAAAAATAATTAGAAACTAACTTATTTTTAAGCTAAAGATAGAACAATAATACAATAGGTTTATACGTGAGTATATACAACAACACAAAAAAAAACTATATTACTGTACAGGCAGTAAGCATAATTTAATTAGTGGTCGTTTGATTAACCCTTGGCTAGTTTTTACAGTAGCAACCCTAATAACTCCATCATTATCCGGATGCACTTCAACGATGCGTCCTAAACGCCATTTTAACGGAGGAATGTTCATTTCCCTAAGAAGCACTAACGAACCGATATTTACCTGATTCGATTGATTAATGAACCATTTATTTTTCTGTTGTAGAGTGTGGAAATACTCTACACTCCATCTTTTCCAAAAGGTTTGGTGTATTTGTTGTAGCAGTTGCCACCGATCTAACCGAGACACTTTGGTATTCAATAAGTCTGGATCCGGTAGAGCCGAGACTGGACCGAGAGTTAAAAAATGACCTGGTGTTAAATACGAAAAGTCATTAGGGTCTGTACTCAACGTACATAATGGGCGTGAGTTCAGCACCGCTTCAATCTGCGCCAATACTGTGCACATTTCCTCATACGTTAAAATCTGATCACCTACTACACGATATAAGTGACCTTTCACGGATTTAATCCCAGATTCCCAGAGACCTCCAAAGTGAGGAGAACCAGGCGGATTAAAAACGAATTCAATACTATCCGACTCCACTGAAATTTTCATCATTTCTTTCAAGGCTCTAGAGGCACCCACAAAATTAGTTCCACAATCCGAATATATCTTTAAACAACGACCTCGCCGCACGATAAATCGCCGCAAAGCTGCAATAAATGCTTCCGAAGATAAACTCGATGCCAATTCTAAATGAATGGCTTTTGTGCTTAAACACACAAACAAACAAATATAAGCTTTAGTAATCCGTGGGGCTCTAGTCCTATTGAAGGTAATATTAAAAGGTCCACCATAATCAACTCCGGAATTGAGAAAAGCCTTTCCTGGAGTGACTCGGGGAGAGGGTAAATTTCCCATCAAAAACGATAAGAAGGGAGGATTAGTCCTAAAACAACGAACACAAGTTTTCAAGCAAGCTTTTACTGCTCCCTTTGCTGAAATAATCCAAAAATTTTGAGCGAGCAAAAATAATGTAGTGCGAACACCCGAATGCAAATATTTGACATGACAATCCATAATAATAAGTTCCGTCAATTTATGCGACTTTGGCAAAAGTAACGGATATTTTGTATCAAATCCTAACTGCGAATTTTTCAATCTGCCGCCCACCCTAAGCAAATCCCGATCATCAATAAATGGGCTCAAAGGGCGAAACTGCTTTGATATAGGTTTTTTATGAATACAATTGTCCAGTTCCTTTTGAAATACTTCCGACTGTACATTTTTCACCAGAATATGCAATGACGATTGCAATTCCTGACTTAAAATGTTTCCCACCAATCGTTCTGAACGAGCAACTCTCAAGTTACACGCGAATCGTCTACAAAACGAAAGTACTCTGAATAGTCTCTGTAATGTTGAGAATTTGTACAACAAACAATCAAAGAAATTTTCCTGAGAAATTACCAAAAATGTTTTCGTAACTCTCTCTTCCGTAGGCAACATATCCTCTATTTCTAATACCTTACTAGAAGGCCAATTCCTTTTGCAACCAATAACCAAGGAGGACCCGCCCACCATAAGGGATGGTTGACCAGCTCGAGCGAATAAACCACGAGAAGCACAATCTGCGGGATTGTACTTGATTCCACATGATACCAATTTGAAGGGCTACGTATGACTGGATACGAGCTATCCGATTTGCAACAAAGGTTTTCCATTTGTTCGGCGTTGATTGAATCCACGCTAATACCACCTTTGAATCCGACCAAGCAAAAATATCTGCGAACTCCAAAATATCTTTAAATGTCACCATGACAAAATGAATTAATTCCGATAGTAATACTGCAGCACAGAGTTCTAATCTTGGCAATGTTATCTATCTGAGTGGTGCTACCTTTGACTTAGCACATAGCAAAGAAACGACAATATTATGATCCATATCCACACAACGAAAATAAATTACCGCAGCATATCCTGCCTCAGAGGCATCACAAAACCCATGTAACTCTATTTTTTGTAAGTTATCTCCAACGAATCTACGAGGAATTTCTATATTCGAAACTTCCTGTAAATCTGATATAAACTTTCTCCATTTTTGAACGAACTTATTATGAGGTTCTTGATCCCAATCTAACCCCAATAACCATAATTCTTGGATAAACCGTTTAGCGAAGAACACCACTGGCGCTAAAAGACCAAGCGGATCGAAAATTCTAGCTATTTCCAACAAAATATTACGTTTAGTGAATTGTCTTTGTTGCACATGAATAGTGTATGCAAAAACATCTGACGAAGGTCGCCACTGAAGACCTAAAATTTTCAAAGAACTGTTTACATTATCTTGAAATGACAATGTTTCCATTTGACCTAAATTTGAGAAGCTTGCGAGAACTTCTACCGAATTACTGCACCACTTGCGCAGTTCGAATCCTCCAGATTTACAAAGGGCATTCAATTCAATAACAAGTTGTTTTGCTGTTGCAATCGAATCACAACCTGTTACTACATCATCTACATAAGTATCTTCGACCATGGCCTTTGCAGCAAGAGGGAAATTAGATGCTTGTAGCTTTGCTAGTTCTTGGATGGTACGTAATGCTAAAAATGGCAATGATGCCAACCCATATGTGACAGTATTTAACTGAAAGTCAGAAATAGATTCCGAGGGCGTATCTCTCCAAACAATGCGTTGATAGTTACGCTGACTTTCTTTCACGAGAATTTGTCTATACATCTGCTTTATATCTGCAAATATGACTACACGATGTACTCGAAAATTCAACAATAATACAATTATATCCTTTTGCAAAGCAGGACCAACTAAAAAATTATCATTCAAAGAATTACCTGCAGCATCCTTGCACGAGGCGTCGAATACTACTCTCAATTTAGTGGTAGTACTGTCTACTTTATGTGCTGCATGATGCGGTATATAATACAAATTACTACATTTTAGAGAATCTACTGAAGGGACCTTAACCTTAGTCATATGACCACTGTCAAGATAGTCTCTCATAAATTCTTTGTAGCTCGAATACAAATCCAAATCCTTTAATAAACGACGTTCCAAACTCAAAAATCTACGAACTGCAATTTCTCTAGAATTACAAAACAAAGGCTCCAAATTTTTCAATGGCAATGAAACCACAAATCTTCCAGTTTCATACCTCGAATAATTTTCACAAAAATCTTGTTCACTTTTCTCTTCCTCAGGCGAACGATGCACTGTGGAAGGAATATTCTCCAATTCCCAAAATTTACGAATGTCCACATCAAGTGGTTCTACCACTGCACAGAATGAAGTAAGCGAACGAGTAGGAGATACAACTTTACCTGTTAGTATCCACCCCAAAGTAGTATGAATGGCAACGGGTTCAAATGCATTGCCCCAACGTGATTCATTTAATATTATTTGAGCAAATACGTCTGCTCCCAAAAGCATTTCGAATGGCTGCGGAACATCAAATTTTGCATCAGCCAACTGTAAATCTTGAATATGTGGCCAATTATTTATTGGTAGTTTAGTAGACGGCAATCGATCACAAATCGTAGGCAAGATAAAACATTCAGTCTTATATAGAGGTGACGGTAACCCAAGTGGACTAACAAAACACAATGCCTTGCCAGACACTGAAGATGACTTCAAACCTAATCCCTGAACCGTGACTTCAGTTTTAGCTTTCCTTAACCCTAACTTCTGCCGACATTTTTCTGTAATAAAGCTTTCCATACTTCCATTATCGATTAAAGTTCGAACAGAATGTAATTGACCCGAATAATCTTGTACCGAAACCACCGCTGTAGCTAACAACGTGGTGGTATGGTCTAACGACGTTGATATTAACGAATTAGTAGTGGTTTGTTGTTGAATAACCTGTTGGTTAACCACCGAACTTTCTTCAGTTGAAGATGACGAACTATTAATTAACGTGGTTCTCTGCGGAGAAACTGGTGCCCGACGATTTCCAAAATGTAATAAGGTATTATGATTTTTGGCACATTCTCTACAATTCCACTGGCAACGACAATCTTTCACCGAATGTGCATCACCTAAACAACGAATACACAACTTGTGCCTTTTTACCACCTCATAGCGTTCTTGAGGGGATTTATCCAACAATTGCTTGCATTTATACAATGGATGCGAAGCTTGACACAAACTGCACTTTCTATCAGTAGAAGTAGCGACAAACGAATTTCTAGGCGCCGACGATGCGCTAGCGAATTTTCTAGTATCTGAAGCACCGAATTTTATGCTTTCCGAGTTTTCGAAGAAGTATCTAATGAAACAATCTCACTCACTTCCAACACCTTACATTGCCTTTCTACAAATGCTCTTAAATCCTTAAATGTAGGAACATCTACCACATTCTCCAACTCAAACCTTTTTAGAGTTTCACTGTCTAATTTTTGGATAACAAATTAAAAGTGCGAAATCCCACAAGTCGATTTCTAATTTTTCCAATGCAAACAAATTTTCATCGATGCAATTAATCAAACTTCTTAATTGTTTATGCGAATTTACCGTACTAATTTTCGAACATCTCTCAAGCGAGTTCCAATAAGTGGATGCTAATAACCTTTTGGATTGAAAACGATTTACTAAAATGTCATACGCCTTTTGATACGAATCATTCCCAATTGGAATATGTTTAATCAAAGCCTGTGTACTCGAATCAATGTTATCTAACAAATACATGAACTTCTGAATTGGCAACAATCTATCATTCTCATGAACCAATTTTTCAAAAACTGATCGAAAACTTTCCCAATCGATAATCTTACCGGAAAAGCGAATTATTTTTAACAAAGGGAGGGGGAGGTTACCACTAACGGGAACAACATCATGCGGTCCTATAGCTGACATACCCATGACCGGTTTAACATCCTTCAAGAATTCCACTTTAAATTTAGCAGCAAAATTTTAATTTCCGTAACTAGATTACCTATCTCTATCCTCAGAGCACAATACTCCTCTAATTCCACCGACTCTTCCAACACGACCGTTTGACACAAAAGTTTAAAATCTGATTCGACTTCTTTCGCAGAATCCAGCCAAACGTCTATCACACAACAGTTATTTTCCGCTCTACCAATTTCTCTCATATTATCAAGAATACTATTTAATCTACTCCACGCTGTTTTAGCTTCTAAAATAAGCGTTTCCAATTTATTACTCATTTTGAATATTAAATAACAAGCATAAATTATCTATGTTATTAAAACGACGAAATTTCAATTATATTAATATTTAAAAGCGACTCCAAGTTTGTAGGTAAGGAATAACGAGATTTTATTGAAGTAAACAAACACAAGTGTTTACAACCTGCACCAAACGACGAATTATTCACGCACCAATCACGTGATTACGAATACAACCGACACCAACGACAGCTGCACTATACCCTGAGGGTACAAAGTTCAGTAACTACACCGTTAACGAGATACGGCGACAAAGCGACCAAATGTACGTACCTATGAGGTTGTAGCTAGAATATAGCAATCTACATACCTGGAGATACTATCGAAGGACGAAGTTTGCTGGTCCAACGAATTAATGGACTGTATTTCGAAGATGTTGTAGTGCTTCTCTGCAAGCCGAGACAAAATATCCACTGACCGTTTAGTTTTTTTTATAACTTACAAAGTTCACACTATTATGGCCATAAATAGCACTTGTGTAATTACACTCTGCATTCCGAACACTACACGATTATGTATGTTTATATAACAAACCGTAAAACATGCTTCGAGAACATACCGAATTGTATGTTGCGTTAATAACGTCTTCACGTTTCGAACGATTAACTACGACTTCTGTTCTTACACTCTATTTAGGGGTGCAGGCACGTCGAAAACAAGTTTCTACCTGTTCAAACCTGATCGTGCATAACCTTCGTGATAAAAGGGGGGAGGTATTCAGGATGCATATTTCCAATGTCTACATTAATAGGATATAGGAGCGAGTCGTCTTCAAATTAAATTTAATAAAATAATAAAAAAGACCGAACACTGCTTATATAACCCTACATAAAAATAACTGCGTTGCAAACGATTCCGTGACTTTCAGTAAACAATGGATTCCATTACTAAAAGAAATAACAAATGAAGATCAAATGCCCACAATATCTAGGTCGCATTGCAAGTTTTTCCTGGGTGTTCCTTGCGATATTAACATGAAATACAGCCAACATACATGATTTCTATTTATACATACAATAACTAATTACATAACAATAAGCATATTAACTGGAAAACCATTATTTCGGCAAATGTCTAAGTGTTGGGGGATCTTGGTAGCCACAGGTTGCTTAACCCCCTTCACTGAATCTCGGTGAAATAAGGCATAAAATTAGAAAACAATAGAAGGAAAACGAGCTATATACATGCAGTGTGAGAATTTCAGAGAACTATGTAGGCTAGCTCAGAATATAAATAAGTGCAGATACGTGTCCAACCATTTTTGAGACGAAGACCTAATGATGATGATGATGAAACATATTAACAACCCCTGTAAAACAGCATTGGTATCTGACAAGTGTAAACCCGCAATAGGGTTACCTCACAACCATATATACATTCTCCATTGAACAGTATTGGTATCTAACAAGTGTAAACCCACCATAGGGTCACCTCAGATCCATATACAACCTTCATAGAACAACATTGGTATCTGACAAGTGTAAACCCGCCATAGAGTCGCCTCAGAACCATGTTAAAATCTACCAAAGAGGTAGCCTAAATCATAATGATTTTCCCCTTCAAAATAAATATAAAAAAACGACTGCTTGAGCCTTTCAGTATTGCAATCACACACTTCTTTAATAACCATCCTCTCAATTGTATAAATAGAAACATGTTAAAAAATGTTTTCCAATTCCCAAGTTATTGAATTTATATAAAATTCACCAATAAAAATTAATCAGCTGATTTCACGTTAAGCGTATTGGCTACCTAAAAAAAGTAGGTCCCAGGCCGCAACACAAATTGAAGGCAATCATTCTTTTAAACTTTAAAAAAAAATTTTTTTGCTTAGTGTACTCACACCAAATATTTCGAACATCAATAAATCAAAGTCACCTTCAATTTATGTCATAAATGTCAAACTTGAAGTTTTTATTATTTTGACAACGATCCTAGGTCATGGATCAAAACGTAAATCAAGATGATTTTAAAAACTATGAGTGGTTTAATTCCCAAAAAAGATTAAGAAGAATGCTAAACAAACCACAACAAACATACAGGGGGTATCCTTTCTTTTTTGGTATAGTTACTATGATGTTATGTTTGAAATCTTTGGGTATCTCGCCTGTCTCGTACAAATAGCTTACAAGTTAAAAGAGACATTCTGTTACTGCTTGTCCAGCGGCTTTTAGAATTTCTGCTTGCACCTTATCTGTACCCGGCGCCTTTCCATTTTTCAAGCTCCTTAATGCTAATTCAAACTCATCTCTAAGTATAGGATATCCCAGGTCATCATTTTTAATGGCCGATTCCTGTTCTAATGCTGTTAGTTCCTCTCCTGCATATAAAATCCCTATATATTCTTGCCATCATCTACCCACTTTCTCTACATTTTCTATAATGATGTTTCCTCCCATGTCCTTTAAATTTTTGCTATATGGTTTTATATCCCTAAAATTGATTCTAATTAGTTTATCTTTCCTACTTCCATCTTAGTTTGTATCTCTTTGCACTTTTCATCAATCCATTGTTCTTTAGCTTTCCTGCATTTATGAATATTTTCCCATTTTATGGATTTGTATCTCTGTTTTCCTGTTTCGTCTAAATTATTTTTGTATTTTCGTCTTTCTTCTGATAAATTCAGGATATCCTTTGTTATCCATGGTTTCTTATTTTCTTTTTGTGTATACCCCAGAATATCTCTGGACGCCATGTCTAGGCTGAATTTAATGTTATTCCATTCTGTTTGTACTTTCTTAATGTCAGATATTTTCTCGATATCTTTCAGCAATTCATTTGACTTTTTTTCAAATCTTTGTGAATATCTTTATCTTTTAGTTTCTCAAAGTCCAAGTGCCTTTTTCCATTTCTTTTTTTCAAATTTTTAAATTTAAGTGCGGCTTTCATAATTACGATGTTGTGGTCAGCGTCTATATCTGTTTCTGGGTAGCTTCTACAGTCTTTTACTTCATTCCTAAACCGTTGTCTAACACGAATGTAATCTATTTGATATCTTCCTATATCTCCTGGCATCTACTATGTACATCGTCTTGTGGTATGATGTTGAAATAATGTGTTTGTGATGATTAAATTGTTCTTGTCGCAAAATTCTACCAACCTATTTCCCCTGTCGTTTCTCGTGCCTAATCCAAATAAATCTACCACCGCTTCTTCCTACCCTCACCTACCACTGCATTAAAATCCCTTGTAATTATTAAATTTTCATGTCCTTATACGTATCTTAATATGTCTTCGATATCTTTATAGATCACTTCTACCTCTTTGCCACTGTAACTAGAGGTGGGCATGTATACTTGTATTATTACCGTGTTTACAGGTTTAGATTCTAATCTAACTATGAGTACTATTTTGTTCTTTTGTAAGTAATTTTCTACACAGTGTCCTATCTTTTTTCGCATAACTATCCCCACACCCAAATTTCCTTCCTCTGCTCCTGTATGAATTACCCTGAAGTCTCCACTCTAAAAATCCCCCGCCTCTGACCACCGAATTTCGCTGATCCCTACTATGTCTAGTGCTAACCTATTAATTTCCATTTTTAAGTTCTCTAGCTTACCTACTTGCTTCATACTTCTAACATTCCATGCTCCGACTCACAAAATGTTCCAGACTCTTATTCTGGACTTTCCGATCACATCCTCCGAAGTAGTCCCCTCCCGGAGATCCAAATGGGGGACTATTTTAACTCCGAAATCTTTTACTCCAGAGAATGCCATCATGTTTATTTCAATTTAAGTACGCTATGTACTTGGGAGGTAAAGTGGTGGTTTCCCGTTGCTTTCCACATCGCGGTAGTGTGTCTTAGACTGCCATACCGACCCCTATAGCCTCTGCCAATCTAAGTACCGAAAGAGCCGCTGCATTCTTTCTGAGACCTGTCTTAGTCTGATTCCTCACTAATGACCGTATTACTTTGGTTGGACCTGTAGTTTGGCTCTTTAGCTCATTAGAACACGCAAGCCATTTCACCTGTTCTAGTAATCTAGAACTTCGACAAGGTGCAGGTCCATTCGAAATGGAATTTTTCATACAATGTAATATTTCTTTATAGAAATTTGTATAAAAGAAAGACAAAATGAAATATTCGTTAAAAATTATTTATTTTTCATTCTAAATACTTTTTAGTCTCATATGGAAAATGGTTCGTTGTTTTCTATTAATTAAAAGTTTTCCAGGTCAAATTGTCTTTATGTATCGATTTAATAATTTGATCACTTCCATTTTATGCTTCGACTAATTCGGAATCGAGGTTGTAAATGCACAAAAATCCTAAAAGCAATAATAGTCTTTGACTTGAGAAAAGTAGATCTGGAGTCTTTAGTTTTGTTACCTGAAAATGGACACCGGATAAATATTAATGACCTGAAACTTGTACAAGAATGGATAGTTGCCTGTGACATGCTCTTAAGGGTGTGATTTATTTTGCCAAATTCTTACACGAATTTATAAAAGAAAAGTGGTTGTATTAAACAACCTCCTTCAAGCATGAAAGGTCAATCTACTAGTCGTAAAAGTCCAATATTTCTGTCCATAATTTCAGTTTCGTAAAAACTGTAATTGCATTTAAAATTATGGATTTTTCGTAACTTCAGATATTTTGCGAAAGAAACTCACTTAAGTATTCATATTTTAATTTTCGTAACAATTGGAACTTTTTCACAAGCAAGAATCAGAACTGAAATTAAGTTAAAAGTTTATTTATAACAAAATACGATTTGTATATAGATCACTGAAAACTTCAGTTCTAAATTTTAAAATTTTTGCTTAATTGAATACGTAAATGGCTTCCAGATCTGACACCTCATAATTAAAGATATTAAATGTGCAAATCTTGTGTAGTTTTCTTGTGTACAAGCACATATGTTAAAAGTATTCCTTTGTCGAAGAAGACGTCTGATTGATTGAGATAAGATCTCCCATATGTTTTATGTTTATCCAGGAATATAAATAGACTTTAGAATTGACAAACACAAAAAGGTTTTCTGTATCTACCCTTCTAAATTGATTGATACTTGTTGCATACAGTGGCATCCAACTTAAGATTACATTTTTTCCATTTAGCTAAGTAAATTTAGCCCTGGCCCATCCCCATCTTTCCTTGGGAGTAATAGTCAAGTTAGCCATTGGCATACAGTTTTTAACCTTTTCATTTCAATGTATAAAACTTTAATTTTTTAAAGTAAAATACTTGTTACAATTAGCACCACGTTAGGCTCGAAATTTCTTAAACACATATTATTAAAGATGTAACAGCAGATATTATTCCTTGAATATAAAAGTTGTCATCTCAGACTTTTAAATGGCAATAAATGTCATGTCGATTCTTAGCAGTAAAATCTGCCAGTCTATGCAGCTTTGTTTAATTAATAGCCCTTGCTTCTTTGAATTCTGATAAAATATTCGAAAAGCTAAGTTTTAAGATACACATTCTTTCTTTGTTAATTTGCAGACACCTGCAAGTGTTGTCTTAAGGATTAACCTCGTCTCCTTATTTTATACGAAAATTACAGTGAACACGGTTAATCTTATCCCGAGGCACAGTATATAAATTTTATGATTTCTAAGCAGTTCTATTGAAATTCTGTTTTATTCAAAATGGTTTTTCATTTTATTCAAGTCATCAAGTCAGGACTCCAAGCTCTAATTGAGCTCATTTCTACTTCAGAAGCCAAGCCGTAAGAAGTTCATCAGTTAAAAGTTCTGGTTGTTTGCAACACTGCTCCAGTCATATAAGTACTAAGTACTAAACAAAGTACAATTGTTCCTAATTTTTTCTATTCTTCAAATTTTATAGTCATACAAATAAAATTTTTCTTTATTGAAATCAAATTCTAATGGTAGGATTTGTAACAGAAATAAATTACGCTCATTATAAGTCCCTATAATTTGCTTAGATGATGCAGTCTGGCTTAGTTTTGCTTTAAAAGAATTAATTCGCCGTAAAACTACTTAATTATTCACATTAAATTCCTATTATAGTTGCACAAGTTTGTTCAATTCGTATTAATACACTAACGTATTTATTTTTGTTCGATAATATTAGATTGGTTTGAAAACCCCAAGATTTATTAAATTTCTCAGTTAGCATCATTGATCTAGTATAAGAACTGGTCATTTGCCTCATGCACAGGTAACGTGGTCGATAACGGTAGATTTGGAAACGTTCGTGGACTTTCTTGCAATCTTTATAAGGGACAAGATGTCCATGACAATAGGCCGATAGCATGGAAGCAGAAGTTTGTTTAGTTTAAGTGAAATCAAGACCTGGTCTACATCATTTCTGTTGGAGACAAAACTCCTCAATGGTATGTTAGTCTTTCATTATTTGATATTGTTCGGGATTGATTAATTTCATTACTCAAATTCAAATATTATTTTTTTTATTTTATAAATTACAATTTATTTCATTCCTATATACCTATATTTTTCGTGTTTATAAAATTGGTGTGTTAGGACGTTGTCACTCCCACCAACATATTCTGTCAAAAACAAGTGCATCTTATCACTTGTTATTTCGGTGTACAACGTGGTGGACATAAAAGGTGTTGCCTTGTAAAACTTCAGAAAATGCGGCCGGCAATTTTCAATCTATGTGGTGCCTAATTGCAGAAAGTCGCTTGTGCTGAAAGTGAAACAGTTTTTTCAGGTGAGTGTATTTTCGTTTTGACTACACCAATTTCGTAATATTAGGTTAAACATTTTGTACTCACATTTCGTGCGGTTTTCAAACAATTTCTAAAGTTATTCATTAACATTTTGGTTTCTTCGATCCAAATTTTGAATTAGTTCTTAAAATATACAGTTCACAGTTCATTAAAATTGACGCGTTTTTTCAAGTGATAAAATTTTTATGCTTTGCACGTGTTTGAAAATCGGTTTAACCTAAACATTAAACTCTCCAAATAGCATATTTTTATTATTAATTGAATACTTTGGGTAATTTGAACAAATTAATGCTATTTATTTGATAAGATTACACATTTTAACGGATTGGTATAAATTTGACATTTTCATATTTCCTTATGGTGAGCGGTGCAGTGTTGCCAACTCTTTTAGGTGCTGTGTTGCCAGATTGTGGTATTCTTCCAAAGAGTATAGGAATTTCTTGCTAAAAGGTGATTGGTTGTTAAGGAAATTGATGGGATGTTTTTTTTTGGTGAAAGTATAAATTAATATTTATATATATTTTTGATTTAATTGCTATTTAAAGCATTTATTGGACATTTTTGTGAATAATTCGTGATTTTCTTGTTTGTGTATTTGCATTGTGCACATACAATTTTCATTAGAGTGTTTTGTGTTTACGATGGTGAAAATGGAAATTGAAAAATTAGCAAATAAACACAAGGTGTTACTTCACAAGGTTCGAGCTTTGTTAAAAATTGCGCAAGTAGCTCAACAAGATCCTGTTTCGAAGTTAAATGATTTTGAGGTTCGTTTTGAAGATTTATCTTTATTAGTTGGTCAATTTGAAGAAATTCATTTTGAAATTGTATCTCTAGTGGAAGATAAGGATATTGAGGAACAGGAAATTATTCAAACAGAATTTGATGATTGTCAATATTCTATAAAAGTGATTTATAGGGATTTGACTCTACAGAGACTTGTAGATGTTCCATCTAGTGCTAAAGGTTCATGTGCAAGTTCAAATCATTCTCATCCAAATTGTGAAAATGCTAATTTGCACAAAAGTGGTGTTAATGCAAGTTGTAATAAAATTAAATTACCGAAAATTGTGATTCCAAAATTTGATGGCAGTTTCAAAGACTGACCTACATTCTATGCTTTGTTTCGTACTTTAATTCATGAAAATAATAGTCTTTCAGATATAGAGAAGTACCAGTATATGGTGTCCTCTTTATCTAAAGAAGCCCTTGCGATGGTTCAGGGACTCCCTTTGACTTCAGATAATTATAAAATTTCTTTTCAACAATTGGTGGACAGGTATCAGAACAAACGTTTTCTGCTTACTAGTTATTGACAGTCCATATATAATGCTCCAAAAGCTAATATGGATTCTGCAACTTCTTTGCGTTCATTGCTAGCACTTGAGCAATTTAATTATGATATGTGAAATTTTACTCGATTAAATCTGTTGTTACAAAAATTAGATACTGTTACTAGAAAGCGTTTTGAAGTTGAACTTCATGATGTGGAGTTACCAACGTATGAAGATTTATATGCCTTTTTGTTAAAACATTGTAAGGCATTAGAGACTAATTTAGTGATTACAGGACAGCCTACATCATCTCTTAAATCAAAACCAGAACAAAAACAATCAGTGAAATTTGGTCAAAATGCAAATCGTGCTAATCAATCTTTTCATTTGTGACCAGGGCAAAGAATTCTAATAGCAATACTTTGTACAATTTTAAGTGCGTGTGTTGTAAAGAAGATCATTCACTTCTAAAGTGTGATCGCTTCTTGCAATTAGAACCTTTTGATCGCCACAAATTGGCGAAGGATTGTAATCTGTGTTTCAATTGCTTAACTCGTGGACATGCTTTGGCGAAGTGTTTGTCAAAGTTTCGATGTCGTATATGTAAACAGCGACATCATACATACTTACATTTTACAAAACCGGAATCTTCCCATCCTAGCAGTTCTACTGATAAGGAAGTTTCTCAACAATCTAGAGCATCTGAACAATTGTCGGTTCTAACCAATACAGTGTTCAAACATTCCGTGGTCTTACTGTCCACAGTTCTTTTGCATATTCGTGATAGTGCCGGGAATTTTCAAACTTGTAGAGCGTTACTGGATAATGGGAGTCAAGCAAGTTTTATGACTCGAACATGTGTGAAAAGATTAGGTCTAAAAGCAGTTCCATCCTCAATAGATGTTCATGGTCTAAACACAATGACTATGTCTAGTTGTGGTGTGGCTTCATGTTTTATAAAACCTATACAAAATTCTAATATTCAATTTGAAATTGACGTGATTATTGTGCCTTCAATCGCTAATTCCGACGGTCTGCCCCAGTTTCAAACGTTGGGATCATCTTAAGGATTTATCTTTGGCCGATCCTTATTATGGTCGCCCCCGTGAAGTAGATTTGTTATTAGGAGCAGATATTTATTCTTCTGTGTTGCTACCTGGTTTACGGCATGGACATGTTGTTGAACCTACTGCAGTGAATACAGTTTTTGGTTGGGTAATTGGTGGAAAAACTGGTTGCTCTTCTGATGCAAAAGTGAAATCATTGTGTACAACTGTGAGTGTTCCATTGGATACAGTTCTTCGACAATTCTGGGAAACCGAACAAGTTCCAGAAACAGTGTTACTTTCTCCCGAAGATAGTCAATGTGAGGCTATTTTCAAAGAAACTTATAAACGTAATAAAGAAGGTGGATTTGTTTTGCATTTACCTTTTCGTGAAACAAGTGTGGAATTAGGTGATTCCTATTCTATGGCGCTAAGACGTTTCGAATTCTTAGAAAGACGTTTAGCTAGAGATTGTGATCTTGCGGATAACTATAAAGCCTTTATGAAAGATTATCTAGATTCAGGTCATATGTCGTTAGTGACTAAATTTAGTGGTGAACCATTGACAGGTTTTTACATTCCTCATCATTGTGTCATCAAACCTGATAGTGCTACATCAAAGTTGAGAGTCGTGTTTGATGCTTCTGCGAAATCTTCAAATGGTACATCCTTAAATGATATATTATTAGTTGGTCCGAAGTTACAGAGAGATTTAACAGGCATTCTTTTGAACTTTAGGTTACATCAATTTGTTCTGACCGCAGACATAAAACAAATGTATCGTCAAATTAAAATATGTGAACAACATCGTGCTTTTCAGCGCATTCTGTGGAGATTTTCTAAAAGCGATCCTATTGGAGAATACCAATTGAATACTGTAACCTACGGTGTTTCGTCGTCACCCTTTTCAGCAATTCGTGTTCTTTTGCAACTTGCTGAAGATAATTGGAGAAATTATCCTTTAGCTGCTAAGGTGCTTATGTCTGACACCTACATCGATGATGTAGTGACTGGATGTAATTCTATAGATAGTGATTTAAACTTACAACAACAACTTATATCTTTGTTATCCAGTGCTGGATTTACGCTCCGTAAGTGGGCTAGTAATCATTCTGAATTATTATCGTCGCTTCCTGTGGAAGATCTTCAACCGTTATGTTTTGATGATTCAGATTCATTATCAGTGAAGGTATTGGGCCTTCAGTGGGATCCTCGAACAGACTGTTTTCAATATAAGGTAGAACCTTCAGCTCAAATTTGTACCAAACGAGGTATTTTATCAGATATTGCTAGAGTGTTCGATCCGATTGGTTTATTAACTCCTGTGATTTTTCTTACTAAACATTTGATGCAACAACTTTGGAGTTTAGGTTTAGATTGGGATGATAAACCCCCTTCAGAAGTAGTTGATCGTTGGTTATCTTATAACCTACAATTACCATGTTTAGCCAATCTTACCATTCCTCGACATATTCAAATAGATAATGCACAATCGGTGCAGCTTCATGGGTTTTGTGATGCCTCTGAAGCAGGTTATGCTGCTGCCATATATATTCGTTGTATTACACTCGAAGGAAACATTTCCGTAAAATTAGTATACGCTAAATCTAAGGTTGCTCCTCTTAAGAGAATTTCTTTACTGCGTTTAGAGTTATGTGCAGCCGTGCTTTTATCCAATTTAGTGGAATACGTGTCTTGTGTTTACAAAACCTGATTACTCCTGATCAGATATATGCTTGGTCAGACTCGACAGTGGTGTTATCATGGATCAAATCGTCTCCTCATCGTTGGAAGACATTTGTCAGTAATCGCATCAGTCATATTCAGGATAAGATTGCCCTCATCAGTGGCATCATGTCAGTGGAGTGGACAATCCCACAGATTGTGCTTGCGTGGACTAATGCCTTCCGATCTTGCAAATCATTCAATGTGGTGGTTCGGTCCAACTTTTCTTTACAACTCGAATGAATATTCTTCATTTGATGCACTGAAATAGACCCAGTAGTAGAAAGTGAACAAAGAAAATTAAATTTGTTAAATGTTGTCCCCTTTGATGAGATAAATGTCTTATTGAAGAGATTTTCATCATTGCGTAAAATACAAGGTGTTGTGGCTTATTGCTTACGCTTTGGTAATAATTTGCAAGTGAAGTTCATCAAAGAAAACAGGTTCGCTTGTTATGACCGAGTTACATAAAGCCTTACTAGTGATTGTGAAAATAGTACAGCATGAAGTTTTTCTCAATGAAATAGATTGTATTGAGAAAGGGAAAGTGTGTGCAAAATCAATTCAAAAATTGGCTCCGTTTATCGATTCTGATAACCTTGTGCGTGTTGGTGGTCGTTTACGACATTCTCAATTATTATATGATGCTAAGCATCCTCTACTACTTCCTCGAGATCATAGACTCAGTGAGTTGATTGTAGAATATACACACCGTAAATACCTACATCCAGGTCCTCAAACTTTAGGTTATTTGATTTCTCAACAATTTTGGGTGTTGGGTTTAAAACATGTTATTAATCGTGTTCTTTCAAAGTGTGTTCAGTGTTTTAAAGTCAAGCCTACTACATTGTTTCCGTTAATGGGTGACTTACCTGCTCCTCGAATTTCTCAAATAAAACCATTTAGTCATGCTGGACTAGATTTTGCTGGTCCTCTTGCTATGACTTCAAGGCGTGGTAGAGGTGCAAAACATACCAAAGTCTACATTTGCATTTTTGTGTGTATGGCCACAAAGGCTTTACATATTGAATTTTAGCCTGGGGAGGATGTTATAAAACCATAATGAATAAACTTTTAGTAATTCAAAAGTCCTTTATAAAAATAATGTATAGAAAACCTAGAATCTATAATTCAAATCTTTTATATATAGAAGCTGACGTGTTGGATGTAAGGCAAATCTTTATATTAAAAGTACTATTGTACCATAAGAAGTACTGCAGTATAAACCTAATTGATCATCTACATAATACTAGACAAAAACTAAACTTAAATGAAAAAACCAATAAGGTATCTAAACAATTAACTAAAACCTCAACCTCATACTCTGCTACTCGATTATTTAATACTCTACCGAGAACTATAAAGGAACTAAATTATAAACACTTTAAATGCTATCTGTATAAATGGATATCATCTAAACCTCGCAAGTTTTATCATGATTTACTGAATAACCTATAGCAAACCTACATAAAAATAAATGTAGCCAAATATAAACGTATGAACCTTATAAAATAGACTACAGATTCAGATAAACATATAATATGATTGTAGATCATTTCAAAGATTGAACCTTGTGCCAAACTACTGAATGTCGCACGCAAGTTGCTCTACAACTTTTAGCGACAGTTACATTGCTTAGTAGCGACACCACTGTTATTATTCTGAATATAAGAATATTAATCAAATTTAATGTAAATTAATTTAGTTTTATAGCGATGTAAAGAACTACTAAGCATAAATAAATAAATAAATAAATAAATAAATAAACTGGTTTCTGAGCTTTCATCTGATGCTTCTCTTGCTGCCTTGCGGCGCTTTATAGCACGACGAGGTCGTTGTTCCGATTTGTATAGCGACCAGGGTACCAATTTCGTCGGAGCATCAAGGTTGCTCATTGCTTATGCTCAAGAGGTATCGGGATCTTTAGCCATCAACTGGCATTTTAATTCTCCCACCTCACCCCATTTTGGTGGTATCTGGGAAGGAGGTGTTCGGTCCATCAAGACTCACTTATATAGAGTTATTGGCGATCAAGTGTTGACGTATGAAGAACTTTTAACAGTGCTTGTTCAAATTGAGGCTGTTTTAAATTCTCGTCCTTTGTACAGTCCCAGTTGTAATCCAAATGATCTATCGGTCCTTACACCTGGACATTTTCTTACTTTGGAACCGTTGACGTGTCCTCCAGATCCTGACGTTACAAATATGAAACTTAATAGACTTTCTCGGTGGCAACTGTTGCAGAGAATGCACCAAGACTTCTGGAAGCGTTGGTCTTCAGAGTTATATGCCATATTTAACAGAGATTCAGTGGTATGTGAAGGGAGTTAAGCAGCATGTGGCTGCCAAGGATCCTCCAACACTTAGACATTTGCCGTTATAATAGTTTCCAGTAAATCCTTTCGCACAATTAACATTAGTTGAGAATATTTCGAGACCAATACCTGTAGTTGCTTATAATAATCATCATGTTAAAGTACAGTTTTTTTTCGTCATTAATTTTTCCATTTTGGGCCTGGTTGGATGCATATCTCATTTGATTTCTATTTTGAGCTAACCTACACATTTCCTTGAAATTCCCACATCCTACATCTCTCACTATCTGTGTGCAATAGTCTAACCTAGGTCTACCTCTACTTCTCTTCCTTCCTATCTCTGCTTCTAATATATTTCGCACCATTCTCTCATATCTTAGTATGTGACCTATCATCCTATCTCTCCTATTTTTTACTGTTTTCTACATATTTCTTTCTTCCCTTACCATTTCTAATACCTGTTTGTTCTTAACTTTGTCTGTCCATGATATCTTCAACATACGTCTGTAGTACCACATTTCAAAGGCTTGTACTTTTTTTTCTTGTCTGCTTCTCCTGCTGTCCAGGCTTCACAGCTGTACAGTGCTGCTCCACACACATGCATTTTAAGCAATCTTTTCCTTGTTTCTATGTTTGTTGTCTTTGAACACACAATGTAGTAACTTCGGATGGAGCATTGGGGACGTGGCCGCAGGTATAGTGGCCCTTATTCAAATTATAATGTCTTTGAACACAGTAGTTGCTCTTGTTAAGTGTGGCACGCCCTTGTGCTAATCTTTGTTTTATATCTTTTGCACTGTTCCCATCTTGCGTTATTTGGCTTCCAAAGTAGCAGAAATCCTTAACCTCTTGTAAGTCCCCGTTACCTATTCGTATTCTTATTTTTGTTAATTTTCATACCGTATCTCTCTGTTGAACTGTTTCCATTTCATTAAGAGCAGCTTCTAATCCTTCTTTGCTAGATGCTAATATCGCTATATCATCTGCACATCTAAGTATATCAATCTTTTGTCCTTGTATAGTAATTCCAAATGTTTTCCTGCATTTGACAGTATTCATAGCCTCTTCAATCTACAAGTTAAAAATTAATGGGGATAAGGCACATCCCATCTCTTCCCTTTCCTAATATTTACTTCTCTATGTTCGTGTTCTAATTCTATTACTACTGTTTGCTCTTTGAATAAGCTATGTACCATCTGTCTATCCCTAAAACTCAACCCAAGGTTTTTGAGTATTTCGAACATTTTTTCCATTTTACATTGTCGAATGCTTTTTCTAGATCTACAAACCCTATATACACGCTTTCCCCCTTTTCTATTGTTTTCCTCATGATCACCCTCAAAGTTAAAATAACCTCCCGTGTTCCCCTGTTTCGCCTAAACCCAAATTGATCTACTCCTAGTATTTCTTCAACCCGTTTTTCCAATTGTCTTTGTACAATTCAAGTTAATATTTTTGAAACTTGTGTTGTCAAACATATTGTTTGAAAATTTTCACACCTACCCGTGCCTGTTTTTTTTTGTATAGTTACTATGATGTCTTTTGTATGAAGTCTTTGGGTATCTCACCTGTCTCATTCATATAGCTTATAAGTTGGAAGAGACGTTCTGTTACTGCTTGTTCAGCAGCTTTTAGAGTTTTTGTACCCAGCGTTTTATCATTTTTCATACCCTTTAATGCTAAATCAAACTCATCTCGAAGCATAGGATTTGTCATCATTTTCAATGTCTGATTCCTGTTCTAATGCCAATAGTTCCCCTCCTGCATATACATTACCTATATATTCATGTAATCTAACCACTTTCTCTACATTTTCCATAATGACGTTTCCTCCTGTGTCCCTTATATTTTTGCTATATGGTTTTATATAGCTAAAATTCATTCTAATTAGTTGTATGCTTCGTCTGTCTTTCCTATTTCCATCTTAGTTTGTACCTCTTTGCACTTTTCATCAATTCATTGTTCTTTAGCTTTCCTGCATTTGCAAATAATTTCCCATTTTATGGCTTTGTACCTATGTTTTCCTGTTTCGTCTGATCTACTTTTGTATTTTCATCTTTTTCTATTAAATTCAGGATATCCTTTGTTATTCATGGTTTCTTATTTTGTGTATGCCCCAGAATATTTCTGGCCGCCATGACTAATCTGGATTTAATATTATTCCATTCTGTTTCTACTTCCTTAGTATCAGAAACTTTCCTGATATCTTTCAGCAATTCATTTTACTTTTTTTCAAATCTTTCATGAATATCTTTATCTTTTAGTTTCTCATAGTCAAATTGCCTTTTTCTGTTTCTTTTTTTCATATTTTTAAATTTAAGAGCGCCCTTCATAATTACGATGTTGTGATCACTACATCTGCTTCTGGGTAGTTTCTATAGTCATTTACTTGATTCCTAAACCGTTGTTTAACAATAATGTAATCTATTTGATATCTTCCTATATCCCGTGGCACCTTCCACGTATATTGTCTTCTAGCATGATGTTGAAATAATGTGTTTGTGATGGTTTAATTGTTCTTGTCGCAAAATTCTACCATCCTATTTCCCCTGTCATTTCTCGTGCCTAAACCAAATAAACCTACTACCGCTCCTTCCCTACCCTCACCTACCACTGCATTAAAATCGCCTGTAATTATTAAATTTTCATGTACTTTTATGTATCTTGCACCCTTCCTTTTCACAGGTAGGGTGTACAACAGAGTCTAAATAAAATTCTGGCGGGACTAGCGTCGACCGTTTGTGGCTGCGGTAGATTGCAAAAGACTATATCTCAGAGGTTTAGAGAACAAAGACAAGTTATAGGTATGCAATTTAAAACGTGACTAAAGAAAATACCTTAATACAACTTATATATTGACGTTTAGTTAATAACATTAATAAAAAAATTAAATATCGTTATTTTCTTACAACCAAATTTTCATACGATAAAATTACTAAGTCTAGTTTATACATCTATACTCTCATAATTTTAAAATTTTTCTCACACTCTACCAGATAAGATATTAGAAAATCTAAATTTATTATTGTACTTAGACACAATTTCTAGTTAAACGTTCTAAGTAAAAGAAAAACAAATACGTTTTGTTGTATTTAACATTAGTTAAGAGAATTTTGATTAAACATTTAAATTGAATATAACCTCAATATGCACAAAAAAAGGTTTCATGAAAGCTTTTCTGTTTACAACTCATACGGTTATATAGGAAAGCAAAAATAATATTAAATTAGTTAAGATATAAGTAAGTAAAAGTGTGACTATATTTTACATGCATTATTTTTCTAGATAATCGAGATTGAAAATGTAACACATGCACATTGTTCCATCACAAAAATAAATAAGATAAACTCGTACCTGTATTCAAGATATATGAAAGAAACGTACACTTAAGCTTTGAGCTTACGGCTTGTTCAGAACTATAAGATCTTCTTACGGTTTGTTGAGACGAACACCATCGTTACTTATTTTGGTTGTTAACCTCAAACTTCAAATTTGTAAGAGCCAATCCTTGTTGGTTCCACAGCCATATGTTTCATTAACGGACATTTAATTTATTTTATAGATAAAACGTCAACATAACATTCTTGTACGATAAAAGACAATATTTGTAGGTACTAAAAATAATGCATAGGCTTAGATAGCCCAGCACAGATAATTAGATATTTCACCAAAGGAATATGCTATAGGAGGATACTCCATCAGAGGATATGCTACGGGAGGACCCTAGAAAATAAACGTGTTACAAAAACGAAATATTGCAATATGCCACGAGGAACAGTCTAAAAATTTATCTATAATCAGCTTACCATTCATTAATATTTTGAACGGGTTATTCAGGTAGGCTTTCGTCATAAGCATTTTGCTCGTATTCTTAAACGATATTTATGTATGTTAGGAAGAATAAAAGAAAAAACACATTTTACATACCAGGTATGAGATGATGGCCTTAGAAAGGACATCTTTATCAGGAAACGGCATGTGCTCAAAACACCGTTAGATATGAAGACAAATGAAAATTTGTTCTGGTTTACAGATAACCACACATTTTGAGAGAGGGACAAAGCAAGAAAACTATCCTAAATGACAGATTCATATATACACCAGTTGTGTATTTATGGACATTATTCAAAGGTTAACCAATTGGAAAATTACATCTGATCTTAATTATTTATACTACTTATACAAAAGAAAGAATATTAAATTAAAACTAAAGATCAATGTATATAGTGTATTATTTAATAACACTAAAGGAAAATATCACACAAATCAAAACTGACTTGTGATTAAAATTAAGACGAATAATGTTTTTATATTGAAGGAAATGAGGCCACAATGTAACATGGCAAAAGAACGGTATATTGACATGTTACAATCTTAGTATGTCTTCAATATCTTTGTAGATCGCCTCTACCTCTTCCTCACTGTAGCTAGAGGTGGGCATGTATACTTGTATTATTACTGTATTTACCAGTTCAGATTCTAATCTAACCATGAGTACTCTTTCGTTCTTTTGTAAGTAGTTTTCTACACACCGTCTTATCTTTTTTCGCTTAACTATCCCCACACCCAAATTTCCGTCCTCTGATCCTGTATGAATTACCCTGCAGTCCCCACTTCAAAAATCCCCCGTGTCCGGCCAGCAAACTTGATCGCTACTATGTCTAGTGCTAACCTATCTATTTCAATATTGAAGTTCTCTAGCTTACCTACTTGCTTCATACTTCTGACATTCCACGCTCTGACTCGCAGAATGTTCATGGCTCTTTTTTTATACTTTCGGATCACATCCCCAAAGTAGTCTCCTTCCGGAGACTATTATACCTCAGGAATTTTTTACCCCAGAGAATGCCATCATCTTTAATAACAGTTTATGTATGCTGTGTACTTGGAGGATAATGTGGTGGTTTCCCGTTGCCTTCCACATCGCAGTATTGTGTCTTAGAATGCCATACTGACCCCTATGGTCTCTGCCATTCTAAGTACCGAAAAAGCTTGCTTCCCTCTTTTGGGGACCTGTCTTACTCTGGTTCCTCACAAAAAGCCCATTAATTTGGTTAAACCTATAGTTCGGCTATTTAGCTCACTGAAAACCCCTAAACCATTCTACCAGTTCTAGTATTTTAGAACTTCTTCAAGGTACAGGTCCATTCAGAAAGGAATTATAAAGTAACTATCAAAAATTTTGAGGTATTGAATTTAATTTCTTGTATATTATTATAACATATTAAACTTACAAAACTAGATTTTTGTTAATGTATGAAACTTAAGTTAACATCTGAATTATTTTCTTTGGTTTCACAAGAATTATTTTCTACATATGTGTGTTTAAGTGGAGAACCACAAATGGTGGTTTTATTTTTGATTAATAATAAACTCTTTTCTGCAGGTTTAAAATAGAAAAAGAATAGAATATGCAGAAATCTGTATATTTCAAAAAGCTTAATCACTATAATAAAAAACAACTGACCCTAAATTAAGCTTTTTGAAACATACGGGTTTCTGTATTTTCCCGGAACTTTTGGTATTAGAGATCTATATGCCGTGGCGCCTTTAAGTTTTGCTTGTTTGTGCTAAAGCAAAATCGGTTCTCAACCCCCTCCCATGCAAGAACGCCGGATTAAGTTCCATAGTTAGCACCATTAACTTACAGGGAGTTTTCTCTTTACTATTAGCCATTTCTCAACCAACTTTACCCTGGAATACTTTAACATTCAGAAAACCCCAATGTACTTCAAGGACATTACGTGTTAGATTGTCGCCTCTGGCAAGGGCTTATTAAAGTTTAGTTCCATCTTCTCCTGGTACATTTTTGGTTACCTGGGCATCTAACTATAAACAATACTATAGTAACACTATAGCACCGTTAACGTGTCCTCGGATTTTGTTTCTAAAAAAATTTAAATTATTATTTTTGCTCAATTTCATTTTGTTAAAAAAGTATTTGCCCAACTTTGTTTTGACAGTAATTTATTTTTGCTGAATTCGTATAGTGACTTCAATTTTCATTTAGCTCAAATTCTTTTTTGAAAATTCTGCTTTGGACTGACTTTTGTTGTAGCCTAAACTTATTTTAGCCAAATCCTGTCTTTATATCTGATTTGTTTTGGCTCCATTGACACGAATTTACTATTGCCAATTCCTTTGTGGCCCAAATTTTTTTGTCTTTGATTTTGCTTTTGCCTAAACTTGCGTTTGCAAAATTTTTGTAGTATTTAGGCTGTGTTAAACCAAAATTTGTTTTTACTAAATATGGTTTAGTTGAATAGTAGGTGTGGAGAAGATTTTATATTTTTTAACAGTTCAGACTTGTAGAGGTTATTAACTGTATTTAATTTTTCTATTTTTTGAGATTGAATAAGTATTGACCATTTTGGTGTCGGTTATGAGGGTAAGGTGAAAAGTTCTCGGCCTACAATGAAAGACTGCAATTTTCAGTTAAAAAAAAGATTTTATTTTTCGACATAATCCCCCTTAAGTTCAACACATTTAATCCAGCGTTTCTCTAACATCAGTATTCCTACCCAGAAGTGAGAGTCAGGAAGGCTGTGAAAATATTCGTCCACGGTCTTCTCAACTTCTTCATTGGACATGAAGCGCTTCCCAGAAACAAATTTCTTCAAGTTTGGGAACAGAAGTCTGAGAGCGCCAAATCAGGGGAATAGGGGGGGGATGGCCGAGCAAGTCGTACCCCAAATCCGTCAATTTTCCCATCGCCAATGCACCCTTGTGTGCAGGTGCGTTGTCTTAGTGAAAGATGGATTTTTTTTGTTAAAGTCAGGCCTTTTATCGTAAATTTTGGCATCCAGCTTGGTCAAGAAGGGTGGAGTAATATTGGCCTGTAATTATTCTGCCTCTTTCAAGGTAGTCTATTAATAGGATCTCTTTCGCATCCCAAAACATGCTGGCCATCACCTTTCCGGCAGATGCGAACGACTTCGCTTTCTTTGGCGCTGAACAACCGGCTTCCACCCACTGCGTCGACTGCTGTTTCGTTTCTGGCATGTAATGGTGGACCCATGTCTCATCCATAGTCACAAATCGCCGCACAAAATCGCTCAGATCCTTATTGAACCGGGCCAAACATTCCTGCAAAACTCGTTTTTGCATTTGCTTTTGATCGGCATTCAGCAAATGCGGCACCAATCTTGCGCAGAGCTTTCACATCCCTAACTCTTTGTGTAAGATGTTTCGCATACTTTCGTCCGATATCCCTACAGCCTGAGCTATCTCCTTCATTTTCACTCGCCTATCGTCCAACACGATATCATGCACTTTTTCGATCGTTTCCGGTGTGGTTGTGGTTTTTGGTCGTCCTTTACGTAAGTCATCTTCGAGAGACATGCGACCATGTTTCAAATCCGCTGCCCAGTTTTTAGCGGTTGACAGGAAAGTGGCAGAGTCTCTGTAAACTTTTGTCAACTTCGGATGAATTTCCTGAGGGGTTAATCCCAGTGGCGGATATTTCATGCGTGCTAGGTGTGCACCACACACCTTAAAAAATTATGAGATTAGTAAATTTGGTTTAACATTTAACATTTTAAGTAATGTGTATTTTCAATTGTTTAAATATAAGTATTATCAAAATTGTGTCTCAAGTTGTATTTATAAAAAAAAGTGGTCCAGTGTAATTGTGGTATAGCTATAATACACAACGCCGTGTTCGTATTACTCTATTACTCATAATATAATTCGTCAACAGGTTAGTGTGCGGTACCACGACCGCACAACGCCTTATTCTTACTGCATTAGGAGAAATGCAATTGAACTGTCTTCGGTTTGACGTCGCTCTCTCTCGGAGGGTTAAAAGCTACATACCTACATTGGTTGGTATCCCTCCCTCGTGTGCTGTTTTAGTATCGCACATCATTCTGCTAGATATTTTACTTCTGAGTTTTTCAGTTCTAACAAATTCTTACCATTACGTCATGCAATTCTTTGTGTTTTTGACGTTTTTGTTATTGGACATATGTACTTTTTTATTAAGATGCGTTCTAGTTTTAATTAGTTTCTAATAGTAATTTAATTTAGTGGTAGTATAATAATAATGAACCTTCGACGGAAAGGCCCTTGTTTTTAATTTCGTTTTAGTGGTATTTCTTAGTTGGCTAATCGTGTTTTATTTTGTGTAGTGTATTTGATTTATTGGTATTTGTTATTTTATAGTGAAGAATTAACACAATTTATGGTAGTGGTATATACAGTATAAAGTGAGTACGTAAAATTAATTCGGCATACGCTTTCGCTTGTGCTGCAAGATAACCGCACCTTCTTGCGTTAAGGAACTGAAAGTCCGTCTAAATATAATAGTGTGTTTCTTCTAATATGGAAAACCATAAATGTGTAATAGATGCACTTTTAATAAACAAGTTTTCGACAAGAGATTTTCAAGAAAAATTTGAAATTGTTAAGAATGGAAGACCTTGCCCTGCTTTACCTGAATTAATAACCAAACATGGCATTTTTCTGTATCACAATACACATCGATTCCATGGATAACAGGCTGTCCGAAATTAAACAAACTGTTCTGTTGGTCCTGTTTACTGTTTTCAAATGATAATGGTGTGTGGACCAAAAATGGGTTTTTTGATTTAGGTCACCTGTCTTCTGCACAACACAAGCACAAACGATCTCAAGCGCATGTTGATTCCTTTGTAAAGTGTAAATTGTTTGGCGAACAGCGAATTGACGTTTTGATTGATTCACAATACAAGTCAAACATAAACCAACACAACGAGCAGGTAAAAAAAATAGAGACATACTTAAAAGACTTATAGATGCAATTTGCTTTTTATCGAAACAAGAGACCACGATGAATCAAGTACGTATTTCAACAAAGGAAATTATTAATTTTTGGACGCCCTTAGAGAATATGATTCCCTTGATTCGCATTTAAAAAATGCAACTGTGTTTCGAGGTACTTCTCCAACTGTCCAGAATGACATTGTAATTGCACTAAGTGATGTTATATTAGATGAAATAAAAAGAGAAATTGATACAGCTACTTTTGTATCTATTATGCTTGACGAAACATCAGACGTAATGTGCAAATCTCAACTGTCAACTGTAATAAGGTACGTAAGGGATGGTATTCCTTGTGAGCGGTTTGTAGGGTTTAAAGACATCAGCTCGGACAGAACTGCAAATGGATTATTTACTCATGTATCTGACAATATATAAGAATATAATTTAAGTGCCAAATTAGTCAGACAAACATATGACGGGGATTCTGTAATGAGTGGCCACTTAAACTGACTTCAGGCCCAAGTTAAGGAAGCATACCCAAAAGCTCTATTTACACATTGCTATGTGCATGTGTTAAACTTAGTCCTACAACAAGGCTTGTCTAACATCTAAGAGTGCAGAATTTTCTTTCAAACCCTTAGTAGTTTGTCGGCATTTTTTTCACACTCTTCCAAAAGAACAGTTAAACTTCAAGATTTCGTTAAAAAAAATTACCCTCGGTGGCCCCCACAAGATGGAACTATACATTCCGGTTAGTCCATACGGTCAACGAATATCATAAGCAACTGGTTGAGTTTTTTGAGTGGCTAATTAATAACTCAAGCGAATGAGAAGCGGATGCTATTGTAAAAGCAAGAGGATTTTTATCATTTTTGACCGATTTTGAATCAACTTTTTTCTTAGAAATCTTTACAAAATTGTTTTCCTACACAGATGTATTATATAACATTTTGCAGACAACCACAGTAGACATTCTTTATTGTAGTGTAAAAATAAGCAATATTGTTTCTCAACTAAAAAAAGACAGAGATGATGTGAATTTTGAAGCACTTTGGAAATCGGCAACATCTTGAAAAGAAGGCAACGATTCAAAACCAAGAACTAAAAGGGGTCAAAATAATTGTGATAACTTGACTTATGGCCGACTGTACTTTGAAATTATTGACAACATTGTAGAGCAGATAAACACAAGGTATGGTTCGTTTTCCAAACTGGCATTTTTTCATCTCCTCGCCCATCAAAAATTTGAGCACTACAAAAACAATTTTCCTAATGAACTTGTAAATACCTTAAGATTAACTTACGGAACCACATTCAATTACTCTCTTCTTAAAAGTGAACTAAGTGTCATTTATACGAGCCCCGAATTTCAAGGTAAGCCCATTTTTGAACTTGTTCGGTTTATGTAAAATAACGATTTATTATCTGGACTTAAGGAAGTATATAAGTTGGCAGAGCTTATTTTAACAATTCCCAGTACCACAAGCTTCGTAGAACGTTCATTTTCAGCTTTAGAGCGAATTCATTCTTACTGCAGGAGTTCTCAAGGTCAGGACTGTTTGAGCGGCTTAAGTTTAATTCCAATTGAGAAAGAACTGCTACACAGTTTAAAATTAAAACTCTTTCTATGATTTAGTGATTGAAAAGTTTTTGACTAAAGCAAGAAGATTAGAGTTAATTTATAAATAAATAAAAAATGTTATAGACAATTTCAATAAAGTTTTGTTTATTGATATGTGAAAAAAAATTAAATACATAATTAATTAATTTATAATTTTATATCTGTTCCGTCATCAACGAACCATTCCGAGGTAACACGCAATAACAATAGTGCGGGTTATTCTACAGCACAGTGCCTATCTGCCAATGCTGTCTTAGTTAACAGTAACATATGTGAGTGCGCGAGAATGTAGAATTTTGTTCTTGTAAATTGGCAGCAGTGCCCGCTAAAGAAGAGTAGTTAGCGACGCTAAGCAGAATGCGTATTTTTTAGTTTAGTGTCCACCATCTATTTGTTTATTGTATCAATACATTTTGGCGTTGCCCAGAGAAGTACAAGGAAATTCAAGGTATTTATACCATTATTGATATTCTTTTTAGTGTATGTACATGTACTTGTTTTGTATATCAACTCATCAACTGATAGTGTATTACAGAAATTGAAAGCGATTACTGTAATAGTTTCTTGGTTATTATTACCCGTTATCAATTTGTATTTAGCGTTTCTCAATCAAAAACTAAAAAATAATAATAACTTTTTTAGGTTCTTTCAATTTAAAAAACTTACTAGTGCAAAACGTGCATGTGGCAAGCATAAAACAGAATAGTACTTACATCTGCTTCTGCATGTAGGTTATCACTTATGCTGGCAAAAGTGACCAGCTTATAGCACACCCGGTATATGGTACCAGAATACGCCACTGGTTAATCCGTCCAAAATGTGAATTTTATGAACGCACGATATTCAAGTTTAACCATCTTAAGGAAACACACATAAGACGTTTGCTTGAAAAAAATTCGTGTAAACAAACTACTTGAGATAGCAAGTTGAAACTTGTCATACGAACTAATGACATGTGCATGCAGGTGAAAAGCACACATTTTTGCTGATTGGAACGCCATCTCTGTGTCAAATCGAAAACTTTTCACCTTACCCTCGTAAGTTGATTACATTTCTTTATTTTACATTCAAGGAATATTAAAGTAGTTTCAACTATGTCTGAAAAATTCCAAATCGTTTGTCTGCCTAAAGAAGAGCTTGAGTATGAACTAAAGATTCGAGGTATAGTAAGTGAGAGCCAATCCTTGAGAAAAGAAAAATTTTGGCAAGATTGTTAGCCGAAGAAGCTGGGTTGTTTGATCGATCTTTCAGGTAATCAAGTAGATTTTCCAACGGAATGTAATGAGATTAATGATTCAATTGAGTCAGTTCAGAATATTTTATTGGAATTGATGGAGACTTTTCAGATTAAGTTTTTAAGAGAGTTTGTTCAAGGTTGATACACTTTTCTGGTCACGTTAAGTGCGCATAAAGATTCCTTTTAAAAATCCAAAAGTTAATAAATTTAGAAATGAGACATTAGCTACCATACTTACATTAGAAGCCGAATTATATGATAAAGTCAACAGGATGTCTACTCGAACAACTGAATTAAAATTCAGTACTTTTTCTGTACTTTTCAGTACTTTAATTGAAAAAATTCAGTACTTTTTGTTGCATGAAAAACAGAAAATAAGCATAATCAGAACATTCGAATATTTTAATTAGTTAAAAGAAAATATACCTACATATTCAAGAATAAAGCGCATAGAAAATATTTCTATTTATGAACTCTTCAGTCTCTTTCTAATTCAGTATCGATCCCTAGTTCTTCTTCCTTGTGCTCTTCTGTTACTTCAACTTTCTTTAACTCGAGTGTCTTGATATCAGCATGCAATTGTTGAACCTCTCGCTTCTTAGTAAGTTTTTCTTTATCCTTAACTTTTAATGCTTCTCGCCTTCGGGAAGATGCATTTCGAAACTGTAAAATCATCTTCTTAGAAATTGTAAATTCGGAAAGGTGTTTTATTTTAGAAGTTAAAATTTTGTCATAAACAAGTCGTTGGGCAACTAGCAATTCATTTAAAGTGTTTTCTACGAGGCATTCTTTATTTATCAAAAAACCCCTTTCAACCGAAGCATTGCCGTGAAACATGATTAAAATTTTTTAAATAAAATTTAAAAATACAAATTCCAATAAGTCACACTCTTTACATAACCTCATTAAAAATATGTCCAATCTTTCCTTTTCTGGGGAATTGTTCCAGTTTTCCAAAACGTTCTTCTTGTTCTCACATAATTGGTTCTACTGTTTTTTACAATGTCTGCATCAGATGTAATTATCTGCTTTCACTCAATAAATTCTTCTAAAGCAATATTTAACCTGGATGTTTTTAAGACGTTGCTACACATTACCATAGGTGACAAACAAGAAGCACCTTTGATAATTTTGTATTTCAAAGGACTTTTCTCTGTAGTTTTTGGAAAAATATTTTAGAAAAGCTAAACAATCATTTTTAAATTTAACGACATCAAGTTCCTTCAAACCCTTCGCCTTACAAACAACAGATGTCCCAAAACCAATATGCACATTTGCAATTGACTTTAAGTTTGCAATTTTGGTTATATAGTACAAATCACGAAAGAATGAATTCACGTCATAGATTGCTGAATTAAAAAACGACATACTTTTAAATCTTATGCATTAAGTATACTCCTATAGATCCTTTCAAGGTATGTCTGTTTTTAACTCAGAAAACTATGACGTGAATTCATTCTTTCGTGATTTGTACTATATCAATTTTAATTAGTTTATAAGGGGTGTTTGCTTCATTTATAATTTTCGCACTAATGGAATGACTTCCAATATTACACAAAACAGTATACAATTCCTGATATAAAAATGGTGTTAGGGGATCGTCTGATTGCAAATATTTTAAAAGCGGTTCAGTTTCTACACAAATTGATTTAAGAAATTGTGATCTAGCCAGTAAAAGTTTATCTGCTAAAAACTTTTTATCTTTTGGAATGTTCTACTCTCAGGACACTTCTTTAAAGCAATAGATTGTTCAACAATATACCCCTACAGGTTTTATGATTCCAATGGTTGTGGTAATAACTGCTTCATTTTCCATCCAACATATGCTGCAAAATCGTTTTGGAAATACAATAGAACCAGAAAAGGTTGTATAGTTAGCACGTCTTGTAGGAAAGTCTTTAAAAAGATAATACAGTGATAGTAAAAATCTTGCATTTCCCAACCCGTCTTTTTCTGCTGTTTTGGATGCCCCATGAATCACATGTATTACACAAGTTCCAGTGGAAAACAGTTCAGGATCCTCACTGCTTTCATCTTTTAAATAATTGCACATTCTTAGATTAATGTTAGGACCATCCATCTCTAACGGTGCAATTTTTTTCAGAGACAAGCCCAACGATGTTATAGATTCAATTAACTTATTCATTAAATCAGAAGCAGTTGCATGTTTCAAGAATGCCGAATTCAGAAATCGTGTTTGTACAGCATCTGTTGCCTCATCCCAAAATTTGACTATGTCCGTCTGACCAAGTTGGGATATTTTATTAAGACTTTCGTCAAATGATAAAGTATAAAATGTACATTCTTTTATATGGTTAGAAAGTTCATTTTGGATATAAAGTTTTAGTCCATACGTTATAGAATAAGCTATTATATCCATATGAAGCTGTAAATTTTTTTGCAATCATACTATCGAGAAACAGCAGGAAAAACATCGGTGACACTTGCAAAACTACTCTCTGAGGAATGTGTCATAACTTTGTGAATACACCATAAAATTTCTGCTATACTTACTTCTTCTTTTTGTAAGTAGGTTAACTTTAATATATTACTATTACCAGAATACATTGAACTACCTTTTGTTAAGGAATTAGGTGCACTTGTACTTGCTAACTACTTTATCACCATCAGCGACGACAAGTCCTGTATTTGTATTTAAACATTCAATACCCATGCAAATTGTAGGCACTTTAAAAAGTGTACTTTGAGTCCCCATCAGTAAAGGTTGCACAATTTTCAAATGTTTTTTACCTTTTGCGTGTGATTTAACATAATGTATACCACCTTGACTAACATCAAACTCCTTTCTGCACATATTACAAAGTGCACGAAATTTATCTTCACACGGCCGTAACCACAATCTACACTCCTATAAATCTAACCATAATGGATTAAATTGGCATTTATCGGACATATTAATAAAAAAAAAAGCAATACGATGCTAAATTTGTTTCAAAATATTAATAACAACTTCTGCAATTTAAATTAACAGCACATAATAAAATCACAGCTGCCGCATTGTAACTTGTATTATAAATAACAGTTGAGTATGCTAAATTTAATCTTTTAATAAGTATAATGAGGAAGCAAAATCAATAGCTTACTTCATAAGTTAAAAAAATGCGACCATGAATGAATGGTTCAGAAAGATCCCGTTATGACTAATACTCACGATAACAAGATGGGATGTTTAAACTAAAAATGTAAAAAACCGTCGATTCAATCAACGGTAAAACAGTTGAGTAATTGCAAAGTAGGAGGGCATGGAAAACTGTCGGAAATCCATTTTGTTGGCTACTAAACTAGAATACGGATAAAAATTTTGAAATAATTACGTTTATCTTCTGCTAATAACTCTACAAATTTCACCAGTGAACAACTGAACTACTTGCATTCGAAAGTAATTTTGAGGTTATCATGTTCCTAGTTGACGTTTTTAATAAGTTCTAAAATGAATTGAGGCATTCTTTCGCCAATTCCTTTTAGACTTGTAAAGTGATGATATATCGATTATCAACAGAGATGTATTATTCAGATCAATACATGCAGAAATAGACAGCCCTTGCTAGAGTGTCTAAAGATCTAGCATTAAAGCACTTAAAATAATTTAATTGAGAAGAATGGATTTAGCCTGAAGAGAGATGTAATGTAATTTGTTGTCGATTATGAATGTATTTACGGCCGTTGTATCCGTTCGGGCAATTTTTAGTAGTAAAACATTTCTAACAATAACCTAATACCTGCACGTTATTTTCGCATATATGTACCTATATATGTTTAGATACTAGCAATCACGAAAGTTTTATTTTATACACAATGATAGACTACAAAATAAAAGTCAGACTTTGTAATGTCTAAAAGCAGATGCTTAATTTCCGTACGTGAAGTATTAATTCCGCACTTTTTTCGCATATCCGGACTTGCTCTACAAAATCGGCATTTTTTCAGTACTTTCCGGATTTTTCATACCAGTAGACACCCTTGTCAATGAGTTCAGAGTCCACTAGCCTTAACAGATGTATTTTAGTACCTTCTTCGGTAGATAATGTGCCTAGTCATACTGCTGCATACATAACACTCTCTTTGTCTATAGGTTCGTTGTCGGTAAAATTTTCAGAAAACTCTAAGCAATTAATTATATTTATTCTTGGATAGAGTAAGTGAGTTATCACAATCTCGTAAAGTCCCCGAGGCTTACTTATTCGGTGCTATATGTGAGTTATTCATGGGAAACGCTTTAATTTCGTTCTTGAGTGTAAGGAGTTCTTTGAAAGATTGGAGTTCACTGGTAGAGCGATTATAGGAAGATTTTTTAGCTGATTTTTCAGATGATGATATTTGGAAGAAAATTAAAAACTGTCGTCAAGGAAAGGAGAAAGTACTGTTTTATATACCCAAACAGCAGAACAGAAACGTGCTGTCTTAAGTTTACTAATTAAAAGTGACTTAACAAATATGCTGTCAAATTTTAAAATCAACGCACATTGTGTTTATAAGATATCAAATTTTAAATTAGTATTCTAAAATAAAAACTTTCTTTTGAATAGTGTTATTAGCTATTAATTTTCTCTTTCTCTTTATACCATTATACTTTGTGGTACCCTAATATTTTAATCGATTAACATATAATTTCCTAAACTGGGTTCACTTTAATCCTGCCGTTTGACCTTGCATGTGAGTTCTGCTTGGCTAATTCTATTACTCCAACAGCGATGCGCGTCTTTCACAAGAAGCTAATACCCTCGGTGCATCGGTAGATTTCTTACGTGCTTATTAGTACTAGAATGGATTGTCTTTTTTTAGCTCTTTTAAGTAGGTATTGCTCTTCTGCGTAGGCCCACTGCTTAAGCTACCGTGAAGACAACCCCTCAGTGAGCAAGATCACAATGTCTTGTTGTTACACCTTCGCAGATGATTAAGCGTGCAAGATAAGGCAAGAGCACAATGGTTAGCCATTTCACTTCAACAAATTTACATACAAAATAAGTATCTCGACATGTGGAGGTATGTGCCAATCTTTTCTCTTTATGTTGTTTGTCCACTTTTTACTGTACGTGCATAACAAGTAAACCACGAATAAATTCACGTCACGTTGCTCCGATGAACAAAACTAGCTTAAAAATCCGTTCGAAAATTAGCTTCACTAGTGTTTTTTTTTGTGTACTGTAATTTACTTACTATGTTCAACTTAAAAGGTTTGTCTAGAAGAAAGCATTTTCATTACTTTTTGTTTATGACATAAATTTTACATCTCACCATACAAAATGCGCGCTTCGCATCGGAATTATAAAAATTGTCCGTAAAATGTAACTCTATAAATAAGTACATTTACTTTTATAGTTATCTAGGCTTATTGGTGTATTTAGAATTTAAAATTGCTTCCTGCTTGTAGTTATTTTCTATGTATTATCAAGTTCAATACTCGCAATCTGCATGCACCACATTATTGTTTTAATCCTTGTGTAATTATAATTAATTAGTTACTTGCTGTGCCAATGCAGAATGTTATTAATGAACGTTGTTAATTGCCACAGTGTTCTTATCCTTAAATATGCAGCAATGTTTAAGAGGTATATAATGGCATAGTTTTTTTTATTTACAAAACACCATTCATTTTGATTGTTACTTAAATACAATTAATATTTAATATTAGTACATGAGGAGTGAAGAAATCAGATGTTCGTCTTTAAACCAGCAGTATAGTAGTGTTTACTATCTAAATTCATAAGAGCCACTCATTAGAGATACATTTTACATGTTCTTTTGTGTAAAATTATCATTTCTTGTACAGATGTTCTAAAAAGTGTGAATTTCGCTCTTTAGCCCCCCCCCCAACCTCTGACTATGTTAGCATGGTATTCCATTACTGATTTTGTTCTTTTGTTACTGGTCTGCTCATATGGGTAACAGGTTTATACAGAAAAAGTTAAGAATGAAGAAAAGTTGCTTGTTATTTCAAGCAACTGATCTTGCATGTCAGCAGCTTGCCCAACAGGACTAGAATGTGTATTAACATAAACGGTGCTCATTCTGAACAATATTTGTAAATTTAAATGTAATTACCCAACATGCTATTCTTGATTTCCTAAAAAAAATTTGTCTTAATTTATAAGATTACTTTTTAGTATTTTAATTTCCTTTTATCAAAATGAGTTGTACAGTTTAAAAATGTCCCTATTTGTTTTATTTTTCATGCTATTTTCAAATCTTAAAATTTTTTGTATCATTGTGTTGTTTTTGAGATTTAACAGTTAGTTGCCTTGTAGTTTGATTTCACCCAATTGAGAAATCAATATGACCGATTGAGTAATATTCACACCAAATTTGGGTTTCTATGCCTAGTGGTTCTAAAATTATGGTCCAAAAAATAGGCAAAATTAATAAAACCCCTTATTGACACACCCTCTGTATATTCTGAACATAAAAATTAAAATTCGTATGTTTCATATTCTTAAATAATGTAATTCCTCTATAATAGTTGACAATAATTATATGAACACATATTTGTTCTGAGTATTTGAAACATACTTAAATTACTTCTTTCTGATCATCCTGTATACTGCCTCAATCAATTTTGTTTATAAGAAACACTGTTGATGTTTTTAGTAAAGTCAGTGTGTCCTAAATCATAGATGGATAAAAAATTCAAAATTAAGTTATAGAAAGCTAGAATGTTTGTCTTGTTAACTAGTAATACTCAAACCAATAAGTATCAAAAACTGCTTTCGATGTAGACCAGACAAAAGGATTAGAACAAAGCCTATTTTTTGTTGTTTGTGTATCAATTTCTTTGTGGTGTTAATATCGTCCAGCAGCTATAATGAAATACGTCATGGAAAAACTATTTCATAAAATACACTGATAATTTTTTAATGCTAATTATAAAACAGATAAACATAATAATATAAATAACATTGCACAGTAGAGATTATTAAATTAACAAACAAGTATAAATATGTTGCTACTATTAATTTTATTGATAACTAGTTCGGTGCTCATGCAACCTTGCAAGCAAGTCAGTTTTAAACAAATTACCTTACAAGCATATTTAAAAAAGAGTACAAAACTTTTGACTGCAACTGGATGCCTTTCACCAGCAACTTTAGACGGTTATGAGGTCCAACAACTGGTGCTTATAGGAATTCACAACGTAAACATTCCAATTTTGTACGAAGAAACTGTGGCTAACTTCACAGACAAGTTTAAATTATACTTTTCTAATAATACAATTAGTTTAATTAAAAAAAATGCATTTAGTAACTTGCCTGGATTAAATAGACTCGCATTAAGAAACAACAATATTCTTAGGGTGGAAGAATTTGCACATTTAACATCTCTTCAAAGTATAGATTTAAGCTGGAATAAGCTTAGTTTATTACAACCAAACACATTCCATAATCTGCCAGCATTAGAAGTATTAGAGATCCACCACAATCAACTAGAATTTTTTGAACAAGAATGGTTTGACGATGTCAAAAATGTGAAAATGATTGATGCTTCTTTCAATTTAATCGAAGTCATAGGCCGAACAACATTTTCAGATTTCAAAAGCCTAGAATTTCTGAACCTACAGAATAACCAAATAAGCCTGATACATACAAATGCCTTTAATAGTTTAACAAAACTGCAAGTGCTTAATTTACATCTCAATAAGATAAAGAAACTTGACTTTGACATAAGAAATCTTGTCAGTATTCAAGAAATAATGTTAGATATGAATAAACTTACTTCAATTTCTGAAAATATATTAAATCAAATAAGTCATTCCATAAGATATTTAATTGTCATACCAAATCCAATACAATGTACATGTTACAAAAAAATTCTTTCATGGAGTTATAAAAACAATATAAAAGTGAAATCAGAGTCACAATGTTTAAATAAAGATAATCCTATTTGCATTTTACCTTTTACAGATACAAATAAATGTTCTGAGGAACCTGTTCATGGCCAAGTGATATCTGAGTATTATGAAAACTTTCAAGTAGGTTGCAGTATAAAGTAAGTTTAAATTCACAGTAATTTATGGATTGGAGAGGTAAAAGTCGGTGACTTCTATACGTCATAAACAGATAGCAAATATCATGAACTTACAGTTGATCAAATGCAACGCTATTCTAATTATATTACTAATGACCTATATATGAATAGGTTAGTGAAATAACTGTAGATTTTTGTAATATTTATATATCAATTAATAAATTAATACAAATATTAAATTAATCTATTGTATTCAAATTACTTTAAAGATGTCATTTAGGTAGCTCCGACGTTCTTACATAGCCATGGTGGATAACACTACTTAAACACCTTTTATGTGAGTGAAACAAAACTCAATATTTTACTATAAGTCACCCGAATGTTGAAATATTCAAAATTATAAAATGTGCATGTGTAAATATGCAACTTATTTAAATGGTTTACAAATAGTTTGCAAATTATGTTTGAAAAGTATAAGTTTTGAAAACCTAACTTTTTATTTTATCACAAAAGGTATTTTTTATTTCAAAAATGAGACAGGATAAAGCACTACTTCTTTATTAAATAAAACACCATTGTAAAAAAGATTAATTTTTAAAAATGTAAAGATTTTCATATGAAGTATTAACCAGCGACACTATAAACATAATGAGGTTAGTCACAGTTCTAAAAAGTACACACAACGTTACTTAGATAACTACTAAGACATAACTCGGTGGCAATATCTACTAAAATTAGTACAACATATAATAGTCCATTGCAATAAAATCTAATAAAACAACACAATACTATATCCAACAGGCGTTATAAACAACGAGTCAAAATAATTAATGCAGTGAGTAAAATACAATTCAATAATACAATACAAACTTGACTGACTTAGTTAAACGTTTATCTGCTAAAAAATTAATTGAAAAATTGACAAACATTTGATGAACGTATATCAAACCGGTACATAATTAAATTTTTAGTGATAACCACCAAATACTAGATAATTTAAAACTTCAAACATTATATTACTGTTAAGATAACAATACAATTTAATATGTAAACCTCATACTACGTTGAAATTATATAGGTTTGTGAAATCTGTACAATCCTGAATAAACAGCACTCAAATTCTTCACATCTAACTTATTGTTTAATGGGTTCCGTTGTTGGAGAATGTAAAAGGATTCTAGGAATAATCTCTTATGATAATTTTCTTCAAAGTCCAAGATTTTTATTCCATCTTGATCCGCTATATGTTTGGTGGTAAAAAGGTGAGAAGATAAGGTGCAAAAAGATTTTCCTATCCTAGCATAGCTCTTATGCTGTATTACACGGTTCTTGACCCACTGTTTCGTCTGACCCACGTAACTTTTTTTACAACAATATACCTGGTAAATAACATTGCTACACAACGATTTCTCCGTTCTGTCCTTTAGTTTTGTAAATAACTTACCAATCGTGTTGTCATACGTGCAAGCTATAAAAATATAAGGCTGTTTAAGTATTTTGGCGATTCTAAAAGTTAACTGCTGAATATAGGGTAGTTTCATAAATTTAATGGTATCCGAAACTACCCGAGAAGGATTCTGCAAAATATTTGAAAAAAGAACTCTCTTTACCAGACCTATGGGAAATGAATTATTCAACAATGTACCCTCCAATTGTTTAAAATTTTTATTACGAAATTCTGGTTCACATATTTTAAGAATACGTTGTTTTAGACAGATGATTGTGTTTAACTTATGACGGAATGAATGATTGGAAAAAAAATTTATATACCTACCCGAATCTGTAGGTTTTTTATAAATGTCAAACTTCAATTGGTTAGTCGAGGACCTAAGAACCAGCGTATCCAGAAAGGGAATACAAAAGTCTACTTCTTTCTCACATGTAAACACCAAGTTGGAATTGAAGCTATTAAAAATATACAACGTGTACTCTACTAAATGAACAGGGACAGAACATAGTATATCATCAACGTACTTGACCATAAATGGAACCTCAAATTGGAGAGAATTGACGACATAGTCCACTAGTGAATCCATCACTATCTGGGCAATAACGGGGAACAAAGGTGACCCTATGGGTGTGCCAAAAACTTGAAAATAAAACGCAGAATCGAAAGTAAAATAAGTGTTATTGAAGACCAATTTTATAGTGGTAATAAAGGAATCTAAATCCAAATTACAATGAGGAAAGATACAATTCCATTTCTTCGTAACAATGTCCACCACTAAACCAATAGGAATATTGATAAACAAGGAGCAAACGTCCAAAGAAATGAGAATATGGTCATCCGGCAACTGAAACTGCCTGTATCTATCCACAAAAGAAAAAGAATCCTTGACATTGTAACCTTCCAAGGGGAACGCCTTACTCAGGATACAAGCTAAAAAAGATGCCACATTATACGTAGGCGTATTGGTACACGAAATGATAGGTCGTAAAGGAACGCCCTGTAACGGACAGTTTACATTTTCAACAGTGCGTGCACCCCAAAAGCAATTTAAATTCTTCCGCCATATGCATTCGGGTACCATCGGAGTGCCGTGTAAAGAGTGAAGGCGCGAAGTGGACAGTGTGACTTCGGCGTGCAACGAAAGGTGACGTTCTACTTGGCATCCCCGCGATTCGTGTTGTGACCGCGATTTAATATTTATATAATTAATTTTTGTAATAATCGATGATACAAGATGTACTCGTGTGTTGTATCAGTTTTATAAAGATTGTGTATATTATTGTCTTTACAATCACTCTTCGTAATATTAATAAAATAATATTGTAACCACATGTCGTTATTTACCTAGAGGAGTAAGCCCGGTTAAATACTGTAGTTAGGAGTCCTGCATAAAATACCTTCTGATGCAACCTACGTAAAAAGCACGAAGCTACAAGCACATCGCTTTACAGCATTAACTACTACAAATGGTGACCCCGACTTTGAACGTAAAGCTAAAATTTGCAGAGTAAACAATAAGTACAGTACAACACCGGCATAAGGATAAAGAATTTGTTTTATACAAATCAACTAACAACTCCACCACCTAGACACCAGAATATACACAAGGTCACGTATAATACAGATGCCGCAGCAAACCCTTACATTCTAAGGAAATTCCAAGTATCAACAAGCCGACCGAGGTCATTAAACGCACAGCTGCCGATAAATACATACCGCCGTAACATTATAGCGTTATCGCAGTGCTACAAGCTAATTGGATATTACAGTTGTAATTTTAGTGTTTGTGAATACGGAAATAATGTCTATTTCAAATCCAACAAGTGATACAAGTTTCGAAATGAACAAAATTACGGTAAAACCACCACCTTTCAGGAAAAGTGATCCGCGAATATGGTTTTTACAACTTGAAGCACAATTTGCCAACTCTAATATTACACAGGATTTAACAAAATACAACATAGTGGTAGGAGCCATAGAAACAGAAATTCTATCCCAAGTTGCAGACATCGTAATAAACCCACCAAATTCAGGCAAGTACGATTTACTTAAAAAACGTTTAATTGATAATTTTGCTGAAAGTGAAGAGAAACGCTTACGTAAGTTGTTAACTGAAATTGAAATCGGTGATCGCAAACCATCACAATTGTTACAACAATTAAAAAATCTAAGTTCGGGCAAAATCTCCGATGATTTTTTAAAATCCCTATGGATGCAACGTTTACCAACGCAAATCCAAACAATTTTAACCGCTAGTTCTGACGATCTAAACAAACTTGCAATAATGGCAGATAAATTAGCAGATATTGTTTCACCAGAAATTTCTACAAATAATCAATCTTTTTCGAACGACACAATACAACGCCTACAAAAATCCATATCAGACCTAACTATCAAAGTAGAAGAATTAGCTAATCGTGACAAAGCAAATTCGCGCAACAGACCACGCAGTCGCAGCCGATCAACATCAAAATACGACAAAACTGCTAATCTATGCTGGTATCATTTTAAATTTGCTGAAAAAGCCAAAAAATGTACTCAGCCATGCAAATACACGCCTTTAAACTAACAAAGCAGCCTCAACGCGGCTACTGAGGTTGACATAATATCAAGCCGCCTATTCGTTACTGATAAAAAACAAATATACAATTTTTGATAGACACAGGCGCAGACGTCTCAATTTTCGGCGTCAACACAAGAAATCCGCCGCGGTGCTAACAAATTTCAATTATATGCAGCTAACGACACGTTAATCAAAACTTATGGAGAAAAAATGTTGTCATTGGACATAGGTCTACGACGCGTTTACTCTTGGCCATTTATTTTAACCGCAGTTTCAAAACCCATTATTGGTGCAGATTTTTTAAAACACCATAACCTAATAGTCGATCTAAAAAATCACAAATTAGTAGATGGTTTAACCTTATTACAGTCACATATACGTTCTAGCAATGCAAAATCCGACAAAATCACTACAATTGCTAATACTAATAACGAATATGTACGAATATTAGGTCAGTATCCTGAAATTACTAGACCACCAATTGGTACAAAACCAATTAAACACAAAACTACACATTTTATAGAGACAAAAGACCCTCCCAAATTTTCCAAAGCTCGTCGACTCGACGCACAGAAATTAGATATTGCAAAATGTGAATTCCAAAATATGATGGATCTCGGAATGTGCAGACCATCTAAATCAAGTTGGGCAAGTCCTCTGCACCTCGTTCCAAAAAAAGATGGAGGTTGGAGACCATGTGCGCGGCGACTATAGATCTCTAAATTCGGTCACGAAACCCGATAGGTATCCAATAAAACACATCCGTGATGTTAGCCACATATTACAAGGCAAGAAAATTTTTTGTAAATTAGACCTAATTAGAGCCTATAATCAAATTTCCGTAGAACCAAAGGACATTGAAAAAACCGCGATTATCACACCGTTTGGACTATTTGAATTCCCGGTCATGATGTTCAGCCTACGCAATGCAGCACAAACATTTCAAAGGTTTATAGACGAAGTATTTCGCGACCTACCTTACGTTTATGCATATATAGACGACGTACTCATCGCATCCACTTCTACAGAGGAACACAAACAACATTTACATCAAGTATTTGAAAAACTTCAAGAATACGGTATAACGCTTAACCCATCAAAATGTGAATTTGGTGTAAGCAAAATATCATTCCTTGGATACGAAATTTCAGAAGAAGGCACTAAACCATTGCCAAATTTAATAATTTACTTTATAGTATAATATTTTTGTTTTATACTTTATTAACCTATATTGAGTTATGCAATAAATCTACTTACTTACTTACTAGATCGTGTGCAAACAATAACTGACATGCCTCTTCCAACAACCAAAAAACAATTGCGCAGATTTCTAGGCATGCTGAACTTTTACAGACGATTTTTGCCAAACGCTGCACATTCCCAATATTTACTTACTGAATTATTAAAAGGTCCCAATAAGAAAAATGACAAAACTGAAATTAAGTGGTCAACAGAATCCACAGAAGCCTTTAATAATTGCAAAAACCTACTAGGCAAGGCAGTTTTATTAGTTCATCCTGACAGTAGCGATAAAACTAAATTAATTTTAACAGTAGACGCCTCCGATGCAGCTGTCGGTTCCGTAATAGAACAAGTGAAAGACAACATTGTGCAACCCTTAGCATTCTTTTCACAAAAATTAAATGAAGCTCAGCTCAAATACAGTACATACGACAGAGAACTATTAGCAATGTATTTAGCTGTAAAACATTTTGCACATGTTCTCGAAGGACGTTCTTTCACAATTCTAACAGATCACAAACCACTCACGTTTGCATTTACTCAACGCAACGATAAAGTCATGCACAGACAACTACGCTACCTAGAATTTATATCACAATTTACCACAGATATTAAACACATATCTGGTAAAGATAACATAGTAGCAGATTTCCTGTCCCGCATTGAATCTATCAACCAATCTGAAATAATAGATTACACTGAATTTCAAAAAGAGCAATTATCCGATCAAGAATTGAAAATGTTAATACAAAATAGCGATTCAAGCTCACTAAAAATTCAGTTAGTACCTATCCCTGGTCAAAACAATATTCAAATTTATTGTGACAAACAAAACTGACTTTATGTACCACAAAGTTTTCGTCACAAAATTTTCAACAAAATTCACAGTCTCTCACATACTGGTTCTAGGCGAACACTAAAACTTTTAAAAGAACGTTTTATTTGGCCCGGAATCAATAAAGACTGCAAATTATGGTCTAAATCATGCGTATCTTGTCAAAAGTCTAAAATAACTAGACACACTAAATCTCAATTGCAAGAATTTCAATCAGCCGATCATAGATTTTCACATATTAACATGGACATCATTGGTTCACTACCACAAAACAAAGGCTATTCCTATTGTCTAACAATAATAGACCGTTTTTCATTTTGGCCAGAAGCCATCCCTATTGTAGACAGTACAGCTGAAACAGTAGCTCAGGCATTCTTAGATAATTGGATATCCCGTTATGGTGTTCCAGAACGAATTACAACAGATCGTGGAAGACAATTCGAAAGTAATTTATTCCACACTCTTAACAAAATGTTAGGAATTAAACATTTTCTAACAACCGCATACCATCCGCAATCAAATGGAAAGATTGAACGATGGCACCGAACACTCAAAGCTTCGATAAAAAGTCATGAATCTAACAAATGGATCGAATTATTACCTCTCATTTTGTTAGGCCTCAGATCAGCAATCAATGAAAATATCAACTTTTCACCAGCCGAAATGTTGTTTGGCACTACACTAAAATTGCCAGGAGAATTTTTCATCAATCAAAATCGAAACTACACCATCAGACTTCATTGAGAAGCTTAAACTTCTATTCGAAAAAACTCGACCAATACCAAAAAAAGTCTATACTACAAAGCATATATTTATACACCCTGAATTACAAACTTCAAGTCATATTTTTATACGAAATGACATGGTGCGAAAACCACTACAACAGCCCTACAGCGGACCATACAAAGTTTTAGACAGAAATCCCAAATGGTTTGTCGTAGAGAGAAACGGAAAACCAGACAAAATTTCTATAGACAAACTCAAACCTTGTTTTCTGCCACCAGATCCAGAGTCTCCCACAACTTTGTCACAACCCACTCAACCAACAACAAATAACGAAAATACCGCAAATAATCAACAACACAGAATTCCGCATCAACCAACCAAAAATATGCCAGTCCCACTTAAAAACTCATTTTGACGCACTATTTCGCTTCCGCTCAGATATCGATAACTCTCACGTATCGTTATCACTAGCAGGGGGGGTGATGTAACGGACAGTTTACATTTTCAACAGTGCGTGCACCCCAAAAGCAATTTAAATTCTTCTGCCATATGCATTCGGGTACCATCGGAGTGCCGTGTAAAGAGTGAAGGCGCGAAGTGGACAGTATGAATTAGGCGTGCAACGAAAGGTGACGTTCTACTTGGCATCCCCGCGATTCGTGTTGTGACCGTGATTTAATATTTATATAATTAATTTTTGTAATAATCGATGATACGAGATGTACTCGTGTGTTGTATCAGTTTTATAAAGATTGTGTATATTATTGTCTTTACAATCACTCTTCGTAGTGTTAATAAAATAATATTGTAACCACATGTCGTTATTTACCTAAAAGAGTAAGCTCGGTTAAATACTGTAGTTAGGAGTCCTGCATAAAATACCTTCTGATGCAACCTACGTAAAAAGCACGAAGCTACAAGCACATCGCTTTACAGCATTAACTACTACAGCCCACTTTGTGAACTTGTGTAACCCATAAAACTTACCCGGAATGCAATTATTTTTTACCAAGCTCTTCAGGTCATATTTAGAAATCATGGAACGATTACATAGGGATTTCAAGTGATCATTAAACTTCTTTTGCGTTGGAAAAGTTGGATCTTTAGCGACTTTACTGTAAGTATTCCTATCCTCCAATAGCTGATAAGATTTAGAAACATAATCCTGTTTATCCATGATCACAGTAACTGCTCCTTTGTCAGCCCTGATAACTAAGACATTGGGATTGTCCTTAAGAAATTTTTAGTAGCGTAGAATATATATATATATATATATATATATATATATATATATATATATATATATATATATATATATATATATATATTTTGTAAGTCAATGACCTTGCTGTAGATTTATATATATAGTTGTTTATAGTTATTTATAGTTGTGGGTTTCAGGTCTGCTGGATTAAAGAATTCTCTTTTTATCACCTAAATTTTAGGATATATTTCTATCCTTTTCAAAGGTGTAAATTGAGGTTACTAATAAATTGGCGTTGTATAAATATAAAAGCACAAGTCTACAAACTAAAACATAAAACATATAAGTATAACATAAAAAATTTTCATATTTCTGTATATAGTGACAATTTTTGAAAGTTTTTCAAAAATTGTCACTATACAGAAATATGAAAATTTTTATGTTATACTTATGTTTTTTTTTTTGTTTTTAGTTTGTAGAATTGCGCTTGTCTTTTATATTTATACAACACCAATTTATTAGTAACCTCAATTTACACCTTTGAAAAGGATAGAAATATATCCGAAAATTTAGGTGATAAAAAGAGATATTCTTTAATCCAGCAGACCTGAAACCCACAACTCTTATATAATATATATATATATATATATATATATATATATATATATATATATATATATATTGCAGGGTGACGCGATAAAGCGGCAAAATAAATAAAACTAATTGTCAGATTTAATAACCGAATAATAAACAAAATAAAAATAAGTATTGGTGACGAGCATAAAATGGTTGCTTTCGATCACCGCACATTCGTAGTAATAATAATGCCAGTTGCATGCGCAAAAGAGCCAATCATAATATAGGTGCCTGGCGGAAACTAAATAATAGCTTACAGTTGGTGCTTGGCAGGAAATTTAAATAATGGCCTACAGTTCGGCTATCCTGACCATAAGATCGAACTCGATCTCTACATAATTAATAAATAGAATACATTTTAACAAGGTTGAGTAATGTTTGACATCGAATAAGCAATGATGTATCATAAAATAAGTTATCACAAATGACAATAAACATAAGCACATATTTGTGATGAATAAAGAATAATTCATAATAAAGTTTTATCACAAATTGTGGACAATCATAAATACATATTTGTGATTAATAAAGAATAACATAAAAACCTTAATGAAGTTTTACATAATTTAGCCACTTAAGTGACCCGTAGGTCCAGCTATTACAAAACATTCTACTAATATTGAGCATATATAAGTTCACAAAGATAATAAGGTGAGTAAATACAATAAGGTAAGTATTAATAATATTTGGTTAATAATCATGTAATTATATGATAAAAAAATTATTGCGAGTAAGGTTTTAATCCCCTAACATCTAAAACACTATTATAGAGTATTTGAGTATTTTGAAATCCAATAATGTCCGTCACTATATATCTGTTATGAGGTAGAACTGTATTGATAACGTAGGGCCCTCTATATTTAGGGATGAGTTTTTTGTTAACACCAATAGATGTATCAACATTTGATATCATGACATAATCTCATACGTTGTATTTGTGCGCTACTTTATGGTGCTTATCATAATAGTTTTTATTTTGTACTTGCACTTGATCAATCTTTTTAGATGCATTTAATCGTGTTTGTTCTAAATCAATTTCTTCTTCATTAAAATATTCTAAAGCTAGTCTTAAATTGTCTTGAATGACACCTAATTGATGACGTCCGAAAAGTATTTTACTAGGAGTATTTCCGATGGAGCGATTTAAAGTATTGTTAATACAAAACTCCATTTCGCCTAATAAGGTATACCAAGGAACTTGTTTCGCATCTGTAGTTTTAGCTAATAAGGGGGGTTAATAAATGATTTATGCGCTCCATTTGGCCATTGGCTCTAAGCGCGGCCGAAGCTATCAGAATATGCTTAACATGGTTTTGTTATAAAATCTCTTTGAAGTCTTGGGATGTAAAAGTGGAACCTCTATCAGAGATTAAAATTGTCAGTCTGCTATAGTTTCTAAAATAAAAAATAAGATGATTAATGACTTCTTGCGTGTTTACCGTTTTGCATGGATAAAACTTTGTAAATTTGGTGAAACCGTCAATAGTTTCAAATATATATTTGGCATTATTGCCAGTTTTTTTCAATGGACCATAATGGTCAATATGTAAAGTTTCGAATGGCACTTTACCTTTGGGAATATTATTTAAAAGACTTTCGGATTTCCCAAATTTCGGGTTAAATTCTATGCATTTAAGACAATTTTCAATATGTAATTTCACTTTAGATTTTATTTTGGGAAACCAGTAAGTGCGGGTTATGAGCTAGATAGTTTTATCAGCTCCAAAATGGCCCATATTATTATGATAAGTATGTATAATCGAGTATTCCATACTTTCAGGTACACAGAATAAGATACTGTCACCTAACTTCCTATAAACCAAATCTTGGCGCAGCTCAAAAAATGGGTGTTCGGTTTCCAATAACTTCTTTTTAATAATCATTATTTGATTATCACTGCTCTGTTTTAAGGCAAGAGTCTGCTCCAATGTGTTGCCCTCTAGCACTAAAACATTATTAATTCTACTTAATGCATCCAAATGGCGCATATTTTTATTAGACCTATGCTCAATTGAGTAATTATAATTTTGTAATGTTAGACACCAACGCATTATGCGAGGTACTATTTCTTTTTTGTTCATTGTAAGCCTAAAGCTGTCGCAATCTGTGATTATTTTAAAATTAATTCCTTGCAAATAAGTGTGGAATCGTTTAAGGGAGTAAACAATCGCTAAGCACTCAAGCTCGTAACTGTGGTATTTGGATTCAGTATCTGAAGTGCATTTACTGAAATAAAACACGGGGTGAAACTTTCCATCTGATTGTTTCTGCATAAGAATTGAGCTAAAACCAATAGCGCTTGCATCACAGTGCAGCTCAGTTAAATTAAAGGGGGAATAAATAGATAAAACTAGTTGACTAACAATTTCGATTTGAGTAATTCAAAAGTTTCTAAGTGTTGACTTCTAAAATCGAATTTGGAATCCTTTTTTAATAAGTTATACTAAGGGGCAGCTATGATACTAAAGTTTTGGCTAAATCTCCGAAAATAACTGGCCATTCCTAGGAATGAGTGTAGCTGTTTGGCACTGTTTGACATAGGGTATTGCTTTATGGCTGAAACATTATTAACATTTGGACAGATTCCTTCATGATTAATGTGGTACTCTGAATAATTTATTTCGGTAATTAAAAATTAACATTTGTCTACTCTCAAGTTTTAGTAAATTATCAACCATTAGTTTGAAGACTTGCTTTACAATACCAATATTTTCATAAATTGATTAAAAGGTCATCAAAATAAATCAATAATTTATTGTCCGTAATTAAATCTTTAAAAATTTTGTTTACAAAACGAGCAGACAGAAGGGCTTGTACTAAGACCAAAAGGCATTCTTAAAAATTCGAATTGACCTAAGGGGGTCGTGAAAGCAATAAATTTTATGGACTCTTCTGATAATGGAACATGGTAGAATGCATTTTTCAGGTCAAGTTTTGTAAAATATTTCTTTCCTTGTAAACGCTCTAAATGGTCATCAATTTAAGGGGATAGGATATACATCATGTGTTAAATATTTATTTAAGTTTCGGAAATCGATACACATACGTAACTCGCCTGAGTTTTCTTGATTAGAATAATTGGAGAGCAGTATGGAGACTCGCTTTGCCTAATAATATTTTGACTTTGAAGGTCAACTAAAATTTTTTGTAATTCATTTTTCTCATAAAATGAAAGACGTCTTGGTTTGCATGAAAAAGGTTCATGCTTGGCAAGTTCAAGCTTCATTTCAAAATTTACTTTAGAGTGATGTGGTTTTGGTGCCACCAAATAATCGTTATGATAGTTTTTCGACTTGTGATTTAATATCATTAGGTAAATTATTATTTATTAAAAGGTTTTCAGTAACCGTTATTGAATTCTGAACATAATTGATGTGCATAAGTTCACTAACCTCATTTTGAAAATTAAAATTCTTACCACTATCATTTGACTTAATGGTTGGATCCTTCCCTTTAAGCTTAATGTATTATTATCGATATCGATCTGTACATTAGGATGTGAAATAAAATCTCTCCCTAAAATAGAACCATGTCATAGTTGAATCTGATACTACAAAAAAATTAAGTTTCGTATTAACTTCGTTGTCAATGCAGACATCGGTTTCAAATATACCCAAAATATCCAATTTTGAACCATTAATACCTTGGAAGTCTCTTTCTAAAAATTTTTTAACAATACATTCGTTAGGAACATATTTTTGCTTAATTAAACTTATTGGCGACCCTGTATCTAAAAGGCTGAAAATTGAAAATGTTCATACATCTAAATAATTATAATTAATGTTAAACTCTAGGTTAATTACATACGGTTTAGTTGAATTGCATTCAATAACATGTGCAGGAGTGTCGACTCACTGGTCTGGGCAGTCTTTTTGACGATGGCCCATTTTCCCACAAAGAAAACATGATCACTTTGGCCTAATTGGTTTCTTGCAATTGTTAATTCCGGAACCATCCTCATTGCAATTGTAACAGCGGAGTTTTCTGTTATTATGAAATGATTGATTACCATTAAAATTCTTCCTCGGGATTGAACTGTTGGAGGGAATAAATGTAGACTTATATGATGCAGATTCATCACGAACGACATTATCTAAAATTTTGAATAAATCCTCGACGGTTTTAATATCGTGGAGTAATCGGTGTGAACTTAGCGATGAGAATGAGCGATAAAAAGGTCGATCTGGCAACATCACTAGCCTCGTGACAGGTATACCCATCCGAGTCTATAGTGCCAACATAATCATTGCAAATGCTTTGTAACCAAAAAAAGTCCATAATGGAATGAATAATAAAACTAACTATTATAAATAAGTTTATTGTAAAAGATTTAATAACATTATTAAAAAGAAACAATATTACAGAACAAAACTGTAGGCTTAAATTTCTGATTACCATGAGTACATAGTGCCTATCTACTGAAGGCATATATCAATTCCTAAACAAGAAAAATTAAAAAATGTGTTAATCCTCTATGAGTCAGTTGCAAATCTATATCAAAAAATTAATCATTCAATAGATTATCATTAGCCAACATGTTTAACTTTTGCTCCACCAAGTAAGAGTGAAAAAATTCACTTGCACAAATCGAATATATACGTGTCCTAAAGATTCAACTTAGAAAATTTAAAAAAACGCGTTAAGCCTTTTTGAGCCAGGTTGAAATCTATACCAAAAAATCAAGCGTTGAATAAGCTTTCATTAGCCACCATTTTCAACTTTTGCTTCACCAAGTAAGAGTGAAAAAAATTCACTTGCACGAATAGAACATATCCGTGTCCTTAAAAAATTCAACTTAGATAAATTAAAAAACGTGTTAAGCCTTTTTGAGCCAGGTTGACATCTATACCAAAAATCGAGCGTTTAATAGGCTTTCATTAGCCATCATTTTCAACTTTTGCTCCACGAAGTAAGAGTGAAAAAATTCACTTGCACGAATAGAACATACCTGTGTCCTTAAAAAATTCAGATTTCAAAAATTAAAAAACGTGTTAAGCCTTTTTGAGCCAGGTTGAAATCTATACCAAAAAATAGAGCGTTCAATAGGCTTTCATTAACCACCACTTTCAACTTTTGTTCCGCGAAGTAAGAGTGAAAAAAATTCACTTGCACGAATAGAACATATGCACGTCCTTATAAAATTCAACCTTGATAAATTAAAAAACGTGTTAAGCCTTTTTGAGTCAGGTTGAAATTTAAACCAAAAGTCGAGTGTTCAACAGGCTTTCATTAGCCATCATTTTCAACTTTTGCTCCACAAAGTAAGAGTGAAAAAAATTCACTTGCACGAATAGAACATATACGCGTCCTTATAAAATTCAACCTTGAAAAATTAAAAAACATGTTAAGCCTTTTTGAGCCAGGATGCAAAAAATAGAGTGTTCAATAGGTTTTCATTAACCACCATTTCCAACTTTTGCTGCACGAAGTAAAGTGAAAAAAAATTCACTTGCACGAATAGAACATAACCGCGTCCTTAAAAAATTCAACTTTGAAAAATTAAAAAACGCGTTAAGCCTTTTTGAGCCAGGTTGAAATTTATACAAAAAAATAGAGCGTTCAATAGGCTTTCATTAACCACCATTTTCAACTTTTGCTCCACGAAGTAAGAGTGAAAAAAATTCACTTGCATGAATAGAACATATACGCGTCCTTATAAAATTCAACCTTGATAAATTAAAAAACGTGTTAAGCCTTTTTGAGCAAGGTTGCAATTTATACCAAAAATTGAGCATTCAATAGGCTTTCATTAGCCACCATTTTCAACGTTTGCTCCACGAAGTAAGAGTGAAAAAATTCACTTGCACGGATAGAACATATACGTGTCCTAATAAATTTTTTGGATGTAGGAGCTTAGTGCAGATCAGTGTACTGATAATATTCCAGAAAAAATTTAAAGTATACTACAAAAATCTTACCGGTATTCAATAATTCCCATACAGTTTCCTCCATTTGAAAGGGGGGGGGGGAGGGTGTCTCTAACCCCCTTCACAATTTGTAATCCTAATCCTGGTTATGTGGCGCTCTCTCTTTCAACTGTGGGATTCATTGACAAAGAAGAATCGCCTTCTAACACCTTGTTGGTGGTTTTGAGACAAGGATCTGCTCATTAAAACATTTCGTCGACAACGCCCAAGTGAAAAGTGTATCACAACTTAATAATTCCTAACCTAAACAACTGATAAGTCTTTAATTCTAGTTAACATCAAATACCTTTTCTATGATTGTGAATTTATAACGTGCAACTTATGGTGGATTACCAATGTATGTGTGTGTATGTGCAATGCACGCATGCACATTTGTGTGTGTGTGTGTGTGAGAGAGTGTATGAGTGTGTGTGTGTGTGTGAGTGTGTGTGTGTGTGTGTGAGTGTGTGTATGTGTGCACACACGCGTATGTGTGTGTGTATGTGAATGTGTATGTGCATGTGTATGTGCGTGTGTATGTGCGTGTGTATGTGCATGAGTATGTGCGTGTGTATGTGCATGAGTATGTGCGTGTGTATGGGCATGTGTGTCCGTGTGTGTGCGTGTGCGCATGCATGTATGTGCGTGCGCACGTGTGTGCATGCACGTGTGCAGTAGGTGTGCATGCGCATGTGTATGTGCATGTGTGTATGTGCATGTGTGTGTGCACGTGTGTGTGCATATGTGTGTGTGTGCACTTAATAGCGCAGTGCAGCTTTTAAATATCACATAAACCGGGTATGGTGTAGAAAGTTTGAAAACCACTGCATTAAACTTTTCAAAAATAAATTAGTTTTTAAGAAACCTTAAATTCCATTGGTTTAATATTTAGAACGATTTCTTATTTTCAATCCTGATTAGTTAAAATTAAAATCAAGAAATATCAGTTTCGTTTAAAATAATTTTCAAAGATTTGACAATAGTGATAAGTAAATATATTGGATGTTTCCACGTAAAAAAAGATCACATTGGCAATCTTATTGAAGGCAAAAGATAGTAGAAGCTGCTTGTACACTACGAGAAAAATTAATGTCAAATTAGAAATGTGTTTTTTACTACATACACGTTAATATTTATAAAAATTAATGTAATTTTAAATTCCATTGGTTTATTATAATTTTCAAAGATTTGACAATAGTGGCGTGTAAATACATTTGATGTTTCCATGTAAAAAAAGGTCAAATATAGAATTTTTTTTTTCTTATTAAAAGCAAAAGGTAGTAGAAGCTGTTTGTACACTACCAGAAAAATTAATGTAATGATTATTTGTGTAAACACTGGCTTGGTAGTATCCATTAAAGTACAGAGCTAAAATATGTGTCATTTTACAAATAGTAAAAACTGGATTTAATATGGTTATTATTACATAATACCTTTCTAAATATTACCATGTGTATGTGTATCTGTTAACGTATAAATTTGAATTAAAAAAAAAGATAAAACTGCAAGCTGCTTTTTACGTGTGACATAAAAAATAACGTACTACGCTACTACACAATTTTCTATTACAATTTACTGTTACCCTTACACATAGTGGTTAGGGCTCATAAAATCTAAGTTAACTGACACAAAAAAAGCATTTCATAACATTAAGTATTAGTTTTGCTAACCTATTCAAAATTTTCAGATTCCTGGTACACATCATAATTTCAATGAGACGTGTTCTAACAAAGAGTGACATTAAAGTTACCACAAATACTTCGCTAGATCACGTTTAAGTCGAATTTTAATTAATAAGTCAAAAAGTTTTGTCCCAAAACTAAATGATGTATTTTTGTCATTTCATGCATAATACTCAGCGATATGTGTTAAAGATGAAACTGTGTCACAAGTATTTATAGATTGCTATTGTAGAAAATAAACAATAGATCATATATGAAAACAGGTTGTCATTTATAAATAATAATTCTATATTTCTAATAAATAAATTTGATAGAAATAATTTAAGTTCTGCATGCACAAAAAATACCAACCTTGCGCTTGTACTTGTTTGTAGCAGTCCTTTTGCTAAAGATATGTTGGTGTTAGAAGTCACTTTCTTTGAACTACATGGAGTTTGAGAAGTTGATGGTTGCACTTCCATAGGGATATCAGGTGGAGCCGAAATTACTGTAGGTGTGAGGGTTATATTCAATAAACTCTTCGCTTCACCAGGTTCTGCAATATGGCTACTACCACTGCCGAATGATGCTGCTACTGCATTACGAGAAATTTCTGCTGCTAGTCTCTGTAAAACAGAAAAAGAATTCTGAATATGTATGAAAGTCTGAATTGATTTTAATATTAAAATAACACGTCTTGTTGAAAGCAAAAATGCTATAATACTACTCAAACATTTGTCAAACTAGTCTTGAATAGTAGTCCAGAAAAATAAAACATTCTACTCGGTTCAGTGGTATAGCATTTTTTAGCAGATTTCATACATAGTCCTCAACTTTCAATTACTGTCCTTTTTAAAAAACACGATAACAAGCTTAAAAGCTCAAATTAAAATTATGTAACATGCATATCATCACACTTGCAATGTCTATATATCATGTGTACACCACCCATGCAAAACCAGTGAAGCAGGTAATGTTAAGCTAAACTTCTATAATTATAACCATGCTTCTTTCAGAACTCTCACTAAACGGCAAGAGCTTTTCAGTTCAATTATTATATGATTAAGGTTTTCCTTGTTAATTCACGTTGGTTTGCACGGACAATATTTTGTGCAATATCATAATCCACAACAAGTACCTTCATCATGAACACTTAAGTATTTCAATTTTATTCCGCCACTGTATTACTCATTGGTATTAAATCCACAAATGGTATAAATAATTAATACACATGTGATTCAACTAAGATTGATGTGAGATTAAAAACATTAAATTATATTTATATAAAACTCGTGAGATTATTATTAAATGTGCACATAGAATAGTTCTTGTTAGAAATGACAATTAACGCCTATGTTATGAGCATAGTACTAGAAGGTTGCAAAAGAAGAACATTAGGCAAAGAACTCAGATTAGAAGCTTTCGGGCAGTGGTGCTATTGAAAAAAATGTTAAATTTCGCTGGACTGATAAAATAAGTAATAAGAAAAGCCTTAGAAATGGCTTAGGAAAATAAAATTAAAAGACGTGATAGAATGATAAAACATGTTTGGAAACGTAAAGAAATAGTTAAAAGTTATAACAAGCAGAGCCTATAGACAGCCTGGAAGAGGAAGCAATATGTTAAAGTACATACCAAATTATTAAGAAAAATATACAACCGTCGTTAGCTACAGAACAATGAAGAAATTAATAATGTCATGTGTATGTATACATCATGTTTTTGCCCGCTTGTTAAAATTGAATAAGTACACTTAAGTATTAATTTTTTTAATTATTTATTTATTTATTTACGGCAATCTCCATTTAACATTCAAATTATATTAAATATGGTACACAGTGAACAATAAAGAAACAGAACACACAATATCAATATATCAATACAAAGAACTACAAGTTTTACGAAACAATACAATAGTGTTGACCCCACCACACCACAACGCCCCAGTTTGGAATACAACTCATTGCACACTTACACATCAGCCAGTCACAGAAATTGACAATTGTGTTTTCAATTAACTATATTAATCTATTTAAATGCAATGCTATTCAATGACTGCATTCTTAAAAGATTCCATTGAAACATTAAAAATATCAAGTTGACTGTGATATTTATTTATCAATCGACACATTCTAGCCAATGGAGAAACATATCCATAATTGTTCCTATGAAATGGAATATAAAGAAGTTGATGGTCACGGAGTGTAAGAGGAGAGACACAAATATTAATTACTTGCAACAACTGTGAACAATTAATGAAGCTGTTCAAAATTTTGTAAATTTATATCATATCATTAACGGGCCTTCTATCAGACAGTGAACGTAAATTTATCAATGAAGACACTCACATGAATGAGTTCATTTGTAGAAAGACCCAATTTATAAGCAGCATTAACTTAAAAATTTGTTTTGAACACTCAATTGCACTTATATGACACATAATTTGGGTACCAGACTGGGGAAGCATACTCTAAGTGAGATCTTACTAGTGATGTATGAAGTAACTTATTTGCATTTGTCGGAAAATTTATTGGAGTTTCTTTTGATAAATTCTAACATTCGAGAAGCTTTAGCCATGACACTCATAATGTGAGGTATAAAAGACAAATTTTTGTCAATGAAGACATTCAAATCTATAACTTCAGTTAAGATCTCAAGTACGCTACCATTGATATTATAAGCAATCATAATAGGATTTTTTATTTTAAAAAACTTAATGCAATAACACTTTTTTAGGTTGAGTTGTAAATCATTCTGTAAACACCAATTATAAAATCTATCTAAATCAGACTGTAGGTGTAAAACAACAATAGAAGAGGTTAACTGCCATATAAATTTTTATATCATCTGCAAAAAGTAAGAAATTACAAAACTTGAAGTTTGATTTAACTTCATTTATAAAAAGTATAAAGAGGATTGGTTCAAGGTGTGATTCTTGTGGAACACCAGATTTCATCATATCTTTTGATAAATAATTTCTTAATTTAACAACCTGACATCGACCTTTTAAATAGCTACTCAACCATTCTAACAGTACACCCCCAATTCCCAATCCCTCCAATTTAGCCAAAAGAATCGCATGCTTTTCGAATGCTTTTGCAAAATCACCATAAATATCATCTACCTGGTAACCTTGTGCCAGAGCATTTACTATGTACTGGACATATAATAAAAGATTTAAAGTTGTAGAGCGACCAGCGGAGAAGTCATGTTGCTCATCAATAATAGCACATTTAAAGACAGATGATAACTAATCAGTAACAAAACTTTTAAGAATTTTGGGAATACAACTGATGATGGAGATAGGTCGGTAATTGGTAATTTGTATACACGGGAGTAATAAAACACTTCCAACAGGTAGGAAAAATGCCACAACGCAACGATAAGTTAAAGATTATGAATAATGGAAAAAAGAGAATAAAACTGCAATTCTTCATGAATATACCTGCTATACCATCAGGACCAGGACTAGAGCTTACATCAAGATGGTTAAGTTTGGTAAATATATCAGCCAACTTTAGATTGATGCAAGGAAAATTAATATTTGCATTTTCTTACAGTTTAAAATGCGAATTCTTACACTTAAAAGTTCATAAATACATCGCGCAAGCGCGGAAATAGCGATGCCACGGGCGGTTGGTAACGTTAATCTTTTTACAGATTTCGGCGCGCCCCTCTGTCAATGACGTCACCAATACACAAATTTAATACGCAATTATCGGAAAATATAAATTTAAGACAATAGTTTGTACAGCAAAATACTCACATGAATATGTCCCTGGGTTAAAGTTGGCTTCTGTTGAAGTCCATCAGGGCTACTGAGGGCCCTTTTAAGGCAATTAATGGGGGGTATGCCCAACGCTCTTCCAAAGCGCTCGGACCAGCTCCGGCAGTCGCAGTTGCTACCAGGACTCGTTCATCTAGGGTCGTGGCCTCCGGTTCTCCCTAGGCTGCTGCAAATTTTCTCTACCTATGTAGGGATCGACAAGGAAACAGGAATAAGGGCGATAAACAGATAAACAAAGGCAAGGATCTAGATAGATATAAGATAAAGGCACGATACGATACCTAACACGACCACACTTCTTGAAGTCCCCAGGCAAAAAAGCCACGTTAAAGCGTCTCACGGAAACACTTCTCCCACTTTTGTTCTTTCATGCGTCGGCGCGAAGTTCCTGCGCGATCTCGCACAAACGCCCTCTGGCGTGACGAAAATATACGCCAAGTCTTTTGAATTTGTGGCGCGAAACTTCCGCACGTCAAATTAAACTAAAACAATGTCTAGTGCCAATTTGGCACGTCACAATTTGTATTCACATCACGACTAAAATAATTCTTCTTATCATTATCAACATAAACAGACGAAAAATAATGAGCAAATAAATTAGCAATCTCTTTTCCATTTAAACCTACATCACTATGCAAATTATTAGTGTAATTCCAAAATGATTTTACATTAGTGTAAATTGTATTTTCAATTTTATTGGTATAGTTCCTAAAATAATAAGAGGTCATAACCTTATGTCTATTTCTTAGTCAGAAAATATTAAATAATCAGTGTAAGCATTAGTAAGCTTATATTTCTTATGAGACATTTTTTTTCCATAAGTTAAAGATTTCAGTTCAGGTGAGTGTACCAGTAAGGAAAATTTGAGGTTTTCCATCTACGAAGAGGCACATACAACTCCATGATTTCATAGAGAATCTCATAAAATAAGCAATCAGCAGCATCCAACTTGAGACCAATTAACATCATTTCCCAATTTTGACTTAAATGTGTAATGTTTATGTTGTAATTAGCATTACAAAAATCAAAGAAGTACTCTTTATATTCCAAACTGGTTCGTTTTGCAGTTAGTACTAATACAATCAAAGCTGGGTGGTGAGCATCACATGGTACTATCATATCATCAGCTGATGATATTACAATGTTTTCAATATTAGAAAATGAAAGATCTAACAAAACATTATTGGAATTACTTATATTATTCAATTGATGCAAATTTAGAAAACCAAATTGTTGTGTAATGTGATAAGATCTCTTTCATATTTGGTGCAATTAAGCAAAAATTTACAATAAATGCCAAACTCATCATTTATCCAACCTGTATGAGGAAGATTATAATCACCAAATAACAACAACTTACTACCAGAATACATATCCATTGTATCAGTAACTGATAAGCAATGACTTAGGTAATCATCCGGCGGGGACCTTGGTGGTAGGTAGAGTGCTCCAACAATTAATGGCACAAGTAAGCATTCGATTTTAACAAATAGTTATTCAATATTTTGACAATTTTGAGAAATTACGCTACTACGTAAATTTGATTTGACAGCAATCAACACACCACCTCCTCTACTAAGGGTGCTAGTTAAACTACTACTATCTTTCCTATGTATCACATAATCATTAAACATAATTTCTGGGTCTTTTATATCATCAGATAGCCAAGTTTCACTAAAAATTAACACATCATAGTTTACAAAAAAAAACTAGCAATTGAATGATGTAGGTTATCTAATTTTGTTCGAAGACCACGCACGTTTTGATAGTAAATACAAATATTATTTAATTTTTAGACAGTAGAATTAACTATTGTGGAAACATCATTTACATAACGGATAGTTTTGTTATTCACTCCAGGGTTTTCAGATCCTCAAGATTTTGTCTAACTTTCTTGAAGTAATCTCGCTGCATCACTGTTAAGTCCGAGCCAATTTGAACATTACCAGTGTATTTCGTCTTATTCTTAAGAAAAGTAATCACTTTCTCCATTTTATTGAAAATTACTTTCAGTGGGCAACAATTCTCTAGGAGTTCCCTGACACGAATAATCTTTACATTATCAACACTGACATTGCATCAGAGTTGGGAAGTATCGGAGTACTTTTGTATTCGAGTACTGTACTCGAGTACTTTTTGTATACCCAGTACTCTGTATTCGAATACTTTCAAAATTTTGTATCCGGTATCCGTATTAGAGACTAAAAATGAAAGTATCCGGTACTGGAGTACTTTTTCAGAACTTCAGATACTTTAATAAGAATTATTTACTTGAATTCTTGATTAGTTAGCACCAACGACACAACAGCATAACAAACTAATCCGCAAGATATAAACTTGCAATATATTGTCTACAACTCTCATTTATGTTTCTCTCATCCGTTTATTAGCTGATGTGAAGACTACAGATACAGAGAACATCTAAATGCCAAGGGTGCAATTGTGTTGTGTTTTGTTTTGTGTGAAATGTTGGATATGCAGTGAGTATTGGAAATCAAAAAGTAAGTGCCTTTTTATTTTTACAAACTTAAATTACCTACACTATTTAAAAATTACTGTAAACAACGAAGTACTTACTTAAAGTGTTATATGCACGTTCAAGAGGGTTGTGGGAACAATTATTTTCCCTATTGAATTCTCAAAGTATCTGTACTCAGTATCCGAAAAAAGTACTCAAATACTTGTATTCGATTACATTTTTAGGGTAAAGTACTTGGACTTTTTTAAGAAGTATTCGAATACATTTTGAGTATCCAGTACTCGGTATCCGAGTACATTTTCAATGTATCTGTCCCAACTCTGCATTGCATATACTTTTTATAATAGAATTTACTTCAGCTTTATCATGCTGAATACGCTCTATTTTGAACTGCTAGATTCCTTTACTATGTAGAACATCAAATTGAAGGAACACTTCTGCCTTTCAGACATTTCTATCATGTATGATTCAATATCATTAGTATTGATAGACGTGTTCAATTGTATAGTGGCTGCAAACTTTAGATTTTGTAGTTCATTTTTAAGATCATCAACAGCCTTGAGCAATGTGGGTAATATTCACAATCTTCGCAGAAAAACTTCATAACACGAGAAGACAATCGTAAAGTTCGAATTTCAATTGAAGTAAGTCCGCTACATACTTAATGAGTTTTCCTATTACAGCTATCACATGAAAATAACGACAAATATGTGTTCTTAAGTACCCGGAAGAGAGTTATGGTGAAAGTTGGTGAAGTGTCAAGTACAGGTTCACATCAATGGTGGACACTGAATTTTACGATACGGTTATGATAATGGCTATATTGTGATTCTAACTTGATTACCATGAAGAATAATGGTTTGACTAGTTAGCTCAGTTGTTATGGTTTCTGATACAGGTGAGCATGTACAACTGTTGAGCAGGTGATTGAAGGAATAATTAAAAATACGTTCTATGTGATGTATTATGATTATTTTACTATTAGCAAGGGTTTATATTAAGTAAACCAATAGTGGTATAATCTACTAGTAAGTGGTTTATATTTATATAGGGTAAGCTTTCATTGGTGCAACGGTCCATTATGGCTAAACAGTAAAAAATTTAAAAAATTTTTTCAGAGCAACAATATATGGGTTTTAGGATCTACATTTTAAAATAATTTTGAAATATACAAGGTGTCTCAAAAAAGTGTGACGTATCAAAGTTATGTTATTTCTTATGAAAGAATATGTATTTTATTGCATTTTGAATTGTGTCTAAAAAATGAGAAGCACTTTATTAATTACACATCCCTATGCCTAAACATTGTGGTTCCCGAGAAATTTTGATTTTTTGTAAATTGAAAGGTTTAAAAGAAACAGATGAATTTACTGAATTTAGACGAAGATGATTTTTTTTATAATGTACTGTTTACAGACTAATTCACTTTTCATAATAAATTATTTAACCATTATAAATTTCACTATTATGATATAGAAAACTGATATGTGATCCACACAACAGGTCATCCAAATCCGTGGAGTATTAATGTTTATGAAGAAATTATAACAATACAGTTATTGGCCTGTATTTTATATAGTCCTTTGAACAAGCAGACATTTTTGCGATTTTTAAAACAAGATTTCTGGTATCTGTTGGAAGACGTTCCATTAAATATTAGATAAAACATGTGGATGCAGTTGGATGGTGCGCTTACACATTTTGCACTTGATGTAAGAAATTATTTAAACAGAAAGTTTCCCAATAAATGGCTAGGGAGAAAAGGACCAGATGGGCCACCTTGATCCCCTAGGATGACTCCTATGGATTTCTTTTTATGGGGCTATGTAAAAAAAAAAAGTATATAATACCCTTCCTACAACAGTAGAAAACATGAAACAAAGAATTAGAGACGTATATCAGACGATATCTCCAAGTATGTTACCCCCAATTTGAGGAAGTCCTTTGAACAAAGGGTCAGAACTTTGCATTCCAGAAGATGGTTAGCATTTTGAACAGTTGTTATAATTTTAATTTTAAGTAATTCTATTATTTTGTAATTAAAGCTGCACCGTTAATTTTAGATATGTTGTTTTTAATCTCCTTGCAAATTTGATTCTACAGAGGAAAACAGTACAAAATTTCAACAAAGAATAAATACATACCACTTCAAAGCTAAAAGATTTAACTATGTTACACCATTAGGCAGCTTCGTGGTGTGGTTGGTATGCGTGTGACAACTACGCTCAAGGTCCTGGATTCGAATCCTGACAAAGTCCGCTTGAAAAATGTTATGCAAGCCTTCTTCACAAAAATACGTCCTCTTTCAGGTGAGAGGTAAAAAGGGGGTTCCGCGTGTGTGTTGTTATGTACGTTAAAGATTCCTACCTTGTTTGGAATAGCAAGGGTTTGGCAAAATTTTCCAGGTGAAAAACACTTGCTTTCTGACCAATATAGTACCTTCGAGTGGCGCATTGGAAAATCAAATGTAGATGGTACACCTTTACAATTTTTAAAAGATAATCCAATTCACTACACGCTGGAATTATAAAAATACAAGGTGTCTCATTTAACAGAACAGATGGAAACTTAATGTTACATATTTATATTCTAAAATTTCTAGCTCAAAATACCCTAGATATCAGTTTTAAAAAATTAACTTTTGATCAAATCATCACAATGTTAACGTAAGATATAGGAAACTATGGGCCACTTCAAGCATAGGAATTTTCCCATGGATGAGTAGGAGCCTTATAAGTTCCTTTGCACAACAATGGCATCATTTAGTAAGTTCCTCGATGTCTTCATCTATTTTTTAGCCAATAGCATAACTTCTTACTAGTTTGTTAATTTTGGCTATTCCGATGTGAGTTAAATGTAGTTCACCTAGAATTAGTTTTTGTAGTTTTTGCAGTATGATTATTCGAATTCCATGGTAAATGCATCTGTTATATATCAATAACTCATTTGACCGTTGAATCTTGTATTTTGCAAGCTCAAACAGGATTGTAGAGAATTGCAGAGTCCATGTAATTGATCACCTGTATGCATTTCAGTTGTGATGTTTTGGCTTGTATTCGGGAACACTGATTTGATGGACTAAATATTGAAGTGAGGTTTATTATCAGTAATTAGTATAATTTCATGACGTAGCAGTAATGGTAAAAATTATTTAATCGTAATATATAGCAGTAGCTTGGTGTTTTTTGTGCTCAGCAGTTCAGGAGCGGTTATACTTGATAATAATTGATCTAGTTTAATACCAATTGAATTAATCAGAACTTGCACTTTCCTTCGATCTTCATTAATTGATCGTAAGGAGAAATTTTTTTCCAACCTTTGCTTTGTAACATTCCCTTAGAAACAACTATAGTCAAATTTCATTCTAGTAGTTTTTGTATAAGTAAAGCCCACCAATAGGATTAGGTTATTCCGTTTAGGAAATATAAATTTTAGGTTTCTATAAATTCTAATTTAAGAGAGAATTATTTTGCAACATACTCGATTCATAGTCAAAGGTTATAAAATTCATCTCAGTTTTTAAAAAAAGGTTAGAGTTGATGTCATCATAGTAATTGATACAGCTTGATTTTGTTTTGTCCAGAAAATATATAATGGCGCCGATGATCTCATGATTTTAAACAAAGACAGGTCATACATAGTATTGTGCAGACTCAAGATACATGTAAAACCCAAAATACATGTTTAAATATATAAAGGGTAGATACAGAAAGCGACATAAAAGAGGTTCAATTTTGATTCACTCGTCCGAAGTTTGCCGAGAATGCCTTGAGTGGTTTTTAAAAAGACCAGTATCATTCTTCAAAAACAAAATTACGCAAAATGAATGAATTTTAAAATGTTATAATCAAAATAAGTAGTTGGAATATTAAAATAAATAATTAAATTATATTCCATATGGTATTTATAATTGAACTCTTAGTAATGTGCAGTCATATTTCAGAGGTATATATTTTTATCATTAAATACTTACTTCCTTAGATTCATTGATTTGAGAAATATATTGATTCTGAACAGTCTGTAACTGATTAATATACCACTGCTGATCTCTGCATCGTTGATAGAATGTTGGAGCCCGTACGTGAAACCTGAAAATTTTCAGTACACACCATGATTTCATGTTCTACAAAGCATACCTCAAAACCAACGAATCAATTGGAACATTGAGATAACCTTCACTAGCAAGTAAATCTAAACGGAAAAACCTGTTATAACCCCAGCATTCACCAACTTCAAAATCTGATGCAAATTCTCTAACTATATTTTTAGATGCGTCTCTACTAGCTTGATGTATCATTTCTACTCGATATTCATATCTAAAAATATTTAAAGTCTCTAATGTAAATTTTATTAAATAATACAAACTTGGAAGTTTCAGGATATCCTGCACTTAATTCTAAAAATACTGATAGGTAATTGCCACGAACCACTCCGTTTCCATCAGGATAAACTTTCAACCTCCAACATAATCCATTACAATGTAATGGCGTGGAATAAACTGGATCCGCCTTTTGTTGCAAACGAGAAAATCCATGCATCACAAAAGTACTGCTGTCATAATTAGGAACAATTTCACTAAAAATATATTTAAAAATTTAGTAATTATGTGAGAATTTAAATGATACTTCTTCTTAACATTAAATGATTATTTATAATTTAAGTAAAATTATAAGCAGCAAAGCATTATTGTTAATATATAATTATCATGATTGTCCATACAGTTTTGGCCCCAAAAAATCTTGGTAATCCAAATAGAAACTCTGTGAAATACCACGCTAAAAATTTTGTCTTCTGATAAAGTATAGAAAACCTAGACTGTACTACAAGAATGGTTACAGATTATGTCAGTGGGACTGGTGGTGTAAGTGTTTGAAGAGGCCCCCAGAATGATGTCATGTGTGAAATGCATCTTAAACGAGAATTAACTTGGACTCCACCTAATCTCGAAATATGGGGATTTTTAGAAATAAACCCCAGAAAGAATAGTAAGAGGATGCCAAAACCCAAGATCAGGAAAATGATTCTGGTCTAAAATTCACTCGTGAAACAAGAAATAAACCCCAGAAAAAATAGCAAGAGGATGCCAAAACCCAAGATCAGGAAAATGTCTCTGGTCTAAAATTCACTCGTGAAACAATCGAGTACTCAAATGCTAAAACCAACCTAAAATAAAGGTTAACAATAAAGACACTAATATACCTATTTAAAAACTGTAGCTACAAAAAGTTTTCTAGAATCAAATATTAAATTACCTGTATATTAATTTAGCTAGACCCAGAGGAATTACTTTTCATTGTTTTGAATCAGCATAAATTTAACTTGTGAACTTCTTTGTGCCAAGATGAAGATATAGGTGTTAGCCTTATACATTATTAAGGAAAACAAAAGAATCATAAAAATATAAAGCTACCATGCAATCATTTTTAACCTTAAAAACTGACATATATATATATATATATATATGTTACACATTTCGGGTACCAAGGCATTGGGCGATAATCTAACAGTATTAATTCTTTTTAAGAACACGTCTTGTGATCTTGCTTCTAGGGAGAAGATGAGACAACAATTCGGAACTTAAAGAGACTTAAAATTTTTACATGTACGAGATGGAACTATTAAAACCTGCTGTGCTGGCGGCTAGCTTCGATATTATCCAATGGAAAGCATGAAAAAGGTATGGTTAAAATTCCGTTATGAAACAAAAAAGAAAATAAAGTGAAGTTGAACGTCACTGCATCTAGCAAGTATAAAAAAGTATGATTTCTAGGGTTGATACAGAAACCCTAGCAGAGAAGATAATTTTAAGATTTTTAATTTATCCTATTTAGAAAATTGAACATATTATAATCAGAAGGTATCTATTATATAACAAATAATTTTTATCCAATCATGGTTATAAAAAAATTAAATAATTTCACATGTGTTAGTGATATCAAAATCATTGTTAAACAAAATTTCTCTTGATTTTAAAATGCAAAATGCTTTTGATTTGCGGGTGAGTTCTACGATTCCTGCTTGTATGGAATTATTTGATTTTCTCACTTTGCAGAGTAAAACTTCAGAACTTCATGAAAATATTAAAAGTGAGCGAATTGTTAAGCCTATTTCGCAACGTCATTTTAAACTTGATTCTAATCAATCCCTGATTGTCAAGAATACCTCTTCAGTCTCTAAGAGCAAACGCGATTAACATTTTAGCAGCATCCAAATTTTAGGATTGGTTTGGAACCCTTCCATGGATATATTTACTTACCACGTAATTCCGTTTGAGAGCACGAGCACAAAACGCAGTTCTTTCTTATATGGCACGGATATTTGATCCAATTGCTTGGTTGACACCGGTAGATTTCTCGTTAAACATTTTATACAACAACTTTGGCTTCAACGTCTAAACTGGAATGATGCTCCAGATTCCGAATGGTGTGCGACGTGAAAACAATTTTGCGGGCAATTTTGTAGCTTATCGCAACTAAAAATACCCCGTAGATTATATCAAAGTGGTGTTAGTTATTGGTTACTCGGGTTTTGTGATGCTAGCGAAAAGGGTTATAGGGCTTGTATCTGTCTGCATGGTTTTTCAGACGAGTTAGAATCTTGCCACCTATTAAAAGCAAAGGCCAAAGTTGCTCCTTTGAAAACCCTTACTATTCCGCGTTTAGAACTTTGTGGTGCTCTTTTACTTGCCAAGTTAACCCATTCTCTTATTTCTAATCAGCTTCCTTACCCTCTACGAGAAATTGGTCTATTTTGTGATTCTCAAATTGTAATAATCTGGTTAAAAACCCCATTTTATTTATAAAAAACAATTGTGGCAAATCGAATTAATCAAATTAGTGAGTATACATCGCTTTCATCACAGTGGAATTATATTCCCGGCGAACTCAACCCCACTGATGTCGCCTCTAGGGGTCTCACCCCCCACTCAGTTAGTTGACAATAATTTATGGTGGCATGGTCCTCCCAAGTTCAGTCAGTTGCCTTTGCTGGACAATGGGAATAAAACGTCTATCCCAGTTCTCAAAGTGTGTGAACTAAAAGCTTTGCCTACACTGTTAGTAGCGGCTATAAACCCAGAGTTTTGATGAGTAGATTTTTTCCATTGATCCGTTTGCAATATTTTTTAGCTTATGTTAATCGGTTTGTGCATAATAGTTACAAGCCAATTACGAAATTAGTGGGTCCCCGCCTTCTTCTAATGAGCTTCTTGAATTTTTGTTGCTTTGTGTAAAACTGACTCAAGCTCAGTTCTTTTCTGTGAAAATTTCTCAAATACAAAAGGGAAAACCTCTTTCTTTCACCTTTCGTAAGTTAACCCCCTTTCTGGACTTGTGAGGTTTGTTGAGGGTGGGTGGACGCCTGGATAATTCTGTTAACCTATGAGCAAAAACATCCCCTGTTATTACCTAAAAGGGCCATATGATCTACTCTTTTGTGTGATCATTATCACCATATATCTTTGCATTCCGGTCCTTCTATGACACAGGCTCTTATCCAAGGCAAATTTTGGATTTTTGGACTGCGATTGTTAGTTCGCCAGCGCATTCATACATGTTTACTGTGCTTTCAGTTGACGGACAAACCCTTTCAGCCAATTATGACAAATTTACCCTCTCCTCGAGTACAAATAACTTGAGCATTTACTCATTCCGGGATCGATTTTGCGGGACCCTTTTTGAATAAAAAAGGCCTCCATTTGACGCAATCCACTTTCCATTAAGACTTATTTGCGTGTTTTCGTTCACTAAGGGGGTGCATTTGGAGTTAGTTTTGGAATTAACTACGGAGGCTTTCCTAGCTTTCTTTACTCGTTTTATGTCACGGTATGGCACACCGTTTTTATTAATTTATTTAGGGCAATCACCATTTTACATTCAGTTTATATTATATATGGTACACAGTGAACAGTAAAGAAAAAGAACACAAAATATCAATTCAGCAATACAAATAACTACAAGTTTTACGAAACAATACAATACATTTGACCCCACCACACCACAATGCCCGTTTGGAATAAAACTCATTGCACACTTACACATCACCCAGTCATAGAAATTGACAATTCTACCTTAAATGTGTTTACAAGTAACTATATTAATTTATTTAAATGTAATGCTATTACTGCATTCTTAAAAGATTCCATTGAAACATTAAAAATATCAAGTTGCCCGTGATATTTATTCACACACACTAGCCAATGGAGAAAAATATCCATAATTGTTCCTATGAAATGGAATATTAAGAAGTTGATGGTCACAGAGTATACGAGGAGAGACATAAATATTTATTATTTGCAACAACTGTGGACAATTAATGAAGCTGTTCAAAATTTTGTAAATATAGCACATTTCGCTAACGGACCTTCTATCAGACAGTGAGCGTAAATTTATCAATGATGACACTCTCACGTGAATGAATTCATTTGTAGAAAGACCCAATTTATAAGCAGCATAACTTAAAAATTTGTTTTGAACACTTTCAATTGCATTTATATGACCCTTATAATTTGGGTTCCAGACTGAGGAAGCATACTCTAAGTGAGATCTTATTAGTCATGTACATAAAGTAACTTAATTGCATTTATGTCAGAAAATTTCTTGGAGTTTCTTTTGATAAATTCTAACATTTGAGTAGCTTTAGCCGTGACACATAATGTGAGGTATAAAAGACAAATTTTTATCAATGATGACACCCAAATTTCTAACTTCAGTTAAGATCTCAAGTACACTACCATTGATATTATAACAAAAGGATTTTTAATTTTAAAAAACTTAACGCAACAACACTTTTTTAGATTGAGTTGTGAATCATTCTGTAAACACCAATTATAAAATCTATCTAAATCAGACTGTAGGTGTAAAACATCAATTGAGGAGTTTCTGCCATATAAATTTTTATATCATCTGCAAAGAGTAAGAAATTACATAACTTGAAGTTTGATTTGACATTTAACATCCTACTACTGTGTATTCGGCTTGTGGTAGTAACTTTATTGGTGCCGATTGTGCTTTGAAGTAGGTCCATGCATATCTCAGAAAAAATCAAATTGTAATTTATTCTATCTTGGCTTCACGCCAAATAGATTGGAGATTTAATCCACCCTACGGCCACAATTTTGGAAGTCTATGGGAATCCTGTGTCAAATCAGCAAAGGCTATGTTAATTCGCACTTTGGGTAGTAAATCTCAAATTTTAGAAGAAATAACTACTATATTTACTCGCATTGAAGCAGTTCTAAATAGTCGTCAGTTATGTTTTTATCCTTACGATTTATTAGATTGCTCCAATTATCTTTCCCCAGGACATTATCTAATTCGAGGGTCTATTTTGAGCTTACCTGAGGTCCAGTTTTCGGAGGACGACAGTTTGCGTTTCTGCTGGCAGCGTTTATGCCAACGTCCTCACTATTTTTGGCATCGTTGGTTTCGTGACTATTTAAACACCCTTAGTCAGAGGACTAAATGGAATCATGAGACCGCTCCTTTGTCTGTGGCGGACGTTGTGTTTATTTCGGGTAAGAACACTTCGCCGTTGTCTTGGCCCGGTGGTCCTATAGAAAGGCTCTTCCCTGGCAGTGATGGAGTGGTTCGCGTGACCGCAGTGAAAACTCCGAATGGTCAATTAATTTGACTGGTCAACAAACTAGTGCCTCTTCCTAAGGAATAGGTATTATTGTATATTGTTTACTTTTTTTCCCTCAGATGTGGTTATTTTTGGCATTTTTTCTGTTTTTCCCGAGTATCGGCAGGTAAACCATATTTCACGTCTAGGAGGAAATGCCTAGCCACCCTTCCTCACATTTAAGTTTTTTTCTTTTCCTTTCTTTCGTTTTTCTTTTAAATTAGGTCATTTTAAGATGGGCGGTATGTACACGCCATTCGGGACCCCCCGCACCTCCTTTTCAAGACGGCCTTTGACGTTATCGCGCTCATAGTGAGTACCGAGCAAGCGAGTGTTCTGTACGGACCACGGGATAATAACCTGCTTCTTATTATCACGCTCTCGTCTACTAAAATAAATCAAACAGGTCAAACTCCACTTCCTTTACTTCCTATCCACCTATCCTAGACCTAGATAACAATCAGTAAGTGAGTGTTGTGTTACCAGAAGCCAAGTTTGGGATAAGTGATTTGAAACCATTTCTCTCTGTCGTCACTATATGACAATCCTCTACACCCCTATTTTACAGTCCATTACAACCCCTGTCAGTTGCCCTCATAAATTCGGTAAGGCGGCAATACAGTTAAAATAATGTTCATGTTAGCAGAGATACAACTGGAGATGAAAGCTAGTAGAGAAGAATTAGAAGAAAAATGAGAGCAAACGAAGGATGAATTAGGGCAAGAAAGAAAGGGAAGTAACCACAAATTTAAAAAGGAAGAAATGGAAAATACAGAATTAATTCACGAAGGTCGAAAATAAATTTGAGGAGCATAGAGTCAAAGTGGGGACAAAACTAGAAAGAATTAGGGTCAATTGTGAAGTGAGGGCAGTATTAGTAGAGGACCAGGTGGAGAGTTTAGATAGAACTGTGAAAAGTCTGCAAACGGAGGTTTTGAATGTGAGATTTGTGGCTATGCAAGTTGGTGGAGAGTATTTGGTACGTAATGAATGTGTCCTAGGAGCAATCTACCAACCTGAAAGGGATGGGAAATTAAATCCTCAATTTTCAGTTTAAAAACAATTTTTCAAGCAGTACCTAATGACATGTAGAAACTATACATAGTACAAGCGATGCTAAAAGGTACTGCAGAAATTTGGTATAACTTGAAAAGTGAGATTAAGACAAAATCAGTTTGAACACAAATTTTTAAGTTATTATTGGAGTCAGCATGTACAGGATAAAGTCCCTGATAATTTGGTGTTGGGAAAATTCAGTGTGGAATATAATGTTTCATGGGAGCAATGTTCCATTAAGAAGCTTGGACTAGCCAAACGGTTTATACTTTTTTGGAGAAGAGACAAATTATTAAATATTTAACATGTCATTTTGAGCTCGAAATAAGACAGTATGTGGTACTGCAAAATATTGTCAATACAGATATAGTCTGTTCTGAATGGACCTGTATCTTGAAGAAGTTGTAGATTACTAGAACCCGTAAAATGGCTTGCGTGTTTCAGTGAGTTAAAGAGCCAAACTAAAGGTTTAATCAAATTAGAGAGGTTTTTAGTGAGGAACCAGAATAAGACAGGTCCCCGAAAGAAGGCAGCAGCTCTTTCGGTACTTAGGGTGTCAGAGTCCATTAGGGTCGGTATGCCATTCTAAGATATACTACTACGACGTGGGAGGCAACAGGAAACCACCACATTACCTCTCAAGTACACAGCATACTTAAATGATTATTTAAGATGATGATATCCTCCGGGGTAAAAGATTATGGAGTTAAAGTAGTTCCCATTAGGATCTCCAGGAGGGGACTACCTCTGAGCAAGTGATCGAAAAAGTATAAACGACGAGCCAGGAACATTTAGCGAGTTGGCGCATGGAATGTCAGAAGTATAAAGCAAGTAAGTAAGCAAGAGAACTTCAAAATTGAAATGAATAGGTTAGCATTAGACATAGTTCGGTGGCCAGAAGCAGGGAATTTTTGGAGCATGAACTTTAGGGTAATACATACAGGATCAGAAGAAGGAAATTCGGGTGTGGGTATAGTTATGCAAAAAAAAAGGACACGATGTATAACTACTTACAAAAGAATGAAAGAGTACCCATTGTTAGATTAGAATTTAAACCGGTAAATACAGTAATAATACAAGTGTATACATGCCCATCTCTAGCTACAGTGAGTAAGAGATAGAAGCGATGTACAAAGATAACAAAGAAATACTAAGATGCATAAAAGGACATAAAAATTTAATAATTACGTGGGATTTTAATGTAGTGGTAGGTGAGGGTAGGGAATGAGCAGTAGTAGGTTCACTTGGATTAGGCATGAGTAACGACAGAAAAAATATGCTGGCAGAATTCTGCGACAAAAACAATTTAACCATCACAAACAAATTATTTCAATATCATCTAGAAGATAATAGATGTTGAAGATGCCAGGAGATATAGGAAGATATCAAACAGATTACATTCTTGTTAGACAATGATTAAAAATTTAGTAAAAGACTGTAGAAGTTACCCAGAAGTAGATATAGACACTGACCACAACATCGTAATTATGAAGGCCATGCTTAAATTAAAAAATTTGAAAAAAAGGAATGGAAAAAGGCACTTTGATTTTGAGAAATTAAAAATAAAGATATCTACCAAAGATATGAAAAAAAGTAAAATAAATTGCTGAAAGACATCGGGAAAATTTCTGATACATAGGCAGTACAAACAGAAAGAAATAACATTAAATCCAGCTAATACATGGCAGTAAGCAACATTCTGGGTATATACAAAAAGAAAGTAAGAAACCATGGATAGATAGCAGAGATATACTGAATTTAATAGAAGAAAGATGAAAATACAAAAACAGATTAAACGAAGCAGGAAAACAGAGATACAAAGCCCATGGACAATTATTTGCAAATGCAGGAAAGACAGACAGAAAAATTGTGAAATTCGCAATGTTCAAGAAGATTTAAAATTGAAATAAAATATTTTAGAATCTAGTTTTCAGTTTTACTGAATAGAAGTGTAGTTTTAAGAGTTTTGAATTGTGACTAGCAAATATATTTAAGTTAGAGGATGTTTGTCTTTTATTTAATAATAAATAATTGACACATACTCAATTTTGTAAGTTCAATATATATATATATATATATATATATATATATATATATATATATATAGCTATCAGCAATTCACGTATTGTGGGCTACAGTGATGCCAGTTCACTGACCAGAGTGTTGCAGTGGTCTAGAGACAGAAAGTGTAATGTGTGACCTTCAAGCGTTGTTATATAATGTTCCACCATATGTAGGAAATACATGTGTGAAAAGATCCGAAGCCGGTAATGTCTGACATGTTTCCTTCCACGAGAAGAAGACAGTGTGTATATTAGATATAAAGGTTGCGTTACAATGTTTTAACATGTGCTAAGCGCTAACTACTCACATTATTATTGTATATTGCTCTCGTAAATAAATAAATTATTGTTAGTTTGGTTTGATTATTCTGTTAATAAATAACCTGCCTTGTTGGGGTCTCGTGGACGTTAAGGTTTTCCTTTTGCGGGATCAAGCTAAGCTCTTTTAATTAGGCCTTATAAGATTAATTTTACTTGTTATTAGTGTTACACTTTGCATATAAAATAAACATAGAAATAAACATTATTTTAATTACAAAAATCATAAAACTATAAAATATTAACATCACGTGATATGGAAAATATTAAAAACAAGAAACATTAAAAAGAACTTACCTATGAAAATCTGCAGGTACCGGTGCCGTAACAAAACTAGTCATAGGTTTTTTACGTATAGCATGTATCATCCTGGATAATTCACCACTTTTAGAAATCAGTTCAGAACGTGTACATGTATGTAATTGATGCTCTATTTCATGCAATAAATGTTCCAATTGCTCAGTTTCCTAGAAATGTTCATAAAAAAAATTTAGAACAGATATTAATATAACCTGAGTCAAAGAATCTTTTTGTCCCATTAAAGTTAAAAGTTTGGTCTTTAACTGAGAGTCTAAACGAGCTATCATCAATTCTACAGCATTACGAATTTCTCGAACACGCTCATCTTTAGCTGAACGAACCGATTCCACATTTCTTTCCTAAAAAGTAATGGTGAATAAGATTTATTGCTGTATATGTTTTTATAAAAGTTTATAACAGACATAAAAGGAAAATAATAAGAACAAGCTATATATTAAAGAGTAACAATGCTTTTTAACTGTTATGAAGAACTATAATTCTTTAAAGAATGTAGTACCTTAGAATTGTACGTAATGTTAGAACATATTCAAAGCTTTATTTTACAAATTTTCGTAGAACATTTCAGATACTTTTTGTTATTAAATGTACTTCATATTGTGATGAAAATGCTATATTTTGGTTTGACAGCAATTCCTTATACCATCTAAACATGAATTTTTGAAAATATGTGGAGCAACACATATAAACTAGCAAATGTAGACAATGTACATACTTTTAATTACAGTGGTTAAAAGTGATCAATAATATTAAAATTTATATAGATGAAACACAAAAACTATACAGAATCCAAATTTAATATTTGAAAAGGTGTATGTGATTTTTCACAAAAAGTGGCAGATTTTTCTCAAGAATTATCAGCAGATAAAGTTAAAACAACAGGGTGAAGATGGTCACAGCTTGTAAATAAATTGTTGATGTTATCTTGAATTTTAAATAGTTACTTACAATGCCTGATTACATTAATTAACTATAATTTCATTAAAATAGACCAGTAGTATTCACATGTAAAAAGGGATAGAGTTAAGAGTGAATTTAGGATGGCTGTTAATTGTGAAAAATGTAGAGCTGCACTAAGTGTAAATGATGAAATCATAAACTGTGAGTTACAAAGAATGTATTCAATATAGTGCAAAGAATCCTGATAGAAACAGCTCCGGTTTAACTACAAGGGAAGCACCTACAATAGGTTTATAAAAAAGAAAAATGTTCCTCTTTTACGACTCGTGTTGTAGCATTCAAAAATGTGCCTAATCTTTTAAGAAAAATTAAAGATTTTAATGAGCAACTAGAAGCTCTTACGACAGAAATATTAGAATTAAAAAACAGATAAGCACCATCTACAATGTCAGATACTGAAATTACCAGTAAAATTGAAGATATAGTCAAATTCACGAAAGAAGACGATAACGTCATCATTTGTATTCGTCTGAAGTAATATGAATTTTCAAATTCAAACGACCATCCACTTATAAATTAATTAAGTAGTGCTATAGGAAAAAGTAACATCGCCAATACATTTTTATTTTCAAACTCGTTTCAATTAATGTAGAATTTAATTTAATAAGCTATTCATAAATTAATAATTATTGTAGTATATAACATGTTTAAAACGCACTTTGTGTTCCAAAAGAAATATATACAATATATGGTAAATAATTGCAAGGATGTTCTAAATATGTAGTCTATATCTGTTTTAATTCTGTTAAATGGAACATATGGCAACTGCATGACTTCAAAACATTTCAGCATAATTGTCAATTACCAAAATTCACAATTTTCATCATCTTATATCAACAAATGTTATTAAACTGGTGCTAAACAAATTCAGTTCTTTCACATTATGCAGATAATAAGAATAATACCGTTATACTTGAAATCATTTTAATTGAAATGCGCCGTAGTAGAATGTGAGGTTAGGTGAATATTTACATATTTTCTATATTTTTATTTTAGGCCATAGATATCTAAAACAGAAATAATTCTAATCTCTAACATGACTTTTACACAAGAATGAGCTCCCCTAAACGACACCAGAACTATAAATCCTTGTGATGGATTTCAAAGTAATTGGATTAATAAATGAATTATGATTCAAGATGTATGTTTACATGATAAGTTGTTTTTTATTACAAAATAAAATTTTTCAATACATTGTAGTGTATAAGCAAATATACAACAATGTTAGGTCGTTATTAAAAATAATACACAGATTTGTTGTCACTGTTCAACACCAACGGTTGAGCTTGCGCCCCCAAAGTCGTACCTTTGGCTGGCATTTTATTTATTTATATTTATACTTTCATACTTTTACGGAAAATCCCATTTGCACTAAACCGAAAATTTGTATACATACAAGCTTAATCTATAACTTATTTTTAATATTAGATGTTGCAGACATTCGAAAGGATTGATGCCTGCTATTGAACCAATTTAGTTGTTTAAACTTGTTTGCAATAATTGCAGTTCAATTTAGATAGGAATGACTATCATAATTAGTTCGATGGCATTCACAATAGAAAAGGTCGAAGTTACGTGTTAATTTAGAAGGAACTGTTAATTTAATTGATTCAAGTATTTCAGGGCAGTTTACAGAACCATTACTAGTTTTATGTAGAAAAAGTAGGTCATTTAATGTACGCCTATCTTGAAGCGAGATAACTTGTAGTATGTCTAAAATATCATGAACATTGTATTGTTGTCTATGTAATCCCATTTTATAGCAATAAACTTAATTAACTTCATCTGGACTCTTTCAATTTTAATTATGCTATTTTTGTAATAGGGTGACCAGATGATGGAAGCATATTCAAGAATACTTCTTATTAAGGCACAGTATAACAATATATAAGTTGCAATTGAGAATCCCTGACAGTAACGGAATACAAATCCCAGCATTTTCATTGCTTTGTTAGTTAAATGTTGTATTTGTGGTTTGAATAAAAGTTTTGAATCTAATATTATTCCAACATCTCTAATTTCATCTACACAAAACCGTGGGTAACAAAGGAGATATTAGATTTAATAGAGAATAGAAGAAAGCTTAAACCTTTCAGAGATACTCAATACGATGTAGTACTGTGTTGCCAAGGGTGATATAACATGTGTGAAGGTAATGCTATAGCATTTTTTTATATTAAGAGATAGTCTATTAAGTTCACACCATATGTGCAGCGAGTTCAGATCATCTTGAATCATTGTACAGTCACTTGGCGATATGATACTGCGATAGATTTTTAAATCATCTGCAAACATTAGGAATTTGCAATGCTTAACGACAAGGTTTATGTCATTAATAAACAGAAGAAATAATAAGGGCCCAATGTGAGAGCCTTGTGGGACTCCTGACTGTATTGGAAATTTGTATGATGTAAATTGTTTATATTTGACACACTGCCATCTTCCATATAAATAACTACTGAGTCATTTTAATAGTTAGTGAGTTCTAATAACAATTGCTTTACAATAAATGAACGAGAAATATAAACAAATAAAGAAAAATGAGTAAGCGTGTTAAATACGACGTAAGTAGGTTTAGGATATAATGACAGAAATGAGGCTAAAATATTATTACCATCAAATTTAAAATACCACTCTAATCAGTTAAATGTCTGTATGAATACGAAACAAGTTCAGACATAAGATATAAGAATTGCTTTATGTGCATTCAGTACGAATCAATTACGTATGAAAATTATTGTGGCGAATGTAGAACACATTTCCCATACTTGCTATCTTTATTACCCTCGTAATAAATTGGAACATCTTCAATGTAAATGCGCGTTTTCTACATTCAAGCAATAACCACGTGATCATCTTCTTTCATGATTTCGACTATAGATTCTAATGTTTCAAAAATGAAAACCAATCATGGGAAATTGAATAGAAAGTAAAGCACGACATATAAAACAATCAAGATTTTGAGCAACATCAGTGTTATTGCTAATTCTGTAAAAGTTATTAACCTTGGGAAGCCTTCTAGGAACGCCAGACCGTTAATGATTAACGATCCGCAATTAGTTCAGCATTGTTTATCTAATAGGAAAAGGCTAATTGGTACAGACATTAGTGTTGGATCATATCTTACACTAATTCAACGCGAATCTATTAAAAGAGTTTACAAAGAACTGGCAGAAAGAAAGAAAATGAATAAAGCAACATTGCTGTTCGATATATACTCAGGTGCTTAAAAATTGTAAAATCCAACAGATTTACTTCAAAAAAACTTGATTAATTGTTACTACCAGAACTGTAAGGGTATTCAGGCTAAGTTATTATATTTTTAAACAGCATTAGCTATGTGTTCATACGATTTAATTATATTAGTGGAATCTTGGTTAAATAGTGATTATCTAGATTGTGAACTAAATATGCAACAAAATGCCATTATTTGTTATAATCGGAATCCATAACTAGTAAAAAAATACATGTTGAAGATATTCTGATAGATGTGAAAAAAGGTTTTAAAGCAAACTTACTTAAAGTAGAACACGGGAAGGTTGAATAACTTTTTATCTTCTTAGTTCTTGGTACTAGTAAATACATTATTACAATTACACACAAACACCATACTGATAGTGTAAAAAGTTTATCAAAGTTTTTTCTTATTATTATATCATCATATATAGTGACTATAACTACCAGAAATTAAATGGTTGTGACGTTCCTTAGAAATACTTATAATCACATTTCATTTTAATAGTTTCTGTATTAGTAAATTCCACCAAATAGGATTAAGTTATTCCCTGTAAGAAATATAATTTTTAAGTTGGTATAATTTTGACCTAAGATAAAACTATTTTTTGTGCGGTTGATATTGAAAATGCACTTTTCAGATCATTTTTCAGCTCAGAAAGTATGTTTTTGTCGAGCTAGATCAGTAAAGTGACATATGAGATCCGAAAAGTGATATAAGAGCTTGTAGGAACGATAGCCAGGGTCATAAGCAAACAATTACTTTAAAAACAAAGTAGGCATGTTATGTCAGTAGCCATGACAGTACTGTTTTTATCTGTCAGTACGTTCTTGTAAAGTTTGTAAATTGTTGAAAAATTTAAATATTGTTGTAGTTCAATTATTGTCAAATAATTTATGGCTGCAAACAAATTTTGTACGTACCACACTCGGAAAGTGTCTATACAGAGTTTGCATGCTTTCAGGGCTGCGTCTACAGTGTCACCCTGAAAACCACATGCTCACCCAGTAAAGTATCACTTTCCAAGCTTGGCACGTAAATAACTATTGTATCGCATATGGTTCATATTAAAAAGTTGTCAAATTCATTCTGTCAGTTTTTAAAGGTTGGAGAAGATGTCATCGTTGTAATTAGTGCAATCGTGATCCAGTTGTTTTAATAAAGCATTATGCTGGTGCCAGATGATCTCGTCTGAACGCAAAGCAGGTCATATGCAGTTTTGTGCTAACTCAAATAAATGGAAATCCCAGTTTCTGATTATTTTAAGTTGATTTACATACACGTTAGATAGAAAAAATGACAAGGTATTTCCAATTTAAACTCTTGATTCATTCGTCCAAGGTTTGTCGAATGTCTCGAATTATGTTATGAAGGAAAAATCAATTTTTTAGAACACTTTGTAGGTATCATTCAAACCATCAACATGCTACTTTAGTAGGTTAATTACCTTCGATTATAAGATTATCAAACGAGGTTGAGGGTAATCTAGTCATTCAGATAATACCCTACAAAGTGGGCTATTTTTAATTTTAGGGGCACATTGGTTTCCAGATAGACAACTGTCAATAAGTCCATAATAGGCATCTTATGGTATCCATCGTCATGTATAATAGTGTAAAAACATTCTTACATGTGGGTTTTTTTTCTTATTGTAACGTTACAGTTACAGCTTTGATGTAATAAATTATTTTGCAATTACACAGAAGCGTGATTGAATATTTAGGTCATTTAAACATTTGCTTTAAGAAACCTTTTTTGCAGCTAGTAGCTTTAAATAGGTTTAAGTGTTCTTAGGGTTCATGTTTGTTTTGCTTAAAGTAATAGTATCCTTAATGAATTTTCAGGTATATTGTTAAACCAAAATCACTCTCCTGATCTCAGATTTTGGCACCCTTTTGTTATTCTTACTAGGGGTTTTTTTTTCCTAGCAACCCTACGAGATTAGGTGGCATCCAAGATATTACCTGCTAGCATTCTGGAACCCCCTCAAACACTTACACCACCCGTCCCACTGAGTTAGTCAGCAACCATTTTTGTTAATATAGTTGAGGTTTTCAGTATTTTACCAAAACGGGATTTTTAGCAGAGTATGTCACCAAATTTTGTGCGAATTACTGGCTATAGATATTCTGGGGGCCAAAACTTTATGTAACATGCTCTCAAAGTATTTCATGGTTAAACTATCCAGCAAATTCAATAAAGCAGATTTTGGATCATTGCTTTAACCTGTTACGTATTAAGTGAATTAACTCAAGACAATTATTGGATAACCAGTTTCCATTTCTATATTTAATAAATCTATTAGTTTTTGTATTAAAAGTAAAGTAAGTCCCTTGTTTCCTGAATCTGGTCCTGTGCATGTTATAAATTATTAATTACATAGTGGGCTTACAATGATTTAAAATGTAAAAATATATTTAGGCACTCTCAGGGATTTTTATCGTTCTTGGAAATGTATTGTGAACATGCATTATTGAAGTGTTAAGGCTATCTATGCCAATTAGTTGTAGGACATCAACTAATTTAAAATGAGCCAATCCTGTGGAGTGATGAATGGCGTTGAAATAATGGAGGTGATTTACATGAACCAAAATTGATCATTTCAGTACTGGGAATTAATTGAAAGGTTGTTTTATTGGGGTGCCATTCTCACTTGTGTGTGTAGTGATCGTTTATCCTTTCTCCCTAAGGCACTACTGGTATTGGAAACTGTAAAATTCAGCAATGTAAAGAAACCACACCACAATGGAAACCTTGAGATGAGCTCGTTGCCGAAGACTGAACTGTAAATGGTATAAGTTTAAAATCTGTATATAGAAATTTGCATTAATCAAACCTTAATATTTAATTAAGTAAGGGGAGTACATAATAAACTTTATCAATATGTACCAGTTAAATCATCTGTTGAACAATAATGGGATATTCTTGGATTTGTGTTATAATCATGTGGAATTTTTAAACATTAATTATGCTACTGATGTTCCATTAGTGGATGATTTATTTCAGTCCAAATAAAGATCTAGCTTAATGTCCAATAATATCAACAAAAATAAATTTCCAAGGATGGTTTGTTTTCGAATTACCTAACATAGACCTGTAAGGGGTTTAATATCAACTTTGCATGCTATACATACTTAACAGGAGCAAATGTATCGAGCAATCTCAGTTTTAACTTTGGGACAAAAGTAGGGAGATGGTGATAGGTTTTAAATACATCATGTTTATCAGATGTTTCTTCGTTGTGACTTTTATGAATCAAATCAGTATGGTGTGGCTTGGGCAGTGACTTTGGCACAACAATTGTCCAGCCTGAACTTGATTACTCTAAACCAGGGTACAAATTCTGACACTTCTTAAATAGATTCATGCCATCAAAACGCCATAGTGGGTAACTTAAAGGATTGTCAGATACTTGTTTACACATCTTAGCAATTCAATAATCCTTAGAATTAGCAAAATAAGATTCTTGAGCATCAACATCCATATGATTTAAAGTCGGAACAGAAGGAGATAAGGTATTGGGAACGACGTAATCCCTGCAGCGACGATAATGTTAAAATTATATTGTTGAAGCTTTACACTCTGTTGGGCTAAATCACTGTAGGTGTTTAGAATTAATAGGGTTATATTGTAAATTTGTGGGTGTAAACTTTGTTCGCGGATAGACTAGTATTTTAATTTAGTGAAACCACCACTCTCGACCACTCGCTGTGGTTTTGTTTACCTGGTGCATGGAAAACGGACATTCCGGGCTGTTTGCCGTCATCCTTAGAGACGAAAGGACGTGATGTGTTGTGCCCAGAGTACAGTTGGAACGTGATGTGTTTTGCTCAGGTGAGTGTGTTGAATTTACATATAAATTGAAATACTTGGTCACGTGTGTACATAGGTATTTATGTACTGGTCCTTCGAAAATTTAGGCTTGATTAATTTATTTAAAGTACAGTAGGGATCTTTCAAATTATCGAGCCATGGGAGCAAGGTAAATAATCTGTAACCACAGTAGGGTGAGTATCCCCGACGTATGATATAAATTTGCCAATTGTCCACACTACTCCAAGTCTTTCTGTGTGGCACTGAACTTACATTCGCTTGAGGTTAGGGAATGGCATATAACTAACAATTTTATCACAATCAGAAAGAGATTGAGTTAACACGGCACCTAAAGTGTACTAGAATCTGTTTGAATAATAAATGGTTTGTAAAAATCGGGACAGTACCATTACAAGGGCTGAAACAAGTAAATCTTCGATTACTGAAAAAGAAACAGCACATTCAGAAGTCCAAGAAAATGTCCTATTTTTATAAAGTGGTCTGGTGATGGGGGCAGCAACACGTAAAGTTTGGAAGAAACTGACGGTAGAGAAAACATCAAGTTTCTGTAATATTACAGGTGGAAGATTCATGATAACTGAAACCTTTTCGGGATCACACACAATGCTTTTATAAAAGCGTTATCCTTATGCTGAATTGAACACATCAACAATAATTATCCACATACATTTAGAACATTAAAAGTTTTTCATTGTAATATTATACAAGCTGTTCTGGTGCTTCAACAGCTGCAACCTTAAAACCGTTTTTAAAACAAAATATGTGTTCCTTCGAGCACTGATATGAAATACAACGCAATCGTACAATTTAATAGTTTCTAATTTCAGTCAAGCTGCAAACGACAAGAACGCAAGCAAATCCATAATCACCACAATATCATAAATCCAACAAGCACATAAGCATCAAACAAAATTCGAGACATCACTCAAATTGCAGCACAAAGGAAAAGAAACAAAATCAAGATCAATCAAATAGTGCAGATTAGGATACAAAGCAGAGGCGCTCAAAGTAGTCCTGTAGGGACTACAAACCGCTTCTAGTCTGTTTAACTATAATTTGCATATGAAAATAGGACCAATTTTAAAAGTTTGCGCGGCTATACTGGCACACCTGATAATTTCCATGGAAAACCTATTACATACTTGAAATCAGGATTAAAATTACTATCATTTAGCACAATCAAATCCAAAAATTTTGGAAGGTATGAATACTAGAATTATACGAAAAGATGGAAAATATAAGGTCCCGGACGGGATTCAAACCTGTATCATTGGCTTTCACTGCTGATACGCTATCCAATTGCACTATCCACAATTGCACATAGCCTTTTGTACTAGCTCCGAAGCCAGTCGTAACAGTAAATGGGTATTAATATTGGAATTATATGATTCTAGTACATACAGCGAATGATAAAAAGGCAAATCATAATACCATAATCTCTGACCCCACGCTAGTTCTAAGGTACCAATACATCATAGTTGACAATCAGTTTTCAATTAACAATAAATATAAATTTGATTAGAAATATTAAGTATCTAGCAAATATAACCAACAATAAAAGTATAAACTTACTACTTCTTGCACAATACTGATAAGTTCCATTAGTCTTCGTCTTAATTGAGCTACCTCATCTTTAATCTGAGTGATATGTTGTTCGTAAACCTCCTCTAGTGGTTTAAAAGTGTGTCCAGAATGAGTACCACCCCATAAAGCACACTGATGACATATACAACAGCGACATGTCCAACAATAAACTGATAATTTTTCCATATGTGTCAAGCACCTAAGTACAAACCTCTTTAAACTGGACCGCTTCAACAAAATCTTATTGAGCATACTTATCTCGATCATTATCATCACATCTATTGTTGCCAATGCTTACAGCTTGCAATGAATCAAGCTGTTGTGTAACTTCTTCAACCCAACGGCAATTTACAAGTTCGTGTAAATGAAGAGATGCTCTGCAATGTGGACATTGAGATCTCTGTTCAGTTAACCACCTTCTAATGCACACATAACAGCATAATTTTGAGCAATGGGGACATAAATGAGCATCTCGAAGCTTTTCCATACAAATAAAGCATCGGAAAACTTCTGCCAATGTCTACAAATACAGAAGTTAATACCTATGAGCTAATAAAATTACGAAATTCACAGATTCAGATGCATTAGAATTCCAATTATCCATGGTGTAAGGTAAAGTAAATGTAGGCAACATTAAAACCAAATTACTTTAAATTTTGACAAATTGGTGTGACATTACAAAACACCTTGGCAACTAATTTCAGTAATTAAATACAAATAACAAAATCTTAACTTACTTCAACACTGCGATCATCTTGGCTGCTTCCTGGTTTATTTCTTGAAGACATGACTGCTTTGTTGGTACTAAATTATATGTTGGAATAAATTGGGATTGTTTAATGAGAAAGAAATACAACTGAAACGGCAGAATACTGAATGAAAATTAATGAATACATTACATTACAATGAATAATTAATTCCTATCATAGTCCAAATCATCGAAAATTATTATCATGCCAAAACCAGTAATCATACAAAGCAGGACAATGCACTGTTAAAGAACGGAACAATACACAACATGGAACTCCAAAACAAGATTTACAGTTGTCAAGCAATAACCTTGTTTGTTTAAATGTCAAAGTATATGAAATGAAGTCTTTAAATAAGGAGAACGCGACGTATAACAATTTTTTCTATAAAGAGATAACCAATCTAAACGTCAATTAAACTTTGGACTGCTTTGGACTGTGTGTTTAATTTACTCGTACGGGGCGATTGAACATGTCCATCCTAATCTCCAAATGGGATTATTAAAGATGTATAAATGATTCAATAAACAAATTTTTCCCACTTGAATATTAAATAGTTAATTGTAATTAAATATAAATTGGAAAATGTATTACGGGCTGCACAGAATACAACGGCGTTGGATGTCAATCAAGAGTTAAAAGAATCGTTTTAAATGACTGTACACACAATGCACGGAGTTTGACGTCGTTCAACGTTAATAGTTGGCAAACTTTCTACTTTTATACGCTCGCGAATGTCAAGTGCGTTGAACTCATAACCTTACTTTATTACTTTGAATGTTGTACGAGCTTCTGTTAAAAGTATCCTTTTAAAAAACGAAATATTCCTACTTTTTGGTGTAAATAAAAGTAATCAAAGATTAATAAAATGATAACAACTGAGATTATTTCAATTGGTAAAATGAAAATCGGCTGCGTTCATTCTGTGCATCATTTATTTCCTTACGTTGATGCTGTTAAACGACGTTGTATTCTGTTCAGCCCTTTACAGTTACAATGTAATTGAACTTTACAATCAGTTAAGTGTTTCGGTTGATAAAAAAAAACGACAAAGCTCTTAGCCATCATAAGGATATAATTAATTGAAAACAAAACTATATGTAAATGATATGTAGGTGTGAACGATAATAATTAAATTAAAAAAATAACATGATGCCCTGCAAATAATTTGCATTAGCATAATCTGAAAATTTATTAAAATTACTTACAGTAGTAAATCATTACGAGATAACTCTGTGGACCATCACAACCATGTAATGACCAAGGGTAAAAATTTTACAAACATGCTTTTAATTTTTATCGTTGGTCATCACACGTTTCTGATGGCCGATAGTTATTCTGAAATGATTTATTACGTTAAGTAATTTTAACAAGTTTTAGATTACGCTAATTAAAATTATTTGTAGGGTGCCAACAATCATTTACATATAGTTTCGTTTTCAATTAATTAAATCCATAGGATGGCTGAAAGCTTTGCCGCTCCTTTGATCAGCCGAAACACATCCAATTGTCGAATTGAATTCCATGGTAGCTGTTATTGCGTTTTCCAATTTATAAATATCACAAAATTGTTGAATAACTGTTAATTTTCAAATTAAATATGTGTGTGAGACTGCATGTGTGTGTGAGAGCGTGTACGTGCGCGTGCACGGGCACGCGGGCGCGGGTGGACGCGGCGCGGGCGCGTGCGTGTGTGTGTACTTAACGGATATGACGCTTATATCTATAAAATCACCAGCATCCTTTTAGTGCTTATGCTAAGCTATTTGTTGAAATTTTGATATTTAATTGCAGTATTCAAAATACTATAATTTTGGTGTTTTGTATTACATTTTTATTATAATTCATAAATGTTTCAAGAATCGACAATGAAATATCAATTAAATGTATTATTGGTATTCAATCAACAAATTAGGATCACTAAAAGTTTGCAGAGGAAGAATTTATCAAAAGCTAGGTTATATTTTTAATTAAAATTCAGAAAGTTTGCTAGATACAAAATCAAATAAATGAATGTTTAAAAACATTTAGATATTTAACATTATGCCAATAATGTTGAATATACGGAACACTTACGAAGTACAGACAAATACAAGCAATATCATGGAATGAATAGTCTGTGTAGTTATAGTTGGTGCTGTAAGATTATTTGATGCATATATCACTCATAGGTTACTTGTTACGTTCCATTTCGAATTTGAAAATTTAATGCCTCTTAACGTTAAAAACCATTTCAGTTTCCACTTATCTTAATATACGGGTTGCTACACTTTTATTATATCAAGTTCGCTCAGCTAGGCAGCCAAGTGTGTTCGTCCTCTATTTAATTCTTATCAGTTGAGGTTAGCTCCGTTAGACAATCAACGTTGCTCCCTCTTTATTTAATTCTCCAGTTCATTTTAGGGTCCCTTATCTAGGCATGTATTTTAAATAACTAGAAATTTCTTGAATGTTGCTAGTTTAACGTTAATTAGGTAAATGAGTTGTGTTATCTTTCAAAGATAAACATATGATCAAATTTATTTCTATTATATACGGAATTTTCGTAGTTATGTCTTCAGAAAATAAATTTATAACTACTTTGGTTGAACGATATTTAGCACTAGTTCGCATTAGTTCTTTTAGGCTAAATAAACAAACCCATCACACAGTTACGAGTCCTTATGACAAAATACTGAAGGGTGTTATTCGTTTAAAGAAAATGTTAAAATTTTCAGCCTGTTTGCAACCAATATTTTTCGGTTCTTCGAAATAATGTTTGTTTGGGCGTGCCTATGAACCCCTCTATTTAGGACGTTAATCTACCTATCCTTGCAATACTATAAAACTGTGACAAATAATCTCTAGTTAATAATGTTGCCGCTAGGGAAAAGGAGGATCAATTTTATATTGTATCTTATGGCGTATCAGTATTGTAATCACATTCTTATAAAATTGTGAGGTCTAATTAAACTAAGATCATCATATTTGGTACTTTATAGTTGTGATAGTCAATAGCGTGTAAAACTTGCTGCCTATAACTTATCTATAAATAAAAAATATGAAGTGTTGTTTTGTCCCTGGATGCAAATCCGGATATAAATCATTTAAACACATAAGGAGAAGTATTTATTCTGCTCCCAATGTATTTTTGGTGCTTAGTGGTACTATTGAGTTTCTATATACACGTCTTTGTAGGATGTGGAAACATTAGAAAAGTGGAGAAGAGCTATATATAGTACTTACAAATTGAAATATACCTATATTGCTTTACGTACCAATGATTTTGATTCCAAAATGTTTGCATATAATAAATAACGCTGTATGGTATCTTTGATTTATGTTATATTCAAAACCAGTTTATTTTTCAAATTCTCACAAATGAAGACTCCAAACATTTAAATAATTTTGAAAAGTCTTAAAATTTATAATTTTTATAGTATAAGACTTAACTACATAAATAAACAATAACTTTAAATTGATCTCCTGAAAACTAGTGTTACCAGAGATAAAACATTCTGTATTGGTATCAAAATGTTTTAAAAGTGCTTTGAATAAATATTATTTATGTATGGTTACATTGCCTAGCATGCTATTTTGATTCTTTAATAATTTGGAATTCTTATAGGAATACGAAAGTATTAAATTGGTATTTGTTAAGAATTTCCAATGACTGGAATTTTGAATAAAATCCGAATTTATAATTATTTATGAGAGAAATAATGGATGCTCCATAAGACTGCATGTAAAAATCGCCCTCCATTTCCCTAGCGGGAAGTCGCAAACTTGGAATACAGCGCTAAAATATGTATAGGTTTCTGGCCGAGATTAATGTTCTAAGTAAAGTCCAGAAACCTGTTTTATTGTTACAACACATTTTGTCTGTCTGCCGTATTGTATGTAGATTAAGTTAGGACGAGATGGGTAGACATTGTAGCTACCCATACCCTTCACAACCTGTGTGAAGAAATAGCATATGATAATGACTAACAGCTGTTTAATTTATTCTTGGACGTTATGTAGGTTGTCTACATTTTAGAAATGTCAAGGCTATAATCTAATAATTTAGGATTTTGTATTTGAACGTATTATTATAAATATGTGTTTCTTTGTGTACTTGTATGTTTCAGTAGCTTCCAGTCAGCGTGATTTCGATCTGCATAAATATAGTAAGTAAGTATTTAGTATCTGTAGGTTTCTGTCGTTATGTATATATGATTACAATTATTTGAGCGCTGTCCCAAAACAGATTATTATTAATTACGGTGGTGAAATCTGCTTAGTTTGTTTTCCTTAATTATGTAGTAATATTTAAGGGGGTGTAAATTCGCATAGTTCTTTTGTTTACAAACACTCTTCGATTTGCCTGTTACTAAGTATAGTTAGTATTTAAGAAGGAGGAGGATACAGATGCTTGTACTTACAATTTAATTTTGTTTTGCTATCTAAATTTCTAGAAACTATTTATTATAATTATATTTTATATGCGTTTTGAGTTTAATTATTCTTTCAGGTACACATGTTCGAAGAAAATTGTGAATTGATTTGTGTGCACTGTTATTTTGTTCTGTAGGAACCTCCTCCCCCCAATCTGCGACTGTGTTTAGCACGGCATTCATTTTCTGGCTCTCTCTGTTCCTTCTCTTGTTACCCCGTAATTCAGACGAGTATTCCGTTGCTATTTCATTCTTTTCTTACTTGCCCGCTCGTATTACGGATAACATACTGTTATAATTAATGCACTATTAAATCCAGAATCACTTGAACACTATGAGTGAATGCTATATCACATCGAGCGGGTATGTTTCTGTTGTAATTGTTCTGCCTACATTTGTTGTTGGTAAGAGTGTTGAGAATTTAAAATAATTAGAAAATACAATTTGAAAGGATGCAGACTCCACGATATAAGACTATCGCTGGAGGTGATCCGTGTTATTATTATTCTGGGTGAAACCACCGGAATCGCGGCGTATACTCGTATTAGTACTTTGAAAGTCTCTGTGTGACTAACGTCTCGTATTGTATTGATTGTTTCTTGCTCATCTGTGTTGCATTCTAAGAATGAGTTCCATAACCATAAATGATCATGGTTGTGTTCAAAACAGTTTTATCCTCCCAAACTACTCTGTCACTATTAATGTTAACGGTGACGGAAAAAAAGCAATTGCAAAACAAACAGATAGATGCAAATTTATACGTCAATCTTAAGTTATGGTTGGCAGAATTGACACACAAATATTATTAGATGCCAAACCTCCCGGACAGGATAGGCGCATGCTATATCATCGCGCGTTAGTTAAACATAAATTTGTCAATAGAAAAGCATTTATTAATTTTAGCTAGTTCAATGAGCATTAGTAAAAAATATTCTTAAAATTTTATAGAAGTTTGGTAAATTTTGAGTTAACAAAAAGGCTATTTTATTATAGTATTAAATCAGGATAAGTAAATAAAATAAAAAGTACCTAGTATATTTTTATATAAACAGCAATAACAATCACAGAATAATAAAATGTCATAAAATTAATGCTTTCACACGATTTGAAGACATTGAACTTGACCCTACGAAAGTATTAGATGCATAACGCATTAAAACCAAATTCGAAATTTTAACAAAAGGTGGGATATTAAAACGACTAAGTTCGAAAGGAAGCCAAAAGAGCATAATCATGCGTCAGTGACAACGGACGCGTATGTGGGCCGTTGACTTCTCGACGAAGTGGCCGAAGAAGTAAAGATCAAAATGATGTTTGAGTGACAGTGGATGTGTCGTTGGCGGTATGGCAATGGACCATCGGGAGCCGATATCAAATTATTTTAAGCTTTATTGGATACATAGTGGCCAGAAAGATCAAATAAGAGAATCCTAGATATTTATTCGTGTCGGTTGGGGTGATTAACCAGGAAAGGGCAATGAATTGGTTTCACTTGTCAACGGAAGTTGGAATTTTAAGGCGACTTGCCGTTCCGAGAGATACAAACCAGGTTATATTATTGGCGTCCTTGAACATTCTGCATCATTAGTTGTAAGCTTTTTGTTTGTTTATGATGTATAATTATGTTCGAAAATGACTTGGTATCTATGTAGTGAAAAATTAATATTCCATACATAAAGTATTCTGTTGGAGTATGAAATGGCGACGAAAATAGTTTTGTTTAAATTGAAGCATATTATTAGCGAAAGAAGTTTGAATATTTTAAAAGAATAAAAAATATGTACATGTAAGCTCAAGTGTGGAATTATAATTAGTTAACGGGTATAGAATCAGTATTTTATATATGCAACGGAATGGTTACCTGAAAAGTTAATGTTGCTCTGTTCTCCTGATTGTTGCAAAGGGCATTTTTAAATAAATGAGATATAAAATGTCATATAGAGCAATCATGAAAAAATTAAAACAATCGATTGGATTAATAATTTTTTTGAAGTTCTGTTAATAATATCTGGCCTGTAGGATGTGGATTAGGTTTGTTGTTTTCAAGCTTAATGTACGTGCAATGAAATGTTTTTAAATTTACTGTTAATAGAGTCTAAATTTAGATGAAATTTTGTTTGCAGTTAATTATAATATAGGCAAAGGTGAGCATTGTTAAAAGACATCCTGCCACTCCAATGGTGAAGTCGTATTTCGGGGCCTTTATTTTGAAAAATTATTTTAGTTTGATAAATCGTTAGAAATTGCTCTTAAGGTGTAATTACGAAAGGTAAAAGATGTGGGGACGAGATTTAGACAGCAAGGATGCCTATGCGGATAACGGTTTCCCAAATAGAAAAAATATTGAATGAATTACTAGAGAACGACGGTTTAATACCCATTAATTTTGGATAATTGGTAAACCGTTTTAATGTAGGTAGTACTTGTAAAGTAGTTTTATATTTCCATCATTTTATATTTTAAATTTGATTACTTTTTATCATTTTCTCATAGGTATCCACTCCCGCACTACTGAAAGTTAGGCCGTGCACCTTGAAATTGTTACGGGGTTCCCTCTGCATCTGGACAAATAGAAATTGATAACGTCATTTTTACTCGTACCAAGGGATAGCATGTAAGACATCACACTCCTGTCGCATTCTTTCTTGAATACATTTTTTTGCACCAAAATGGATATTGGAGTCGATGTTGATGTGGTTATTGCATTTTATATACTGGCTATAACGTATTGTAGCAGGCTACCGCTAACGCGTTTCACTAATTTAGAACAAGTAATAACAAAAGTTTTTATTACTCACTATTCACAAGTCTAATTAACAGTATATGCCTTATTTATAGATGTCTTCTGTCCAATTACAGTGAAGCACTATCACACTAATGCTAGTTACAAGCACTAATATCTTCTTAAACTAAATCCTTAACCATAAGTCTTCTTAACAACACTAAACACTACTATAATTTATTTATTACACTTTTGTCTATTTATGTACAAGCTAGCGGTAAAATATACACGTTTACCTAACACAAATTTATATTTACTATAGGACTTTCAAAACATAACTAACTTTACACGACATGATTTATGTACGACATTTGGATATAGACTAACATCTACATTCATCACCGATCCTATATATCCTATATATATAGATGACTCATATTCTGGTGTTTGTTGGAAAGTTCAAGACTTCTGTGGAATATACTTCGGTTATGCAGCATGCGTGATTGACGGGTTGCCTAACAGTTCGTAACAATATTTTTATTTTCGGCATATGAATACTCAATAGAATCGCAGACGTTTGGTAGGTCATGGATATTTATAGAGATCGTGACTAATCTGGATATTTTAATGTTATGTATAAAAATATGAACGATCATGATCCTGAACAGTTTTTTGAACAGACAGGAATAGATAGGGCAGTATATGATGTATTGTTAGATCTAATGAAACAAAACTTAACGAAAAAATCGATCAGAACTCCTATCGATTTTGAATGGAGATTGGCTGTAACTTTATCCTAAGTTTATAAGTAATTTAACCATTTAATTTTATACTTTTGTATGTAGACATTTGTCTCAAAGAGTATCCTACCAATTTTTGGGCTTGGAGTTTTCATATAGAAAAATCAACTTTACGAGAAAGTTTTATCACCACTATATGTTTACCTATCTAACCATTACGATTTTCAATAAAGTTCAAAGATGTTTTGAACCAAATGAGACACACCTAATTGTATAGTTGGGATAAATGGTAAAAACATAGACATTCAATGTCCTCCCAACAGCAGATCGATATTTTATGATTCCAAAAAAAATTTCAGTATTGTGTTAATGGTAATTTGTGATGCAGATTACTGTTTTACTCATGTTGATGTGGATGCATATGACAGTCACAGTGATGGAGGTTTAGTAATTAAAATTAAAAATCCAATTTATTTAATATTAATTTTTAGGCATGTTTCAGAATTCCCCAGTTGGTCGTTTATTATTGTCTAATCTGTTATCTTTACCAGAAGACAAAAAAATGCCAAATACAAATAAAAATGTTACCCATTTATTTTGTGGGAAATGCTGCATTTCCTTTAAAACGCCACATTATGAAACTCCTTCCAGGCCAATTATTGACGGACAGAAAGCGAATTGCTACGTTTATTTTCCGTATAAATTAATTACCCTATTTTTCTCCCTTGTTCATTCATTACTCGTTTGAATAAACTCAGTTTCAATTTTTAAATTCTTCAACAACTTCCTATATAGTGTACCTGTTCAGTATAAGCCCGTTTAACATAATTAATAATAAACACGCTCTCGAATAAATTCCGCAATTCAAATCTCTTTGACTTAAAACGAAAATTTATTCGATAAATTAAATAGTTATATCCCGTTTTTAAGTACCCGTTACCTTGATATACCTTACGACGGCCGTATAATGGTTTTCTCTATTGTTCCTCTGTAGCAATTTGTTGAAATAAGGTTGCGCACTATCCGATATAAGCCGGGTTTTACAGTTTTACCGCGCTTCGATAAGCTAGGATTTGCAGTTTGACTCCGTGTTGTTTGAACCATTTGTTGAATGTGATTCTACAGTTTGTACGTTGAAATATTTTTTACATTTATTCGTCACCGTATTTCCAACGCGATGCACGTGTTTTTGTTCGACAACTAGGAAGTGTTTTGCGTGTATTCGGTTTATTTTAATCAGATTCTCTTTTTAGCTGGAAGTCAAATGGGTTCTTTCTTTATGTAGAACAACTGCTTTTGTCTGTAGACCAACTACCTTTGTCCGTAGACCGCTGCTGCAATTATGGTAGCAGAGTAAATGTATGCTGACGACCATGGCGTTCCTGTGTTGACTCACCCCCGATGGACTGCGAGCTAAGTATCTGGACACCTGCAGATATGCAACTCGTTTTCTTTTGTGTGTGTCAATGGCATATTCCGTATCAACGTTTGGTGTAGTTACGTGTCACTGTAGGACTCTTGTTTGTTGCTGCGATTCGATATTATCGCTCAACAAGTGCGATGCACTATTCTTAAAAATGCTTGTCAAAAGAACGCACACGTTTCTTCGCTTTACTAATTAGTTATTTTACAAAAATTATTAGGTGAAATTTTAAAAACGTACGACAAAAGCTCTCACACGTTAATTCTTTCCTATTAATTAGTTATTTTATAAAAGGTATTAGGTAAAATTTTAAAAACACTCGACAAAAGCTCTCACAGCTTTTATTTGCTACTGATTAATTTAATTTTGTGTAAATACGAGTTGCGCACGTCGTATCAAGATTTCTAAATTGTCTGTATAATATAATTGATTGCTGTAAAATAGTAACACTTAATTTAGTTTCTGTCTGCTTGTTTGTACAGAATCCTATATTTCTTTTTTGTGTTAATAGATAATCGTGGGCGATGTTTTTTTTTGTTTCTTCTTGGTATGTAGGCGAATCCCCCCACTCTCCGCGTTTGATAGTTAGCCTGGTATTTACTTTTCTTCCGGCTACGTTTAGGTACGTAGCAGAATCTTTAATTATTAATTATCTAAAGCTCGTCGTATAATAGAAAACAGTTTTGGTTTGGTGATACGTTGGAGAATATTAAAAACCACACTACATTGCCTGCCTGCTAACACCGATAAAATAACATTAGCTTGCGCAGCTTTGCACAATTTTCTAATGCAAAACTCCACACGCAGAAGCTACTGTCCACCTCAATATGTAGATTCCAAAGAGGATGCAAACAATGTTAGTCTTGGAGAATGGCGAAATGAAACACATCATTTACGACAAGCAAGGTTTGGATTAAATAATGCAGCAAGAAGTGCATTTACGCTAAGAGAAGCACTAGCGGATTACTTTGCGATTGAAGGTTCAGTGGATTTTCAGTGTGATAGGATTAATATTTAAATTATCAGTAACGCATTATTATATTTACATACCTATCTTAAAATCTAATAACTAATGTATTATGTATATTTGTGTTTTTTTAAGTTAATTTGACCTTTTAGTTTTTTCTCGTGTAAAGAAATTAAATATTTCATTATTTTCACCCTTGCTTCATTTTTATGCTGATCGTGTAATGTGTCAAATATGCTACCAATAGATTGACCCAACTGTTGTTCTGCAGAAATAGGTGTTGTTAGCATCTTTGATTTCACATATTCTTTAAAAGTAGTTCATCAGCTTTTCTTTTGCGAGAATATATGTGGCTTGTATTTACAGTATTTATTGCAGATAACGGTTCCTCGTGTAGAACTACTAATGCCTCAGATTCTGCATCACAATCTTCACTTTCAAATGTCATATTGCCGACAGTTTTAAGTTTTAAAAAAGTATAGAATGATATTTATACAATATTATTGGACATCCTACGTAAAAACCTAATTGTTCAAACAAATGCCATGAGCATGTGGTTGTCGCGCTACTGTCAAAAGGCAGATCTTCTTTTTTTAGTTCTGTGGTATACCTATCTCTTAATGATTTTCATCGACATATACATTCTTTAGCTAGAAAATTTATTAGAACTAACTGCTAGCTTTCTACAAGAGTTGATTACTACTCGATACTTATTTCCTGCCAGGTTTTTAACTTTATGGTAGTGTTTTTATAACCACTAACCCCTTTATCATATATAATTGGACATTCACGAATCATTTCAATTAACTCTTCATCAAAAGTTGTCATGTTAAAAAGTATTTAAAAGTAGCATTAACAACATAAGCTCGCCAAACATTCAAAGTAACTAAACTGAGGTTATGATTTCAACGTATTTTACACAAGGAAGCGTATTTAGTAGAAATATTGCCAACTCCCATCCCAACCTCGCATTGTGTGTTCAGTCATTCAATACCTCTGTTGTATCTCATGCTGTGATAATAACAAACTTGAATAAACATTCAACTAATAACTTTAATGGCTCTTTTTCTAGCAAAAATATGAAAAACCTTTTTATTCTACCAAAACAAAAACAAAACTGTCATAATAATTAAAAACGTCTCTACCGCCTACTTGAACTGATCCGCTGCAGTACTCCCCCTCCAGCGTCAGCGATACTTGTTCGGAGCATTGATTTTTCGACCGAAACGGGTCTGTTTGTAACTTGTTGGTTTTATTAGTGTGGGATTTTGGCTCTGAAAAGTTGGTTTAGCCTTCGGTAGAAAACATTCCTCAGAAAAATTGGCTATCATGAAAGCTGATTTGATTCGATCTACAGATACCTTGTATTCCTTTTTGTTTTTAAATACTATGAAACATTTACAATCCCGCTTGATCATCTTGAATGGTCCTTCATATGGTTGTCGAAGAGATTTGTGAACCGCATCTGTCCAAATGAAAACATGAGAGCATTTTTGCAAATCTTGATGTACGAATATGTGTCTATTGTGCGTTTAACGAACAGATTCAGTAATTATAATAATAGGATGGGCTTAGTTGCGCAGTACAAACTGAGCATAAGCTTGATTTACAGTCGATTTATATACAAGTATATTTACACAAATGTAATAAGTATTGAAAAATACTGTTTTTGAAAAAAAGTACAAGAGCAAAAACTACGAAAGACGAGTGAACAAAAAATAAAGCAAAGACAAACACGAAAAACTAATTGACATTTGTAGGTTAATGTTACAAATTGAAATGTGTGGTTGTGTGAATCCGGCCAACCAATACAAAATCTTTATTTAAACTTGGCGCTGATTTATGGGCGGAGCATTTACTGAATCTGTTCGTTAAACGCACTATAGATTCGTGGACTCTAACGTGAACGGGATGTCAACTCTCAAACAGTTGTTGGAGTTTATTTTTAAATGTTGCAAAATCGTCTACCGTATTAGTACGATGAAAAAATTCCCCAGGTAGTTTCAGTTTGTTGCCAAAGAGAAGTTCCACAGGAGCACATCCTATATCTAAATTCATAGCGGTACGCAATCTTAGCAAAACTAATGGTAATTCGACCCAGCATTGTGTTTCCATGCATTTAATGGAAGCCTTTAACTCTCAGTTTCATCGCTCAATTTTCCCATTTGACTGAGGGTGTTGTTTTGTAATGTTTAATCCCAAGAAGTATTGAGATTGGCAAACTGATTTGAGCCGTACTGACGTCATAAGTCTATAGTGATTCTTGATGGAATGCCATAACGAGATATCCAAGATTCGATAAACGCTCTTGCGATAATTTCTGCCAAAAAGTTATCGATTGGTATAGCTTCTGGCCAATGCGAGTATCTGTCTATTAAAGTTAGAAAATATGAATATCCTCTATTCGGAGGTAAGGGTCCAATAATGTCCATGTTGACATGGGCGATTCTACTATCTGCCATTTCAAATTGCGCTAAAGGAGATTTTGTATGTCTGCTGACTTTTGATTTTTGGCATTGCAAACATGTTTTTGCCCATAAATTACAATCTTTATTAATCTCAATCTAAACAAAACGATCGGTTATAAGAAGAGTTGTTCTTCGTATTCCCGGATGAGCTAAATCATGCAATTGATTAAAAATAATTCTGTACATTTCCAGTGGGACGTATGGTCTGTTCCTATCGTCGCAAAATATCAAAATATCATATCCTGGGATTTTATTAAGCATAACTTTCAATGCTGTAGATATCGTACCGTTTAGTATGTCTTGCAGTTCTCGATCATCAGCCTGTTCGCATTGAAACTCTCTATAGTCAATAATTGCTTTGTTTGTAACTATTTAGATACGCGACAGATAATCTGAGGTGACATTCTCCTTGTCGAAATGTGTTGTATATCTGTCAAAAATTTAGAAATAAATTCTAAATGGCAAATTTGTCTTTGTAATAGTTTCTCACTTTTCTGAAGAGCTAAATAGATGGCTAACAATTCTCATCGTAAGTGCCGTAATTACGCTGAGTGTCTGTTAGTTTCTGCGAAAAAAATGCTAGAGGTTTAGAACTATTTTGTTTTAACTATTCCAGCGTTGCCGCTACTGCAAAATCGGATGCATCGACCCTAAGAATAAATTTAATTACTTCTAGATTCGAAGAATATACCAGCAGGGTTGCGTTGCAGAGCTGGTTTTTGCACGAGTCGAAAGACTTTGGTGTTTGTTTGTCCATTCGATTATAGCATTGTCGTTTCTTTTATCTGGGTCTTTAAGCAGTTCCATTAGTAAAACTGTGATTAGGCGGCTCTATACTCCATTCCAGTTAAGAAGGTAGTAGATGGCGCTTGTGCTTGAGTCAGATTTACACAGATCAAAAATTTATTAGTTGCTGTATTTGAAAAGTTGCCGGCGTCGGTTGTATATTTACTATTTTGTGACGATAGTTTTTCAAAAATAACTATGCAAATGGCTGACTTTATTAGTTAATTTTTAAGTATTATTGCATTCAGTAATTGCAATTTGGTTTTCTTCTTAAGGAATAAGACCACATTGCTTTCTGAAAATGATTTTATTGACGTTTCGATCCTTCTCCTAGGATAGTTGCCTAAATAATAACAAGGAGTATTTGTAATTTGGTATTAAATTTCAGAAGATAAAATTGGACTTGGAACTACATTAAGTTTAAGACGGACGAAACTTAGGGGCAAATTATAAGCACTTATAGTTACACTCATACTTAATCAATGTTTCATCTCAACTTTTAGTATCTTTCCGAATACCAAAAATTGAGATAGAGCATTACTTAAGTATGAGTGTGGCTTAAGTGTGCTTTATGAATTTGCCCCTTAGCTTTACTTAACAATTATGGTAGAAACAAACATTCACCTGGAGTTATAGAATGCTTTAATAAAATTCTGTCAGTTTCATTTTTTCGAAAAGTTGTAAGTTTGTTAACAATGATTGAAATTAAAGCAATGCATCGATGTTTATACAGATTTTTATTTATATTTTTTGCAAGATTGAGGTTTTGAATAAATACATCCAAGAAACACGGTTTTAAAACATATCAAGCATTATTGAACTTTATTTTCTACCTGTTTGGTTAAAGTTTAAATAAAATATTAATATAGAACAATATATAAGCTATTTTTAATTAAACACATCACAAAATATCAAAACAATGATATCACAAATTTATATTTAATCTACGTCCATATCATCCCCAGAGGTATCTTCGTCGTCTGTTGTACTTTCATATCCAACATTTATTACAATTTGTTCGACAAGTTCTTCGACAATGCCATCCAATTTCCACATTCTTTCTTCTTCTTTAATTATATGGCTAATACAATTAACCCAATGTCCTTTATCTATGGCTGCAATTCCTTCATCCAGAAGCACCTTCACGTCGTTAATTTTAAAAGTAGAATTGTTGGTAGCTACATGCTGCTTTACTCGAGCCCAAATCAGCTCAATTGGATTTAGATTGCAGTGGTATGGGGGGTAACCTTAATACAGTTCTGCCAGAGCGTTTTACAATTTCGTCAACAACATAAGATGTCGGGTGAGCTAGAGAGTGCTGCTTTACTAAGGCTAATAATTCAACTTTTAATAGCTCTTTGGTAACTTCAATGTGTTTTGCGTTTAACCAATTATAAATTTGTTCTTTCCGCCAACTTTGATTTGGAACCTTATCGGCTTTGACGCTGTGATCAGGAGCATTATCAAGCACGATTACACTATCATTATCAAGAAGAGGTAATACACCTTTCAACCAAGTTGTAAACTCTTTACCGTTCATGTCTTCGTGATAATCTCCTAAAACGATAATTATGAACTCAGGGTCCTAAGTTGTTTATAGTGTTAATACGCTACCTGTTTTTTTAGATTGAAAGTTTAAATATGCACCATTGACAAATCCCATATCACTACCCATGTGCGCAACAATTAATCTCTTGCCCTTGCCAGAGGGATCTCGTATACCAGTCGATAAACCTTCGATTAATGCCTGCCTTGCTGTTTTTACAGTGGTGTCTTGCCATACCTTGTTCTTTACATGTCCAGCATTCACCCACGTTTCATCAGTATAATAAATTCTTTTGCCTTCAGCTCTATACTTTTTAATTGCAGTTAAATATTTTCTTCGCCACAACACAATTTGAGGTTTTTCAATTAAAATTGTTTTTCGGCTACGTTTTCCATATTTAAAACCCAATTTCATCATTACCCGATAAAGTGATGTGCGACTGAAGTTTGGTAAAGAGCCATCATTGTTTATTGCATGGAATACTTTCTCTAAATTTGGTAATTCATTTCTAAAGTAAAATGCATGAACATGCCGTCGAATCGCACATCTTTCAAATTCTTCAAGTTCGTCGTAGATTGTTGTACGCACTCTTGTAGTCTTTGGCGAGAAAGCAGTACCAGTAGTTTCCATTTCTTTTACAATATTCCACATTGATCGAACACCTAAACCCACGTCTAACGCAGTTTGATTCACAGATTGCGTTTTGGATGCATTTGTGGAATTCTTCAAATATATATTATAGGCAATAAGCTTTTGCCCGCTCATAACATGTTTGCCCTTCGGATTTTTAATAGGTTGGTGATCCATAATTAAATAAAAGTCTGAAAAGAATTCATTGTTAGTATTATATGCTTATCTTTAATGAGACATGCTTACCTTATTATGAAGACACTGGTGTTTTATAGCTCTGACAAGAACTGTTTTGATACTAAATATAAAATTAACACAAATTAATAAGGCCGAGCAAAATTTCAAAGGCAAACTAATAACAAAATACAATAAATAACAAAAACAAAAATATGAAAGGGCAATAGCAAATGTCAATTGACAATCTGCCTTATAATAAAAATGTTCAAACAACCAACACAAACATACGGGATATTTATACTTGTGTACACTTGGCTCATCCATCCACCAATGAGAATCGCTAAAATTCAGTCCTATCTTTTTCTTCAGTACCTTCTTAACTGGAATGGAGTATAGATATAAATTTTCGATAAAAATTAATCATGCCTAGGAATCTAAGTAGTTTTTTTTAGTTTTCGGAGGCGGCACCGACATAATTGCTTGCACACAATCTGCCAATGGTTTCATGCCATCCGCAGAGATTTAGTAACCCAAAAATGAGATCTTGGTTTGGCCGAATTCACATTTTGTAGTATCTAAACTCAGGCCGTATGATTGTAGTTAAGCGAACGCTTGATGTAAGTGTTCAAAATGTTGTTCTTCCGACTGCGAGGCTATGAGTACGTCGTCGATATATGCATACACAAAGGGCAATTCTTTAAAATACCTCGTCGATTAAGTGTTGGAAGCTGTGGGCTGCGTTACGTAGACCGAACATCATGACAGGAAATTCAAATACCCCAAAAGGGGTTACGATTGCAGTTTTTTGTATATGTTTTGGTTCTATTAGTATATGGTTATAAGCTCGGATTAAATCGGGCTTAGAGAGCATTGTTGTACCATATAAAATATGACTAACGTTTTGAATATGTTTAATCGGGTACCTAACTTGTTTCGTCACAAAGTTAAGTGCCCTGTAATCTCCGCAAGGTCTCCATCCGCCGTCCTTTTTCGGAACGAGATGTAAAGGATTAGCCCAACTTGATTTGGTGGGTTTACAAATTCCAAAATCCATCATCGTTTGAAACTCGCGTTTAGCTATTTTCAACCGTTTTGGATCTAGTCTTCTAACTTTTGCGTGCTTGGGAGGGTCAGCCGTTTCGATAAAGTGTGTGGTATTATGTTTGATTTTCTTGCTAATAGTTGGTGGACGCTTAATTTCAGGATAATTACACAGTAATTTAGAATATTTATTATCGGCCTTGATTGCTGTAATTCTTGAAGTTGTTATATTAGTTAATTTGATATTTGTTTTAAGGAGGGCGTCACCGTCTACGAGAACTCTCTTTTATAGATAAACTAGCAAGTTGTGATGCTTTAAAAAATCTGCGCCGATGATGGGTTTGGATATAGAGGTTAAGATAAATAGCCATGAGAAAACACGACGAACGCGTAAGTCTAGAGACAGCATTTTTTCTGCATATGTATTAATGTGAGTGCCATTAGCTGCGACCAACTGGAATTTGCTACTGCCTAACTTTTTCAAATTATGTTGCAGGAAAAATTGATACATCTGGATATATTCGATGTTTTGTCTTTGATAAATAAGCGACTGAATATAGTTTCATCCGCAGACGCAGCATCCTGAGCTTGCTTTATTGGTTTCAATTATCGGTTAATGTAAATGCACAAGGTTGTGTACATTTCTCAGCACCGCTGTCAAATTTGTGATAGTACTATCACAATTGGTGTTGTGGTTTTGCTACTGATCTACTCCTCCATGTTGAACGGTAGAGTATTGACCGTGATCGTGATCGCATGGAGAGTTTGTCTACTTTGACTGAGAGCAATGCGATTGTGTTTTCCATACGGTCCATACGATCGATTATATTAGTCGGAATTGTAGAGCCTGAAACTGCCGATACTGTTGGTGTAATAATATCAGCTAATTTATCGGCAATTACAGTCAATTTATCTAAATCTTCGCAACTTGCAGTAGAGATTGTTTGAGTTTGAGTTGGTATGCAATGTAACCACAACGACTTTAGGAAATTGTCAGATATTTTATCTCCCACAAGATGTTTTAAATGTTGTTACAATTGAGACGGTTTGTTATCTTTAATTTCCAATTCCATTAGCAGTTTGTGAAGTCGTCGCTCCTCACTGTCAGCAAAATTACCAATGAGTCTAGTTTTGAGAGTTTCATATTTATTATTTTCGGGAGGATTTAATACTACATCTGACATTTGTGACATAACTTCAGTTTCTATTGCGTTAACGACTATTGAATTTTGTAACATCCAGTGTTATACCGCGTTACGTTCAATTTCACCTGACCATCTTTGCGAGAAATGTAAAGGCCCCTCAATCAATCTACCCTCTATACCAAACAGGTTAACGCTGACGTCGTTTTGCTCCTCGAACTTTGGTATATTCTTGAATTCCATAGGGAACTCGATACCATTCAAGTTTAATATTTCAGAGTAATGGGAGTAGTTCGATACTCTTTCTGGGTGAACTTTAACCGGATGCAATGCTGCCACTACACACCACGCAAAGCAGGCTGCGTCACTGTTTTGTATATTAATAACAGCTTTCCTATTTCGAATCCATTTTGGTAATGTTATGTAGGAAGATCCACGCAATGGGTTGTACTTATTTATATTAACCTCTAAGTACAATACCTTTTGCAGCGTCCAACCTAAAATTTAAAAATCAAAAACTAATTAATAATTTCCCAAAACTAACCAGAATCACGTTCTTGGAACTCGTCAGCCTTAGCTCGCATAGATTCACATAGTGCATCGTAAACATCGTCCAAGTTGTCGGATGACGCCACAACAACATTTTTTGTATTAAACGATTTCACGTCGCTATTTTCCTTCTTCATACCCATTTTCGTATAGGTACTGTAAAGTTCGCAATTAATTTTTATTGCGGTGTGCTCTCTTAGTTTCTCGCAAACCAACCGAGCAAACCTCTCCTTATGGTCTTCTAAAAAATCTTGAATGCTACCAATATTGTTAGCATTCTTCGCCTGGTAGGAGGCAATCCGGGACTTGAACGCCGTTCGGACGGTCTCCACAACCCCATCACCCTCAATTGCACGAGTAGCAGCATCTTTATGTGCAAGACTACGCTGATGCGCAATCAAGTTGGCTCTCCAACACAAGGTCGCACACCTCGCACTTAACTTCGTCAAGTCGAGAACGTTTAAGAGCAGATTCCTCGACTGGAGCAATTCGCTTACGAGTAGATGGCACCGTTAAGCCATGCAAGGTCTTCATATGACGTAAAAGGTCGCATTTTTTTGTAAACGGAGCTCCACATACGCCACAAGTGAATGGTTTAGTAGGATTCATGTTCTATAATTCAAAACACTGTGTTACATACTTGTATGAAAACGCGTAATTTTTAAAACTTGAGTTGCTTTTACTAAAGCAAGAATAAAACTAACAATTAGGAATGGCGCGTCGATTCATATACCTTTGGACGAGTCCATTTAATGAGAGGGGAGTCAGCATTTGCTTTAAATAAAATATTCAAGTCCATACGTTTCACTAATATGGAATCTCACGAATGTAAGTGACGCGCGTAATTGAATGCGATCTTGAACCAGGTAATTAGATTGCTATACCTTTAAGGTAAATGTTTTCAATGTAAGAGAACTAGTAAACTTTTCTAAAACTTTAAAATATTTTGGTTAGTTATTGTAATTCTAAGAGCTTCTAATAAATAAAATTGAGGTAACAGATAGATGGAAAAGATATTTAGAAGATGTATATAAGAGAGACTATATGGATGAGTTAGAGATCGACCAAGAAGAGGATGTAGAAATAGGGTTCTCAATATTAAAAGAGAGGAATTTCATAGAGCTGTTAGGAATCTTAAACTAAATAAAGCGTAGGGGATAGACGATATATCCGCAGAATTAATAAAATATGCAAGTCAGAAACAGATTATATAAACTAGTAAAAGCAATATATGACACAGGTGAAATCCCAATAGATTTTGAAAAAAATATTATTATCCCAATCCTAAAAAAGTCAGGAGCTGATACGTGTAAGAATTTTAGACCGATTAACTTAACTTCCCACGCTTCCAAAATACTAACAATAATAATTAAAGATAGAGTAGAAGCTTTGACTGAGAATTATTTAGGCGAAGACCAATATAGTTTTGTAAAGACAGAGGGACTAGAGAACCGATACTAACGATTAAGGTAATTATCTAAAAAAGGTTACAAAAAATGAAAAGAATCATTTCGCGTTTGTGGATTTAAAAAAGCATTTGATAGGGTTAATTGGATTGTTGTGTTCAGGGTTTTGAGAAAAATAAGAATCTCTCATAGGGTTAGAAAAATTATTTACAATCTATATAAAAATCAAAGCGTAGTAATTAGATTTGACGAAGTAGAAAAGGAAGCTAAGATTAGAAATGGTGTTAGACAGGGCTGTATACTATCTCCCCAAAGTCTTTGTACATATTTGTTTAATGGTCTTTTTAAACTGTACAATCAACAAATAATAACTTATGCGAACAATCCTTTTATATGAGCTACTCTTATTCGGATATGTACCGATTATGTCCGATTTGTGTGCACGCACCAAACAACAGGTAGGGAATGTATCCTCTGAACTAATTTATTACATTTCTTATGAAAATGCTAAGGACTTTGAAAATAATTATAACTCTTGCTAGACCTCTAGTGCCACGATAAACGCTATTATTTAGGTTATGTCACTGTTTTTCTGGATCAATTTCCTACACACTTTTTTCCCAAATTACCTGTATCGGATTGAGGATTATACTTTACTCCATAAACCGACTTGTCTATATTTTCGTCTTTATTTTCAACCAACTATCCATTAACGTCTTTTCCAATATTTATATACTCGTCGAAATTCTTCCGATACCGTCCTTTATTTATATCAAAATCTTTCACAATAGTTATAAAATTGTATTTTGACTCACCCTCGCCTCAACACTGCAAGCACAATTCTTTAAATTTTGGATATGTCATATCACTACCTATATGATCAAGAAAGATATGGTGTAGGGTTGTGTCATCTCGTTTTCATAATGCTATTACATTGGGTTAGTTGGTTGGTTGTGCCGACTTAGATTAGATAGCAGGAAAAATTGATAGGTTAGATCAGCGCGGCGGCGCTATCAATTTTTGCAGCTATCTAATCTAAGTCCTTACAACCAACCAACTAACCCAACCTAACTCCAGACAGCACTAAGCGCAACCCCTGCGCGCCCCTGCGCGTGCGCACCCCTGCCCATGCGCATACCTGTAATGCTGGTATATATGGGGTATTATTTTCAATTTAAATCAGTTTAAACTTATATTTAAAAGATGCACACCAAGGAATCTTTAAAGAAAGCAAGTTCGAGGAGCAAAACGACTTCAGAGTTAACTTGCTTGGTGTAGAGGCTAGATTGATTGTGGGACATTTACATTTCAAACGTAAACCTGTTATATATCCAGGAAAGCGAAAAGGAACATTTTTGTTCAATCAGGAATTTAAATGGGTTGGTTAGAACCCAACTATTCAAAGAAACAACATATAAATGGTTGTGTGATGGATGCCTGATATATTTCCGTTTAGAAGACCAGTTACACAGACATGAAGAGCACGAGTGTAACCATGTAGTGACTACAATGCCGACCGCTGTCAAAAGTGTATTGAATTCATAAACATCCACAAACAGATGACCGTGCAGTTTGTGATATATGCAGATTTTGAGAGCGTCTTGAAACCGATTAACACTGCAAATCCCAGTACATCCATTTCCTGCACCAATAGTATACAACAACACGACCCCTATAGTTTCGCATAACTATATAAATGTAACTATGACGATAGACTAAACATATTCGAGCTCTACAGAGGACCCGATGCTGCAAAAGTACTTATGCAAAAGCTGAAGGAAAAAGCCCGTCGTTTAGGAGAAATTCTGATAACAAATGTTCCGATAAAGCTTCTCAAACCTTTGGAAAAATTGTTGTTTTATGGTGCTGTAGAGTGCGGGGTATGCAAGGAGCCGTTGGGGAAAGTCGTGCAAGACCATGATCATATGACAGAAAAGTTCCGCTTTACCGCACATAGCGCGTGCAACATCAATTACAAGGCACCTCACTTCATTCCAGTGGTGTTCCATAACCTCAGTGAATGTGACTCCTATTTCCTTGTAAAGGAGTTGGGTTGTGATAAAGAGCGAGTTACAGTAATTCCGAACAATAAGGAACGGTTCGCATTCTTCACTAAAAATGTACGGTTATATGGTGAAGAACCAGACGAGTGTGATGGAGAACTTGTTGATGATTAAGAAGCTGACGGTGCAACGGTGCAGCCCAGGTTTATAGATTCGTTAAGATTCATGGCCTTATCGTTGGATAAGTTAAGCTCGAATCTCGATCTTTCCCACTTTGCGGAGACGCGCAAATACTACCCCGATGAGCGAGAGATTGGATTGATGACGATAAAAGGCGTTTTCCCATACAACTGTATTACCAGCGCTAGCGTACTGGATGAGGCATCGTTATCACCGAAAGAAGCTTTCTTTAATAATTTAACGTCTGCAGATATCACATTCGCAGAATATGCTCACGCACAGAACGTGCAGAAAACCTTTAACATTCGGACTCTCGGGGAGTATAACAATTTATATCTCAAGACTGGTGCTTTGTTACTAACAGATATTTTCGAGAATTTCCGTTTGCAAAAAAACCTATGACTTGCACCCATGCCAATATCTGACCGCCCCTAGTCTGAGCTGGGATGCGATGCTTTATACTGGTGTAAAGCTGGAACTGTTGAAAAATATAGGGATGCACAACTTTATTAAGGCTGAGATCAGAGGAGGACTAATACAATGCAGTAAATGATTTGCAAAAACTAATAATAAATATTTAGAGAATTACGAGTCTAGTGAACCTTAGAAATACATAACTTATCTGGATGCTAATAATCTTTATGGGTGAGCTATGAGACAGCATTAGCGATTTTAGATGGATGGATTGCTCTCCAGAAAGAAAATATTATGAATATACCCAAAACCGGTGACAAAGGTTATATTCTAGAAGTGGATCTTGAATACACCGAATCTTTGCATAATGCCCACAACGATCTACCCTTCTGTCCAGAAAACATGGTTCCTCCATCACCTATGTCGAAGACGCCGAAACTGCTAGCGACTATGTTGGAGAAGAAAAACTACACCATCCATTATCGGAATTTACAACAGTGTATGCGATACGGACTCAAACTAAAAGCAATCCACCTTGTTTTAGAATTTACTCAGTCTCCATGGTTGAAGATGTATATTGACCTCAACACTGGGTTGAGGACGTCGGCAAAAAAGTGCGTTTGAGAAAGACTTTTACAAATTGATAAACAATTTGGTATTCGGGAAAACCATGAAGGACGTGGACAATTGTGAAGGGCTGAAAACCGTACCGGTGGGTTGCTTCTGGTAATTGGTTGTGCGCGAACAAACTAATCGCCAGACCTAATTTACATAGTTGCACTATCTTAGGGGAGGATTTGGTTATTGTGCAAATGGATCGAGTCAAAGTTACCTACGATAAATCAATCTATGCAGGTTTCTCGGTTTTAGACTTGTCTATAACCTTAATGTATGAGTTCCATTACGGTACGATGAAATCCATGTATGGTGACCAAATTCAGCTCCTTTATACGGGTACTGATTCGCTAGTGTACAGTGTGAAAACCGAAGACTTATACAGTGACATTAGGGCAAATATCAACCACTTCGATACTAGTGAATACCCCGCGGATAATGAATACAATATACCTTTATGTGATTTTCCAATGCTCCACCTGAAGGTACTACATTGGCCAGGAAGCGAGTTTTTTACCTGGAAAATTTGGTATTTTGCCGAACCCTAGCTGTTCCAAGCAAGGTAGGGATCTTTAACGTGCGTGACAACACTCACACACGGGACCTCCATTTTACCTGTCATCCGAACGAGGGCGTATTTTTGTGAAAAATGCTAGTTTCTCATGGTAAGCCAAATAAACGTACTACCGCTCCTTTTCTACTTTCTTCCGTAAGTATTAAGTTTTCATGCCCTCTTGCGAATCTTAGTATGTCTTTGATATCTTTGTAGATCGCTTTTATTTCTTCCTCACTGTAACTAGAGGTGGGCAGGTATACTTGTATTATTACAGTATTTACCGGATTAGATTCTAATCTAACCATGAGTACTCTTTCGTTCTTTTGTAAATAGTTTCTTATACAGTGTCCTATCTTTTTCCGTATAACTATCACCACGCCCAAATTTTCTTTTTCTGATCCTGTAAAGTCTCCGCTCCAATAATCCTTCGCCTCTGGCCACCGAAACTCGCTAATTCCTACTATGCTTAATGCTAACCTATCCATTTCAAGTTTCAGACTCTCTTGCTTACTTGCCTGCTTCATGCTTCTAATATTTCACTCTCCGACTCGCAAACTGTTCCAGGAGCTGCTTTTAAACTTGCTGATCACATACTCTGAAGTAGTCACATCCCGGAGATCCAAATGAGGAACTATTTTAACTTCGGAATCGTTTATTTCAAAGGTTCCATAATCTTAAATAACAATTTAAGTACGCTAAGGTAATGTAGCGGTTTCTCGTTGCCCTCCACATCGTAGTAGTGTGTCTTAGAATGCCATATCAACCCCTATGATCTCTGAGTACCGAAAGAGCTGCTGCCTCTTTCGGAGATCTGTCTTAGTCTGGCCCCTTACTAAAGACTCCACTAATTTGGTTATACTTATAGTTCGTTCGGCTCTTTAGCTCACTGAAACACGCAAGCCATTCTACCAATTCTAGTAATCTAGAACTTCTTCAAGGTGCAGGCCCGTTCAGAATGAGGATTCATTATATTATTAATTTAATTATGTACTTAGTTTCGAGTTTTCCTGAAGAATTTTGCGTTTGTAATTTTACCCTGTGGGTTTAAAGGTTTTTAAACGTTTGGAATTATCACATTTGAACCCAATAGCAATATCCATTGCAGCATAATCTTCATTTACTCTCGATTAAACATAAAGCGATTCAATTTATAATATTTGAAAGTATTTGTAAGAATAAAATGGTTTAAAAAAAGAAGCTATAAAAGCGTTGGCGTGTACAATTTGAAAATAACCCGATTATACAGACACAAAGCAGGGGTAATCAAAGAAGTGTGTGGCCACAAAGAAAGAAGGAATCCAACTGGAAAAATGGGAAAGTGACTGGAAATACTGCTGATAATACTGCGCTCTATATTTATTGTAAATACACATAAGCCTGCGTAAAAATATATCTAATATTGACTTTTCCATAAACAAAAAGACAGCTCTTTTAAATTTATCGCAGAGTTCCTTTTATAGATAAAAGTAGATTGTTCAACAATAGAAGAAAAGGGGTTGTGTACATAAAGTGGAGTAGATCCAATAAAACATCACAAGCACTGCAGAACTGTAGTATTACAATTAATCATTAAAAGCTCTTCCGCTTTAAAAGCTTTCCGGACGTCGTCGACGGCACAGTTGTATTAGCGCCCGCGTCGAAAGCTACCGACGCCATTCGAAGAAAATCGACTGACAGGTGGTTTTGGGGAGATTTTGTATCACAAATGTTACAAACTCAGTTCTTTATTGTAACGTACGTACGTTACTTGAAATTTCACCCTGTCTACAATCAATAACGTCGCACGAATCGTAACATTGTTGACATTAGCTGTGTTGATAAGGGAGTGTCCTGTATTTTTCAAAGAAAACTATAGTTCGGAAAACCGAATTTTCAAGGACTATACTATAACTTTAAAAAATAAAATGCACGTTAATTTAAGTACACTGCGCTTTATTGCATTTTTAAAAATCGCTTTAACGTAATCTGTGCTAAAATACTCAAGCATGCACGACCCAAGTGTTGAATGCAACGGACCGTGTGAAACAAATCGCGTGAATAAACATTGGAAGGGTAAAAATACTAAAAATGGATTTTTAAAGACTGTAAGTAATGAAGACATTTGTGCTGGTTCGCTTTTAGGTTCTACTCCAGTGAATACGGTAGTTCAAGCATCCGGAAATGGTGTAAAAACAAAAGTTCTTAAGCGTAAAAGAAAAACTTCCTTTACTGAAAAGTTTTTTATAACTGTATTTTTACTACTGATACTATTTAGTATACTTTGCATTTTAGTGGTAATTGGAAATCACAAGCGAGATTGTTCCAAGTCTAATGGTAAGTAAAAATTTATTTTAATTGTTCTAAATCAAGTAAAATTATTACTTACTGTCTATATTAAGAAATAGTATATAGAATAAAAATTTTGAATTTGTTGAAATGAAGGTAAGTTGGATACTGGAATTCATGTACGGGGCTGCTACAAGAAACATGGACAATTTTAACGTCCTCTAATACAAAAACTATTTATGGTAGCTGGAAGCAGTTTTTACTGGTTGGTAGAGAAAGTCTAAAAGTATACTTGTGAACCCACAAATGTTTAGTATATGCTCCCCTCATCACACGACACACGCCAAAACAATAACCTGATTCATTCCAAACCCAGTACAACATATCTGTATCGACACTTGTCACGGCTTGCCTGATACGTTCTCCCAATTCATCTAAATCAAGAGGAAGTGGAGGGACTAAAAGTCTGCGTTTCACAAATACCGAAAAAAGTCACACGGCTTGAGATTGGGGCCCCTTAGTGACCAACGTGCAATAGCATTATTGCCGACTGTAGTACGGCCAATTCAACGCTGTGGTAGAATTCCATCCAGTAATTTCTAGCATCTGCAGGCCAGTGAGGCGGTGCTCCATCGTGTAGGAAGATAAAGATGTCCCGTTCCTCATTGGGGCATCAGACAAATATTTAAGGGTGCACCGGCTAACTACAGTGGTGCGGGAGTAGGTTCCTATAAAAGAAATAATAAAAATAGTAAAACTAATAAACATTTGAAATGGCTAAAAATCAAAACTGTGTTACACTAATTATTTGTCCTGAAAATTTTTCTATTGTCAGAATTGAGGTGCGCCAAACCGTCTTGTCTCAGCAATTCATTGGATATTATTCCTATACGGAAGACGGTTATTCCAAATAAGTCTCCTTTTGCTTTTGCTGATCTAAATTTCTCACATTACACGTTACCTTTCTCTAAAATACCGTAAAAATACTCATTAAATTTTTTCATACTGAAGAACTTTTCAGAATAGAGTGCCTCTCTCAACAACTTTATCTGGTTCAAATAAAATCAATTTACACCTAAGCTCTATTGACATTAAATAATTATCCTAAGAATACAAATATTTTCCTAAAAAAAACTTAATTTCCTGATATTAGAATGGCCAGTTATTCCTAAAGAAAAACCTAAAAAATTAATGCTTCTATTATCAATTCGGTTTTCCTAAGTTTTACGAATATTGGTGGCTACAATCTGAATCTCATTTCAGGAAATGTCAATTTTTCAATAAACAAAATCGGCCAATACAGCTTTTCATGTCTGCATACCATAGTTCCTTAGAAATTTACCAATTTATTGTTCATTTCATAACTGTTACTATACCACCTTAAAAATTATCATGCACATCCTAAATTAACCATTAAAAATGTTCTAATTTCTTCTTTCTACACTAGCATACTTAAAATTAAACAAGCTGTAGTTATGAGCACTTTATTAACGGATTCCTTCTAAAATAATCCAACAAAACAATTGTGTTGGCATTATGCCAACTTCCTATGAACGAACAGAAACCATCTATAATTCGTATCTTAATGACACTAACTTATTTCCACATAATTTAAAAAGGTGTATTTACTCATAGTTTAATTTTACATCTGTTGCATAGAATCCAAGGATAACAAATTCCTATTTCTAGACTGGTAAATTCGCAAGTTTCAACCTATACATCTATTCACGATGCCATAATTACTTTATAGATGTTTATTTTACCGGCGAGGCAATAAAATCCACAAGCACGCGACAGCGATTTTGTTCTACTGCAAACCAACCCACCACGGCCGCTACGATATGCTTTGCTCGCGTTACGCACATCCTATCTTGGTTAAATTTCGATTTCTCTGTTTGGGTTTAACTTCCAACTGCCAGCCTTAGTTATTATCTCACATTCTTTTTTCTAACAATTCTTATTAATTACGGTCAGAATCCGTTAATAAAATGTAACGTATTTTATCTATGCTGAATAAAAGGTTATTGTAAAGTTAAATGCGTGAAAGTTGCGTAGTTTGTATGTAATTTGTATTAAATTGCAATATGGTATTATTTTAATGTCCTTGGTGGTGAGAAGGGACGACAATTGTCTATTGTAAATTATTTTATTATGGGAAACCTATACGTAGCGTGTATTTACATTTACATTTTGTTACGTACAATGACGTAGTAAAAAAAAACAAGGAAGAAGAAAGAAAGAGAAATTGACCGGGCTCAATCGGCGAGTGGGCGGGGTAGAATATCTACACAAATTAAATCAGGCCTAAAATAAAAGTAAACAAATAACACATTCCTAACCATAATCATACAATTTCTAATTAACAAAAAAAATAAAAATTAAATAAGTACAAAAGCATAATGGTGCCACCAAATAAACAATCCGTAATTACAAGTTACACATATTTACAAGATTAATAGAAATCCTCTCTAACATGGAGAGCTGCCGTTTTTAGATGCCTACCTTTTACGTTATTTCGCAACACAACAAAACCCAGAAAGAACACTAAAAACTACAGCTCTTAATGGTTGTAAAAATAAAAATTACACATGCCTCATTGGCAGGACAATATCTTAACTAATAAAAATTTAGCACAAAAAATTAAAGCACATGGTAACCCAACAGTTATAACTCATCCTCGTATGCCTATGATTACTTACAGTAATCCGTTTAAGGCCACCAAGTGTGGTTACCAAATGGTGTCAATTAGTACTTACGCACTCACCCTCGAGTTGCTGCCGTCAGATCGGCTTCTACCGTATTTATCGACGCGGTAAAGGAGAGCGGTGCGTGATCCCACCTTGGGGTTGTCCTCTCATTATAACAAAAGGCGACCGGCCACCGGAAGAAGCTATAGTAAGTACAAGTAAAATTAATTTATTGATGTCTAAAAGTACAATTTTACTAAACCATAAATACTCACCGCGTTGTAAGGCGTGCGCAAAATTTTCATAAGGAAAACGAAACGAAGAAAACCAGAACGGTTGTTTTCGTCGTGTGAGCTGAAAAGCAAATGAATATTAATTTCGTTTAACAAATGACCAGAGCTCAAAGTAATATTGTTGCTAAGGATTAAAATTGGAAAAACACGGTTTTATCGGATAGTACGCAGCTTCAGTTCGACAAATCTTTCGATGGAAAACATAAGAATCAATAATCGGATACCTAGAAACAAGTTATTGACTAGTTAATTATAGCATAAACTGTGCGTTGAGGAATTCTGAGAAAGAGTTTTTATTATTAATTAGGCGGTAAGATTTAACAATAGAAATAGAATTTATACGAACAGAGAATGGATTAACAAGGGAAAGGGTTATCTTAATTTACCGAATTAATTTTCGTTCGTATAGAAAAAGGGATTTGAGTTGAAAATCATTAGATAGCGTATTTATTATTAATTATGAATTAACGATTTTATTTAACAGTAGAGACGGAATTTATTACAACGGATAATGAATTAACAAGGGAGAAAAAGGGTAATTAATTTGTGCTGAAAATAAACGTAACAATTTGTTTTTATTTGCGGTTTTAAAATACGTTATCGTGCTGGATTATTATGTTTATAGTGTATTTAAAAGAAATAATATTATAAGTTGTTAGCTGAAGTACTTTTATAGAAACAAAATTCGAAATAACATACTCAATTAATATTATTATTGTGAAATCTATTATACAGAGAGCGTCCATATTGGGCTCTCCATACAAATTTAATATTTACATTTTCTGATATGATTTAAAGTTTAAGCAATGCAAACGCGTTACAAATTGACCATCTAATCGGTTATGGGTTCTAGAAACGTGTTCTAAAATGTCGTTGAACAACAGTTACAGATTGTGTTTTGGCAAATTTTTTCTAACACACAATATGCTTTTTCCACAGGATTTTCCGCCATTTCAGCTTCTGCAACAATAATTACATAAAGGATCACCAATCACAACAATCGAAACAATCAAACACTACTATCGAAACTTTAAGAGCTTTTTAAAATAGCACCGATAAAAATTGTGTTGTTATCACTAATAGTTTTTGTTTTATAAGGCGTTAAAGTTGCCTGTCTTTTGTAGTAGCCCTGCAATGTGTATTTATTAAGAAGTTCTTTTTAAATATTTTATAATATTAAGTTCAGGCGTTTTAAATTACATTTATAGAAAAATTTCTCAATGAAAAGAATTTGTAAAACAAAACTATTCTAAGCTTTCGTTACCCATATCTACATATGCAGTTAATTAAAGATTCTACGACATATTTCAGATTATTAGATATAAAATAATAATCTGTGGCCGTTCACGGGTTAGAAAATAGGTGAAGCGTTACGATATTTAAAACGCAAAAACTCTTACTATTTTTTTAAACACTAAGTCTTTTTCATTACAAATTTGTAATTGATAGACTTATAAAATAGTTGTTTCTTTATCAATTCCAGCAAAGTTCTTTTTTGATCGAAGTATTCGCCTAAGAAAGAAGAAAGTCTGTCTTAAGTAAGTCTTTATACGCTTAAGCCAAGAGAAACTTATTTCCGCGGACGTACTTGTTGAAGTTATTATTAAACAAAAAGGTTTATACGTTTCAGTAAAAAATGTTCTTGGTTTGTCGAGTTTTTTGAGCACTACTTACAGCGGTATACTTCTATAACTTTCATCAACATACACAAGTCTTTTTAAGTCGTTGAATTTTACAAAAATCTTTGCGTAAAATTTCTTCCAATTTTGGACAATTACTCCTCACTAATTTCGAATTTAAAGACCATCTTCGGTTATAGTCGCTATATGTTTTGAGGCAATCGCATAAGATCACTTTACTAAGTGATGTAAAAACATGATACCTGCAAATAGAAGCCGACATTCATAATTTTTTCTAAACTTTCTTGTAACACAAGATTAAAACGATGCGCTAGGTAATGTACAAATACGGTTTGTAAGGCTTTCTCTTTGAACTTTCTATGAGATCGATTCAAGTGGCCAGGCATACCGTTTGTCTATCGTAACACTACCCTTGTTCCGTCATCATAAAACACTTTTGATAGAACAAATAATAACATTGGTAGTGTGGTTAGTTAGTGCTACATTATATTTGATTTTCCAGTGCTCCAGCCGAAGATACTACATTCGCTAGGAAGCAAGTTTTTTTACCTTCAAAATTTTGAATTTTGCCGAACCCTTGCTGTACCAAGCAAGGTAGGGATCTTTAACGTACATGACAACCATCGCACACGGAACCTTCATTTTTACTTCTAAGCCGATTGAGGGTGTATTTTTGTAAAAAGCATTTTTCAGGCGGACGCACACATACCAACTACGCCACAGAGCCGCCTAGTTGGTGCTACAGCAGCTGGTAAACGCTGCCGTACATCGTGTGCTCGAACACATCTTATTTTGTCCGTGTGTGTTTGCAGCAGTGATAAAGAACGGGACTTCTAGGAAGGACGTCGTGGCTTAAAGGTATTTATATCCACTCTTGTTTGTACTTTACCATACGTACATTGTATAGTGATTAATTTTTATATACCGCCGTAGCTGGTACTTTCTTTTGTATTGCTTTATTAGCGATTGATCCTTCGCCTATGTATTATTTACCCAATTGACCTCATAATTACAAATCATTGACTTTATTACCTAATATCTCATTTAGTCCTAAATCGACCCGAATTAACTGGTCCTATTGAAATACACGTCTACTAAGTAATTCCCCGGGTTTTAGCGAGCGAACTTCGACGGTATTCACATAATAGTTTATTGAATTTGGATTTTTAACCCAATGTGCAGTGGGTAAATATGTAAGGAAATAGTTATGCATTTCATTACAATTAATTATGTGATTGCTTTGTAGAATTAATTAACTAGTGTTAACTGCATACGACCCTTAAATTAATTGTCTTTCGACTCGCAAAAGTACAATACTTTAACACGTTGACTACCATATACCACTTATATAATGCATATAGGTTACTATATGCACCAAACATACTGTAGCGGACTACTACTACCGCGTTTCACTAACTTAAAACAAGTAATAACAAGAGTCTTTATTACTCACTGTTCACAAGTCTAATTAACAGTATATGCCTTATTTATAGATGCTTTCAGTCCAATTAACAATGAAGCACTATCACACTAATGAATTTACAAGCACTAATATCTTCTTAAACTAAATTCTTAACTATAAGTCTTCTTAACAACACTAACACAACTATTTATTTATTACACTTTTGTCTATTTATGTATTCTACAAGCTGCATGTACATTAGACACGTTCACATAATATAACATTTATGTTTACGCTTGGACTTCCAAAAGCTCAACTATTTAACTTTACACGATATAATTTATATTCGACATTCTGATATAGACTCACTCTGCACTTCATCATCGGTCTTATTTATACCGTGAATTGAAAAGGGATGACTCATCCTCCAGTAATTACTAGAAGATTCCCGGTCCATGGAGAATATACAGTGCTTGCGGCGCTTGTGTGTTTGACGGGTTGCCTAATAGTAGCTCGCAACACTGCCCCCTCTTTAAAACCGTTACGTCTCGTAACTGTAAATACATTTTGACGCCAATTCGATGACTGATGACGGTATCGGCAGCTATCTCCTCTGGTGCATCTACCGCGTCGTTGGAAATAACAGTCAACACTCTTTTCTTGGTCTTGGTAGGCAACCGGTTGATAACAACAAACAAGGACGTGGACGTTGGTTCAATAGAAAACTACTTCTAGCATATTTTGGACTATCCTCCAATCTAAGCGATCCAGTCCACAGCCCAGCTTGGGCACCGCTAGTCTCGTTACTCCATTTTCCATCATCTGAGCCTTAAGATTTAGCAAAGCCTCTCATAGATGTCCATAACTAGGTCTCTGCCATGAAGAATTTTTTGTGACCAGATAGTAAACATAACGATTTTTATCTTGAAGAACCAAAGCTTTTCCTACAATTGGCTGCTGTTGTACTAATTCATCAACACATCCAAACTTTTTCTTGAAAACAACAGCTATTCCCATTGACATTTCCAAATCTTGAGCTACGCAATGTGCAAGGAAATACTCTTCTGGTGTTCTAAACAGATGTTGCTGTTTTTCAACAACAACGCCAAATCTCGCCTTAGCGGAACCACCATACGTCGTCATATAACTCTCAAAATCTAGATTTGGCTCATGATTAATAACTTGTCGAACACCATTCTCATTATTCGAGTCTTCCTCGGTTGTTGCCAGCGTAGGATGTTAAACGGTCAAAGTATACCACTTTCGATTTACCACGAAGGGAATTTCTGATCCGACACACTACATCATTAATTCTCTTAAACACTTCGTACGGGCCTTCCCATTGTCTTTGTAATTTTGGCGACAATCCAAGTTTTCCTTGTGGATTGTACAACCACACTAAATCTTCAGGTTGGTAACCCCCTTCTTGTGCTCTCATGTCATATTGTGATTTCATTCGATCGCTTGCTGCCTGGATATTCTTTCGGACGTTTTCGTGAATGCTATTTGATCTTTCACGAAGCTTACTAACGTAATCTTCACCTGTGATCTCTTCTCCAGGCTTAAATCCAAACTGAAGATCACATGGTAGCCGCAATTCACGTCCTAGCATTACGCAAGCGGACGAGTATCCTGTGCTGTCATGTACCGAAGATCGGTACGCCAGTAGGAACAAATGTAAATATTGGTCCCAGTCTCGTTGATGTTCAGAGACAACTTTGGCTAGGTACTTTCCTAACGTCCTGTTCATTCTTTCAACCATTCCATCTGACTGGGGATGAAATGGCGTGGTTCTAGTCTTCCTGATTTCAAGATACTTGCAGACGTTTTGAAACAATGCTGATTCGAAGTTCCGACCTTGATCGGAGTGTAATTCCAACTGAACTCCAAAGCGACAAAACAACTCCTCACTAATACATCTGCAGCCGTCTCGGCTTCTTGGTTTGGTATAGCATATGCCTTCGGCCATTTGGTAAAATAATCCATTGCAACCAAGATGTATTTATTTCCTTACTCTGATTCAGGAAACGGACCAGCTATATCAATGGCCACCCTCTCAAAAGGATTCCCCACGTTACACTGTCTCATTGGGGCTTTTCGTTTTGTGACCGGGCCATTTGCAGAGGCACACAACTTACACTTCCGGCACCACTCCTTCACATCTTCTGTGCAGTTCACCCAATAGAATCTTTCTCTTACGCTCTCGAGAGTTTTTTTCACGCTAAAGTGCCCTCCGGAAATACCAACGTGCAAGTGCTGTAACACCTACGGCACTCTGCTTCTCGGCACTATCACTTGAAGTCTCGCAGTGCCATCTTCACATTCCAGGCGTCGTCTCAAGATTCTATTTTCAATCACCAAGGATCCCCTCTGTGCCCAGTATGCCTTCAGGCTCCTACTTGAAATATTAATTTCTTCCCAAGCTGGTCGTTGTCTTCTACTTTTGCACTCAATAACACGTCCCAATTCGGCGTAACTCTCCTGGTCTTCTAGTATTCTTTTGGGTTGCCAAGTATCATCGGTTACCGTCATTCTATAAATGACACTTATTTTCTCTTCCATCTTGGAGTAATGATTGCGGTCTACCGGATAAGGTTTCCTTGATAGAGCGTCTGCATTCCGATGGCTAGTTCATACACGATGTTCTGTGTCAAAGTCATATTCCTGCAGCCGCATTATCCACCTTGCAACTTGCCCTTCAGGATTTCGAACCTGCAGTAACCATTTTAGTGCAGCATGGTCTGTTCTCAACAGGAATTTACGGCCGTATAAGTACGTATAAAAGTGCTCTACGGATTTGACGACGGCCAACAGCTCCCTTCTTGTCACACAATAGTTCCTTTCTAGACGCGACAACACCTTGCTGAAATACCCAATAACTTTTTCTTGTCCGTCCTGCACTTGAGAAAGAACGCTTCCTATAGCTGCGTTACTGGCATCAGTATCCAACACAAATTTTCCCTCCATCCGCGGATAACTCAAAATTGGTGCTGTAACTAGTAGCCGTTTCAGTTGTTCAAATGCACTGTGGTAGTCGTCATTCCAATCATATTCTTGTCCATCTTCGGTTTCGTTAACAGTTTGGCAATGTTCGCAAACCCAAGTATAAAACGTCGGTAATATATGCACAATCCTAGAACACGGCGTAGTTGGTGTATATCTGCTGGTGTAAGCCACTCTTGTACCGTTTTTATTTTATCAGGGTCAGCTCTTATGCCCGTCTCCGAAACGACATGTCCTAGGTATTTCACCTCTTTTCCAAATAGGTGACACTTCTTGGGGCTTAATGTAAGGTTTGCCCCGCGTAATCTTTGGAATATCTCCTCTAGGTTCTTAAGATGTTCTTCAAAAGACCGACCTAACACTATCACGTCGTCTAGGTACACCAGAGATGTTTTCCAGGACACTCCACGCAGTATCGACTCTATCAATTGTTCAAAAGTAGCAGGGGCATTGCATAGTCCAAATGGCATAACCTTGAACTGCCATAATCCAGTTCCAATTGTAAACGCAGTTTTTTTTATCGTTTGGCTGCAAGCCTACCTGCCAGTATCCGCTTTTCAAGTCCAAAGTCGAAAACCATTTAGATCCGGATAGAGTATCCAAGGTGTCATCAATTCTGGGCAAAAAATAGCTATCTTTCTTTGTCACATTGTTAAGCCGCCGATAGTCTACACAAAACCTTGTCGACCCGTCCTTTTTTTTGACAAGCACTACCGGGGATGCCCATGGACTATTCGAGGGTTCAATCACTCCCTGTTCTTCCATATCGGTCATAAGTTGTTCGGCTTACTTACGTTTTGCCAAAGGAAGCCGCCTGGGGTGTTGTTTTATCGGTTGCGCATCTCCAGTATTGATCTTATGTTGCACAACGTTCGTCCATCCTTTCTCACTATCATCCAGTGCAAACACACCTCGATATCGTCCGACCAGTTCTTTTACCTTGCCCAGTTGGTTGCCGTTTAATCCTTGACACAAAGGTGTCAACATATCCAGCAATTTCTGTGAGCAACCGTTGGCTGGTTTATCTTTCGTGTTGTCCACACAACGTTTAATATGGCATACTTGAATGCAACTTCCCACAATCATGTCTTTCTTTAGGGTCACCGTATGAGGATTAATGTTTAGCACCCTTACTTCCCGGCGCGTACCATCCGGGCGTCCCATTACTATCATTTCCGCCTTCTCGGGTATTTTCATGTCACAAATCATTTGAACTTGCATCGTCTGGTTACTCATACCTTGAAATGGAATCTCATCATCATCTATCCGAAGCACATTTTCTTTCATGTTTACATGAAACCCATATTTCTTATGAGATCCATTCCCAAGATCACTTCTTCTGTAATTTCAGCTACCAACACCCGATGATTAATTAGTTTGTCCCCAATTGCCAACGTAACGGCAGTCTCTCCGTGAGTACAAATTTTCTCACCACTTGCCGTGCGGAGACACATCGATACAGGTAGCACTTTTCAACGACCAACCAAATCTGGTCTCACAATAGTCCTTGACGCTGCTGTATCCACGAGTAATCGGACAACCCTACCATTAATTCTACCATTAATATAAATGCTGTCCAGACTTCCCATCGACGTTGCAGCACGGATGATAATCTTCGGGGTACTACGTTGTGCTGTCGACATTTGCCCCCTTACATTGACCTGCTTTAGCTCAACCGGTTGTTTCTTTGGTCGAGTACAGCGTCTCTGTATATGACCAACTTCACCGCAGCCCCAGCATCGCAGACGCCATCTCCGCGGTCGTCGTTTCTCTAGGCCTTTCCGCCTTTTGCTTTTCAAATACACGGTTGATTATATCTTCTATGCTGTTCTGCGATTGCTCAGGTTCTTCTAAGGCAGACCGAACTTTGTGACTCGCCATGTGTGATGTCTGCTTAGCTGCTTCAAATTCAAGCGCATGAGCCAGTGCGTCGTCTAACATTTTTGGCCGTGCTAATCTTAGCGCTTGCTGTATTTCGCTGTCTTTAACGCCATCCACAAATGCTTGAACAGCCAGTTGTTCGAGGAAACTATCTGGTGCCGTTGGATATGCCAATCTAACTAATCTGGCAATGTCAGCTTCGAATTCTTGCAGGCTTTCATTTGTCTTTTGCGAGCGGTTCTTAACTTGTGCATGGTAGACCTGTTGAAGGTGAGCGTCTAAAGATCTCATCTCAAGCTTCGATGTTAAGAAGCCGTAATTATTCTGCTGGTGATCGGGAATCGTTTGCAAGATGTTAAGAGCTTCTCCCCGTAGGGCCACTATTTAGGAGATAGCCTTCTCTTTGTTGCACCAGCCGTTGGCTATTGCAGCAGCTTCAAATTGTTTCAAATATGTGGGCCAAGGTGTTTTACCATCGAATGTGGGTGGTTTCACTTTAAATTTTGACGGTAATTACTCACTTCCTTCCATGCTTCTTATTTCTGGAATGTTCTGATTTACAACATGGTTTACTAATTCAAGTGCCGAGTTGTTAGTAAAATCACATCTTCTTCCATTTTTACCAATTTACTGTCCAACTTTTGCTCAACTATTTTTACCTGTTCAGTGAAATCTTCTTTCAATGCAATAGAGCTTTCCATTAATGTTTGTTCTAACGTGGCTGTCTTTTCATTCAACTTTTCTTCCAATTTGGCAGCATTTTCAGTTAACTTTTGTTCTATTTTCTCAGCATTTTCACTTAACTTTCCTTTAAGAGTTGATTCCAGTTCAACTGACCTCACTACGTTTTCATTTAGTGTCACTGCCAGTTTAACCCACCTCTCTTCCATTTTCTCAGCATTTTCACTAAAAATTTTTCCTATACTGAATTTAAAATCCTTAAGGAAATTCATTAAAGTTGCTGCGTCCATTTTACTTTGGTTTTTTGTTACAGGCATATACAAACTACTTAAATGTCTATTAAATTAATCACTATATATACCCCACAAAGCCTGACACCAGTGTAGCGGGCTACTACTACCGCGTTTTACTAATTGAAAACAAGTAATAACAATAGTCTTTATTACTCACTGTTCACAAGTCTAATTAACAGTATATATTTTATTTATAGATGTTTTCAGTCCAATTAACAATGAAGCACTATCACACTAATAAATTTACAAGCGTTAATGTCTTCTTAAACTAAATTCTTAGCCATAGCTCTATTAACAACACTAACACAACTATTTATTTATTACACTTTTGTCAATTTATGTATTCTACAAGCTGTATGTACATTAGACACGTTCACATAATATAACATTTATGTTTACTCTTGGACTTCCAAAAGCTCAACTATTTAACTTTACACGATATAATTTATATTCGACATTCTGATATAGACTAACTCTGCACTTCATCATCGGTCTTATTTATACCGTGAATTAAAAAGGATGACTCATCCTCCAGTATTTGCTCGAAGATTCCCGTCCATGGACAATATACAGTGCTTGCGGCGCTTGTGTGTTTGGCGGGTTGCCTAACAGTAGCTCGCGACAATACTATGAGTGCAACGGTATTTCAGTAGTACACTAGATGCCGCGGGATATTATAAATCTAAACATTTTCACCGTTTATCCCCTTATTTGAATTTGATCACCGTTGATTCACATGGTACATAGGTTATTCCTGTATGAGAGTGCATGTGTAGCTCATTCAGTGTTGTGTTTGTTTCCTATGTTTAGTGATTTATATTGAGTGTTCCGTTGCAAAAAAATGTATTCTAAAGAAGAGGAAAAGTTAATGCGATGGTTTGACGAACTAGAAGCTGAAGGTAAGAAGAATTCGGAAATATTTTATGTTACAACCTAAGTAATATTATTTTCTACAACTAAAAGCTCCACTAGCTAATAATTCTGCTCCAACGTTTGCTGAAGAATTGTGGGAAGCTGATGAATTTCAGTTTGCTGGTAGTAGTGTTGAAGACGAGGGGAAAACCACTGACCCAAATGTTGTACAGTACTTCCCAAAAAGTATATACTTCCTGTACTTCCTAGGAAGTATTGTGTACTTCCTTGATACTTCCCGTACTTCCTTGATACTTTCAATACTTCCTTGATACTTCCCGTACTTCCTTGATACTTTCCATACTTCCTTGATACTTCCCATACTTCCTATGTACTTCCCGTACTTCCTCTATACTTCCCATACTTTCTTGATACTTCCCGTACTTCCCGATACTTCCTATACTTCCTTGTTACTTTCTATACTTCCCGTACTTTCTCCATATTTTGCTGATGTAGGATCCCAAAATCAAATATGATAGTTCTTTATGTATTAAACAAATAAACCTATAACGTAAAGCTCTTCAAAAGTAAAATAAGTTTTACCTCGGCGATGATATATTGCTTTAAAATGATGTTATTTTTGTCAAAATTCATTAGAAACAATCTTAAGTTAAGTAACTTTAACTCAAATTTTGCAAACCTATAACATGTATGTGTCATAGATAAGTGAATTTATCAGGTCTGCAAGGCTCTTCAAAGTTAGGTCACTTTTGACAAAATTTAATCGATTATTAAGTTTTTTATGTAGTCCATTGATTACAAAAATCTTAATAAAATACTACTCTATTTACAATTTTTTAAATATTTATATTTACTACATCTGGGACGTTTCTTAGTTAATGTCCGATAAAAAAATCACAATTGATTTTAAATACAGTCTCTTTGGAAGGCGGATAACAAATCATATTACATAAATCACAAAATATAAATTAATTACAGCGAAGTAAAATTATTGTATCTACAGATTATCTATGATAGGTTTGACACACTATTACGTCTGCTCTATTGACCCAAAAACAGTATATTTAGTTTATAATAGTAATCTAAAAAAGATAAGAAAATCCATTTTACATTACTTACGTCGTATTTATGACGCTGCCCATGAGGACACCCAAATAACTTTTTTATTTTTAAAGTAATCAAAGCAAATTTTTATTAGTTGTGTAGACCACGACAGGCCATCTTTATGAGTGAATTTGGTTTTTCTAATCAAAATCTTGCCATTTATGATTAAAATGAAAAGTAGCGATTAAGATAGGACAAAAAAGTATTAAGAAAAGTTGTTACTAATAACTCACTCTTACCAAATAACAAAATTTTTCGACAACTTTTCATTTTTGATTTTCAAAATTTTTATGTTGTCAAGAGATTAATTTGTTAAAATTTCAGCTACTCCACACAAACAAATAAACTATGATTCCATACAGAGCAGTGTCACTTTGATTCCATTCGTCTATAATGTTATGTTATGTAAAATCTTGATGATTGTCACTTGCATTGTATTTTATTAAGTTCAATTCAGCCATATTTAATTTAATTTGAACCTATTTATTAGACAGGGTTAAGCGAGCTCAGTTGCTTGCAACTTCAGCTCAACTCTGAACTTCGCCCATTTTTACCACAATCATATTTTGTATTTTATGTTTACATGTTATTATCATTGTTGTGAATTACTTGTGGTTTAAATAAGAACAATAATAATAATAATAATAATAATAATGAGATTGCCATGAAACAAGAAAACAATTTGCAAATTTTATTCCGCATTAATAAACATCAAAACAACAATTTAACGAACAATATTTTAAATAGAATTTTTTTCAACTAAATTCCTTGAAAATGAATAATTTTTCCAATTAAAACAAAGTGAAAATTTTTCAGCCAAATTTGGCATTTTGGGTTTTTGAGTGATTTACAACAACTTTTCTTAAGTAATACTTTTTTGGTATATTTTAATCGTTACTATGATTTTACTTGAAACGCTACTTTTTATTTTAATCATAGTTGGCCAGATTTGACTTTATAAAAATCCCATTCACTCATGAAAATGCCTTATCTTGGTCTACACAACTGATACAAATTTTGTATCGATTGCTTTCAAAATAAAAAAATTATTTGGGTGTCCTCATGAAAAGTGAAACTTACTGTCTACAGGGTTATTCAATTTGAAAGCTCACCATTGAAATCTTAGAACCGGTAAGAGATAGCGAGTTGGTTAGATTGGGGCAAAGTTGAAGATTTTGATGCTTGTCAATATTCACAAAAGAAATTTATCGTAACCGTTTTGTTTTGTAGTTATGGTAAAAAAATTTGTTACGTTGATTTTCAACATTATTAATAATAAACACGCTTTCGAATAAATTCCTTAACTCAAATCCCTTTTTTTTTTAAACGAAAATTTATCCGATAGATTAAATAGTCTATGCCTTGTTTTAGGTATCCCGAAATCTCTTAAATTCTTCGATAGATTAAATAGTCTATGCCTTGTTTTAGGTATCCCGAAATCTCTTAAATTCTTCGACAACATCCTGTTTACAATAATAAATACGCTTTCTACAAATTTCCATTTTGAACTTATTTATTTCGAAACGACAAGTTTATGCTATAATTAAATAGTCTATGCCCTGTTTCAGGTAACCTTCAGTTTGTTGAACCTTCCGATAGCGTAGCTTTTTATATGTTTTCCATCTAAACATTCGTCTACATAGTGTATTGAACTATCCGATAAAACCGTGTTTTCTTACGGCTACGTCCAGGTACGTAGCAATTTGAAAAAAGCATTTTTTGTTTTTTGTCCAAAAATTTGTGATATCTGTATAAACTTCTCTGGAGCTGTCTTATACTAAAAACGATGATAAAGTTGAAATCGTCGTAATCCGTTTCGATTCTTCATAACCACCATCAGCTTCATTTTTTCTTATGGACGTCATATTAGATTGTTTTACATTTATATAGATTGTTTTTTGGCGATTTCAACTTTCAACTTGGCACCGCACGATATACTTTTATTTGTGAAAACATCTGTTATTGATAAAAAACGGAATATGGTTTGAAAACAATTGAAACAAGGTTGTATTTTAACATTATATTCAATTTTAGGCTAATAAAATTAAAATTAGAACATATCTGATATTAATAAACAAAACCACGAAAAGTAAAAGCCGTATAAGCTCAACAATACCAAAATCAAAATGCAACAAAATACTTGCAGTAAGTTAAATACACGACTTAAAATTCATTCTTTTGCATGTAAACAAAGGTTTGCTCTGAATTCAACTATGTCTACTGCTCTTTGTATATCTTGTTTGCAAGAGTAAAAAATGATAATTCATCTTGTTTAACAGCGACCTGCTGTGAATTGTTTTAGTGCGTTGTACGAGTGCTTGTACCTGATGAATCGAAGACACAACGCAGTACTATCAAAAACTAATAATATTAAAGATCTAAAACTTACGATTGTTAATACATTTGCATCGATCGCAGACGAGATATACAGAGAGCAGTAAACAAAGTTGGATTCAGAGCCAACATTTTTTACAAAAGAATGGCTTTTAATTCGAGTATTTAATTTACTGTAAATATTTTGTTGCAGTTTTGATGTTGGTTTTGATAAGCTTTTATGGCTTTTACTTTTCGTGGTTTTGTGTGTTAATATCTTATACGTTCTAATTTTAATTTTATTAGCCTGGAATTGAATACATTTCAATTGTTTTTGAAGCGCTAAATTGCCTTTGTACGGCCCTGCATTTAGCTTTGTTCAAATTCAGTGTACATTATAGATTTGTGCCACGAATATCGTATAAGTGAACTTATTCTATTAATATAGCAATAATTCAATTCTGGTACTACATGTATAGTTTATTACATAGACATGTCGTGAAGTACAAAAATATATATTGGGTGTCGCAAACTTGACTCCCGAGATAGCTTGTTTATTTTGAAAAATAACAATAATGAACCATAATTATGTATTTGTAAATGGGCGGAAATACTCCGTAAGATAGCACTAAAAAAATTAAAATTTGCACTGGTATAAAAGCAGAGATTTTCATTTGTTTTTTTAAATTAAACCTTATTTTTTTCTGGCTTTTATAATAGAACATTTTGTTCCGATTTCAAACATGTATACAAATATAGATCTTACATAACAAATGTTCGAACAAAATTGAAATATAGGTTTATGATAAATATTTAGTTCAGGAGGAAAACAAGTCTTGGTACTTCCCGTACTTCCTTGATACTTCCTGTACTTCCTTGATACTTCCTATGCTTCCCATGTTTCCTTGATACTTCCCGTACTTCCTTGATACTTCCTTGTTCTTCCTAAGGTTTGTACTTCCTCAGCGGTTTACCCCTCGGTTGAAGATGAAGAGCTTTATTTTTCTTCAGGGTCTGAATACAATCCAAGTTCAGAGTCAGAATCTACAGATACAAATTTTTCCATTGAATGTGAGCCTGAGGATGCTGACAATGTACATCAAATGAATATAATAAATGAAATGAGCATACAAGGAGAATTGACAATAAATGATAGCGATAAGCAACCAAAAGTAGATGAGTCGTGGAAAAAAGTTGATGGGCCATCTTTGAAACAATTTGCTTTTGTTGGTAAGGCCAAATAAATGTTGTCCCAAAGTTGGAACCTGTCGACATTTTCAAACTTATCTTAGACCGCGAAATATTTCATATTATTTCGAACGAAACAAATAGAAATGTTAGAATGCACAATCAAGCGTGGAAAGATACGTCAATTCAGGAAATGGAACGTTTTTTTGCTATTGTATTATATATGGGACTTGTACGGTATCCTAAAATATCAAACTACTGATCAAAGAAATTTTTATACCGACATTGCTTTGTTCGTCATATTATGCCCCGGAATAGATTTCAATCGTTACTACGATTTATTCATTTTTCTGATAATGCAACCGCAGATAAAAAAGATTGACTGTATAAGATAAGGCCCCTAATAGATTATCTAAATAAAAAATATAAACAACTAAAAATTCCTGCAGAAGTAGTATCAATCGACGGATCCATGGTACCTTTTAGAGGTTGGCTCTTATTTCGGCAGTACATTCCAGGAAAAGCGTCAAAGTATGGAGTAAAAATTTTTAAGCTTTGTGATGAAACTGGAAACACTTATAACACAGAAATTTACAAAGGTAAAAGCGACACGGCTATTGTATGTCAAAGCACTAATACCGTCGTTCTAAATTTATTAAAAAACTATCTAGATGAGGGACGGACTTTAACCATAGATAACTTTTATAATAAATGTTGATCTATTAAACACTTTACTGCAGAGAAAAACTCACAGTGTTGGTACATTGAAAAGATATGTGAAAGGGGTGCCAAAAAATATCCTAAATGAGAAGAAAATGAAAAAAGAAGAAATCAAAGGTATAGAAAGTGAGGGAAAAGTTATTGGTAATTGGAAAGATACAAGGTTAGTTAAATTTGTGAGTACTCGACATACATTGGCTATTGTTGATAGAATGAAAAAAAACCGTAAAAAAGAAAGCATTTACAAACCAGAAGCTATAGTATTTTACAATACATTTAAAATAGATATTGACCGCTCAGACCAGATGACATCGTATTTCTCAGTTTTGCGTCGGTCAATAAGATGGTACCATAAGGTAGCATTTGAGTACTTATTTGGTACATCTGTTATTAATGCTCTAGTGTTATATCAGATAACAAACAATAAGAAGATTCAAATTTCTGAATCTAGGGAGATACTTGTATCAAGCTTACTTGGATATATTATAGACAAAAGGAGGAAACAAGAAAACAAAGCATACATTAGAAGAAATTGTAGAAAAAACAAAAGATAATCGAAAGAAAAAAAGACGATGTGTTGCGTGCTATGAAATACAATATGAATTACTAAAAATTGTAAACTGGCCGCTAAAAAAATTAAGTTAGTTTCCACATTTTGCGGAGAATGCGAAAATAATTCAGCCTTATGTTTATCGTGTTTTCAAAAAAGACACTAAAATCAGAGAATTTTTTTATTTAAATACTGTTGTATCTATGCCATTCTTTTAATTCGAAAGACATAAACGTTTTACTAGCTTGTTTTATTGAAATTGTATAACTTGGGTTTTACAATTATGTTTCTTTTTATATAAGCACAAAATGACTCCGATGCATCACCGGTGATCATCAATTGGCAAATAATTATACTTGGTGTAGTTATATACCATTGGTAACTGCTTCATAGCTATATCTTTATACCACCGCCCATAGTTCCATATTTAAGACACATATGTAATATTTCACCGGTGATACATATGGTACACAGATAAGCCTATATATGTATGTAGCTGCGGTGATACATATGAGGCGTCGCCGTGGATCAATGTGGTAAGCGTAAGACTACGAATCCCAAGGTCCTGGGTTCAAATCCCGACACGGCCGACTGCTTGAAAAATGACAAGTGAGCATTTTTCACAAAAATTACGCCCTCGTTCGAATGAGAGGTTAAATGGAGGTCCCGTGTGTGAGTGTTGTCATGCACGTTAAAGATCCCTACCTTGCCTGGAACGGCAAGGGTTCGGCAAAATTCTAAATTTCCAGGCAACAAAAAAAACTCGCCTCCTGGCAAATGTAGTACCTTCTGGTGGAGCATTGGAAATATAAATGCACGGTGATACATATGGTACCACAAAATGGATTCTTAAAAATACTTTGGTAGTCAATGTGTTAACTGTAGAAATATATGAAAGTTCCTAGCAATAACCAAAATTTATCAATCTCCTGATAAATTAGAAAACGTTCATGGTTAAGATGCACAATTTTAAAGCCTACATCTTTAAGCTATATCTCTTAATCATTTTACTGTGTGCTTTTTAGTTGTGTTTAATCAGCACGGCTTCTGCAATTATCATATGCGTCATAGTTGATTGTATTATGCAGGTATATTCGACACTTCCTGTCTTGGGAACATACGATAAAACATATAGTTTTATTTTCATTTGAAGTAGTTAATACATTGTAAATTGTAGGTTCGTTGCTTATTTGTATATAGAATTAGTCTCTTACAGCATAATCATTAATTATGCCGCCTAGAAAGTCAGATTTAGTGCACATGAACTTTTTAAAACCCTGATATTAGAAATATTTGATCTTGGGAATACTGTACATGGTCAACCAAATTTTTTGCCGTTATTCCAAATCCATGTACACCACATTCTCTTCTTGGCTGTTCGCTAACTCATCCATATCGTCTCCCTTATATAAATCTTCTAAATATCCTTTCCATCTGCTACCTGAACTTTATTTATTAGAAGCTCATTATTCTCATCTTTAATACCATTATATTTTTTCGTATCTTCCCCTAAAAACTTTTTAACTGCGCTCTAAGTCCTGTCTGTCTTACCTACTCTCAAATTATCTTGTATTCCCTTACAATTCTTCTCCATCCATTTATTTCTAGCTTTTCTACACTCATGTGCTATCCAATTCTCTGAAAGATTTAAGCTTTCCTCTATTCTCTATTAAATCTAATATCCCTTTTGTTACCCAGGGTATTCTCGTTTCTACCTACAGTCTTTGTTGCTGTATCATGTACAGCTCTTTTTATTTCTTTCCATCTACTTTCTACGTTCCCTCTTATAGCTATCTCTTTCATCTTATTATCTAATACTTGTTTATATTCCTTTTTTACCTCACCATCAATAAGCTTACCTAGATTCCATCCCTCTCTTTTAACCTTTCTCAATTTTTGGAATTTTAGATTACATTTTATTTTAACTAAGTTATGATCGCTATCTATGTCAGTCCTTGGATAACTTCGACAGTTTTTAACTTGGTTTCTAAATCTTTGTTTAACTAAAGTATAATCTATTTGGTATCTAACCTTATCACCTGGCGCTTTCCAGATATATCTTCTTCTAATATGTTGTTCGAATAGGGTGTTTACAGTTACTAATCTATGTTCCTAGCAAAACTCAACTAATCTTTCTCCTCCATCATTTCGTCTACCAAATTTTCTTACCATTTTTCCTTCACTACCTTCCTTTACTGATGCATTAAAATCGCCCATAACTATTAAATTCTCATCTCCCTTTACCTTTCTCACTATACTTTTTATATCGTCGTATACCTTTTCTACATCCTCATCCTCGTACTGAGTTGTTGGCATGTAAACCTGTACTAAAACAGTGTCTGTGGGTTTTGTACTCAATCTAACCATAACTATTCTATCACTAAATAGTAAGTAGTTTTTAACTTTACGTCCTAATCTTTTACCTAACAATATTCCTTACCCCTGCCAGTCAATTAGTTGAAAAAGTTGTAATTATTCTATAATTATCTTTTCAAAAGTCATTACTATCTGCCATCTCACCTCACTAATACCTAAAATGTCCAGCTTTCCTTTTCCCATTTCGACTAATAAATTCGTTAACTTATCTACTCTAAGTAATGACCTTACATTCCAAGTCCCTATCACTAAATCGAACCGTTGTTTTAAATTCTTACGATGACGAGTCCCAAGTACCCCTTCCTGGAGATCCGAATGACGGGGTATTTTACCTCCGGACAAAAATTTTACTTGTGAGCTCTCCATCATACAGAGTTCGTGTTTTAGGCCACGCATACCTGGGAAATATTGTGGTAGGTTTCCATATCTTTCCACAACGCAAAAAGTCATATCCGTCACGGCCAACCCCCAACAACCTTGTAAATTATTGAGGATCGCCCGAGACCAACCGACTCTCCTCCAATATATTTTAGTCAGCAAGGCTGCTGCTCCTTGCTGCGCTTTTTAATCGCCTTTTACGATAAGCAGGCTTACTATAGTAGTATTCTTTGTTCCCTACTATAGGGACAAGGCTAATTAATCTAGACTTTAATTGCTTTTTAATTTAAACGCGGTGCTATTCTTATAGAAAATATTTATTTTAAGGCAAAACGTTTTAGTACAATAAGATTGAAATTGGTGTTTTAAATACACGAAATTATTTATTTTAGAGGGATCAATTTGCATTTTAAGATATTTAAAAAATAATTATTTTTACGTATTCGGCTTACATTATTTGCTATGTGTTTACAATACGCTTATATCATACAAGGCGATTATTTATACACGGGGAATTTGATTTTTCGCTTGTACCTCAATGAATAAAAGTACCCTTGTATTAAACAGTGCGTAACCATGAATTTACGAAAAATTTCATTATTTCAGGATTTTTTTATTTCTTAGTGGGATTTATTTGTAGAATTTTAGTTTCAATGACATCCCGTGACCCCTTATCACATAAGTATACTAAAATTTTCGTGTTTTAGTATTTAATGGGGTTACATCCTTATCATATTTTGTAACACAGAAACAAATAAATAGTTCTATTACTAATAATGTTTCAAATTAGAAATAATGTCAGTCGCTATTGCAAAAGACAATAATAGTTATTTATTATACAAGGGAAAAAAGTACTAGATTTTAGCTCGAGGTGTGTGTTTGTCTCCCGACGCGAAGCGGAGGGAGACAAAACACCGAGAGCTAAAATCTTACATTTTTACCCGCGTATAATACACTATTTTTTTCTGTGACTGGCAAAACAATGATTTAATATTTAAAAAAATATTACCAATTATATTAAAGTCAAAAAATCAATCTATGTCAAATTTGAAGTTTCAAACAGGTAGGCTGATGTACTTATAGGGACAGTTAGATCTGCGTTGCTAAGGAAACCTTTAAAGTAATCAAATATCTGTCAATTTAATTTTGCGAGTGGTTACAAAATTGCGAACTTAAGTTGTTTATATCGATTGTTTTGAATATTCAAAATTCAAAATGGACAGTACTGATTCAGAAGTTTCTCTTACTCCACCGGAATTGGTAGAGGCAGCGAAAGTAGCATCAATAAAATTATTGCCAGCTAAATCACGAAAAATTTACGAAACTGCGTATTCAAGATTCATGGAATGGAAGGCGAAAAGACATGTAGTTCTTACTCGGAGACGGTGTTATTGGTTTATTTTTCGGAACTAGCGCAACAACAAAAGCCATCAACAGTGTGGTCGAATTATTCAATGATAAAAGTATGTTACAAGTCAATAATAACGTAGACATTTCAAAATATTGCAAACTAATTACGTTTCTGAAACAAAATGGGAAAGGTTACATGCCCAAAAATCTGCAATATTTACGAGTACACATATTAGTGATTTTTAAATAATGCTCCTGATGAAGTTTATTTATTGGTCAAGGTTGTTGTTGTATTTGGGATTGCAGGAGCCTGTCGAATATGTGAAATTAGCCAGGTAACATTAGATGATATTGAAGACGTGGGAACGTCATTAATTGTGAAACTTAAGCAAACAAAGAATGATGTAAATAGGAGATTTATAGTTACTGAAGAATATATTAAATTTTACAGAATGTACATGGCACTTCGTCCAGCAGCAGCAAAGGATCGCCGCCTGTTTTATGCATATCGCAATGGGAATTGCGTCAATCAAGTTGTGGGTAGAAATCAGTTTTATAAGGTACCTGAAATAGTAGCCAATTTTCTTCGACTTAAAATGCTAAGTCATATACAGGTCATGCATTTCGAAGATCGTCTGCTACACTTTTAGTTGAATCTGGGGAGACTTGATGACACTAAAGAAACATGGTGGTTGGAAGTCATCAATGGTCGCTGAAGGGTATGTTGATGAATCGATAGTGCACAAGACAGAAATAGCTAAGAAACTGTTTAGTTTGTGTGGCAGTGCATCAGCTGAAACAGAATCCAATTTGCGAACAAGTACATCAACGGCAGTTGTGTCAGTGGCACAAAATATTATTTCAAATCAAGAAAATTCCACTGTAGCAGACATTCCTAATTGTTCAAAAAACATGTCTTTCAGGCAATGTACATTTAATAACTGTACTTTTAACATTAAGGAAACGTAACTTATACATAATAAAATATTCTAAAATTAAATATCTTCGTGTTCTTACTTATTTGCACTTACCAGGGAAAAAAGTACTCATTTTTTTCCCGGGGAAAAAAGTAATTTTATATAAAGTGACATTTTGTTACCTGTCAAGAAATATTAAATGTCACATTTTTTTCCCGTCGCAGAAAAAATCTATTTTTTTAAAATTTTGTTGTATGAAGGAAAATATCATACTAATACAAAGATTATCTTCCAGTAGTGCAAACGTAATTACACTAGTGTTTTGATCTTCAGTTAATAGTGATGCACAAATAAATCCAAAATTTTTGTTAACACTTAGAAATTTCAGTAGAAGTCGAAGATAATATAAGTACTAATTTTTATTGTACAAATAGTGTATATACTTTCAAATTTAATGAATTCTAAAAAGTGAGACTTGAAATGATTTGGAGTGTGCAAAAATTTGAATTTTTTAATTTAAACGTGAGTGCTTTGATATTAGTGACAAATTTGTTTGGACACAATCGTGCTCCCTCTGCCATCATAATTATTCATGATTTTTGTATATTTATTTCAAGACGCGATCTTATAGCATAGTTTTGCGCAAACCAAACATCGAATGTTATTAAATTCAAGAGTTGCACGTTTTTTTTTGCATTTTCCCTTAAATTGTTCTACTGTCTAAATTAGACTAGGTTTTTGTGCAGTTTTTTCTTTGTTTTGTATGCAGCATTTTTGAGTATGGACCCGCCCCTGCATTTTCATTACTTACTGCAGGAATATCCCCGAGTCTAGCTGGAAGGAACCTATTTCTTCTGGCATTCAGTCGCGTGAAAATGACGGCCCCGTTCTATCTAATATATCATAGGCAAGAATACAGTTCAATATTTATAGACATAATTTTAATTTATGCGTCGGTGTGCTTTTTACCTTGGTCCGCCCCTTATTATTATTATTAAATTACGAGGCTACTATAACTATTCTATTAAAAAAACATTTTCGGTGAATATAAACCTTGTAACTATAAAGCGTTGAAGGTAATAAACCACGTTATCAATATCGATCAACCATTATTAATTTAACATGAAAGTAGGTAACGCTACTTATATTTGTGTGGTTGATGTTAGTGAAGTACAATACATTTACATAATCGTAAACTGAAAACCATTGCGTGCCATAATGAAATAGTAAAAATTGCCATTGACCTTCGTGAAACAAGGCTTGTGCTAGTCTCCCATAGTAGATTATATCAGATAACATCACCTGAAGACGATTTTGCACGTAAAGTCGTAAAGTATCATTGTATTAATAGCATACGTAGCTTAGTACTATAAAGGGTGCTTTTGAATTAGCAATTTTTCCATATTTTATTATATTAACTTTTATAGTAGTGGTGCATAAAAGCTTTATTTACAAACCTGTCATTGTTCTACTAGAACCAAATAATCATTTTAATCATTACGCACATACAACAGCCGCAATTACTTTTATGATGATTTTTATATGTCTAGATTCAATGGTTCAATATTTTTTAACTGAATCTTATGGATCGATCCTGTTACAAGTAAAATGAGCGTTGCGTTAATCAATTTAAATTTTCCCTGAAGGGACAGGGAACCCCGTAACAATATAAGGGTGCTTTGGCTAACTATAGTGGTAAGGGGGTGGGTTCATACAGAATTAGAAAGGAAAATAGAAAAACTCAAAATAAAAATAATAAAATGGCTAGAATGTGAACAACTATATTACAAAATCACTTACCCTAAAAGATTTTCTCTCCCAAATAAGATTCCATGGCTGAAGTGACTGGATGTCTTTTAACAATGATTTAAATTCGATCCTAGTTTCTGAAAAAATGCAAATACAATTTAATATACTCTGAACTTCTATTAACATAAATAATTGCAATGTACACACAAATATACTATAAAAAAACTTAGTTTCTTAACCTTACTCTAACCAGGTATTACAAAAACAAATACTAAAATAATAAACATTAAATTAAATCCATCAACAATACTATCACTCCAATTTACCCCGCTTCTCATACTAAATTACACGTCATTATGAATTTTATTCTTTTTCAGAAATGCACTTAATAACAACATAGAAAACAGTTAAACACCAGCTTATTTTTGTTACATCATTTTATTGTTCGTTCCATCATCATCATTTTGTTTTCGGCCTTACTTAAGGTCGGTTTGACGCAGCTTCAACTTCTTTTCTATTCTCTGCTAATTTAAAAAGTTCTACATACCCTTCATAAACAAAATTTCTAATAATTTGACTAATATAGCTTTGTCTAGGTTTGCCTACTCTATTTTTATTTGGTAGTTTATACTCTAAGATCTTACTAAGTAGTCCCTCATGTCCTAGATGGTTCCCTATCATTCTATCTCTCCTAACCTTTAATTGTTTCCACATACAGGGTTCCTCACCTATCCTTCTATAAACTTCCTCATTTACTCTATCTGTCCAACTAATCTTTAACATTCTTCTATAACACCAAGTTTCAAAAGATTCTCTCTTTTTCTTATCTACCTATTTAATTGTCTAGGTCCCACTACCGTATAATAGAATGCTCCATACGTACGACTTTAAAAAACCTTTTCTATTATCTAAACTAATACTATTAGCTATTAGTAAGTTTTTCTTTTTTAAAAACATTTTTCTAGCTTGAGCTATTCTACTGATATGTTCCTTCTGCTACGTCCGTCCTTTGTAATTATACTACCTAAATAGCAAAATTCATCTACCTCCTCTAACTCGGTATTACCTATTTTTAATGTTAGTTTAGAACTAAACTGTAATTCACTTGTCATTATCTTTGTCTTTCCTGAGTTAATTTTCATACCATAGTTACTCTGTAGTATTTCATTTACAATATTTAAAAACTCTTCTAACTCTTTTCTAGACTCTGCTAGAATGGCTATATCATCTGCAAAAGTTAATATGTCTATTTTCTGTCCCTGTACACTAATACCTATCTTCTTTCTCTCTCTAGCTAAGTTTAAAGCTTCCTCAATATAAACACTAAAAGTCAAGGGAGATAGTATACAGCCCTGTCTAACACCATTTCTAATCCGTTCCAAAATCCTACATTTTTATGTTTTAACAAACACTAAATTTTACCAATCAAATTTATATTTAAACATTCACATGTATATAATTATCAAAATCAACCTCAAAGCTGATAATATTACCCACTGATTTAATTTCCATCATTTAAAAAAATGTTAATAATTTCTAGAAAGTATTAATATGTCAATTTTCCGCTTTCTTTCCAGCCAACACAACTTTCTTAACTCAAAATACCACCAAATGCTAAATTAATGAAGAGAGGAACTCTGTATGTCCTAACCCCTTTTTAACCAGTTGCAACGACGATAATTTCACGAGTTTCTGAATTAAAACCTTTTACCTTGCCTATGCAAGCGCAAGTTCAAATAAACTTAGTTGCACGCTGCGTTTTCTATGCCGGAAACCCATATTTTCATCTTCAAACTGTGATTCTTTTTACCCTTCAACCTTCTACCGTTTTCACTTTTTTTTCGTATTACTATATTTTGACGTTTCTTGATTAACTCCTGGCGAATAATTCATTCATTCATTTTCTGCTTGATGTAACTACTCTACTTTTTTCAGTATAAAATCCTATCAACCTGTTGATGTCTTCAATAATATAAATGAATACATTGTATGAAATAATTAAATTATCTGCTATCTGATATTTCTGAATTGCACTAATAAAGCGTCTGAGTTTTAAGTATTTACTACATTGTAAACTATAGTTGTAATTATTTCGGTACATTATCAAATGAAATTATTTATAATGATCTATGTACAAAAATTTTTGTAATTTTATGTCAGAAATGCATAACATTGAGATCTGTTTTCCCTGGTTTTAAAATAATTTATGTAGCTGAGTTCCGTCCTAATATGTATTTTACCATAATCAACTTTCTGATTTCGTGATTTACATGCCGCTCTGCATTCATTACGTATTGTACTACATTGTATCATTTGTGAAATCTTTGATTTTAGGGGTTTCTATTGTCGCGTCGTTCATCCTATTGAATGGCTATGCATTACTCTATTATTGTATTAAATTGTACCAATTTATTTTAAGAAAATACATTTTTTTATTGCTTTAAATATACTAACTGAGCTAATTGAAACTATATTTTCTAAAAATATAAGAATTAAAATATCATGCTTAATTAATTTTGACTACTCATTAAATCTACCATAAAGGGTGCGTTCATACCTACTCATCAAAATTTTAATATTTACACCTTTTTGTTCGATTTATAGCTTAAGTAACGCAAATGCGTTACATTCCCCGAAATGTTAGTTGAATATAAAAGTAGCCTATAACGTGTGAAAGTCCAATATCGCATTTATAATAATATGTACCGAAAATTTAATCCATCATTTTGCAACACATTTCAAATTCAAGTAAAGGCATTACGAGCAACATTGTTTTTGAAAGTTGTGCTTTCTGAGTCTATATTCAATTTTTTTTTATTAACTTCGAAGTTTGGTAAATGTTTTTTTGCGAGAATAGGAACTAAAATCCTGTTCAAAGAAAAATGTATCAACATACAGTGATTTTTTTGAATTTGTTCAGGATATGTATAACTTTTTAAATACAGTGACCTGATACAATGCTACTTAAATTACAAATCAAAGTGTTAGAATATGCAAAATCATAATTTGTTTTAAGAATAATACAAATAGTCAAAAATAAAACCCTTTTGATACTACACAAAATACAATTAGCAATCAGTGCCCTCTTTACCAAAATGCACAAGTTATTTCTTTGTAAAAGGTTTTTATATGTATTCAAGAGGCAAAATTATATAAGTTAAAAAATTTTAACTTTGTTTAAATTATTTGTTTGAGGATCACATAGAACCCAAATGCACTGCGCACAATACCTCTGTTAATATGCAAACACATGTATGTTTTTTTGCAAGCCACATTCAAGTTCTTGAAGCATATTTTGCTGACAACTACTCAGGCGAATATTTTAAATGCCAAATTCGAAAAATTTCCGCTGGCATCTTTTATGCCAGATATCAGGCGATTATAAAGTAATTTAACTATCATAGGTCTTACTCGAGGGGGAAACCATGGTCAAAAGTTGTACACCATTTTTAATACCTCACTATATTGAGAGTATACTGTTCTGGTTTGTCTGGGGTCATCTTGTTAATGCTTAGTAGTAACAGATATAACATTTAGTCACAAGTTAAAAATAAGAACTAATTATACATTAAAGGCATGACGCACAAAGGAAATATTTACAAAAGTTTTTGTGTGTGTAATTATTGCAAATGTCTTTTAACACTGAAAGCACTTTAGTTTGTAAAGTTACTGAATGTGTTTCTATATTGAAGAATTGAATGTTCTAGCTTCACGACGAAAACCTGGACCTATATTGTGTAGAGGATGATGTTCATCGTTACACTGAATACGATGCGTCACCTAGCGGCGGTGACTGGGATATGATTTCCATGCTTTGGTATCCTGCAGCTGGTAGGCGGAGAATCTGGCATACGGGCGACATCCTTAGCTGGTAGAAATTGAAACGAATTGTTGGCGGAATGTTCCTAATCCTGGCGTGCGTGTTGGCGTTTCTTGCTCTAGGAGGTGGTCCTGATGCAGTGCTGACTGCGGGTGGATTGGTTCAAGTAATAGCGGGGTCCGGTTTATTACGTTGTTAGTGTCCATTTCATTCTATCTCGAGATAATCTGATGGACAACCATTAGTGCACGAGAAGCACTATTTTTAAGTTTTCTCTAGGGAGTTTGGCGACTATCTTAAAAGAAAACACTTAAGTCGTAATTTGCTCTTGCCTTAGGAGCTACTTTTATGTCTTGGCTATGTTTGTATTATACGTTCGGACAATTTTATTATGTATTTCGTGGGGTGTTGAATCAGTCCAATATTGTTTGAGAGAAGTTTTAAGTGCGCATGCTAATCATTTGAATGCTGCCTGCTTATGGGTCAGAGAGTTAGGAGTATTTTCTCTGCATTTTCATTAATATAGATATAATTTTTGTATGTTTACTGTATTCGTTGTATTTTTTCTATTTATATTTGAGTTTTTGCTGTATCTTTGTATTTTCTATGTATTTTTAGTATTTTGTGTATCTTAGGCACTATTATGAGAATGCACTTATCAACAAAAAATGACAAACAATTTAAATATAGACGTTGTTAAATTTGTTTAATAGGCTTTCTTAAAATACTTCAGTAAATATTCTGGCGAACAAGTTATCTAAATATATTTAGAAAATTCAAACCTTGAGAGCGTATCCAATACTAATTCTATTATTTTCAACCTTTCCCATTTAATGTTAGACACTGAGGTTTCACAACTTCGTTGCATATATTAGGAACAGTGTAAACGGTCCTTTACGTATAACTTCGCTATCGCTTACAACATTACAATAAACATCTTAAAAACTATTCCGTTTATATTGTAAATAATTAAAGCTAAATTTTATTTTACGTTGAGTTTGTTGATTATTTACGTTCGCCTCGGTATATTTAAATTTGTTAGTGTAAAATTTCTATGGTTTTACTTGAAGCACGCGCCAACAAGTGCCGCGAGTGATAAACGTTGTTATTCCGCATGTGCAAGAACAGTATCAACTGGAAAATCCACGAAGCCAGAGTATCGATTTGCCGTTCGAACAGACCGCATCGCTGTTTTACACGTTCTACGTAGAACTAATTAATTAGATGAACCGCTTTTCTTCACAACGACCGCTATTGAAATCAATGTGCTTTGCTACACCCGCCAAAAAAATAGTAGTTTTTTGTTTACATCGTTTTTTCGTTGGCACGGCTTCATAAACACCAGGTGAGTGCTTTTAGTAAACGCCTGTTCTGATTAAAAACATTTATTATATGTTGTTTGTTAAATTATCACTTTTTTTTTGTATACAAGTCCATTTCTCTTTACCACAGAGCTATTTGAAATTCACAGCAATATTTTACAAAAACTGTGTTTTCAATTTATCTAAAAAAAAGGCTAAAACAATTTCATGTGAAGGAAACCACATTGTAACCAAGTCATGTAAATGCAATAAACGATCGTGCATTAAAAATCTACTCAATCCACAGCATAATTTTAATGTTAACACAAAATTTTGATAAGTTTGATAATAACTTTAAGTTTGTCAGAAAATGTAGATTAAGTAACTCTTGTGATACAGGCGTCAGGTACTGCTAAGTTTTAGAAACCAACTTATCTAATTCTCGTTTACTTTAAGCAATAAGTGGCAGAACAACTGGCTGATATCCCACCGGCTGAACCTCGTCCAAAAAATGTTCATAATTTTACTTATGTTATGTACATTTTAATCTGATCCATGGACAAAAAACCTATTATTATTATTTCTAGCTTGCACAGAACTACGTAAAAAAATGTACAAACATACCAACTAAATTATATTTCACTGGGAATTTAATCTCATATTAAATTGTACAAATATACACAGTCAACCTCCCTTAACGTGATTAATTCGTACCGTGCTAGATATATACCGCGCTATAAGAAACTAAACATTAACTGAAATCACATTCATTCATACCACTTTATATGAAAACCATTTTCCGCGTTATATAGAAATCATACTTCTAAGAACCGCAGAAATACTACAAATCACACTAATTCGTATCGCGTTATACAGTGTATTTCTTAAATAAGGGGTAATCTCATAAAAGACACATTAACAGAACACGTGTAGTGTGATAATATTTATAAAATTGTTAAAATACAAAAAAGTTGTCATTTCTAAAATCCCAATTTCCGGAAATGTCTTTAATTACAAACATAGAAGATAGTTAAAAACCAAATTTTTCATTAACCATTCCATTGTCGATTTGAAAATGCTCATGTTTTATGCTTTAACTAACCCTAAATTCTACCAATAGAATTTGCACTTAAGTTTCCGTAAGTACATGTTTCTTATTATTTTAAAATGTTTCAAACTTATTTGCACGATAACATTATGCTTAAATTTAACCAATACTCTTTCCGTCGTGAAATAATCGTTCAACAAATAGTCACTTTTATCTTCGAATAATTTTCTAAGCCATAAATATCAAGCATTTACGTTTACAATCCACACGCGCATAATTAATAAGTATATTCATAAAAGCTTATAATGTTATAATTACTCACTGTTTAATTCATCTGTTAAAAGAGTTAAGACTTTCGAGTTTTTTAGTATTTCTATTTTTCGTTTTTCAAACAACAGCTCCATTGGCCTAACACCGCACAAAATTCCAAATTAATATAGGGATGAACTTTCCAAGTCCTAACCTCTTTAACCGGTCATAAGAACGATAATTTCACAATTTCAAAAACATTGAATTGAGAGTACCTTCTTGCCCGTGGAAGCGTAAGTTAAAAAAATTTGTCGCACCACGCGTTTGAGATCGCTGCGAAAATATATATATTTATTCTTGTCTTGAAGCTATGTTTTGTACAACTTTCTTCTATTCTCTGTATTACTACATTTTTACGTTCTAAATTAACTTTATTGAATTTTATTTTCCGTGCTTTACTATTCAAAACGTAACTTCCTGCCATACCGACCTCCTACCGCGCGGGTCTATCGTTGTGTTCTGCGCTCAAATGATTACATATTGACCTGTTCTTATCACTGTCTTGCGAATAATTAATGTAATTCTTTTCCGTCGCATCTAACTATGTTTATTTTCTCACGCTATTAAATCATATTAATTGTGGTCAGCATCCGCTATTACAATGTATAATTTCAATCTATGTTTAATAACAAAGTTATTATCCCGTTAATTACATAACAGATACGTACTTTTCCAACTGTTTTGACGTTTAGCCATGTTTCAAATATGATATGGCATTTGTAGTATATTACTTTTTCTACGACTGTTTTGGAACGAGCTTATTTTAGGTGTGTTTTTGATAGAGAAATCTACTACATTCTATACAGGTTTTCATTCCCGCACTCGTTGCTAGGCAAGTTGCTAAGCAACCAGTGCGGGAATGTTCAATTTGCACGGTTGCGCTTATATTTCTATTAATCAAGTAGCCCTGCACTTGCATCTTATTTCCAATGACGGCCGAGTTTTCAAAGGTGGGCTATGAAACAAATAATAAACCAACAAATGTCAAATAAATAATTTCATACTGTGAAAGCGTTTAAAATCTTAAAGTATTTGCAAAGTCTTTAAAAAATGGCTAGTGATAGTGAAAGCGAACTAGAACCGACGCCTCCTAATATTGTGGAAGCTGCAAATGCAACTACATTAAATTTATTACCGGAAATTTAAAAAAAAAAAAATATGAGACTGCTTATAAATCGTTTATGGATTGGCGAAGCGATCAAAAGACAACATCTTATTCTGAAAATGTTTTAATTGCGTACTTTAATGAATTATCTAATAAGTATAAATCTCCGACATTGTGGACGCATTATTCTATGTTGAGAACAAGTCTCACTATCCATCATAATGTAGATATATCAAAGTATGGAAAATTAAGAGCGTTTCTCAAACGGAAGTCAAGCGGTTATAAATCGAAAAAATCAAAAATTTTTACAACAGAGGAAATAAATAAATTTATTACTGAGGCTCCGGATCAACAGTTTCTTCTGACAACAGTATGTAATATTAACTTAGGAAAATAATGCGTGTTTATAGCTATTTTTATATTGTTACAGACTGCATTAATTATGGGAATTATGGGTGCTTGCCGCAGACAGGAATTACATCAGATGAAGATTACTCATTTCACGGAATTGGGTTCTGCGATATTAGTTACAGTTCCCGACACGAAAACAAAAATTATACGCAGCTTTACGATAACGAGTAATTTTTATGAAATCACAAAAAAATGCTGGAATCTACGGCCATCAAATGTTTGCGATCCTAGTTTTTTCTTAAATTATCAGAAAGGAAAATGCACCACACAGAAAGTGGGTATCAATAAATTTGGTGCTATGGGAAAGCAAATTGCAACGTATTTAAAACTACCCAATCCGGAATTATATACTGGTCATTGCTTCCGGAGATCTTCCGCCACTATTCTTGTAGATGCTGGAGAAGATATAACATCTTTAAAAAGGCACGGTGACTGGAAATCAACATCAGTCGCCGAAAACTATATAGCCGATTCATTAACAAATAAGTTGAATGTAGGCAACATAATACAAAATTCAATTGATAGCACATCAAATGTTCCATCAACGTCCAAAGACAAGAATTTCCAACGTCAAGAAAATTTAGTTTTTGGGAAAACACCTTCTACAATGACGTTTAATAATTGCAATGTAACCTTTAATATTGTTAATAATAATGAATCTAAAAACTAAACTTAAATCAATTTATTTACTTTTATTATGATAAATTTGTACTTTTCTTTGAATTTATGTATATTCACAAACGATAATAAACTTATGATATTAATAAAATGTATACTCCTATACTTATCATGTATTTTATAATATTAACAAAAGAGGTATCACATTTAAAAAGTACGTACTACAGTCGTAGAAAAGTATAGTGTACAACACGCATGGAATGCCATTTCTCACTCGTATGATTTGCAGCACTCGCTTTCTGCTCGTGCTGCAATTTATCATACTCGTGAGAAATGGGCATCATTCCATGCTCGTTGTACAATATACTATTATTTCATTATTTTTGTTTATTGCATAACGCCCTGCATTTGTTACATATTTATTACATTGTATGGATCAAGACATACTTGATTTCAGCGGTTTCTATTATGGCGACGTTTATTTTATTGAATGACTAATACGTTATCTTAATTTTGTATTAATGTACCAAATGATTTTAAGAAAATTAATTTTTATTGCTTTAGTTACACTAACTACCTTTGTTGGAGATGTTATTTTCTAAAACAAAAAATTACAATATCCTGTTTAATTAAGATTAATTATTTGTGAAATCCATCATACAGGATGCGTCATATTTATTCTGTAAATTAAAAATTTTTTTTCAGTTAATTTAAATCTAGCGCAACACAATGTGTTACTTATCTTTTTGAATTTTTTCAAGTTTGTACACTATTTATGGACCGAAGTTTCTCCCCTTGAGTTCATATCAAGAAATAGAGTTACGCATTTATTCCAAACTTTAATTCTTGTAGGCCACATTCGTTTAGTTTAGCTAACTGTGACTTTTACAGTAATACAATCCATATGCTTATTGGAGCAGAAGTTTATTTTGACCTACTATGCATAGAACAAATACAGTTGGTTCAATTTATATAAAACAAAATTAATGTAATTAATTTCAAGACAACAAATTAGCAACAACAAACTCAGATAAGCCATTCTTTTTTAAATATCCATGAAAGATTAAGCAAACAAATTCAGAAATCTTGAGACCTGAAAAACTTACTCATATGTGGTATTATCGAGCGAGAAACTTGCACATGAAAACTATTCTTAAAATAATTGTAATAGAGATTAGGTTGCAAAATTTATATTACATTTTCCTTTTAAGGAGAACGTTAAACTTGTCGAATGATTCAATACTTACAGTAAAAAGGTTTCTTAATTTTGTACAGCGATGATTCTTGCTATTCATGAAAATGTTATATTTTCTCTGTACCTCAATTACTGAAATTTGAATAAATCTGCAAGTGGAATATTTATCTATTTATGAATAACTAGCAAGGAAGAGTTAGAAGCTGCTCTTAATGAAATGGAAACGGTTCTAACAGAGAGATACGGTATGAAAATTAACAAAAATAAAACTAAAGTACTAGTATGCAAAGGAGGGGAAAATAAATCTAAAACAAGAATACAAATATGTAACACGAACTTTCAAGAGGTTAAGGATTTCTCCTACCTAGGAAGCCAAATAACGCAAGATGGGAATCGCGCAATAGATATAAAACAAAGATTAGCACAAGGTTGTGCTACATTTAACAAGAAAATGCAACTACTGTGTTCAAACACAACAAACATAGAAACAAGAAAAAGATTGCTCAAAACATATGTGTGGAGCACAGCACTGTACGGCTGTGAAACCTGGACAGTAGGAGAAGCGGACAAGAAAAAAGTAGAAGCCTTTGAAATGTGGTACTACAGACGAATGATGAAGATATCATGGGCAGACAAAGTTAAGAACAAAAAGGTACTATAAATGATAGGGGAAGAAAGAAGTATGTGGAGAACGGTACAAAATAGGAGGGATAGAATGATAGGCCACATACTACGGCATGAGGGAATAGTGCGGAATATATTAGAAGCAGAGATAAGAAAAAGAAAAGTAGACTATTACACACAGATAGTGAAAGATGTAGGCTGTAGGAATTTCAGGAAAATGTGTAGGCTAGTATAGAAATCAATGGAAGCACGCATCCAACCAGTCCCAAGATGGATAAACTAATGACGAAAAAAATAACTGTACTAAACATAATGATTATTATAAAAAACTACAGGTATTGCTTGTGAAATATCTGCAACTAATCTTGACTGTGCGAAAAGATATCTTTGAAAAATAATAAATCGGCAATAGTTCAAGTACTGGGGGAACTTGGCAGCCACAGGCTGCTAATCCCCCTCCACAACCACTGAATGTCGAAGAAATAGAGTATATAATTGTAAAACAATAGAAGGGGACCGGACTGCACCTAACAAGAAAGAACAGTGCCTATGATCAGAGACAACAAACATAGAAACAAGAAGAAATACGGGCAGTAGGAAAATCAGACAGAAAAACGGTAGCAGACTTTTGAAATGTTGTGCTTCGGATGTATGAGCATGATAGCATGGACAGATAAAGTTAATAACATATAGGTTATAGAAATAGTAATGGAATAAAGATATCTGTGGAAAAAAATAGAAGAAATAGACGAGCAGAATACGTTCTAAAGCATTTTTGGGGAATAGCATGGGATATATTACAAGCAGAGATAGGAAAAGGAGGTAGATGTAAACCTAGATCAGATAGTGATTAATGCAGACTGTGCAAATTTGAGGGAAATGTGTAAATTAGTTTAGAATAGGAAACAATAAGGGTACGCGTCTAACCAGTTTCAGGACTGAAGACCTAATGATGATGATGATGATGACTAACTAATTCACAAACAATCGTAATAAAATTTTTATGAAGTCGCAATTAAGTATAAGTCTTAGTTAACTAGGTCTTCCTACTAATCTCTGCACCACTATATATATTAAATCTTATCAATAGCGGAAATTACGTTCGTATCACAATAATAATAATAATAATTATAATAATAATAAGCTTGAAAATAGTCCAGTAATGTTTATTTTTTGACATAGTTAATAGAAGATGACAATAAAATCTCAATAATATTGGGTGAGGAAAAGTATGCTAGTATATTTTAGGAACTAATATTAACATATTTAATTTACATTCTGGAACAACTATACAAAAATAAGTATCAAGAACGCTTTTAAAAATAAAATGGAACTGAAAAGAATTTATAATTACGCACAATCACTAACAATGCTAAAAGGTGTTGTCGTGAGTGCGTTAACTTTGATAACCACAGACGGTAAGATAGTGGACGTGTAAATTATAAGCGAATTTTAAAGAAGCGAACTTCAAGTACTTACCAGTAATAAAGTGCAGCGGCGACGATGGCAGAACGATAAGCGGTCGACCATTTGTGGCACTTAAATCTTTATAGCACCATAGCTACAAACACCTGCCTGTTTACAAACTGTAACGTGCAGCACATACAACACAGGGTACTTAAAGGCCAAATTGCGGTAAAACCGTTGATTACACTATCTATACGACGAAAAAGAATTGACCTTCAAGCTACATCTTATGCTATAATTATAGGTAAATTTAAACTAATATTTACAAACGGAACATACCGCTCACTAAATTGCAAGGCATTTTTGAAAGTAAAATAACTACAAAGGGCAGAACGGAATGGAAAGAAAAAAAAGAAAAATGAATTAGTATAAGAAAACCTAGGAAATATTTACGCGAACAAAAACCAAAAACAAAAAAAAATATACGAAGAAAAATAAAGAAAAATTTACAACGAAGGTTAAGGACAGAGCTTAGCGACAAGGCGCTTCAGCTCGACTTGCGCAGTTTTGAGAGTAACTTGGAATGGGGAAAGGTGGCTCATAAGAGGCTGCGATGCGATAGGATTAGTCTTCCAACAAGTCACACATTGATTCAAAACTCGGCAAATGGACTGTTTACTTGAAACAATCCAAAAACGTTGACGAACGATAAAAGCAACCATTTGAACACCAGCGTGGAAGTATCTCAAATGAACAAAATTGATATACAAATCTGTAAAGCTACCTTTATTACATAAAAAAGCGGGACATTTCTTGTCAGAGGATAAGGGTGCGTGAGATAGGCGACCACCAACCCGTAAGATTCCCTCTCTAATAAAGGGGACAATTTGCAAAGGGTCTTTTTTAGAACTGATTTGGAAATTAGCGACATATGTCAAGAAAAAACACCACGAACAAATAAAAATCGGATATGAATGATTTAAACATTGTATATACCTGTCTATTAATTTCAGAAATAAGAACAATGGTTTAATTACAAATCCATCCCTAGATCTGTAAAATAAAATTCACTTAATTTATACAAAATAAATAAAAAACAATAAAGAAAATATTAATATAAAAAATATTTATTCAAACATAAACGTGCATGTACGCACAATCGCACGTGTGCACGAACATACATGCTACCGCATATACACACACGCATGCAAGTCTGCACGTAGTCACGCACGCTCACATGAACACACACACATATGCATAAATTAAATCGTATACGTAACTACGTATATGCCAAACGTAATTGATACAGCTTGATATATGGTTACCTACACGATAAAAGTTTATACATCTTTCCAAGGTGCGTGAAATTAGCCGTGACTTTGTAAGTACTAATGTTCTTATAGGTGCCGAAAGTTAGTGCTTCGTTAGTGCTTTATAAAAGAAACTCTCAATAAACATCTCTCCGAAAACGGCAATTCATAATTTTTCGGCGAAACTTCACACAGCCGGGGTTTTCTTCAATTAAAAAAACTTTCACATCCAAAAGTTCGTGCTTCATTAGTGCTCTTTAGTGCTTTATATCTCAGAGGTGTAGGACGAATAATAAAAAAGTTGTGGTCACATACTTTATTGCGGCTAGCTTCACAACTGGCCGTGGTTTGTTTCAAATTTAAAAATTCGTTTGAGCCAAAAGTTAGTGCTTCGTTAGTGCTCTTTAGTGCTTCATATCGCAGCGAACACACGACTACTAATTAAAAATTTGCGACCACTTACATTTTTGCGTATAACTTCACAACTGACCGGGATTTGTTTCAAAGTCAAAAATTTGTTTTGACCTAAAGTTAGTGCTTGTTAGTGCTGCTAAGTGCTTCATATTTCAACGGCATGTGACTTCTAATAAAAAAGCTATGGCTACTTATATTTTTAATTCTAGCCGCGGTTTGTTTCACATTCAAAAAACTTGCAACCGAAAATTAGTGCTTTGTTAGTGCTCTTTAGTGCTTCATATTTCAGTGGTATACGACTTCGAATTAAAAAGTTCTGGTCACTTATATTTTTAATTCTGGCCGTGGTTTGTTTAAATTTCAAAAGGTTTTTGCAGCTGAAAGTTAGTGCTTCGTTAGTGTTCTTTAGCGCTTCATGTTTCAGTGGCTTACGACTACTAATAAAAAAGTTGTGGCCACCTATATTTTTATTTCTAGCCGTAGTTTGTTTTAATTTCAAAAAACTTTTGCAGCCGAAACGTTTAAAGTGATTTTCTTGTTTGAGTAACACAAACTCTAAAATTATAAAGAATATTATTATTAATCGTTAGTTATAGGGAGGTGTGTAGTAAATACGCCCTAAATGTGTTGGGCACCCCTACAGTAAATGTGTTAAGAAATTAAATATTTGTTTATTTTGAAGTCACCTGAGATTCTTAAAAATAATGAAGAGGGATTGTCATTTTTTAAAGATGTGATGGTTGCAAAGTATCCGCCGTAAACTGGTGTTTAGAGCTTTATATTTTTTGACTACCTATTTCATCTTTTGTTTCAACTACGCTTAAACTATCTATACGTAAAGAGTATGCAAACAGTACAAAACACTTCGTTATTTATATTGATTCGATTGTGTAGCACGTTTAATGCTGCAGAAGCTGCAGGAAATAAAGCTCTTCTCGTTCAATTTACGAGTATATGCAATAATTCGATAGTTTTCTCTTTCTAGCATTAGCGTGGTATCGCTTTCCGCAATTGTGTTTAAATTAGATTTACTTTCATTACAGTAGCGTTCAAGACTTTGTAGCATTTATGAAGTTTCGGTCTGCAGTTGGAATTGGTGGTGGAGAATGGTACAAAGTTCAAGGTAAATTTTACGCTTTTGTATTAAATCTTTTATGAAGGAATACTTGCGTAATTAAACCCATGAAGAATGTTTATGTACTGAGGAGAGAATCACGCTTTTGCTTTCTACCAATTCTAATTTTGTTTAAAATTTAAGGATTACTAATTATACTAATATATTATTAAAACTTGATTGTAGGATAATGCGAATAAAGCAAACCACTTTCAATTTAATATAATAGTTAATAAGATGAAATTTTAACTTAGGTTTTATGCAAATTTTAAATGATTGTTTTATATTGAGATAGTAATTGAGGGAAGGAAAATATAAGACTTTGAACAGAATTCGAACCTGTACTATTTTATTTGCATTTGCATGCGCTAGTCAAATGAGTCGACGAAACGGGTAATTCAATTGGAAAGAAGGGCAAATTTAAATCGTGTACGCAACCAAACAGGTTGATTTTTAATACTACAATATCGGTTAATAAGTTATAACTTGACTTTTATGCAAACCATAAGTGAAAATTTCAAATCGAGCTAATAGTTGAAAGAAGGAAAATCTAAGGTCTCTGACAGGACACCAATCTGTAACCTTCCAATTGAGCCATCACAGCCGACAATTCGCTTGGAAAGTTAGATGCGTGAAGTTAGCCGCGACTTTGTAAGCACTAATGTTCTTATAGGTGCCAAAAGTTAGTGCTTCGTTAGTACTCTTTAGTGCTTTATAAATGAAAATCGCTGAATAAATGTCTTTCCGAAAATGGCAATTCGTAATTGGCGAAACTTCATACTTAGACGGGGTTTCTTCAATTAAATAAGTTTCTACAGCTGAAAGTTAATGCTTCGTTAGTGCTCCTTAGTGCTTCATATCTCAGTGACGTACGACTACTAACAAAAAAGTTGTGGCCATTTACATTTTTGCGTCTAACTTCACAACTGGTCTGGGTTTGTTTCAAATTCAAAAATTCGTTTTAACCGAAAGCTAGTGCTTCGTTAGTGCTCCTTAATGCTTCATGTTACAGCGGCGTGCGACTTCTAATAAAAAAGTTATGGCCATTTATATTTTTTATTCAAGCCGCGGTTTGGTTCAATTTCAAAAAGCTTTTGCAGCCAAAAGTTAGTGCTTCGTTAGTGCTGTGGCGTACCACCACTTACAAAACAGCTACGTATCTTACAGCTGGTCGAGGTTTGTTTCAACTACAAAAAATTTTTTATAGCTGAAAGACAGTGTTTTGTACTCTCGAGTGCTCAATATTTCAGTGGAATTTCAAGATACAAATTAATTTGATTAATTTTATAATGATGCCCCCAAACTTCAGACGAATGCTATTTACTGAGTTTTTTGAAACAGAATAACGTGAGTGTGTTTTTATAGACGCTCTTATACAGCTGCGACGTAATAAAAAATTCTCCATGTTAAGGCAACACCCCCTAAAGGTATATAAAGGCAATAAATTCCAAATTATTAATAATTTGTTTCAATCAAGCGAATAAAGTTTTCGAGAAAAATTGATTGCTGGCCGTGAAAAATATTATTTATACAATTATATTAAGAAGGCGAAATAAGTAAGTTTACACACTAGTCGTAATTATAGGGTAAATCTTAATGTTAGCTGTTAATGTAATACATTATCTGAAATTTAAAATACACGTATCATTTTCTGAAATAGACTCTTACTTGCAACTTAATAAGCTGTGATGCTAGAAATAAGGAATATTCAAAATTAGTTTGGGAAATAAGTATAATTAAACTGACGTTGAGTAGAATGAATAGAAATATACAACTTCAAAGTTCAGATCCAAGTTGACTAAAACTTTTTGTTACAGAAATACTAACGATCATATGTAGTATAATATGCAGTGCTTCACTGTGCTTTAACCCCCAAAGCACCGCACTTCCGGTTTTGGAAATATTCACTTCAAAGGTCAGATCCGAAAATGGGTCTAACTTTTTTGTTGTAGTAAGCATTAACGACACTAATAAGTTACACAATCTTTATTGCTTCGTTAGTGTTAAATGTGCTTCGAACCTCAAAGCAGCTGCACTTCCGATTTCGAAAATATTCGACTTCAAAAATCATATCCGAAATAGGCTATATTTCTTATTGTAGAACCACTAACAATAATTTGTAGTGTATTCCTTTGTGCTTCATTAGTGCTTTATTGTGCTTCAAACTACAAAGCAGCCGCATTTCCTGTTTTGGAAATATTCGACTTCAAAGGTCGGGTCCAAAAAATGGGCCATAACATTTTTGTTGTAGAAGCACTAACGACGACTTGTGGCGTAATATTTAGTGCTTGGTTAGTGTTTAATTGTGCTTCAAACCGCAAGCAAACGCACTTACGGTTTCGGAAATATTCGACTTCAAAGGTCAGATCCGAAAATTGGCTACAATTTTTTCGTTGTAGAAGCACTAACGACAATTAGTGGCATAATCATTAATGCTTCATTAGTGCTTTATTATGCTTTAAACCACAAAGCAGCCGCACATATTGCTGCTACATATTGTCGTTATTGCTTTTACAGCAACAAAGTTGTAGCCCATTTTCGGATTTGACCTTTCAAGTCGAATATTTCCGAAACCGTAAGTGCGGCTGCTTGCAGTTTGAGGCACAATAAAACACTAACGAAACATTAAAAATTATGCTACATATGGACGTTAGTGCTTCTACAACAAAAAATTTGTAGTTCATTTTCGGATTTGACCGTTGAAGTCGAATATTTTAAAAACCGGAAGTGCAGATTCTTAGCGGTTCAGAGCACATTAAAGCACTAACGAAGCGCTAAAGATTGTGCTACATATTATTGTAGTTAGTGCTTACTACAACAAAAAAGGTAAGGACCACTTTCGGATTCGACCTTTGAAGTCGAATATTTCAGAAACCGAAAGTGCTGTGCTTTGTGGTTAAGGCATAATGAAACACTGCATGTTATGCTACATATGATTGTTAGTGCTTCTATAATAAAAAGTTTTAGCTGACTATAAAGTTGTATATTTCTATTCATTCTACTGAACACCAGTTTAATTATACGTATTTCCAAAGCCTAATTTCGAATATACCTTATCTAGCATCACTGCTTATTAAGTTGCAAGTAAGAATTTATATCAGAAAGTGATATGTGTATTTTAAATTTCAGATAATGTTACATAAACAGCTAACATTAAGATATACCTATAAACCCCTCTACTTAGGACGTTTCTTACAGTACCGTTTACTCGGTATAAGAGTCACAAAAGACAGTTGGTAACGATAATCCATAATGTGGAAATTAGCGCGCCCATCTGTCAATAACGTCACACAATATGCAAATTATTACACGTAAATTTCAGATTTCTAAAATATATTAATAAAACCCACACGGGGAACTTACGTGAATATGTAAGCGTCTCACAGTATTACTTCCTGATGGCGGCTCGTAGCTCTCTTCAGAATTATATAAAGATGGCGGCTGCGGGCTTCCTTCGGGATTGCTCCAGGCTAGCGACTGCGGGGCTCCCTTCAAGATTATTTGAAGATGGTTCTCAGGGCGTGGATTTTCTACCAGGTTGCTTCCAGATTCGGTATCTTCTTTCTATGTAGGGAGCGATAATAAAAAAAGGCAAAGGAAATCTACATAATAAAAAAAGATACGATACGATACCAGACCCCTGCTCTTCTTCACGTTCCCGTTCAATAGCCCCTGCTTAAGTGTCTTCCGGAAACTCCCCATTTATTTCTCCCGCCACTCGCGTCGGCGCGAAATTCGTGCAACCACTTCTCAAGTAACGGAAATACGCGCACCAAGTCTTTTAAATTTGTGGCGCGAAATTCCCACATATTAACACTTATAAATGTTTACGGCCGATTTCGGCACGTAACAATCGCGACAAAGCCATAAAAGAAAAACTTAAAAAAAGAAAAAGACTGTTAGCACAGTAACATTTTAAAATCTAAGTCCTAACTACTCTACGTAAATCCTAACTTAAAACCTACAAAATGTTTATTTGAGGCGCCACCTGGTTTTTTCGACCGATAACACGTCTTCCGGATTACCAGGAAACGGAATATGTAGCCCCATTGTACTTGGCTACATTTATAATCGACAGCACAAATTTCTCGGGGAGCGTGAAACACTACTTAAAGTAAAACAAATGCGGCAAGTCGCCTAACCTATATACTAAAACTAAAACTAACATTACAGTTTCTTACGTGTAGACGCTTCTAAACTGTTCTTTGTTGGCAAAAAGTGCCCAAATTTAAAAATGTTCATAAATGTGAGTTACTCTACACTTTAGCAAATTTTTAGTTACTGGTCCTCTGGTTTAATAAACAATACACATCAAAACCTGTCCATGACATGGTTGTGAATCAACAAATTTACCAAAGTACCACCTTACCAAATCCTTACATTGCTAACCTAACAAATTACATTTCTACCATCAGGTTAGCTTTTTCACTTAATATTCAAGAAAAATAATTCCCACGTCTGGTCATAAATACCAAACGTTAGGAAGATAAAAAGATAAAACCAAGATCTCAAGTTGTTATCAAAGATAATAGATAAGATAACGATATTGAGTTTAAGTTATTATCAAAGGTAATAGGTAAGATAACGATATTAAGCTAAAGTTATTATTAAAGATAATAGGTAAGATAACGCGATATTAAACTAAAGTTATTACTAACGGTAATCGGTAAGATAATGATATTAAACTAAGGTTATTATCCAAGATAATAAATAAGATAAAGATATTAACTTAAGTTATTATCAAAGACAATAGATAAGATAGCGATAAAGTGGCTCCGTGGAGCCGTTAAATGGGAATTTCTCGTACTCCCTAAAAAGAGCAACCTGTGAAGCAGGCCCGTTTGCAGTAAACGGTACGAGGGACTGGCAAAAGCATTTGGGTGCATCCCTGCACCCGGCGTTAATTTATATCGGTGATACAATCACACGACATCCACACGATATATCGATACATAGATATACTTATGCACTCACACATTCACACACTCATGCATACCTTCACTGTCAGCGACCATATGCACTGACAGCGGCACCGCATGACCTCACGAAAGATTCCCAGAGACGTGGTCCGGGTGTCTGTGAAAACCCTCCGCGCAACCACACGGTGACTGACGGAAATGAAAAGACAGTAGAAATAGGAACGGTAGAAAGAGGGAGATGGGGTATTTGGAATGCATACGAAGCACTTCCAGGTAGAAAAAATAGAGGAAAGGCTTGCATTGAGCAAAAGAGACAGAAAAGGTGGATAGCAAAGCACTACTCAACCAGCCAATGTAGTCAGTAGCCCGGAGTGAGGGAACATCACTCTTATGTGGCAGACGGGTGTTCCTGGACGAGAACAGATCTACCGAAGGAAAGATAAGGCAGAAACGGAGACAGTAGGATACGAAAAAGTAGAGTTTTTGGACAAGCGTCCGAGAGAAGGTAGAGAATTGTCCCTATTAAAACACAGATCGGTCTGAAGGACCACCTGCGATATTAATCCGACAGTTAAGGTATATCATAAGTTAAAAAATGCACTAGACTCTTAAGAGAACTAGTACAATCATTTTCCTAACGAGTGCATCTACTGCGAAAAGAAAATCAGACAAAAGTTGACACAACAACTTAAAAGTTTCACTACAGATACAATCACACAAAAACAAACTGTTTCAAGGTAATTTTTTAAGACGGTAACACCCTAAACACACAAAGATGCCTAATTATAAGCAATTAAATACAGACACACTGTCCTAATATGCTAAAACAACCGAAAATTTAATAAGATATCAATAAGAAACGATAGCGTCTCACCAAGAAGTTCAATAAAAAACAATGAAAAAAAATGTATATAAGTTATGATGATTAAGTAGGAAAAGAAACAAATAATGATAGTGGGTAATGTGGGCGACTGTAATAATTCAGAGGAAAAACACATGGAATAGAAAATCCTAGTTTTTTGCAACTGCGAATATGAACTATTTCTTACAATGGCATAGGCCGCGGCTCCTATGTGAGCCCAAAGAAGAAAAACATCCACTCTAACATCAGCTCAAACCAATCATAAAAATTCAATGAGTTATTACAACCAAAGTTACGACAATTACCACACAATTTAACCATGGTAAGAAAAATACTAAAAACCAAATAATATGTAGTAGGAAGAGTTCACGGGTTAATTAAATGAAACAACAAAGTTATATTGGGGGTGTAGAGAATGAAATGATATATAAGTAACGGTATGTTCAAGGAAAAGTCAACCAAAAGGAAAAAGGTAGCTAATTTAAGGTAAGTTAAACGTGTAAAAGGTATATACTGTATAGGAGAGGGAATAAATAATTAAAGTGTACTAATTGATAGTGGGGGCTAAAAACATTAGATACATTGTCAAAGAAGTAAAACGTGAAAAGCTTTTAGATGTACGTAGGGTTGAACGATTTTAAAAATAATTTTATGCCATCTAATGAGGTTTAAATCGATATGTGAAGAGATAAGAGTAATCCAAACTCGAATCACTGATAAAATTGTTGAAGAAGAGAAAGATATCTTGTAAAACATATATTTACTAGGATGGGAAGCTTTCGTTTGAGTTCCACCCAAACTAATAAAGAAAAATTTCAACATCATTCTTAAAAAATGATTTACAAATTGCTAAAACGACAACTTACCAACCAAATTCTCGTCTAGAGTTACGTAAAGCGACTGGCCCTTGGGTCTCGTCTAGACTTATATACAGCTGGACGACCAAATTCGACAGTAAATTTCGCTTAATAGATCTTAAAATGCTGCGTTGAAATATTGATATATCTAAAAAATATGCAATCAAGACAAAATCATACTCGCTACACAAAAGAAATATTCTACGATACATGTATAAAGAGAACAGTATTCCAAATTGATCAAATATTCTTTCGATATTACGGGAGTTATCAACAACCATCGTAAATGAGTTTAATATAAAACGTTAACGACAATTTCAATATTACAGTGTTCAAAGGAGCAGATATAAAGAGATTCAGTTTATTACAGCGTTTTAAAAGGTAAAAGATATGATTAGATAATTTCGTTAACTGTATTTGAAGAAAAATTCTTTAAAAGGCATTTGTAAGTTACAAGTGTTTAAATTACTAAGGAAACACATTTAGAACGGTATCAAAGCAAGATAATGTTTAAGAAAACAAATACAACAAGGTTAGGTTAAAATAATGCTTTAAAAGACTAAAAACTCAGTTAATTAGAAAATCTATATTTCGAGATGGAGGTAATTGTAAATTATACTTAATTATTTAGGTTATAAAAGACACTCAAAATTATAGAAAGATACATTATATATGTTATTTAAACGGTATCAGGGCAAGACAGTGTTCAAGAGAAAGAATGTAACAAGATTACGTTACTCCAACGTTTTAGGAAATATACTAAAAACTCAAATGATTACGGTAACTGTTTTAAGACGCAAAGCTTCCTTTGAAAATAATTTGTAAACCATAACCATATATCTGAATTACTAGAAAACACTTTTAAAATGTTGTCAAAACAAGACAGTGTTTATTCACGATTTAAAAAACACTTTCTAAAGTCCAAAAAAACAAGCAATAGTTATGTTTAATCTAATATAAAATAGATAATTTTCCTAATAAACAATGAATGAGGCATACATTAATTAATTATATATGTTTATTTATATTTAGATGTACTTACGAGTGAAATTTGAAAGTAAGGTTATCTTGTCAATAACCACTCCTAAAAAACACTTTTAAGACCATTTCAAAACAACTATACAATTATTTAAGGCATTTCAAGTTATAAAGGAACGCTACATTTAAAGTTATAGGGAATTAATTAAATTAACAAAACATTATGAAATATAAGCTCTGAATTTCAATAGTCAAAATGGCGGTTTATATTAAATTACCATAATAGCTGTATTGTCATCTTAGGTAATATAGTAACTTCCAAAGTACCAACATAAATTTTTGTGAGTAATAGATAATAAAAAAGGAAGATAATTAATTTTTTTTTTAATGAAAAAGCTATAGATAACGTTAATTAATACATTATAAAGTATAAAACAATCATACAACCAAAAACACGTTAAAGGCGCCAATTTTTACAGTACCATTTACTCGGTATAAGAGTCACAAAAAACAGTTGGTAACGATAATCCATAATGTGGAAATTAGGGCGCCCATCTGTCAATGATGTCACACAATATGCAAATTATTACACGTAAATTTCAGATTTCTAAAATATATTAATAAAACCCACACGGGGAACTTACGTGAATATGTAAGCGTCTCACAGAATTACTTCCTGATGGCGGCTCGTGGCTCCCTTTAGGATTATATAAAGATGGCGGCTGCGGGCTTCCTTCGGGATTGCTCTAGGCTAGCGACTGCGGGGCTCCCTTCAAGATTATTTAAAGATGGTTCTCAGGGCGTGGATTTTCTACCAGGTTGCTTCCAGATTCGGTATCTTCTTTCTATGTAGGGAACGATAAGGAACGGGTTTACAAGGAACGATAATCAAAAAAATGGCAAAGGGAATCTACATAATAAAAAAAGATACGATACGATACCAGACCCCTGCTTTTCTTCACGTTCCCGTTCAATAGCCCCTGCTTAAGCGTCTTCCGGAAACTTTCCACTTTTTTCTCCCGCCACTCGCGTCGGCGCGAAATTCGTGCAACCACTTCTCAAGTAACGGAAATACGCGCACCAAGTCTTTTAAATTTGTGGCGCGAAAATTAATTAATTAATTAAAATTTCTAATTTTTATAGTAATAAGACTTAACTACATACATTAACAATAACTTTAAATTGATCTCCTGAAAACTAGTGTTACCATAGATAAAACATTTTTTCTCCGTATGAACGAGATCCCCTATTGTTTTATAGCCGCTTGTATTTGTATCATAAAATGCTTTAAAAGTGCTTTGAATAAATATTATTTATATATGGTTACATTGCCTAGCATGCTATTTTGATTCTTAAATAAATTGAAATTTTTATAAGAATACGAGGGTATTAAATTGGTAATTGTTAAGAATTTGTGTATATTTCAACTTCCAATGACTGGAATTTTGAATAAAATCTGAATTTACAATTATTTATAAAAAAAATACCGGATGCTCCATAAGACTGAATGTAAAAATCGCCCTACATTTCCCTAGAGGCAAGTCGCAAACTAGGAATACAGCGCTAAAATATGTACAGGTTTCTGGCCGAGATTAATGTCCTAAGTAGAGAGGTTCATAGATATACCCTATAATTACAAGTGTGTAAACTTACTTATTTCCTAGCTTCTTAATATAATTGTATAAATAATATTTTTTACGGATAGCAAACAATTTTTTTCGAAAACTTTATTCACTTGATTAAAACAAATTATTAATAATTTGAAATTTATTGTTTTATATAGCTTTAGGAAGTGTTGCTTTAACATCGAGATTTTTATTAAATCGCAGCTGTATAAGAGCGTCTAGAAAAATACAATCACGATATTTTATTCCAATTCTAACTCAGTAAATAGCATTCGTCTGAAGTTTATGGCCACTATTTTCGTATAAAATTAATCAAATTAATTTGTATCCTGAAAATTTTCCCATTTCTCTGGTACTTTTATTTGCATGCCACTGAAATATAGAGTACTCGAGAGTAAGGCTAACGAGGTGTGTGTGTGGGGGTCGAGATGACGATAGCTAGTTTATAATATTTTTTTACACATGATTTCGACATAAGATTTTGTTTTTAATCTAAAAGTGATCATTATACATTTAAATTCAAGTATATATTTGCTGCTTCGATATTCTTAAGGTTTCCTATTTTATTTACTTTTTCATACCTTGATGTCGATCTCGTCATCTTACCCCCACATGCGGGTAAAATAACTTTACAAGGTGGGTAAAATGACGAATCCAAAAAAATATTCTTAAAAATATATTTTATTGCTTGAATTCACAAAAGTCACAAATATATGCTTTGCGTTTTGATTCCACATCAGTCATACCAGTACAAGCGGCATGGGCCCACTTCCGACATAAGAAACAGGAGTACCAAACCTCATCTTCACCGAAATCGTTGCAAATTAAGCAGAGTTCTTCTTTATCGTTCACATAATCGTTATCATCATCTTGTTCCGCATAATCGATTGTTATGGAGGAATCAAAGGAATCCTTACCATCGTCAAATTTTATATTTCTGACGTGTTTGTTTTTTCTCCTTTTGGAACCCCTTCTTTCTTTGCGTTTCAGCTTTTTTCTTTTGGTTTTCTTCGCTTTTCTGCCGATTTTCTTCTTTCTTTGCATCTTTCTTTTTTTCTCAATTTCTTTATTTTCTAAGACAATCTTAATAGGTGTGCTAGTTATATGCAATGACGGCAGCTAATTCCTTGTTTTCTTTTCCTTCGGAGCAGCAATAGGCAAAGGAGGTAGACTAGCATAAGACGAACCAGCTGCCGCACTAACCAGTTTAGTTAAGAAAGCATTTTGAGATGATCCAACTACACTATTGTCCACGTTTGTTAAGTGAGCATGAGCATCAATAGCATGATGCGGTTTTGCTACTTCAGTGGCTACAGTTGGTGAAAGTGTGATGTCATAAGGCAAGCCTGTTATTTCCCTTTCTAAATTTGTAGAAGCATCCAATGGTTTTTCTGTAGTCATTGATGGCCCAAAGTCAAAATCATAAAATATTTGAGAATTCAGTGGAACTATGCCAGTTGCTTTAAACCTTGTATAATATTTTTATTGTAGCAACTTTGCCATAAGCCACATTAAATATTCCTGCAACATCTTTAATGGTGATCACTTGTGTCGGATGTTGCATGAAATAGTCATTGCATGCCCGGCTATAAGCGGTCTTAAAAGGTCCATAAAAAGCGATATCAAGCAGTTGCATGCGATGACTTGTGTGTGGAGGAAAGCCGAGTACGTTAATATATAGTTTTTTCGGCAAACATTCACGGCTTGTGAAGTAGTGTGGGACGTATGATTATCCATAAAAAGTAATATGGGGTTTTACATACAAGGTCTTACACTTTTTAAAAAATGTTTTAACCATTCGAGAAAAATCTCTGCATTCATCCACCCTGACTCATTACACACGCCCGAAGATCCCGGTGGTGCATTGTTCATAAAATGCTGTTGCATTCGATTCCTTGGAAATATGAAGAATGGAGGTATGTAATGGCCCACAGCACTAAAACAGCGCGCCACACTGACATTCGTACCCTTTTCCGCAAAAGATACTTTTACAACTCTACGGAGTTTTAGTAGCCACCGTAGGCAGCCAGTCTTATCTATAGTATAGATTTTAAAAAGGGCGTAATTTGTTTTGGCTAAAATTTCCTGATATACTACAAAAATGCTTCTACATTTGTTGTGTTAAAATCTGCCAATATAGCCCCTAAAGTAGCTTCTGGCTTTATTAATGAAAACTTAAATCTCGTCATAAAACTTTTAATAAAATCTTTTCCGGCCTTTTTGGTTTCATTACTCTTCACAATTTCCACAGCCGCGGCCATTGTTTCCTTTGACCAACTCTGCCGGTTCGTCTTTCGTTTATAAATTTTACCCATAATTATTCACCGCAAATTAAACAAAAAATATTACTCTAAAATATTTATAAAAAGTCGGGTAAGATGACGAGATCGCCATCTTATCGTCATAGCGGGTTCGTCAACTTATCCGTGGCGACTACTTATAATTAATTTTTACAAATGACGAAAATTGGTATGTATTTTGGGAAAGGTTTATAAAATATGGATATACAATAACATGACATCAAACAAACTACTTTTTGCGAAGTAAAAGTAGCTACCACAGAGGATATACACTTTATTTTATCGTTAGTGTAGAATTTATTTAAGAAGAGCCTGTACGTCATTTGACATATGCGCAAACCTTGAAAGTCAGTGGCGTAGCGGATTTAATAATTTTTATCAAACTCCCATAGAGTAAATATTCTAAAATCAAGTTTTATTTTGTTAGTGGTTTAAATTTACATGATGAATACACGAATAAACAAGGCATTAAACACAAAGAAACAGAAAGAAAACTATGAAAGCGTAAGAAATAAATATAAAATATCAAATTCACTAATATCAATTGACATTTAACAGCAAATTATCCACGCCACTGATATGCTGAACGAACACGCTTATTTATAAACAATGGACTAATCTGATACCGTTTTAGCCGTGAGCGTATGATGACGTACAGGCTCTTCTTAAAGAAATTCTACTATACCCAATCTTACTACAACACACTGACATAACACAAATTGCATGATAACCTCACATAACTATAACAGATTTCAATGTTCATGGAGTGTGAAGAAAGAAAGACTACCCATTGACGATATATGTAAAGAACGTGGTGCTATTTATCAACTGTTCTCGAAATTAACCAATTCGTCGTCTTCGCCAATTCGTCATTTTACCTCCCGTTCCCCTACGAAACACTATCTTTCGACTGTAAAAAATTTTTGTAGTTGAAATAAACCGCGGCCAGCTGTAAGTGGCGCAGTTGATTTGTTAGTAGTCGTACGCCACTGAAATATGAAGCATTGAAGAAGATTAATGAAACGCTATCTTACGGTGGTACCAAAATTTTGAAACTGAAACAAACCGCGGCCAACTGTAAAAATGTAAGTGGCCGTAACTTCGTTATTTCCAGCCGTATACCACTGAAATATGAGGCGCTAAAGAGCACTAATAAAGCACTAACTATCGGCTGCAAAAGTTTTTGAAGTTGAAACAAACCGCGGCTAGAATTAAAAACATAAGTGGCCATCGCTTTTTTTAATTAAAAGTCGCTGAAATATGAAGCACTAAAGAGCACTAACGAAGCACTTGGCTGAAACGAATTTTTGAATTTGAAACCAACCCCGGCCAATTGTGAAGTTAGTCGCAATAAAGTAAGTGGCCACAACTTTTTTATCAATCGTACTACGCCTCTGAGATATGAAGCACTAAAGAGCACTAACGAAGTATTCTATTCTGACTTTCGGCTGTAAAAAGTTCTTTTAATTGAGGGAAACCCCGTCTAAGTGTAAAGTTTCGCCGAAAAATTATGAGTTGCCATTTGACTTGAGACTTATATTCGGCGATTTTCTTTTATAACGCACTAAAGAGCACTAACGAAGCACTAACTTTCGGCACCTATGAGAACATTAGTGCTTACAAAGTCGCGGCTAACTTGACGCACTTATCTTTTCAAGTGAATTGTCGGCTGTGATGGCTCAATCAACCTATTTGGTTGCGTACATGATTTAAATTTGCCCTTCTTTCCAATTGAATTATCCGTCTCGTTGACTCATTTGATTAGCGCATGCAAAATGCAAATAAAATGGTACAGGTTCGAATTCTGTCCAAAGTCTATTTTCCTTCCCTCAATTACTATCTTAATATGTAACAATCATTTAAAATTTGCATAAAACCTAAGTTAAAATTTCATCTTATTAACTATTATATTAAATTGAAAGTGGTTTGTTTTAATCGCATTATCCCACAATCCAGTTTTAATAATAAATTAGTATAATTAGTGATCCTTAAATTTTAAACAAAATTAGAATTTGTAGGAAGCAAAAGCGTAATTCTCTCTTCAGTACATAAACGTTCTTTATGGGTTTAATTACGCAACATTCCTTCTAAAAGATTTAAAACACAAGTGTAAAATTTACCTTGAACTTTGTACCATTCTCCACCACCAATTCCAACTGCAGACCGAAACTTCATAAATGCTACAAGGTTTTGAACGCTACTATAATGTAATTGAAGTAAATCTAATTTAAACACAATTACGGAAAACGATACTACGCTAATGCTAGAAAGAGAAAACTATCGAGTTTGCAAATACTCATAAATTGAATGAGAAGAGCTTCATTTCATGCAGCTTCTGCAACATTAAACGTGCTACACAATCGAATCAATATAAATACTGAAGTGTTTTGTACTGTTTGCATACTGTTTACGTATAGATAGTTTAAGCGTAGTTGAAACAAAAGATGAAATAGGTAGTCAAAAAATATAAAGTTCTAAACACCAGTTTACGGCGGACACTTTGCTACGGTTATGTTTTATTTGATAATAAATAACACCCTTAAACTCTCGGGTGAGTTGTTACTTTTAAGGAGTGTTTTGAGCATGCAGGGTACAGCTTCAATATCAAAGAAACACTCCACGGTATATTAAATAGCTTTAATTAGCTTTAAGATAAATCAAAATCGATACAAAAAAGCAAAAACTATCACATCTTTCAAAAATGACAAACCCTCTCCATCATTTTTAAGGGTCTCGGGCTGACTTCAAAATAAACAAATATTTAATTTCTTAACACAACATTTATTGTAGGAATGCCCAACACACCTAGGGCGTACTTACTACACAACTCCCTATAACTAACGATTAACAATAATATTCTTTTTAATTTTAGAGTTTATGTTATTTAAACAAGAAAATCACTTTAAACGTTAATTATACAAACTAAATTGTACGGTACACCAGCAAGAAACTTACTATGGCAAACCAATTAATCATCAATCAAAAACTTGTAGGGCTTAAGATTAAAAATATTTTAATCCCCTAAATGCAGCTGATACATCTTCAACACTATAATAAGCGTTATGACTAACTACACGTTGAACGGTACAAGAACCCCTGTAAAGCAGAAAAACTTACGAAATTGTTTTCAGCAGAGAACAGATCATGACGGCTAACCAACAGTGGGAAATTTTGTCGGAAGGAGAGTGGGAAGCGGAAGACAACTTATTGTTCGATGGGGAGAAACTACTATTGGTCTTGAACTGTTTAGTACATAAAATAGTATTTCATAAAAATAAAACAAATTCAGCATTAAGTCAAGGTGTTAAGGATATGGTAACTTCAATAACATCAGATGGTGGGAAAAGTTAGACATGTATACAAATATTTACATTGACGGTATTTTCAAGCACTTACTTAAGTTATTACTCTTTAAGCAGAGAGCACTGGAACACACGTGGCGATGTATAAAAGGAGGTAGTTATTATCGTTTCTAAACACATAGCCTTTCACGTTTCTAAACATATCTGATCGTTTTCACACAAAAGGCTTTGATTGTATCCGTAATACTACATATCTGTGTTTGTCTTTACATTAAATAAAAATAACGTTTTGTATTTCTGTAAAATAAAACGTATTTAAGCAGAATTCACTTGCATTTAATATACCCGTTAAACTAAAAAATCACCTTCCATTGATATTCCCTGCCGACCGAGCACGGCTGAAATGGCGTTAACATGAATTTGCAGTCTCGATCGTATTATGCCGTTACTTGATATCTAGTAAAACAGTTTTTGCTTGGGGCACACATGCTGTGTGCGCGTGTGTGTGTCTGTGCATGAGACGCATGTGTGGATGTGTGTGTGAAGTGAGTGGTGCGCGTACGTGCATTTGGCTAAGAAACGTGCGTAATGTATTCATTCGCACTTTGTATCTTTGTTTTTGCGACGTATATTTGTACATACAAGCATTGTGAGTAAATACGGGTGTAGTGCATTTTCAGAATAGTCATCGAACTAGACAAACAGGTGCAAGCGGAATGAACTTGATCAAAGCGATCCTCAGTTCCCACGACAAATATGCTATGATCAAAACAAAAAAAAAACCTTGTCTGATTTCCAAATACGACGCGCATGGGTAAAACGTAACCCCCCCCTCCAACCCCCCGCTCAACCAAAATAAATGTATAACTACATTAAAATAACCAAACTACCACAAACGTGTAATGTGGGTTGCGCATATGGAAATATTTATTTTTAAATAAACAAACCTACAAGAAAATGAAGTGAGTTGTGTCCGAATTTTAGACACAGTCAGTGCTTGTTTGCATGCGTTTTATTGCGCATACATGCCTAGTCGGTGAATGAATGTGTGCAGTGTAGGTACGTAAATGTGTACACGCGTGGATGGACAAATACGCGAACATGCTTACGTGGGTGAGCGTATGTGGGCGCTTAGTTCAAATACGCGTGCCCGAATGAGAATGTACGTAAGTGCCGGCGTGTGCAAGAGCAACGGCAGTATAAACATGTATGGTAGTATGTATATGCGCTGTAACTTACTTTTTCCGGGTATTATGAAAAAGCAAATACACGAGGAAACATGGAGCATACTCTGGCGTAGCTGGCATCGATCTTTGGAGGTTTCGGAGGCTGCATGGACTTGTAAACCTCAGGGAGATAAATATGGGGATGTCAATAGTCAAAAAGAGAGAATATATTGTAGAATTTGGCCGAACTAATTAGAATAATTAATAATAAAAATAAAACACTCAAGACAAATATTTCTATTTTCCACCATCTTCTTTTCTTTTCTTTTTTTCACCAATTCTCATCTTACCTAATGCCCCACCTGATCCCCTTTCCTTTCTTTACAAACTTCCCGCCCATATTCAAATTATAAGCGTAATTCATTTTATAGACGCCAATGCCTATAGCTCAGCCAACCTGACAAATAAGAGCATCCTCGCTCTTGCTAACACTTGACTAAAAAACCCGTAACATTCACATACTAAGATATATGATCGATTCATCCTAAGTTAGACATAAACATAAGTTTCTCAGAATCATAGAGTAAGTACATAAGTGATCAAGTGCCCTGAGTTATTCATAATACATAAGGTAATAATAAAACCAAAAGGATAAGAAGCATAAAATTTGTGTACAACGTAAGTTTAAAAATCAAAATTGGTTAGGTACAATAGTCTACTCCCTCCCCCTTAGTTTGGAAATTTTGCCCATAAACGAAGGTGATCTGTTTCAAAGATTCCTTCAAATGGTCTTTGTGTGACTTGAAAATCCTCAATGTCAGAAATAACATAATGATTATTTGGTAGAATTTTCCGAATGACATACGGCCCTTTAAACTTGGGTAAAAGCTTTTTATTTACGCCAGGAGTTACATTTATATTGGGGATCATGACATAATAGCCAAAATCGTATACTTTAGGTACTTTATATCTAAGGTCATAATAGGTTTTATTGTATTCTTGGCACTTTTCAATTTTCTTGCTTGCCGCTTCGCGCAATTCATCAATGTTTTCATTTTTAAAAATTTTTTTATAGTAAGAAAGTATTTCAAATCATCGCTGACTGCACCCTCTTGCTGCATCCCAAATAATAACTTGGCCGGGATTTGACCAGTAGACCTGCTAATTGTGTTATTAACCGCGAATTCAATTTTGGTAAGTGTTTGGTCCCACTGATCTGGTGCATCCGTTAATTTAGCGACCATAGGAATAATCGTACGATTGAATCGTTCTGCTTGACCATTCGCCCGTGGTACTCTAGTTGCCACAAGAACATGTAAAATATTTTTAGACTCCAGATAATCTGTAAATGCGTTTGAAGTAAATGTTGAACCGCGATCTTACACGGTTTACTATAATATGCGAAGTATTGTTTTAAATGTTTAATAACTTCTGTGGCATTAGTGATTTTGCAAGCAAATAATTTAATAAATTTTGTGAAACCATCTACTACTGCAAGAATAAATTTGTTTAGAGTCCGTTTAGTCCTTTCTAATGGTCCACAATGGTCCAAATGTATGATGTTAAAAGATTTCTCGCTTCTTTTTGTCTATTGGTCGGGGAATATAGAATGAAAATAAACCGAAACACTTTCACTGGCAGGCTGAAAGGGCCTTTGCATACTTTTACATGAATCGGTCTTATTCTGAGTAAATACAAAAGTTTTTTGAAATGCACCTTTAAAACTAAGCCAATCTGTTAACTCGTCGCTTCTTCCGATAAACCAGAATTTTGCAGCACCATCCAGATTACTTTTGGCTGTCTAGAAAATAAAGAAATCGGGCCAATTACGCAGCAAGGTTGTGCTTTCTATCTGTTGTAACCAAAATCTAGCCCTACTTAAATCTTGTTCACCAGTAAACTTATCATTTGTTTTTGATAGATCAGGCATAATATTAAAATTTTTTGCGGCGTTATTTTCAAATTTAGGTGCCGTATTATGAGCTTGTTGCAACTGTAACATTTGCAGCACTTGTGCATTTTGTTGAATTAACATATTAACAACATTAAAGTACTGGCCAGCATCTTGAGCTTGCTGGAATGATCTCAAGCTGCTTCCTTGAAAACCATCTGGTTGTCTTAAATCGGCTAATGAACCCTGAGGTGAAGACATTCTTTGAGGTGGCGCTAATCCTGGAGCTTCCTGCTCCCTTTTAGAAGCTACAAAAGCTTCAAAACTGGCATTATTTCTAATTAAACTATTTTCTTATTCCATGAGGTTGAATAAGGTTATGTTGACACTTCATACAAAACTATCATATTCACCCCACACCTGAAGTTGTAGGATTTGGCCGAATTAATTAGATTAATTAATAATAAAAATAAAACACTCAAGACAAAAATTTCTATTTTCCAACATCTTCTTTTTTTTTCTTTTTTTCACCAATTCTCATCTTACCTAATGTCCTACCTAATCCCCTTTCTTTTCTTCACAAACTTCCCGCCCATATTCAAATTATAAGCATAATACATTTTTATGGACGCCAATGTCTACAATATATCAAGTACCTCGGCTGTATTACAAAAATAAACTTAAATTTAAAAAAGAAGAATTACAATCAGATTGAATATGCTGTTGAATTTGTTTATCATTAAGTTTAACTTTACTATTACTGAGAACAATTTTAATTTTGATATAATTGAGAAAACCTTCAAACATAAATAAGTTTTCTTGTCACCTACGTGTAAGGAAACGTTCACAGTTACAGCTATGTTAATATTACTATTAGCAATCAATATAAAGAAACACTTCAGTTATTAATATTTCAGAAAAACATATATACCTACTTTGTGTTAGGTAGGTAAGGAGACTTTTATTGCTTTAGCAAAACAATTAGCAATAAAAGGACGTAAACCTCAAGTTTCATGAAACCCAGGGTGTACATTTTAGTTGTACTAAATAAATGACTTAGGGTTATACAAACATTTTTTATGTTGTAACAGGACGTTAATTTGACAAATAAATGTTAATAACGCTATTACTGTTCATAAGTCGTATCTGTATATTTCCTTTATTACTGTATATTAGAAAGATACCTGCTGCTTAATACTGTAGAGAATTAGGAACACGAACAGGTGGCTCTTAAACCATAACCAAAGTTGGTAGTTGAGTTCTATTCAAACAAGGAGCAAAACATCTGCCATCCAATGTAGATAGGCTTAAAGATAACAAATCACTAACTTCATTTTGTTTTATAGTTGTGAAGGTAAAACGGCAAATACCAGATAAATGAATTCCAAGTAATATTGCCATGACGGCTTTGGATTTGCGTAATTTAGAGACAACTTACAGTTTCAAAGAAATCTTCTTTGTATTTATAGTGAAGGTAAAAATATAAGGTAGCATCACAAGAGAGTAATCATACCCTAAAGCGAGTACAATCGAGTCTCTCGGAAGGACCTTACAATACAATTCGAGTGTAAGTGTTAAGGAAATACCAGGAGGTACATTGAAATTATAATAGGTTTCAATCTATAATCCTTACCATCATATAGCCAACCGCTGGGCAAACAAACTGCGGGATTATGAGACGTAACATCAAGTGATTCTATAAATTTTTCTGTTAAACTATTGCAAGATAACGCCGGACGCTAATACATACCATCTGAAGGCCAGGCATCTTGAGGAACAAATGGCGTGATATGTTCACAGCCGGATTTGAAAAAGGATTTGCCATGCGCAGACAACTAAGAATGGATCGGCCGGTAATACAGGGAGGAAACTAACGTCAAGGTAAATCTTTTACAAAGTGTAGATTCGAAACTACCTCACTTGTGTTACTGGAAAATAACTATTAATAAAATAGGGGTTAAGTTTTATTACATTTCTTTCAAAGTGATAATCCAAATAACTTGCTATGTAACATAAGATATATTTATTTTAAAAGAAAGTAAATTCTTACATAAATGAAATTATGAATTCGTGTTATAGCATAACACAACCTAAATATAACTCATACTTTAAATTACAAGATACAGTGCATGAAGATAAGTTAAAGAGGAACTTTCTTAGTTTGTAAAGAAAAAAAAGAAGGGGGAAAGGCATAAGGAAGCAATTTAAAAGCTGGAACTATGACCAGTGGGACACTGGCAAGTTACAGTGCTTATATGCAAAAAGTGTACGCGTGAGCATGCACTTGAGTATTTGCAAACACTTCCACTCCCGTATAATGTTACTTTCCATTTCGTATTTGTAAATTTCACTGTCTCTTTTATTTAAAAACCGTTTTAGTTTTACTTACTTGTATATACGAATTCATTACACTTTCATTATTTCAAGTTTGGAATAGCTCAGTCAGGCAACCAACTTTGCGAATCCTTTCATTTAACTAACGAGTCTGCATTTGATATACTATACTTTCTGGTTTCTTATCTAGACAAGTGTTGGATAGTCGAGAAGTCTTTGAATATTGCTATCTAAATACAATTGAAAATTGCATTTGGTTCTGTTGTCAATACATTTTCGCATGTTGGATTGCATTTAGGCTTCCTTATAATATTGTAACGATTTTATTTTCTGTCATTATGTCTACAGATATTTAACCTATTTAATTAATAATAACCAACTTAATGCATAATGATGCTACACAATCTAAGAAATACATATTACATATTGTCAAATAAAATATTAGTTTTCAATTCGAAAGTGTAAAATTTTAAATTATGCGGTGACAAAAGATACTTTTTCTTAGTGTCATCCTTAGAGCTCCTTCTGTTAGACGATTGTAATATTAAGCTTGTTGTCAGGCGGTAACCCGCGTGATATTATCACTTCCAACTCAGCTGTCGTCAGAAGAGGTCAATTGTTCCTTGAACGCAAGGACGATGACGTTTATTCAATCCACGTGTTGAAAGCACACGAAAATTAAATTGTTTTATTGATATGATATCGTCTCGGCGACGCGCACTTTTGTTGTCCACACTTGTTGGAAGTAGCTCGCAGATGACGAGACGTTATTTTGTTTGAAGGGCCTTTGGTTAACAGTAAGTAGTACTGAATAGATAATCTTCCTAAATAAATATTTTTTAGTGCAACTTTTAGTTAACATGAAACTTTTAGTTAACATGCAAATTTTAGTTAATATGAAATTTTAGTTAACATATAACGTAGGAAAACTTAGGAAAATTTAGAAATGAAATTCATCAGTATTTAGTGGTTTAACCTTTGTACGAATGTTGATTTAGCGTGCAATCAATTATTTAATATGGACGCTGAGATGCTGTTTGAATTTCAGTATGCAGCTAATTTGTTGTGGAATTGAAACTTTTCTGTATTTAATAAGCTGAGGCAAGCTGTATTTAAATCATCAATTATAATCTCGAGTATGGTCAATCTGAAGCAGGATTTTCCAGGATGACATCTGTATTAAATTCTTTCATAATAATGTAACATTGTTATAATACAATTAATTTGTTGACGACTTGATTGAACTCAATTTGTATGAATGAAGACAATTTATTTTAATAGAAAGGATGATTTGTTAAATTATATAACGAATAGATAACTTAAATCTTAAATAAATTTTTTTTATTTTTCAACATTTTGATAAATGAATAATTTTATTAAGAATGATTTAATTAGTTAAATAAATTTTCAAGTTATTCAGCAGATACATAGATATAACTTTGTAGAAATTCTATAGAAATCGCATGTTTATTCGTATACTAGTAATCTTAATGTTTAATTGTGATCTTATTAGGGATGCATATTTTTAAATGAGAGATAACTTTGGAATGTTCATTGATAATTTGTTATATCGGAATGGAATATTCTGTTTTTTGAGCAATTATATATATCTTTCATTATATTGAGTAATTCATATGAAGAGTATTTTTATCGGATGGAACATTGTATTAAAATTTGTTATAATGTAGCTGTACATTGATAAGCAGACTATTTTTTTTTAATCAGTTCACAGGACTGTACATTTGATTATAAATACAATTTTATTTTAAAAAAGCAACAGGAACTGTAAATTTTCACTTTAATTTTTTATTAATAATGGATATACGTAAATTTACTTAATTTTTATAATACATTTAATACAGAGAGTCTTGAGATAAGAAGTCTTTTTATGAAAATTGATTTAATTATTTAAACATATTTACTCAAATCTTAGAATTAAATTTTACATTTCATTTTTCACAATTCAGGGAATATTTTCGAGGTAATGTAGTGACTAACCTTACCTTTTGAGGTTACATCAGTTTCGAGGCCATACCACTTTGCAAAGTGGGCTCTATACACTTACTGAAATCCTCGTAAACTTTCTTGTGCCTTTCAGCTGGTCACATAGAAAAAAAAATCCATTAGGAAAAATCCCTTAATATAAATTCAAAGGCTATAATATATTATTACAAGTTTTTTTATAACGTATATTTCGCGTGTGTCATACATGCAGCGCGTTGTTTAAATAATAAATTGTCACTGTGGTTTTTTTACGTCAGTACGGTTTATTGACTGTGAACCCAACGAGGCAGCTAGAAAGAAAAATTTTTTATGCTGTTGTCAAGTGAATGCACAGGTGGTGTTATTATACCATTAAAGTGTACACGCGGTTTGTCCAATAATTTGTCGATTATATCTAAATGTACTATTCTAAATATGTGTTTTTTGTGTGAACTCCTTTGAGCGAATATAGTAAGTAATTAGGTAAGATTATCGCGTTATTTATACGTACGTTTATGACGCTGTGTAAATGTGATTAATTAGTTGTTTGCAGTGCCAATGCAGAGTTGTTAATTACAGAGATTAAATGCCACTTAATGTTGTTATGCTAAAGTATGGAACAATATTTAAGGGGGTGTATAATAGAGTAGTTCTTATATTTATAAAACACCCATCAGTTCGATTATTACTTTCGATATAATTAATATTTGATATTAGTAGGTGAGGAGTGAAAAATTCATATGTTCGTCCTTAAACCACCAACTTAATATTGTGACTACATGCATGCAGAAGTGCGTTGCTTCGTGAATGCGTTCGTACGTTAGTACGTACAGAAATGTAAGTTTCCGTGCTAGTAGAATTGTTCCTATGTAATCTTCCGTGAGTACGTACGTATGTGCATGGTTATGTACTTATATGCTGACCTACATCCACGTGTGTATACGTGCATACTTGGACGCTTAGAGACTTGCATGTTTGCATTGTTAAGTCTGTGCAGGAGCCATACGTGCAAATGTACTTTCACGCATATATTATAGGTGTGTTCGGGATAATGTTAAGCCCGTATTCGGACACGTATGCGAGTGTGGGCGTGTGGTTGTCTCTTCGCGTGCATGAAAACGTGCGTGTATTTAGACTAGGGAGCATTTCTATGTGTGTGTGTATATATGCTTCTGTGGTATACCCCTAATTGTGTGAGTGCCACCGTACCTGTTTGCGCGAGTGCGCGTGTATACTTGCGGACGTAGGTGCGTGCGTGTACGGGTATGTGTGTGCGTATGTTTGTTGACGTTGGTATAGGCGTCCGTAACGCCCAGAGAGCGTTCGTGCATATGCGGGTTTTTGTGTGATTGCGCACAAAAATATGTGTATGTGTGCATAGGTGTCAAACGAGTTTAATCGTGTGCGAGTACTAGAGTGTGTGTTCGTGTGCATGCATTTATCTGTAAGCGTGCCCAAACTGCGCGTGCGTGAATTTGTATGACTTCTTTGTGCATTTGTGTGTATGAATGCGCTTGTCTGTCCGTGCGTATGTCCATACGCATTCAGGTGCAAGAAACTTTGACAGTGTATTTAAATGCGTGTATGCACGCCCGCTGGCGCGCATGAGTATGCGTGTATGTGTGTTTATGCGTTTGTATATGCATGCAAGTGTACGCGTGTGTACGAGCGCCTACTAAAAAGTATGTGTGTGGATTAGTGCGCGTACTAGTGATCGTAGGCGTGTACGTGCTTGTTAATGTGGGTGTGTGCGCCTGTTCCTGTACGTGTTCGTGTGTAAGTGTGAAAGTGCATGCTTTTATGTGTAGGTGTTGTTCTGTTTGCAGGCGTACACGTATCTGATCTTGGATCATGTGCGTGCATGCTTCAAATTTGCGTAGATGAGCACTTAAGTGTATGAAAAAGTACATATAGGTATGTATATGTGCAGGTGCGCGCGTGCGTGGTGCGTGCGTGTGTCGTACACATATGCTGGACTAAGCAAGGACTAGCTCCTACTAAGACAACCGACAGCAGAAATACAAATGGATTGCTCCTACTTCTGTAACATATTATGAAAGAACGTGATACAAAATGCGTAGTCTTTGTAAAGCTTTATGGTAATTTTGAATAATATAAAATCCACTTTTTACGTTATACAAAATAACGTTAATTATTCCTATAATTATTTTGCTTCTATATTGTGATAACCTCTCCCTGGAGTAAAATTACTGTAGGAACTATTACCGATTGGTGATGTTAAACTTTATTTATAAGAAGAATTGAAAGTAAAAAAATAAAAATACTATTCCATTTTAGCGGCACGGTATTTTCGTAAATTAAGTACATGCTTGTCGGAAATAAAGCATTCACAACACAAGGGTAACATTTACCTTGAACTTTATACTATACCCTATAGAACTACTTGCCAAACTATACTCAACGCTACGCCTCATGTTTAATGTTGTAAAGTTTTAACCGTTGGAGTACTTAATGGAAGCAAACTTAATTTCAGTGAAACCACCGAGCAGATATGTTGTCGTAATACAAGATAATCAACTTGAGGCTATAGCACGGAATCGTTGATCGAATTACCAAAGCAGTCCTTTTGCAACTCTCTTACTTTAAACTTGCCCAGGAAATTCATTGCAGACCAAGCCACTTCGCCAGATTTTTGTGCCATAACGTGTTATCAATATTAAACGCCTTCATGTGTGAGATTCTTTAAGTAACCAAACAAATATTATTTCCCGTGTGTTGGCCTATACAGACTAAATTTTATGCTTGAGTAGATTTTCAAACACATTCGACAGTGCTATCCGTTTAGTAATCTTAAAGCAACTATCTTTTGGCCATATTTATATTTATATCAAATAAGTTATAATTAATAGTACGAAAGCGTTGTGTAACTATTAATTTATAAGCATATGATGGTAAAAATTGTTATGTAATTCATAATACTATCGACAGAAACAACATGTATCTGGCTCAGTGGGAAAGTAGGGGTGAATCGTAGGAGACAAGCGACAGCCTCCAGTGTGCGACTGTAACAAAAGTCGTATTGTGGTAAAAAGCTGAATGCAATCACGTAACATAAGTAAATCAATACAAAGTATATTAATACAGCCTTTTATTAAACAAGATACGGACTACAATCAATTTCAATAAACCTTCAAATTCGCGGCGAAGCTGATTTGAATAGCTTGTTGAAGTACACAATCTCTATAGTAACGTATTATATAGAAGTCGTATTTGAATATAAAGAGCGAAATCTGTACAAATAGATACTTGAATAAAGTACGTACAAACGACTACGCCTTTGCCGGCACGTAACAAATCTCCCCAGAAAAATTAAAAGGTCGGAATAGGGAACGAGAAACAAGTGATTAACCAATTAACATTACAAAATAAACCACTAGGAAAACACAAAAGAGAAAAGAATTCTATCCGGCTCGAAGCGCCAAGGTAACGGACAAATGCAAGAATGTAGAGAATTACAGGAGAAGGATGATACATAGTAGCAGTCAACAAGGACAAATATGAAAAGGCATCAGCACTGTTGGTAAAAAGAAACAGTAAAGTTTTCAACCTCCAAAAAAGGTTTGGTTTCCCGTACGTAGGAACCAAAAGGAAAGAAAGGAACAAGGAAAAAAACCAACAGCGAAAGCCAAAATATGATGTCAAGCCTCAAGAATGCTAGGGAACCACAAAACGAAGGCTGGCAAAAGAACCAATGTGCTTTAAACTGTGGTAGCAAGAGGTCATCTGAAACTAATAACCAAGAAAAGAACTTACTAATAGATCCAAAAGTCAACTAGGTCTTAATTTCCGAAGAAAAGAAGAAGGCCTAAAAGCACCTACCACAGAAGACATGTAAAAAGTCATACACAGTCAATACAAAAACCAACAGCAATGAAATCAAGCCAAAGCAAGAAAAAATGGGGACTGTGGAACGAAGAGAACAAAGAGGAAAAAATCACACCACCATACTAAGAAATAGTCCAAATTCTAAGAGAAAATCAGAGTGACCAATATCCATCATACGAAGTAGGGAGACAAGAGAATTACGGATGGAGTTTCCGGCGCTTGCGAGATCATGGACATTAGGATTGTCAGGATGAGCAGGTTCTAGGTCTTTGACATGCCACATGGATTTGTGACCGGAAGGATCGGTAAGTTCGCAAGTCCAGGGAGAAACAATTTTAGACATGGGAAAAGGACCAACGAATTTAGGCACAAGTTTGGCGTTGAAATGACGTGAAGCGCCGGTCAGCGAAATTACGGCGCCAAACGGAATCACCTAGTTAATAGGAGACAGGACGGTGGCAGAAATTATAACGACTGTGAATTTTTCGATAACCGGCAGAAAGTTTTTTGAGAATGTGGGAACGGATATTTTTTAAATGTTCAGCATCAGGAATATACATGTCGTTTATTTCGGACAGTTGCACGAAATAATCGCCGGAAAGGATATGCTCACGACGAAATAGAGCGAAGAACGGAGTGCAGCCTATGACCCCATGTTTGGAAGTGCGGATTGCACAATAAATTTTTGGGAGGTTCACATCCCAATGACGTTGGTCGCCGAGTACATAGGAAGCAATCATGGTTTTTAGGACACAGTTAATTAGTTCTGCAGGATTGGCTGAACGATGGTAGCGAGCAGTATAAAGGATCTTGGTGTGATAACGGGCACATAAGGAAATAATCCGATGGCTTCGGAATTGTACATCGTTATCAGTGATCAGGTATTGAAGGACGCCGAAAAGGAGGAAAACTTGCTTTTCTAGAATCAAGGTGTTGGACTGTGCAGTGGCTTTGCGTAGGGGGAAGAAAAGAGGAAATTTAGTAAAATAGTCAGCCACTACACAAACATAGGAATGATCTTTGGTGGAACGAGGAACGGGACCTACAATGTCACAGAAAATAATTTGCCAAGGATAAGAAGGAGGAGGTAACTGTTCAACTTTGTGAGCAGTTCAAACAAGAACGTTGGATATGGCAAGCGACGTCACCTCGAAGACTGGTCCAGAAGTAGGTTTGTAGGATACGGGCAGAGGTTTTGGTCACACCACAATGACCGGAAGTAGGAGGATCGTTGTGAAGGACAATCAGATGTTTTCATTACTCTGAAGGGACAACAATTTTCCAATCGCCCTGAAAATTACCAGCAATAAACGTTTTGTGCTTTCAAAAGAGGATGTTATTCAAAACAAACCAGAAAGGGTAACGCTTAGGATGTTCAGATATTTTTTGGATCATGGAATTGTACCAGAGATCAAGAGTAGGAAGGGTTACTTCGAGTGACGTACGGATCGAAACAGAAACAGGTTCAAGAACGGGAGTATCTGGAACAATATGATCATGACCTTTGCGGTGGAGGATGGTGTAATCATACTGCTGGAGGCGGTAGGATCAACAGGCTAAGCGACCGAAAGGACTTTGGGGTTTGTTTAACCGGAAGAGGGAGTGGTGATCAGTAATGACTGTGAAATGAGAACCCTCGACGTAAAGGCGGAACTTCTCAATCGCCCACAGCACTGTCAGGCACTCCTTTTCAGTAACTGAAAAGTTGCGCTCAGGCTTGGACAGGGAACGACTGATATAGCTAACAACGTTCTCGCCTTCGGAGTAGGTTTGACTTAGGATCGCACCCAAACCGAAATGGTAAGCATCGGTTTGAATGGTGAAGGGCAAGGAAAAGTCAGGGCAGGAAAGTATAGAGGTGGAAACCAAATTTTATTTAAGTGAGAGGAAGGCAGACTGACAATCCGGAGTCCAGGAAAAGAAAACAATCTAAGGGGTTAGGTTAGAAAGAAGAGAAATAAGTGTAGCGAAATGAGGGATAAAGCGTAGTAACAACTGACCATGCCAATCAGGTGGCGGACTTCAGAAACAGAAGTAAGAGAAGGAATGTTAAGGTTGGCAGAAACTGTATCGGGATCGGAGGGGGTCATCCCTGTTACCAACGTAACCGAGATAGCAGAGTTCAGGACGGTAGAAATGACACATCCTGACAAAGGGTAAGACAAGCAGTAAAAAGACGTGAAAGGACCAAGTTGAGGACACGGAGATGTTCGTCAAAGGAGGGGGTAGCTATTATGATATCATCAACATAGGCAAAGCAGAATTTTCCAGGTCAGAACCGATGACCTGATCGATAAGATGTTAAAAGGTGGTAGGGCAATTATGCAAGCTAAAGGGCATACGACAAACTTGAAATAAACCTTGATGAGGGACAGCGAAGGCAGTGATGGGTTTGGATTCTGGCACAGAGGGAACGGATATCTATAAAGGAGAGGCAACGAGCTTTGTGGGACCGGACAAGGATGGTAGATGGCTTCTTTTTGTGTGACTTGGTTGACATTTTGAAAATCGATACAGAACCGACAAAAATCGTCCTTCTTTTTAACTAGGGCAATGCGACCACACCATGGACTAGTAGACGGTTCAACGACTTCTAGCCGAAGCATCTCGTCAAGTTCCGAATTGGCAACCTTAAGGAGAGTAGGAGAGAGGGGATAATGTCGTTGTTTGATGGGCTCGGTTGCCGTACGGATGTGGTGTTGTACTAAGGAGGTACAGCCGAGACCAGGAGATTGTTTGGAGAAAGAGGAGGAAATTAGAGAGTCAAGTCGTAGTTGTTGTTAGGGATAAAGGTCTGAAATAATATGGGTAGGAACGCAAGTAGTAATGGCGAAGAGGAGGAAAAGTAAAAGTCCATAGGTCATCGCAGAAATTGGGTATGCACTGCCCCGGTTTCCAGAAATCGATGCCGAGAATAAATTGCTGGAAGACGTCAGGAATAAAAAAGATGTCTAGGTTAATGGCGGAATTTTGGACAGTGATGGGAAATGACATGTAACCTAAAATGTTACATTCTGAGTTGTCGGCAAGACTGCAGGAGGATGAAGAACAATTATGAAGGGAGAGGTTCAAAGAACTTAAACGATGCCAACCAGGACCACCAAGGCTTGTATGAGTGGCTCCAGAGTCTAACAGATCAGTAAAGGAAATCTCGAATATTTGGACAGATAAATACGAGCGTTGGTTGCCACGAACACTAGTACACAGATACTTTAACACAAAGCGAGATTGGTCCACGAGACCAGAAAAGGGGAGATTCAAGGCCAGAGAAAGAACAGGATCTTCGGCTCAATCCAAGAACCCTAGCGACGGTTTAAAAAATTTCCACATTGACGTGGGCAATCACGTCGGGTCACGCCTTTAAAACCGCACTCATACAGTGTAGGATCTGCGGGCAGGAACACTGGAACGAAGCATGTCCCGTCTGATCACAGTTCTAACAGATGACCTGTTTATTTGTGGTAGGGGTAGTAGTTGGGGTAGTAATAAAAGCAAGATTATTTCTACTCGTGGGGGTTGTGTGTGGTTTGGAAAATTAGATCCGCGTGGCCGGACCAAAGAAGATAACGGAAAGTTTGGTTTTAGGCGAGAACGGTATTTTCATTAGGTGGTACATAACTGTCAACCCTAAATTTCTTTAATTTTAATTTTTGACACTCGCTCTTTAACTCTTTTCAAGAATGTACGGTAGGCAGCTGAGCTAAATAAAAAAGGGACAGATTACGAGAAACTATATCAAGTTGGGAATCGGCAGGTATACTACCAAGCTGTCGGAACATGATACTCATGCAAGACAAATATTCAATGATACCTTCCAACGGGTCTTGAGTTCTTTTTCGGGTGTCATTAAATAATCGAAGGCATTAGTCAGGGGGTGCAAAGTGGCATAACAGCAATCTAGATAAAGATGTCTAATCGGAACAACGGCGGCGGTTACCCCGGAACCAATAAAGCGCTTTGGATTCAAACAAATCCACCGCGATATTTCGGGTTCTTCGGAACTGCCCCATTCTTTCAAGAAAATTATGTACTGTTAGTACCTGAAATTCACCTGAGAATTTTAGGTCAAGTTTCGCAACTGTATTACGTTTGGAGGAAGTACTGCGCGACTTAGAAGGGACTGACTCGGGTTCCTCTTCCGCTTTGGAATCGGAGGTATATGGTGTCCATCCGGATCCACATTAAGAATAGGAAAAGGAACAACACTAGAAGTAGCTAACGGGATACCGCATGTGACAGTAGAATGTCAATTTTTTTAAATTTTTTGATCATAATCGCGGCAAAAGTTATTTACCGTAAGTAATAATTGGCGTTGTATTTTTTTATTCAGCGTATTTTGGGAAAAAATTCGCACAAAAACATGTCTGATGACTTATCGCCATCAAAGGAAAGAAGAGACGTTTCTAACTCTTGGATAGCGACTTCAATAGCATTTAGAAACAAAATCTGCATTCACAGGGATAGAAGAAAGCCTTTTCTCCTGTTCGATGCCAAGAGCGCTTCGCGCGGATTTTGTAATTCTTCAATATTGTCTTCAGGGTCGTAACCCCGAGAAAGTAATTCGTACTGGAGTTCAGTTTTACGTAGTCGATTAACTGTCATACGCCAATGTGCCATTACAAAGGAATTATTATATATACTAAAATCGCTAATCAAAATACCAAGAATGAAAATTAAAAAAAATAAAGGAAATTCATGAGGCAACAGTTCAATTTAGTAAAGCGAATTAAATAAAATTTTACCGAGTACAAAAATTGTTGAAAACAGCATGAATTGGGTAAATCAGAATATATCCAGGACGAACCAATTTGATTCTGGAGGAAAAGCCAGTAGAATATAAGAATAGGGAATAGCAAAAATATTAAAAATAAAACAAAACGGAATAGGGGTGCCAAAAGAATAAGATTGCACGCCAGCGTTTCCGAGGGTTGCGAATTATCGATGAAAACACAAGCCCAATAATTCGGAAACAAAAAAAAATTAAAAATTAAAAAAAATAATAGGGAATGTCTATCTAACGGACTAAGAAAATTAAAGTAAATTCAAGCCAAAAATAATAAAGAACATCGGGCAAACACCAAAATACCAATGTTACGAAGGTCATAAGTCAATACGGAATAAAAATAACAAAACCTTTCCACAGAAACAAATGCGGCTCACTAAAAAATTGAGGTCCTGGTAAATTACGAAAAAATAAGGAAAATGAGATACTCAGATGCACGAAAATTAAAAAAAATTAAGAGAAATCAGAGAATCAAATAATCAGGCCCCAAGAATACCGTTAAAAGAAAAATCAAGCAAAAATCAGGTTGAAAAAAAATTCAAAAAAAGTTTATGTTACACTAATGATAATACAATCGACAGAAACAACAAGTACCCGGTTCAGTGGGTGAGTAGGGGTGGGTCGTAGGAGACGAGCGACAGCCTCAGGTGCGCGACTGTAAGAAAAGTCGTATTGTGGTAAATATCTGAAATAAAATAAATAGTAATATAACCTAATAATCATGTAGGATATTACTCCTACTACTCAGTAAAGTAATAAAAAAATATCAAGTCAATAATATATATATATATATATATATATATATATATATTGTTATATATACTGTGATCCTACCTTATTAGTGATAGGCGTAATATATCTATCTGTCACTCCTTGTCTTATTTTAGAGCCTTGTTGAGTTATGCCACACAATTTATCTTTAAATATTTTACACGGCTGCTGCACTTAAATATTTTACAGGGCCGTCAAACACGTGGCGGAATCTACCTAGGGTAGGTCCGTCCTAAGCAAACACCTCTCAACTAGACACCCAAACAAATATTCAAGGATTTCTCAAAATAATTTTAAAAGCCAAAAGTATTCCCAAACACTAGTTCCACTTTTATAAATTTGATTAAAGCACTGCGTAGATATTAAATACTAATACCTGGAATCCAGATACAAGCGCCGCCTTCCAGCCGTCCTGAAGCCAAGTGACCAGCTGCAGGCACCTCCTGTAAATAAATAAGTAACTCGAGCAACTGGTAATCTCCAGACTATAAAACTACTAATATTTCTACAAATTTTATGTTATACAAATACTCAGATAACTCCAATTCCACTATGCTTTCGTCTTCAAACAATAACGGTACAGACCAGCACTCCCTCTTTTAATTAACTTTTATTCGCCGTAAAACTGCTACTATTTGCTATCTCCAGGTACAACTTGACCTTCAAAACTTTCTCGTAACTTTTTAAATGTAATAAAACTCATAACAGTACAAAAACACGTCTATTTTTCAGTAATATAAATTTGAAGTCCCTTATAAATAAAAACCGTCTTCTTTTGTTTTCGTTGCCATGACAACTATCTCTACGCACACTATGTAATTTATAATTATTAATAATTGATTAATAATACAGTTGTTTTCTCTAGATACATTCATTTTCTAGATGGTTTGTAATCCAGTGATTTATGTAATTGAACTTTTTACAATATTGAAAATAGCTAACAAACTTTGATGGTTCAGCTTTTAAATTGTACGTAACAGACATTTATGTCTTATTCGGTAAACGTCCTGTCATTACATAACCAATCTTTAATTGTTACAAACATATTCAAACTGAACTTCATTTACAAATTTTTAGTAGTATCACTTAACTCCTTAAAATTTTAAAAGCGTACAGTATACCACACAATTTTGATATTTGTTTTACATTCAAAAGATTCTGAAAACGCTAACTCCAAATTAAATTTCATATACGTGCAACCATAACAATTAAAATACGTATACAATGCAAACTTATAACTAGCTTAGCCTGGTCTATGGCCGGTATATGTTGTTGAATGCAATGCAGTTTCAAAAGCTTTATAAATTTATAAACGTGGAATAGTTGTTGTTAATTTATAAACCAAAATACCTGAAAGAAAATACTCAAACAAAACCAAATATACCCCATTCTAGCAAAGTCGTTTCGAAGCCCTATTTAAACATTTTATAAGCCCACCCCCTTCTTGACAGTATAATATATATATATATATATATATATATATATATATATATTCTTATGCTGCTATTACTCCACCCCTCCGCCCTAATATTTATTTTTTTATAATTTAATTTTACTTTTATTTATTTATAAATTCTGATACACGACTTTTGTCGTCGCCCCTATTTTTAGTATTCAATAAATGACTCCTATATGTTGTGTTTTAGCAAAGTTTGGTTGGTTATCTATTTAACTGTTTATTACAATGCCTCGACTATATGAAACCTTTATCTCAGGGTGTTCACCTACTTATAGTGAGTTCCGTTATAAGTAGATGTGCAATGCCCAACCAAACTGCACATTCTTTTGTTTTAGTACTAAATTTTTTAATCTACTTTTGTATATACCAAATTTTTATTACGATCAACGTTGCCTTGTGCCAAATTAAATTACTACCACAAATTTATGACTTATCTGACGTTTTAAGATATTTCACGGTACTCACCTGAATTATACTGCGCTGATGCCTTCTTTAAATGTTGCTGGCTCAAGTTCTTATTAGCCGTACGCGCCTTTACAAGGATTCACAATTACTGATGAACTTGCGTATCGCCTCCAGGTGTCTTGATATAATTTTGATGACCCCAAATCTGAAATAATTTACCCTGATTTTAGAATTTTGAATAAACCGTAGTATTTACTTCCCCTGCGTTAATCCTTCCGTGTTCCCTTGATTTCTGCGTTGATTCTTCCCCTGTACTTTGCTGCTCTCCTGTTTTCTCTCTGCGTGCTCCAATTAATCCTTTCGCCTTTCCGTAGTCAATCCCAAACCTATCCTGCCGTCCTGTTCCAATTCAATCTATGCCCTGCTATACTTCAATGTCCACTCTATGTCCTACTGCCGTTAATCGTTATCCAAATCACTCCAAAATTCTTAATATCGTCGTTGCTTTGCTGTCGCTTTGTATAACCACTCGAATCTCCTACTGCCTTTTAACCAAAATCGTTCCAATTCCAATACCAATCTCACTCAAATCTAATTAAATATCCGTTGCTTTCCCGTCGCACTTCACTTTAAATATTCTTCTATAATCGTCGCTTTTATACCTTCACTTTAATAATCATACTATTAAAACTCAAAAACATTTATTTTATCCAAATATTTATACAACTTTAACGCAGGTTTGCAAAACACGTCTTTTTACTAAAAGTAGTCGAAATAGAATTCCCTTATTTATTTCGCTAGGCATTAAGCACAACAAAACTAGCTTATTTAATCACATTTTAAAAGCATAAAACTATCCAATAACAACTTTTCTTTTCTCTAGTGTCACAAATACCTTAACTATAGTCTTTACATACAATCCTAATTTCTACCATTGGTCCTAAACACTTCACAATTCTCCAAATCTTTGATATTACTATTCACTTATAATTTTGAATTTACAATTCGTCCAAAAGTTGATTCTACTTAAATGAAAAGCCAAAATAATTCACACAAGACCTGGACGCTTGGTTGATTGTAGATATCCGTAGACGCGTCCGGTTTTCCGACGGCAAATGTACTTTCAATGGCTTATAAAATTTCAACTTAGTATAAAACCTTGAGTACCGTGCATTGTATCAACGTCATTAAGTCATCTTGTTTACCTTTTGGCACATACGTTTCAAACTAAAATGGTAAATACTTTAGCATATGTAAAGTACGGCAAAATATAGTTTTTGAATTACTGGATCTTATATATGAATTATGTCGTTTGGCATACACCCTTTTTAACACAAATCTACTCTTAGAAGCCTTGTAAACCCCCCTTTACATTACAATATATATATATATATATATATAATAAGTCACAGGAGAATAATACAATTAATGTAATCAAAATATATGGCAATTTTTGGTCACCAAAGGAAAACGCTCTCCCCAAAGGGCCGTAATTCAAAGTTAAAACTAATACTAACTATGTAAATATAGGAGTACACATTTGTAGAATAAACACATGAAATATTTATTTAGAATATAATGTCCCTATTGGTAATATTTGACCAGTACTAATGGAAAGTCGAACCAAGACGATAACCGCAGACTTGACAAGTATCACTATAAAATTTGTTCAAATACAGAAACCACACACTCAAATTTGTGAACCAATCCTTGGAGTAGGTTTAATTATATTTATCTCTTAATTTATGAGGTAGCAAGATAAAAAAATTCTCCCTGCAGTGACTATAAATAGGCAGAAGCCTGTCGCGTAAACTATAAGGTTCTAATAAAAGTGGTAATTTGGGTAGGACTCACCAGATGGACTTATAACGTGGCTTCATTTCACACATCGATTGGACGGACAGCTGGACCCAGTGAATATCAACTAGCTATACGGTGGTGAAACATCCTTACGGTATCTCAGGCATTACGCCCACGGAAGAAGCTGATGAGCAAATATAAACGAATTAATAAATAGACAAGTAAATTTACAATTTGTAAACTGCAAATTGCCGTACCACATGAGAAGATTATCGCTCCAAAGACATTCACAGCGTCAACTTCACCATGTGCAAATCCGACAGGAAACATCTGTAGTAAGACCATGACGAACAAGGAATTTTCTTTTGTAGAAACATGAATATTATATAGCTTTAGCAAAAGAATGAAAATGCCCTTTCATCACAAGCAAAGTCTAATTCAACACGTTATCAAAACAGACGAGTGCAGAATTCGTAGCAAGTGTATATCAATTGATAAAGCCAATCAACATTTCGAAGAGCTGAATGCAATCACGTAACCTAAGTAAACCAACACAAAGTATATTAATACGGCTTTTTATTAAACAAGATACATTTTAACAAACTTTCAAATTCGCGGCGAAGCTGGTTTGAATAACTTGATGAAGTACACAATCTCTACAGTAACGTATAATATACGAGATCGTATTTGAATATAAAGGGTGAAATCTATACAAATAGATACTTGAATAAAGTATCGTACAAACGACTGTGCCTTAGGCGGTAAATGCATGTATAAAATGAATACGGTACCAAGTGGAGTTTTTGATATAATATTCCCTAAATGAACTTATATGAGTGAAAGAAAAGTATAAGTACTACCTCTATGCTGGGTTGTTTACCATTTTTACATAAAATTGTATATTTATTTCTGCTAAATTTTTTATTGGTGATCACGAGTTTAACTGCTTTTGTTGCTGATGCTCTTAGCTCATTTTTTATTTATTAACAGTTTTCGTGATTTTGCTTATTTACAACACCTAATTTTTATTTTCCTTTTGTATTCCAATAGTGAGGATTTTGGCTGCCTATTCGTTTATTACTTTAGCTTAAAACGTCTCACTTTACAACATGCAATTTTTGTTATGAGCATTGAAGTGTATTCAAAATGCCGCACTGTACAGCACCGTATAGCTAAATAAATAAATAATCATAAGGTCGATATCCCAATATGCGCAACCCCTATCATATGAGTTTGATCGTTGTGCTGCCTACATTCCAGGCGTGATGACGTTTTCATTATACATTTACAGGTGTCGTTGTAAGTAGTGAATGTTTATGCGCGATGTCTTAATTGGACGATGTAAGGACAAGTGGTTGGAGATTAAGTTCTGTTACGATATTAATTTTTACTAGAGAACAAAAATACTATACTTCTACATTTTCATCTAAAATACTACAAATCGATTTTATCATAAACATTTCTGATACTGATTACAAGTTTGCTTATAAGCATATACTTTTGTTATGGTTTAAGTATCACATGCATTTCTTGTTCATCTCTTGTCTAGAATGTAACGCGACATTTTTCCTACGGCAATGTCAAGTTATAACTTCGTAAATCTCTTCGATTTACTTTCCAAATTTCTATTTTTATCTGAGTTTTTTTCACAATTTAGCTTCATAGCGCCAAATAAAATTCTCTGTTAGGTTGCTAGTAAAGTTGCCTACACACAGTTAGTCTCTCTCCTACAATTTAATCTTTATTTAAATAAAGTATCATTCTCATAATTCTTATACATTTATTCTCTATATTTTAGCCCATTTAGTAAGTTTGGTCTTATTATTATTTTTGGAAATATTTTCTTTCAATTCATCCCATCCACAACTTGCGTGATTTTAACCTTTGTACTGAACCTCATATCGTTAGTTGTTTTCTTCCTTCCTTAAAAATGTTTGCTTTCACTTACCTGGCGTTTCAAAAAGCACTTTTCAGTTGGATAGCAAGATGAAAACCTCGTACCTGTCGTTTCTTGATAAATTACATGAGGAGTTTTTAGATGGTATGTAATGTAATTTAATCCTTTTGTGTTTCTTAAAAATATTTCTATAGTAAAGATGTTTAAAGAGTTTAATTTAACTTGCATCAATATCTAATGGCCCGTCAAGGGTAAGATGGTAAGATATCTCCAAATATAATTAAATAGTTGTTTGTTGGCACTTGTGGATTTTTAATTTTCTTACACAAATCCATTTTAGGGTCATACTCTTACAGTCTTACGTTCGAGTAGTTGTGTTTTAAGTATAATTTAAGACGGAAAAATGAATTAAAAATTTGGTTTCTGGATTAAAAATTACTGGAATGCATACCGAACCTTTTCGTATACATCAGAAGTAACTTTAAAGTAGTTGAGTTTTGTTTACAATTGTATGATACAGGGGGTTCTGTTTAGCTCCAATATTTTCTTGGTCTGAAAAGTTCCAAATATTTACAATTGGGACAACGGTGAACTTGCTCAGCTTTACTTCATTGGTTCAAGTACCTCAAGTAACTTTATTCAGGATGTCGTCCATGTGGCACTAAGGACAGCTAGGTAACATTTTACTATTTAGTTGTATTACCGTAAGGTAAGTGTTTTAATTTGTTGATTTATAAAAGCTGCAGCGTAAGTTAAACGTTCCCCCAATTTAGACGTGCTTACTGTTACATTAAATAGGTATTGCCGTATTTGTCATTACGTTCATTGCTTAATTACCTTGAGAAATAATTTAGCAAATGGTTTGTAAAGCCAAAAGTTTCATGAAATGGTTGGTTATATAATTGCTATTAAAAATGTTTGTTATACATAATATTTTAAAACAAGTGTTTTGGTGATTCATAATTATTATAAAATTTGTAGGATTGTTTATCCTTACAACAGCATAGTTTTCAAAATAACGTTATCTGTTAAACTTGTATTTTAATATGAAATGTAGATTAACCTTACGAATGAAAGAACATACGGCCTTTTGTTGATTTAAAAATAGTATGAATAAACAAAAGCTTTATGATTTTATACTACGTCTGACTTATGTACAACCTCTTACTAAATTATATTTTTTGTTTTGTTAACAAATTTCAGTTTATGATAATGCACCTACCATTTTACGAGGAGATATAGAAGGTAGGTCTACTACAAAGTATAAGATAAATATACTTTGGCGTAACTAACATTGGCCTTTAAAGGTTGCGGAGTTTGCAAAAAAATGAACTCAGGGGGAGGAAGTTAATTACTGGTAAAGCTGTCAAGGCTTTTTGTATGGTTATTATTTTTTCGTTTCTTACCTTGCTGTAAAAGAATTTAGAAACTGACGTAAGTGAGAGCAAGAAAGGTACTAAACGTGTACATGGAAATTTCTGTCAACGAAAGAACAATTATTTCTATAAAATTTGAACGATTACTAGTTAGAAAATTACAATCTTAATGTGATGCTTTTATAAGCAAATACACAAAGTTTCTTGGAAAGACAAATAAAATAGTACTGTTTAAATTTAAAACTATTTTCTTAAAAACCATTTTAACCATAAAAATTTCACGAAAGCTTGTATGTTTACAGAATTAGGTAATAAGCATTAAAAAAGTATTCATAAGCATATTTTAACTAAATGTAAGATATGCAAAAAGACAAAATATTGTTGTGAATACTCACATAGGTAATTTAGATATTAATAAGACAATAAGACAAAATACTGTTGTGAATACACACTTAGAGAATTTAGATATTTATAAAAGATAAGTTGACGCTAAAAAAAATCACAGCAAAACTCATACCCGAGGTAAGAAAACATCCCAGTAGTTTGTTTAGGTTCCACCTGGCGTACAGCAGGAAAAGAATCTGCCACTGTCGAACGAATCGTATACCAAGTGAAGTCTTTAACCTTCTAATAGGCGAACATCTGGTCCACCAAATAGTTGCAATTCAAAGTTATTTGATTCCATCAAAAGATATTCCGGCTTCCGGTTATTTTTATATTGTGGAGGTAAAACACATCTCACGATAAATTCAAAACATACATGGCAGGTACGATCTTATAAGAAATAATTGTAGTTATTTTGGGGTAGAAATCTAGAGGAAAATTTTAAAGATTACATTCTTTGTAGTAAAATTGGAGTAAGATAGTGTAGTATATATTTGTGAAACAAACATTTAATAGTAGATATTTTGGGGATAGGTATTTTGTAATGAAATGTATTTTCGAAGCAATGTATTTGGATTAATGTTCTCGAAGCAAAATATTTGAAGTAGATATTTTCGAAGCAAAATATTTGGAGTAAATACTTTTGAAGGATTAAAATTTCTAAAGCAAAGTATTTGGTTTAATATTTCTGAAGCAAAATTTTTGGAGTAGATATTTTCGAAGCAAAATATTTGGACCTTACAAAAATCAATTGTGTTACCAATTTATGAAACACATGGTTCGATGAAACACACCAACAAATTAATCTATTTTTATCTTACCATCTTGAATCTTACAAGTGGGGATAGATTCCTATAATATTATTTTTATTAGAACATTAGGTAGAAAATACATTCCATAGTTAAACTCTCAGCAATTTCAAGACAAATCAAATATGAATGACATCTGCACTTGCAGACCTTCAGATAATAAAAGCGAACTTTATAGGAATCTTTCTAAACAAGGAAAGAGAAATAGATAAGTGACATTTTTGACATGGGTTCAGATCCACACTAGTTGTGTTTTGAAAGAAGAGTCAACCAATCAGAAAATTACAGTAAGGGTATATATTTATTCAACGTAGATAAATAATAAAATCGGAATTAAATATAGTAATCTCTATTTCTAGTTTTATTTCCTAGTAAAAGAGTAAACGTAAACATATATTGGGAATCAAAATTAATTCCAAGAAATACTAAAATGTGTTTTTAGAGTAAAGTAAACAAGTATTTAAAAAAGTGAGAGCACGTTGTAACATTACCACGCCTCGGCCAATTGGCATGGTATAATAATAAAACTCCGAAGCACTTCTATTCCACAAATCTGTGTTTAAATTTTTATCGTAATAATTTCCTTACAACGTATTAACTTTTCAGTTTCTTCTTATCTTGCTCCTGTGCCAGGGTAATTTATTTATGCCCTGTCGTGCGCCTATTCTTTTTATCACATTTGGAAAAGGGTAGAGTGCAAGAAATATAAACCATATTAATTAGAATAACTTATTATTTTTACCACTGAATTTCCTTTATTTGATTGTTTTGAAATATCACTCTTGGTATTCGTTTTTGACATATATCTATTATTGGTTATGTTTATAGTGGTGATGTTTGTAGTTTTGAAACCTGTTGATTAAGTTTAAAGCATGAAGCCACAGTTCAGTAATCAGTAAATGATTAATAATGCAGGACTTGAAGTGTATTATATATAATATTGTCGGAGACTTTCACGGCCGGAGTCATTATAATTATTTATGGTCCGCGTTAGGACCGTGTCATTTTATAAATTAAGGTCGACGTTTCGCCAACTTTTGTAAGGGGCTTCATCAGGACAATAAAATAAAAATATAAAAATAATAAAGATAAGAATGATAATATGAAGTAGACAGGTTAAAGTGTATAGAGAAAAGTTACTCCTGAACTAGCAGATTCACTAGCCCATTCAAAGTCAAAAGCTGTCTTATGGCGAAGTAACTGGTGTAAGTAGCGAAAGTGGTAGTTTATGTAAGGCGAGAACTTGATGCATGAGCGATCATGAATAAAGAGGGGTGTCGCAACGAATCAGTGAACGTCACGAAACTAATTGCCAGAATTCCATTTTTCTACAATAGAAAAATTATAGAATCCATAGAAATCAATAAAAATTCTAATAATCTAAACAAAGACGATGACTACTACCTTTCCCCTATTTGGAAAACAAGCCTATGTTCACAACAGCTGAACCGTGACGTTCACTGATCCGCTACGACACTCCTCTCAATTCATGGTCATTCATGCATAAAGTTCTCGCCCTATATAAACTACCACTTTCACTACTTTCACCAGTTACTTTGCCACAAGACACCTTTTGGCTTTGAATGGGCTAGTGGGTCTGCTAGTTCAGGAGTAACTCTTCTCTTTACACTTTAATATTACTTAATATTATCATGCTTATTTTTATTTTTTATTTTATTATTTATTTTCTTGTCCTGATGAAGTCCCTTACAAAAGTGGACGAAACGTCGACCTTAATTTATAAAATGACACGATCCCAACCTGGAACCATAAATAATTATAATGTATTAAATAAATCTTAGGATAGAAGAATTTATCATAGACATTGGTCGTAAATATTAATTTGTAAATTGATAACATGTAACAAAAGTTGTCTTAAGTTTAAAAATTGGATAATCAATAGTATTAATTTGTTGTACGTCAAATGTTGTCCTGTCATATTTTCTTACGTGTTTGAGTTTAATTCTCTTATCTTATATTTTTGATTCATTATCATAGTTAGGTAGTTAATCCTGGAACTGGTTAGACGCGTACCTTCATGTTTCCCATTCCGACCTAATCTAATATTTCCATGAAATTACCACTGCGATCTGCGTGCAAGAGTCTAATTTAGACCTACCTCTACTTCCCTTTTTTCCTTTCTCTGCTTCTAATATATTTCGCACCATTCCCTTATGTCTTAGTATGTGCCCTATCATCATACTTTTCCTATTTTTTACCGTTTTCCACATATTTCTTTCATCCCCTACCACTTCTAGAACCCCTTTGTTCTTAACTTTGTCTGTCCATGATATTCTCATCATATGTCTGTACCACCACACTTCAAAAGCTTCTACCTTTTTCCTGTCGGCCTTTCCTACTATCCACGTTTCACAACCGTACGCTGCTGTGCTCCGCACACATACTTTTATCTTTTCGGGGTTTCTATGTTTGTTGTCATTGAATATAATAGTTGATTCTTCTTATTAAATGCAGCACGGCCTTGTACTAATCTTTGTTTTATATCTTTTGCTCTTTTACCATCTTGCATTATTTGGCTTCCTAAGTAACTTATTAATAACCTCTTGCAAGTTCTTGTTTCCTATTTGTATGCTGTTTTTTTACTTACTTTCCCCTTCTTTACATACTAGTGTTTTAGTTTTATTTTTGTTAATCTTTATACAGTATATCTCTGTTAATACTGTTTCCATTTCATTAAGAGCTCCTTCTACCTCGTCCTTGCTAGATGCTAACATTGCTATATCACCTGCTAATCTAAGCATATTAATCGTTTGTCCCTGCACAATAATTCCAAATGTCTTTCTGCATTAGACAGTATTCATTGCCTTTTCGCTATACAAGTAAACAGCGAACGGGGATATGGCACACTCCTGTCTCACCTTTTTTCTAATATTTACTTCTTCTTTACGTTCCTGCTCTTTTTCTATTTAAAACTGTTTACTCTTTGTATAAGCTGTGTTCTATCCGTTTATCCCTATATCTGATTCTTATATTACGGTATCTTTCTAAAGTATAGAGATTCTGCATTAAATACCAATTACCTTAATTAAAAACGCTAATCTAAACACTTTTTATGTTATTCTCAAATAACAAGTTCAATAAATACGTATTAAAATCGTTCTGTATAAAAATGTTCCTCAAAACGGGGAATATATCTTTTAACCGTTTATAATTTTGTTAAAAACAAGCAAACATTTGCTTCTTCTAAACACCTTAATTCGTTAAAATGTTTGCTGGTCGTAAAACCACTTCTAAAACCTAAAAGCTCGCCTTAGCAATTCCTCCTAACACATTATAACCGTTGCTAGTATTTTTAACAGTTAATCGTTGAAACGTAGCAAACATTCTGTTTCTGAAAACTTTCCCTTTATTAATATTTTAAATGTGTTGTTATCGGCGCATTTACCGTGAAATTCTATTTCAGTATATCTACACATGCTCGGTCGCTCAAATTTTGTGGGAAATAACGTTCCTCCTAATTAAATTATTCCGGTTATATTTGTAGCGTGGATCGATAATCATATAAACCATTATAAATTTTTAAAAAGTGAGGCGACTATTTGCTTGGCTGTGTTTCTAGTTGCCTAAAACGCAGGAATGTTTTAAAATGTATTTTGATTTCCCATTTGAACAAGAAAATTCAAGAGATAATTGTGGTAATTTGCGTTTTTTTATTGCTTGCATTGTACGAATGGTTTCGCCGTTGTCGTCTAGAATATATATTTTTGCTTGCTCTCGTAGAACCTGTAACAATCTATTGTTAGGAATGTTTTTATGTTTTCTTTCCATGGTTTCAAAGCTGTATAAATACAAGTCCAACTTAGCTCTCTTACTTATTTCGTCCTACATATACGATAATTTTGCTATACAACATCCTTTGAGCGTTTTAAAGTCGCCCTCAAATGCATTTGTGCTAGAACATTTAGTTAAGTTGTATCACCACCCAACCGTAGACAAATACAGCCGCATTTCCTCATCCTAGGATGGTACCAAAGAAGATAGCTCCAGGTGTAGTGTATTTTTCGGTTTGCTTTATTTTGTGTTGCTGTTTTGGAAGATAGAAACTTCTTTTGACTGATTCCGTAATAAATTGCAGACCGATATTAACTCACGCTCACAATACGAACAATTATGTACTTATTTGTGAAACTTGTTGTTTAAAATTTTAATGCGTTGGAACGCATCCCTGCTGTTTACTTTTCTACTGTATAAAGTAATGTTGACGTCAACAACTTGCTGTTTAAAATTTTAATGTTACGAGATGCACTACCTACAGCAAAGGGTCCTATATTATTACTTGATTTCCTGTACATATTTAGGGTTGGAACATATTGTAGGTATTCGCATATTTGGATAATAAGATTTTATTAGTCATATTTTTAAATGTTTATGGTTAGAGTGTATTATATGTAAATTAACGGTTTGTGTACATCACGTTGTAACGAACGATTACGTAAATGTGTTTTCCAAGTTTGTAAATATTCTTTTGGGACTGTATGCTTTCCTACAAGTTTTTAAAATACATTTTTTGTTACTAGAATTTCCAATTCTTTTCTTTCTAGGTCACCCACCTCACTCTACGACGTTTTTGAGCTAGCCCAAACTCTAATTCTTTTGAAGTTCGATTCTGTCCCTGTGTTTTGTTGCGATATTTGGTGTAGGCGATTTTTTACTACTTACGTTGCTGCTTTCGTTCTGGTCTGCACGCTTCTTTTTGAGTATTTCAAACATTTTTTCCCATTTTACACTGCCGAACGCTTCTTCCAGATCTACAAATCCTATATACACACGTTTGTGCTTTTTTGTTAGAGCTAAACTGACCTCCCGTGTTTCTTTATTTTGCCTAAACCCAAATCGACCTTCTTCTATTATTTCTTCAGCCCGTTTTTACGTCCATCTTTGTACAATTTTAGTCAATGTGTTTGACACGTGTGCTGTCAAACTTATTGTTCGAAATATTTCACGTCTATCGGTACTTTTCTTTATGTTATAGTGACTATGGTGGTACGTTTGAAATTGTTTATCTTTCATAGATATAACTTATAAGTCGGAACAGACGTTGTGTTACTGCTTGTCCGGCGGTTTTTAAAGTTTCTGTTTGCACCTCATTTAGACTAGGTGCCTAATTCAAACTCATCTTTAAGTATAGAATATCCCATGTTATCCATTTCAATGTATTTTTGTCATATAACCACTTTCTCTACATTTTGTATAATGATGCCTCCTTCCGCGTTCCTTATATTTTTGCTAAACGGTTTTATATCCCTAAATTGTTTTCTAATTAATTTGTATGCTTCGTCTTGTTACGTTCGATTGCGCCCTGTTGAATGTTTTCGTTCGTTTTGGGATTCTTTTTAAATATTCCCACGCTTCCGCTTCGATATTTTGTGTAACTACCGGTTAAAGGAAACGCCCCTGATTATGTTTTATAATTAAATATATCGATTTGTTCTTGTAAAGCTCATCCTAATACCATTGAAACAAGTACTTTTCCAACATTCTGTGTAACGTTATTAGCTCATTTATTTCTATTGTTCAATAAATGCAGCAAAAACACTCAGTTATCGAGTTATCTACGATTTTGTTGTCTAAAGAATAGGTCGCTTCATTTATAAGTAATAATGCAAGTTTGAATAGTGTAAATTTTGTACAATTGTATTCGAATTTGACAGTTTTTTGTATTTATTTATACATTCCAACGACTTTGAAGTGTTCTTTTGACATTTGTTACTCAAATATTTTAATCGCTTATCATCAGTGCATTTAATTACATACATCGAAATAATGAAAGGACATTGTGCGATAAATCCGGCGACTATGGCCACTGAGTCATTATTTCGATGTTTGTACTAATTAAAAAATCGAGGTTTATTGTGTTTGGGCGTGCACTTGCTTTGTCATGATGAACAATGATTCGCGGATTTAAGTTGTTTTGCTGATTTCAGAGATAATTTCCGGCAAGCAAACTGTAGCATACCACTCTACATTAACTGTTCTTTGATCTTCTAATATAAGAGTTGCAAGTCTAGTTTTTCCAAAGGAAGAAGCAAGTACTTTTGTTAGTTAGGTTGATTTCTGTTTGGTTTCAAGCTCATATGAACAAATCTATGATTTGTCACGCGCTACGAAATTATTTATAAAATTTAAAGAAGCCGTAATTTTTTATTATTTCCTTGCACCATTTGACACGTACCCGGTTTTGCGGGTTTTTCAAATCGCGAGAGATTCATCAACGTCAAGACTTCCTGACATGCAATGGATCGTACAAAATCGTATGAATTTATTTCTCCTTAATATGTAGGGATGCATCTATTTCGCTATATGTCACATGCCGATTTGCTAAGATTCTGTCATGTACGACATCGATATTCTTGCAACAACAAATGTGCTTGCACAACTTTTTTGAACATCGTCATCAAATGTTGTTCCTCCACGCTTGAAATCTGCGAACATAGATTTTGATGATGGATCATGCCCAAATAACAAACTGTTATTCATGCTTTGCTGTGGTGTTAAACTGTATCTAAAATCATAGACAAATTATTGCTAGAAAATCACTAGTCGAAATTTCCACTTTTACATGCAAATATTAAACTGTTAAATTTTGTTGAAACGAAACTGCTGGGTTTGTAATCGAAATGTCAAGTGATTCGAAGGTATAAAATTCTCAATTGTTCAAGTATGACAACTTCAGAACGTTGTCAATATAGGGTTACTGGTTTCCGCGAATTTTGGTACTGATCCACTAATAAAACAAAGTTTTGGTCTATTTTGTTATTGATGCATACTGTTGACAAGCAGTATTTGTCTAAAGTTTAATTTACGCGTAAACAAGAAGCTACGTGCAGCAACGTAGTTAACAAAAAGAAGGTAGCAAAGAAGAAGAAAAGAGAAATTGATCGGGCTCAGTCGGTGAGTGGGCGGGGTATAATACCTACAAAAATTAAATAAGGCCTGAAATAGAAAAAATAAATTATTAACCGCTCCGTACAACCTGTAGGAGGAATCCCCGCCTGCAGTTATACCTAAATAAAAAAAACAAAGGAAATAACACATTAACAAAAGAACTCTAATTAGCATAAAAAGAAAAGAAACATTAAAATGGCCATTAACCCGGTTTAAGTAAGTGTGAATAAACCATATATATTAGTATTTGCTAGCTAGTGTATTTGTATGCCAGATTTCACAATTTCGTTTAGTAATCATAATATTATGATACCTCACATAGGCTCTGATAATGCTAACATATAACCTACAATTACATATACAATGGCAATAACGTCTTCCAATGTGCCAGCAAGTTTTTCTCCCATTCCCGCATTAATAGATAGTAGTTAAAGTTAAGCGTAATATAGTAATCCCATGGCAATTGATCTCGGTATCATAAATCATTTTCGTACATACGATTAATTCGGGACCTGTATGAGCCTCAAACAGTAATATCTAAGCAGGAAAGAAACACTCACGGTGTTGGATCTATCTTTTGCTCCTCGGACCGGAGCGGGCCAAATGGACCTGGGATCACGTATCGGGTGCAGCCTGCTATACCCCAAGAAGCGGCAATTCAAGGGACTATCGTGTCCCCCGCAGGAAGCTAGAATGATCACAAAAATATTAATCTATTTACGCCGACAAGTACGGGTTTATAAAACCATCAATACCCACCACGCTGTAAGGCGTGTCCATAATTTTCATAAAGAAAAACGGAACGAAGAATCTAGCAATTATGACGAGTGCTTCTAAACATTTTGATAAGAAAGTGCACATAAATTCGTTTAATTAAACAACCAGAGCTCTAAGGCATATCGTGGCTATCAAAAAGCGTGATTAGGAAACTTGGAAACACGCTTTTATCGGATAGTACGCGACCTTAGTTCGACGAGTCTTTAGATTCGAACCATAAAGAAAGCAATTATACGTTATCGGAATGTTTAACAAATTAAAGGATACCTAAAACAAAGTATTGACTTATTTAAATTTTATCATAAACTTGTCGTTTCCAAGCATATAGATTTGAGTTAAACAATTATTGTAAAACGGGCTTATGATGAACAGGTAAAATATACAGGATGTTGATGAAGGATTTACGAATAGCAACGGAATTGATTTACCTGAACAACAAATTAAAGGGAAAAAGGGGTAATTAATTTATCCCGAAATTAAATGTAACAAAGAATAAAGCCAATAATTGGATAATAGTGGATTAGTAGTTAATTGTGCTTCGGAATGACATTTTCAAACCGGGTTTAAAATTTATTATTCAAACAGTTGCTTTGAGATACCAAGAGAATGAAAATTCAATCCTCTATAATTTAAACCAGTAAATGAATTTAAATTTAATAAGTTAGGTTGTTCATGTTCCTAATAAATTTAAGCAACATAAATTTTAAGCATCCCTTTACAAAGTTCCGCAAAGCTGACGAGTGTAAAGTGCTTAATAATTTGTTTTGGAGTAGTCTAGCGTGAACACTTTGTTTGCTTAATTATTTACGGAATACTGTCGCTGACACGAAATAGCGCTTTCCTCAACTTACAAGTGAAGTGTACTTAGTGTCAAAAAGCTTTCAAGCATAACTGATGCCATTAAAGAAGGTATTATGTAACAGTTTATATTACGGTGTAGAAGCATCCTAAACTTGTTTTAAAATAACGAACTAAGCGTTAATAACTAGAAAGAAAAGCTACATTAATTAGTTTAACTGATTCTACATGTGCTGTGCAAGGCTGGCTCAGAATCTATTCGCTTGTAATGTCAACTTTCGATAGGCTGCAAAAATTTCTCTATTAGAACAACAATCTTAATGTGTTTAAACAATTGTTGTATTTTTTCATTCATTTAAAATTCGTCTCAGGCGTATTATTGTACAAAAGTACGTGCCGTTATCTTTTCAGTTAAAAAACAGAAATACAGTTATAGCTTTCAGAAGACTAAAATATTTATACAATATACAAACCCTTTCTACATGTATATAAAAATCTGTTTATTATTGGCAATTTAGAAAGTTGTTCAAATTTTGTATTTTTCTATGTAGCTATACCGTTTTTATAAATAACTCAACTAGTTTTTGACTTATAACCGATTATTTATATGATGAAGATATCAGAGACAGACAAAGTTAAGAACAAAGAGATACTAGAAATGGTAGGTGATGAAAGAAATATGTGGAAAACGGCAAAAGATAGGTGAGGCAGGATGATAGGATACGTTCTAAGGCCTGTGGAAATAGTGTGGGATGTATAGAAGCAAAGAAAGCAGAAAAATAGAAGTAGAGGTAGACTTTTGAACAAAGATAGTAAAAGGTGTAGGCTGTGGGAACTTAGGGAAATTGGGGTTTAACTCAAAATAAAAAATAACAAAGGTACGTGTCCAATCAGTTCTAGGACCGAAAATCTAGTGATGAAAAAAGTAACTGTATTTAAACCTAATGGTTATCGTAAACAATTACAGGCGTTGGTTTTGTAATATTCAACAAATGTTTATTGTGCGAAAGGAGTAACTGAAAAACTATTGATTCGACTAATCTCTATGTGGTGCGGGATCTTTGTAACTATCAGGTTGCTTAACCCTTTCGCATACTGTTCATTTACATTTCCAATGCTCCACCCAAAGGTACTACATTGGCCAGGAGGCGAGTTTTTTGTTGCGTGGAAATTTATAATTTTGCCGAACCCTTGCCGTTCCAGGCAAGGTAGGGATCTTTAACGTGCGTGACAACACTCACACACGGGACCTCCATTTAACCTCTCATCCGAACGAGGGCGTAATCTTTGTGAAAAATGCTCACCTGCCATTTTTCAAGCAATTGGTCGTGTCAGGATTTGAACCCAGGACCTTGGGATTAGTAGCCTTACGCTTACTACATTGATCCACGGCGACGCCTTCTTTTGCATACCACTAAATATCGATAAATAAGAATTTATTTTTAGAAAACAATAGTAGGAGAAAAGTGCAAAAGATATTAAAAAAAAGATTAGTACAAGACCGTGCTGTATCTAACAAGAAAAACAGCTGCGATGTTCGAAAACAACAATCATACAAACAAAGACAAAATTCTTAAAAGCATATGTTTGGATCACAGCACGGTAGACTGTGAAACGAGAACAGTAGGAGAAGAGAACAGGAAAAAGATTAAAGCCTTAGAAATGTGGCGCTATAGACATATGTGACGAAGATATCATGGACAAACAAAGTTAAGAATAAAGAGGTACTGGAAATGGTAGGGGACGAAAGAAATATGTGGAAAACAGTAAAAAATAGGAAAGATAAGATATAATAGAAATTTTGAATGACCAAAGCACAAGCTATATCATTAATAAAAATGTTAAAAAGCAACAAACCTAAGTGACTACTCTGAGGGACCCTAGAAGTAACATTAATTATCTTAGAGTAAAAACCCTTTCGTCTAACAGTTTGTGTTATGTGACCTGTTTCTAAGGTAGCTGTTTATAAAAGACGCTGAATTCCCACGCGTTCCAATAGCAAATAGTTTAGACGGCAATATTATGTGGATATCCTTTTCAAATGCCTCGGAGACGTCGGTATACACTGCGTCGACCTGTTAGATCATCACTAAGGCATCTGAAATAAATTGTGTTATTAAAGCAAGGTTAGTAGTTGTGGATCTTCACATTCGCCAGTTATTATTATCTTATTGATTTGTGATAAGATACCATCAAACATCAAACTTTTAAATAATTTCGGAATTGAGCTTAGGATTCTGATTGGTCAATAATTAGAGAGAGCCGATTTATTACCCGGTTTAAAGGTGGGAGTATCAAATCTGTTTTTACACTTAGCAGGACACAAACCACTAGTGACGCAAATTATGTGGGCCTCTCTTAAAAACGTCTTTTTAAAAAGTTTACAAAAGATTGAAACAAATTTTTATTCACAAGAGAAACGTTAATTTGTCTTGCAATTTGCAATGCGCGTAACGATCTAACTATTAAAGTCAATGCTACCTCTATTTATTGCTTTCTGTCTAATGCTATTTCTATTCTCATAACTCCTCAGGCCCTAAATGAGGACTATGGGGAACCAATGTCCGAAAGTCCAGGGTAGTTCTTAGTTTCTGTCTAAGATCTATTTTAGGTTCCTTACTATTTCCTTTTTTCAACAACAATTTCACTAACAGATATCTATATACTACATACAATATTGGTAAGCAAATACAAAATTATAGTATAAGGCACTAACACTACTAAAATGTACAACAGGTTTATCTAACTTGCTTAGTTCAATTTTGTTATTTTGCAAAAGTCTGTAAACACTACTTATTTCGTCTAAACGTACAGGAATCTAATTTTATAGGTTTAATGTTGTCGCACACTGTTATTTCACTATTCAATTTTGAATTTATATAAGGTAATTTCATAATCTTATACATAGGCGCTTCACTAATAAAAGTTCTTAACACTAATTGGTTGATTAAAATTTCACACTGGGTTTTAAGCTCTATAAGATAGCTACCGTTGAGAAGGACATTGTCTTGGTTTGCTCCACACCTTTGAATAGTAACCGTGTTTTTAGGTAGTATGACGATCCATTTGTTATCCTCCAATTTCGGTATTTTTATCTTACTGATGGTTAAGGGTATTTGGTGGCACACATTTACATTCTGGGAATAGTTTATTAATTGAACTTCACAGGATGAATTTTCGTTGGTCGCTTCTACTTGAACGTCTAGACAAATAAATCTTTCTTGAGTAACAGCATGGCAGTTAACGTCGGAAAAGGCATATGACTGGTCATTTAGCAACAGATATTTTGATTGTGGAATTATCACTTTGAAGGAGTTTAAAGAGGGAGTTGTTAAGGAGTACAAATGATAGAATTTATAATCGTGAATATCTACAATTGATATTTCCAAAGCAAATACTACAGTGTTGTCTTTGCTGTACTTTTAATTGTAACAACTTTCTCATATAGTAAAATATTTTGTATTGATATATCAAAAGGAAATTTGTTGTTGTTCAATTGCTTATTGACTGATAATAATTCAGAGAGCAGTTTATGTGGGTCTACTATGGCGTTATGAAGAACTTTCAACTTGGAAAAGCTAATGGCAACTTCTATTCTTTCTAATCGATTATAAATGATTTGAAAACTAGTGGAAAACTGCGAGGCTGGCAGTTCCAAAGCGAAATGGTGAAAGGTTTCTAATTTTGAAATATGTAAATTTTTTTATTTCTTTTGAAATTTCTTCTATACGAGTTTTTAGTATGTACTGATTGTGAATCAAATTTTAGAATTGTTTTCATAATTCCTAAAAGACGTTTCAAGCATAGTAATTTGGTGATTAACTAGACTTTTAATTTTATTCTGATTATTAATGAGGGATGAAATTGCTTCGTCGTATCTTTCAGCGTCGTAATCTAGATTACCAGTGAAAAATTTAATTGCGGTGCCTACACCTATGAGAAGATACAGAAACTCATTGGATATAAGCACCATAAAAAACTTACAACTTAATGAACTAACACATCTGGAAACCTCTTGAACGTACCTACATCCTCTTCTATCACGATGATCCTGAAAGTAAAAGTTACACAACAAATTTTCTATTAAAAAGACACTATTTTTGCTTTTCAATAAAAGAGCATAATAATAATTATGAGTTGATAATCTTGAGATTACCACACCAAAGGTATTTTAGTTAAAAATGGATATCTAGAATAAATCAATTGTAACATGTCTGTACTTTTACATTGTTTCAGCATTCGTCTAATTTCGTTACTCAAAAAATTTATTTTCTCCAAGATATTCTTATTAAAATTAATTATTCATAGAATAAAAAACTTGAATCCAAAAAAGTAATTTAATGTAGTTTCTCTCTTTTCGTTTTTTTTTGTTAAATATAGTTACAAATACAAAATAATAAAATTGAATTCTGATTTTAATTATAAATCTGTCTTGACATAACAAGACCTTACTTTTAATAATACTTTAAAACAAGATTCATGATACCCAAGGAACAGATCTGTGTATTGGTTTACATATACTTCAAATAAGTTTATTTCAAATTCCTTAAAAAAATCTAAACCACACGTAACTAGTTTAAGTAAATAAAATTTCAAATTTATCCTGGTATAGAAATGACACAATGACCTTACTAAAGATTAGACATCTGTAATTAAATCTTTTTAAACAGGAAGTGGACTTTGGAATCTCAATATTTTTGAACACATGTATATTCCACGTGTCTTACAAAATTACTTTACTATTACTTCCTAAAGAACCATTTTTTACGTTATTTAAATTTGTTTAGCACAATTTTAGCAAATAACTTTGTTATCAAATTAAAGAAATATTACTATTTTATGATCTCACGCAATGTTAATTCGTCCGCAAAATTTAACATGATTAAACAATCTTCTATAAAATTTAATATCGTTCGTCAATCCAATAAACACTTTTAAAAGTCTTGCAAACGTAATAACTGAAAGTTTTAATACCTGGGCTTAGCGAAGAAGTTACCTCTTGCTACCGAACTGCGATGCACAAGTTCAGGTCCTGCTTACAAAATTTGATGCCTAGGGTAAAACGTTGACGACCAACATCTGTTCAATACGTGTTTACCAAGAAATGTCAAACAACAGCTTTACATACATCCTTAACGACAGTTGCTTTAATTACTAAATATAAATCTGGTTATTCCAACGCGTTAATAATCACCGACCTCTCTAGCCATTTTTTTTAAGAAGCGTGATCCATTGTCTGCCGGAACTTAAAGAATGACAACCATTCTGGGGCCCCCAAAAGACCACGACTCCTATCCCCCTACCATATTATGGGTATCCGAAGACTCCACTTGGCACGGGCTCGTGTCCGGATCCCCTTAAGTTTGCAGCTTTGTTCACATGTTAAACTACAATGGCCAATCTTGCTTTTCGTATCCTCCACGTAGAGAACAGCTCATATCTCTTGCGCGTCACCTCGTGACACTATTTACGCAAGCGCTATCTTAATTTAATAACAGAAAGGATATAATCCGCCTACGGATTAGGCAACACAAATGACTTGTTCCTTTTTAAATACGTTTTCAGAGTGTTTATTGCTATTAAATATTTCCTAGTAATGCATTTAAAGCTAATTAAATGGTAATAATGTCCTGTTCTATTGTGAAATTGTTTCCATCAGATATAACTATATCGAATACAAAAAATCAGATATCACAAATCTACAATGAATAGATGTGATCTCTTTAAAACCAGTGCCACAGAATATATATTCGTTACAACTCTATATTATCAATAAAATAATTTTAATATCAAACGGGATCAAGTTATTCATCATCATAACAATTTTTCAAAAGAAACACTAAAATAAGGAGAACCCCAATTTCCTGCAGAACCATACCACGCCATACCATACCACTACAGTACTGAGAATGTTCCTAAATTTAAATACAACTGTCTTATATTTAATAGCCCTTTACTCGATCACCGTTAAATAACGATGTAGTTTGCACTCTGCTACGTACCTAGACGTAAACGGAAGGGGCGTCATAATTCATAAGGTTAAAGGGAAATTACAAAGACCATATAAACTACAAACGCGGAGAGTGGGGTGATTCACAGATACATAAAAAAACATCACCATCGATTTTTATATTTACAGAAACAATAAAAATTTCTATCTAAAACAAGTAGAAAAAAAGTAAATAAAGTTACTATTCATCTTCATATTTGTATAAAGTTACTATTTTTCTAAAAAAAATTTAAATTTAAACAATGGTTCTACAAAGTGCGCATTTCGTCGCTAACAGGTAATACATCTAGTCAAAAAAATAATACTGAAACTATCATATATGCAAGTGCGTTAAGTAACAAACAAAACTATTAAATTAAAAAAAACATCGTTAGTAAAAAGAAAATTGTAGCATAACAAGGAACACTAGCACAGCTAATTCCAGAGTGGGTCTTTATTAAACAAAAAAAAAATGTGCTTTGTTCGTACGTCAATGCAAGTTGGGTTTATCACTTAGTAACTACCAAAAAAAAACAAGTCACATACCTCTATGGGTCGGGATATATATCTTGTAATCCATTAGAGGTGGATCAATACAGCAACGCCACGGTGTTCGGTAACATCCACGCTGCTATCGTAATTTTAACGGCAATCTACATTCCAGAGCAGTAGCCTACGTTAAAGATGAGTCGGGCCATTCATAAAAAGCAATCTGGCCTAGCGTAGGAAAATCATTAGGCTTCCGCCAGAAAATAATCGGGCCATTCATAAAAAACGATCTGGCCTAAGTAGGAAAATTATAAGGCCTTCGTCAAAGAGCTAAAAAGGGAATATTATTAGTGTTGATAAGCGCGGAAGAACTTACCGATGCACCTCAGATATCCACTTCTTGTCAACAACAAATGTGCATCGCTCTTGTAGTAATAAAACGAGCAACCCAGAAAATAATTAAAAGCACGAGCTGCAGAATCAAATTGAACTCGTTTTTCGCAAGAATTAAATCCAATCCCAGCGTAATCCAACACACAGGTGTGATTAGAAACTCCAAACAAGCTTTATCAAATAAGTACGATCCATTATTTTAACAAGTTCTAAGAATTGGGTATAATAAGAAGTAATTATAGGCTATAGTGTTATGTATCAAGGCAACGGATACCTCAAACAAAGTTCCGACTATTTAGATTACAGAAGAGCTTTTTATTTTGCAGCAAATAGATTTAAATGACATTGTAGTAAAGCGTACTTGTAGGAATGTCAAATATACAGGATGATGTTTGAGTATTGGAAGCAGAATCTATACGAATGAATAATTAACCAAAATGGCGTAAGGTTAGTACATCATCGAAGGTGAACGTAACAACTCTCTTACTAATGTCATAATACAATAAAATCAATACGCCAGCAATAATATGAGGCTAAGCCATAATTCAGTTTAATGTTTTGCAACTGTATAATAAACTACAAATACTACTCAATTGCCGCCATAATTCAGTAGCAACATACACATTTCAAGCACTAATATTCACCTTAGACTGTCTTGTTTGTACATGAACCGTCTTATCAGAGAAAACCCATAAAAACAGTGTTTTTAAATGTACCATTTTCTTTATAGGTTACGTCGTGAACAAGTCCAAAAAATATATATTTTGGGGCATACTTCGTTCCAGCTTCCTTGGGTTTTTACATGATGCAGACATCGTACAGTACGTCTCAACGTATTATCCTTTCTTTACACGTGTTTATACCGTATTTCAACACATTCTATTATCATTGTCCTTATGAAATCTGCACGTCCACGGTTTCTCAGGTGTGGTTTAGCGTATCAGTTTATTATTATTTATTATTTTGTAGGTTGTTATTACATCTTTTAGTTTATTGTAAAGAAAATAATTTTATTGTTTTTAGGTAATAATTTAACGCCAAAGTCTAGACTACATATCTAGAAACAAAAGAATTTAAATATCATGCTTACTTAACACTAATATTCTCAAAGTCTTAATTTACAGGGTGCGTTCATCTTCGTTCTGTCTATCTTGAATTAATAATTATGCCTTAAACTAATAAATATAACCTTACTACTTCATGTTTAGTTAAATTAATGTGATCGCGTTATAATTTATCTCTAATCTACTTATGGATCGTTGTAAATCTTAAAATCTATTAACCTATTAACTTTATCTAGACATTCTACATTCTGATTAGTAAGTTAATAGAAGTTTTTTTTTGTATTTTTTGATAGCCCTTTTTTAGTAGCCTCCACCCAAAATTTCTAACAGGTCACGTATTTATTTCAGGAATATTTCACTAAAAAGAGCGTCCTTATAATCATAAAATTTTTGTCGATTTGAGTATCCATAAAATTTTTAAAGCAGTGATTTTCCTATTCCTACTGCACCATTTTGCCGTTAATCAAGCTAGAACTGTTAGAAGTTCATTAACGTTACGGAACCAATCTCTTATCCAAGGGCAAAAAATTACCTAAGTCCTTTATGCGCTCTTCCGTTCTTCTAAGTGACCGTTGGCTTGTGATAAAGAATTTGGACTATCTGAAATACTTAGCATAAGTTTTAATATATTATATACATGCCTGATTATTACTAATTGATTTCATTTCAGGGACCAAACAGAACATATGCTTAACGGAAGAATGTGTTCGAACTGGTAAGTAAAAAAAAAGCACATATTTTAATAATAATTAACATTACTGATAATTCTGTATAAATGCCTATTCAAATATTAGATATTTTTGGGGGTTTGCTGTTTGCTATGTTTCTGTCTTGCACGCGCTGACAGTAAATTCTAACTGCTATTACACTCATTAAAAGTGTATATTAACAGAATTAAATGTTTTAGAAAGTGTATTCTTTGGGCTAATATAAGCTAAAGAAACAAACTCGCTCACTAAGGATATTAGGACCTGTTTAATAAACGTATAACTCCAGATTATGAAGCGCTATCAACAAAACCAAGTAATCGGGTTTCGTATAAATAATTATTTTTACCATTATTATTTTTACCATTATAATTTTTACAAATATTCTGTTTACCGTTAGAATTTTAACCATTATTATTTTTACCATTATAATGTTTACAATTCTTATTTTTACCATTATTATTATTACCTTTATTATTTTTACCATTATAATTTTTACCATCATTATTTTTGCTATTATAATTTTTATCATTACTATTTTTACAAATATAATTTGTACCATTAGAGCTTCTACCATTATTATTTTGAACATTATAACTTCCACTATTTTTATTTTCACCTTTAATATTTTTATCATTATAATTTTTACCATTATTATTTTTATCATTATATTTTATAGACTTTTTCTCCTACATTTCATATTTTTGAGGGGTATGCCATTGTATTAGGCGTCATAATTAGCTTATCGATATCACATGAAAAATACGCAATTTTATATAGTGTGATGCGCAATTAATGTTATCGTATCTATTTAACAATCCAGCAATTTGGTGCATTGTGACCTTTAACATTGCTCTATATTTGATTACTATGGCGAGTAAGATCATTTGTAACTTGATATTTGCAAGCCTGTATTTATGTAACTACATTGTACTACTAGATTGTAATAATACTATTTTTAACTTGCCAAGGGTCTGTCTTGTAACTTTTAATTTTACTCATTAATTATTCTAATAGCTTCTTGAAGTTAAAAGAATTACTATTTTCTATTGGAAATAAATTTTTAAATGGCAAACAAATAATAAGACAAAAAGTTACATTGGAAATAAATTTTAGGGGTTGCGTTTTCCACCCCTTAAAACCATAAGGTAAAATAAATAAATTACTGGGTAAGTGTTTTATTTGATAGTAAAAAATGTCACATTAGTTTCAATTTTGTAACTTTTTTAGTGTTTGTAAAAAAATAAAAAACAAATTTTATGTACCCCCTTTAAGGGGCTGTATCTTAACAAGGGATGCTCCAATGAAGTTTCTTTATATAAAAGACCCTATCTCTTTTAAGATGAGGAATCACCCCTAAAATGTTTTACACTTATTTTGTTACACCCTGTAGATTTATAACAAATATAAAACCCAACAACCAATCACTGTCATAACTGATCATTTCTTTTTGCAATATAGAAATGGAAAATGCAATACTCAGGTAGTAGGTATAAATACCCTTTCAAAAATCCTTTCACTTATAGCAACATATCTGAAATTACCTAGCCCAAAAAACTACACTGGACATGCATACCGACGTTCTTCCGCGTCTCTATTAACAGATTCTAGTGGTGATTTAATTCAACTAAAAAAGCACGGTCGATGGAAATCCAGTACAGTTGCAAAGGGTTACGTAGACGAATCAATGCAAAATAAAGTGGATTTCGCTATAAAAATTTTAGCAGGAACCAGTTCGAGTTCAAATCACAAAAATGTTCAACTGCTGCTAACAATTCAATGAACATTGATACAACTGTAGAAGATATTATTTCTATTAACTAATTAAGTGTTGACAATTTGAATAGTAATGTAGCACCTTTAACTTCACCTTCACTACAATTTATTAATACTCAAAATTGTACATTTAATATTAGTGTTGCTCAAGAAATAAAAATGAATGACGATTTTATCGAATTTGTTTATTTATGGACGTAAAAAATATTTTGTATGAAACTCTTGAGTAAAGTAACTTTTTCACTCATAGGAATTGCCGCACTCACCTTCGGCTCGTGCGGTCAAATTTTCCTACTCGTGCAAAAACGTATTACTTTACTCACTTACTGCATAAATAACTAATTCCTATTGTCTATTTACAAAAATTAACTTCAGTAATTGCATATACTTGCATGTTTCGAATTCGTGATGCATAATACTGAAACTTTTCCTTTTTGCGGTTTTGAACCAAATTATTAATCTGAGTTACTGTCAACCATGTACTGTACAGAAATAGTATATTACATACTAAGGGACGTAAGAAAGATTTACGGTGATGAGACGGTTTGCAGCCCGAGCGAAGTGGGGGATGCAAAATGTCGAGGCACCGTAAATCTCTTACGTCCTGCGATATGTACATTCTTTTTTCCCTACCTCTAAATTTAAAGTCATTAAAAATGCCCTTAAATTAAGTTTAAATTCAACTAAGAATAGAGAATTATTTAATGTAGGCTTAGACCCGTAACCATGGATTTGTAGCCATGATATTTAACATACGAACTCTCAGACTTTTTTTAAATAGAAATAAACTCATACGTCAAAAGCCTTAAATTCTTTCTACTTCAGTTTAATTATATTCTTATAAATAGTAGAAGGAGAATATTGAAATACTGTATAAACTTAAAGATCAAACACGCTGCGTCAGGCTTCGTTTCCAGGCTAAATGAATGATGCATGTAGGCATCAAAGCACATCCGCTGATAAGGTATTTGGTAAAGCTCTACATAAAGATTAATTAGCGATGGAACGGCAACGGCTGTGGCGTTTGTTTGTGCCGACAGATTTGCTGCTGTACTAATAAATGACAAGTAGACCAGTTTCTATATTTGCCGCCTCCCTAAACATGCCACCCGCGTGCGGTGCACGCCCTGTACGCCCGCTTAAGGCGGGCGTGATAGCCACAGGCTGCTTAACCCCCTTCACATACCAATGAATATCAGTAAAATAAGATATATATTTATAAAACAATAGAAGGTGAACCGAACTGTATCTAACAGGAAAGAGCAAGGGCTATGTTCGAAGACAACAAATATAGAAATGACGTTGTAAATTTTGATACTTCTCCAGATTTAAATTACTAATTTTTATATTTCATATTTAGGCTACAAATTTTATACTCTGAAATTTTCGCATAAATTCCAAGTACTTTACGGTTATGCTGTAAAAAGGTTAATAAAAGTGGTTATAAATTTGATATAACTAGCCATTGTTAGAAAGGATCGCAATAAGGTAGTAGGGATGCTGTTCCAACCAATTTCACAGATCGATAAGCAAATCACACTTTGCCTTCAACATTCTGAAGCTCTTCCAAACACGGCTAATCTGTGACTGTATGAATCATTAAGTATTACCTTTAGAACACAAAAATAAACTTCGAAAATTGTATAGAATATTTGACGCGCCTATTATTCGTCCGTTTTGAACGTACCTGCACCTTAAAGAACATCTAGAATACTAGAACGGATAAAATGGCTTGCGTGTTTCAGTGAGCTAAAGATTCGAAGTATAGGTGTAATTAAATTAGTAGAAGTCTTTAGTGAGGAACTAGACTAGGACAAGTACCCGAAAGAGGACAGCAGCTCTCTCGGTACTTAGAGTGGCAGAGCCCATATATATCGGTATGGCATTGTAAGACACAGTACTGTGATTTGGAAGGCAACGGGAAACCACCAAATTACCGCTCTAGTACACAACGTATTACAATTGTTATTTAAGATTATAGCATCCTTTGAGGGGTAAAAGATTCCGCAGTTAAAATAATCCCAGATTCGGATCTACGGGAGGGGACTACTTCGGAAGATGTGATCGGAAAGTTTAAAACAAGAGCCAGAAACATTTTGCGAGCCAGAGCGTAAAATTTCAGAAGCATGAAATAAGTGGGTAAGTTAGAGAATTTGAAAATTGAAATGCATTGGTCAGTATTAGACGTAGTAGGGATTAGCGAAGTCCGGTGGCTAGAAACGGGTGCTTTTTGGAGCGGAGACTTTAGGATAATTCATACAGGAGCAGATGAAAAAAAATCGGGTGTGGGGATGGTTATGCGGACAGTAGGAGAAGCGAACAGGAAAAAATAGAAGCTTTTGAAATGTGATACTATAGACGTATGCTGAAGATATCATAGATAGACAAAGTTAAGAACAAAGAGGTTCTAAATAAAAAAAATATGTAAAAAACAGTAAAAAAATAGGAGCGGTCATATACTACGGCATGATGGAATAGTGTGAGATATATTAAAAACAGAGATAGAAAAAAGAGAGGTAGAGTTAGACTTAGGTTAGACTAATGCGCACAGATAGTGAAAGATGTAGGCTGTGAGAATTTCAGGGAAATGTGTAGGTTAGCTCGGAATAGAAATCAATGGAGGTACGTGTCCAACCAATTCTAGGACGGAAGACTAATAATGATGATGATGATGATGATGATGATACTATACGTATTGTTAGATGTAAATCAATGAATGCTTTAAATTAATACTAATATATGTATGAGAATGACTACAATTACTGTATGAATGAAAGTATGTGTATATGTTGAAGATGCTTCAATAATTTAATATGCAATGGACTTTATGGGCTAACACTTGTGCAAGATTCGATAAGAAAATCAACATAAATTGTTAGGAAGGGTCACCTACACGATATGCACCGATACGACATGATGCAGGCTAGCAATTTTTTTCTTTGAATCAGAAAGAAATAAAATTGATTAGAAATTTTAGGATAATATAAAACGGGTTTTTTTGCGTAAGCATAAATATGAAATAAATTACAATTTTCGTGAAGTGTATTAAATTTTTTATCTTAAATTAAATTATGATATTGAAACATGTACCGTTGTTAAGAGGCTATTGCTGCCATTTGGATGTGTTGCCTGCGTATATTGCATGCTTTACACACAGGTTTACGGGGGTGTTGTAAAATTCAAATTGCGTAGTATAACTACAATAAAAAGTGTAAGCAACCATAAATTTTCATAAAAATTACTAATAAGATATTATATTTTTGGTATCCACTTTGTATAATTGTATTATTCTATTTATTTAAAGTTTATCTAAGGAAATAGATAAAGTTGAACACATTCAGTTTGTATTTTATTTCTCGTTTACATATTAAGGAATTTCATTTAACAAAAACTCAAATAAGTAGGTTTAGGTTTGTTGAAAGTCGAATATGTCAATCGTGTCTTTTGTTTGCGTCCAGCAGGCAACGTTCCTTTGATTGCGCGCAAACGCTACGATTTTTACAACAGTTTATTTAGGTCTTTCTTGGGTAGTCGCTAATAGAATTTCGTACAGTTACGATGTGGAAAGTTTTGAATATCGGCGATTTTCGCTTCGCACTTAATTCTCTTTAATTTTCAACAAGTGCCCCTATCTGGTTGATTCAACAATCGCTCGTATTGTTAAATTTAGAGTTCTACAAACTTATTGCTTTTTACTTTTTCAGCACAGCTAATTTGGAAACAAATATAAGATTATATAAAAATTAATTGAAGATTATATGAAAACAAAGTTAACGCTATGAAAACAAATTAATATCTAGTGTTGTTTTATGTAAAGTTTCAAAAATTATGTGAACGAACCGAGTTTGGTCATATTGGTTTTAATTTGAAGATACAAATTCTGGAACGTTATGTTATACTGTCATTGGAAAATTGGCTAGAAAACATGTCTGATATCGTCAAAGATTTCCTCCTGTTTTGGTTGTGTACCATCTGGGAATAGACCAGCTTTTCAAGAGGTAATTTATCGGCCATTTTGGTGTTTATGTTCCAACGCTGTTCGCTACTGGATGTTCTTGGTAATTATAAAAGTGACTTTTGTTATCAGTCAGTAAATCAACTTTTTATTATTTGTCAAGCCGTTGGTTATTTCGTTGCGATTGATAAAATTTAAACTACCCACCTTCCGTGGAAACGTAAATTGTCAAAAATGACAGTGTCGTTACATTACCTTTGTTAAAAAATGTCAATATTTTTCTTCAAATTGAAATGTTATTTGTACCTTATTGCTCAAAATACAATTAGTTATTGTGAACTACAACCATAAAGTGACTTATCCACGTTGTTACATGATGAAATTTTAATATCTTAAAGTCATTGTATGTGAACTTGACTTTCTTCTTTATAAATTTTACTTGAATATTGTAGACAAAAATTTGTAAATCAATATCAGATCTGGTATTGGTGTTAACCTAAATAAAATAAAACTTATTGTCAATGAAATATGTAGTGCCTATGAATTTGATAAAAGCATAAAATTTATCTATGTTTGTTTTTTACTAAGCTTACAAAATTTATTCAGATAATCTACTGAACAAATTAATGAACGTTTCCTGTAAACATTTATTATTCATATGTGACCATAATATTTGATTTCAATACATGTATAAAACTGGTTATATCAAACTTTTTATTTCTGGTAGCATTTTAGAACCTTCTAATAAAAGTAAGAATTCGTGCTTACTCAGTGATTAATAGTTATAACATTTTTTTGCTACAAACTGAGTGAAATATCAGCATTCGCACAAGTAGTGTGATAGTGCGAGTTCTAACTCCAACAGAAATTTAAGTTTCATATTTTAATATTTTTAGAATATTTTTGTAAAAAACTGTTTCATGTTATTTATTTAACCTCATGTTTTATTTCAGGTATAGAGTTTGTACCAATTTAAGGTCAAGCCTTCAGGGTTTTAAATCGTAGCTTGTTCGTTAAAGTTTCTACACTTTTATTTGTCTGTTATTTTTTAGACGAACCCCCTGACAGTCTCATCCTGCTGAAGTAGAGTTCAGAGATAGTTCGGAAGTCCCCCAAAAGTCAGTTACCATCTACAGATACATATTTCATCTAATGTTTTACGTTCGTGAGAAGTTGGCATTGTGTTAACTCTTTTTACGCTACCAGCCAACGCAACAACATCTAATGATATAACCGCCCTATCAACGACATTTCAATAAAAACTTCGACATTTCAGAGAAAAGTTTTGAATTAGATATTAAACTACGCACTAATTAATAATACGGAATGCCTCTGTATACTTACAGTTAATATAGACACTCTAAGTCAATAAACCCTTTTATTTATAATGTATTCAAACTACCATTTGCTTTCATAGTGGGTAGATTTAATTACTGTTTAAATCATTAACTAAAATTATCTTGAATCTGGTCTCTTTTAAAATAATGTTATCACAAACATTCTTACTTTTTACTAATTCACAGTTCACATAAGTTAACGTTCAAGTTAAAATAAATAAAACCAGGTAAATATTGCCCATTTGTTAAATTCTTTAATGCTAATATATTGAATTAGAATAAAGTATAACCTTTACTTAAATGGGCACGTCGGAGTTGTTTTAATAAATTAGAAGTTTACTAATGGAATCTGGATTATTGGTAATCAATATCAGCCAGAAATAGCCTATGTTTAACATGTAAGTAGCTGCTATTAGCTAAAAGTTATATGTAAACGTTCTGCTTAGAAAAAGCTATTGCATTTACACACTTGAATATGGCAAAAAAGCATTCGTACATAAATTTCATACCTTGTAGAATAAAAATTCTATGTGCATGGAATAAAATTACAAACGGTATAAGGATTTAGTTATCCTACACCAGATTTGTCAAACTCAGTTTAAACATCGTTGACTTCGAGGGTTTCAAGAAAATGAAACATATCGATTTGTAAGATTCAGCTTCTAAAAAGTTTAGCATGGAAAACACGTATACAAAAAGGTACATTTTACTCCCAGATATTTGCTATTTCTTATTTTTGTACCAAATTTTTAATTTCGGATTTAGTATCAGCTGAAATTAATTTTAGACCGGCGCATAGACGCGCTGCGCGAATCTTGGAGTTTCTAGTAACTTCATTAACGAAAACAATGGATTACACTTGTACGTATTCTTGAACACAGAATCATTGGAAAAGCAAAGTACGTTACCAATATTGACAATTTCTGCTTCAAGTGAGTTTTACATTAAATTGCAATAACATCCATTTGCACATTTATAAGAAGTCGATCAATGTACATTGAAAAATATCTAAAAGCAACGAAAACTTCTTATAGTAACTTAAAATCTTTATGTCGTCTTTAGAATTTAGCCACCTTCTTCAGCACACCTCCTACATTACATTTGGATATTTATTTAGTGTCTTCGTGTGGTTTTAAAGTCAGAAAATACGCTAGTGTCATTTTTTGCTATTTTTCTCAGCGCATCAATTTGTCCTCGTAAACTTTCACTTCATCGTTCATATTTGATTTGGGCCGGACACTATACATACATACATACATACATACACACAATATATATATATATATATATATATATATATATATTGCCGTGATCTCACCAAAATTCGTGCCCCATCGTTGGGCCGTTATAAAATTGCCGTGTACTCTGGGACAGTCTCTGGAACACTCGAGCCTTCTCCTAAAAACCATTCGAGCCCCACAAATTGGGCGTCATAAAATTGCCGTGTAACCTTCTTAAAATTCGTGCCCCTTCTGGGCCAACATAAAAATTTTCAAACAAAAAATTAAAAAAATTCTTACCCTTTATTTAGGACGCTTTCGTATTTCTCTGCTCACCCTGGTAGCTCAGCAATCGGCTTAGAATACCTATAATTTGAAATACATACCTCTCTCTCTCACACACACACACACATACACACCGTCAAATGAAATTACCAAAATAATACAACAACCATACAACCTTATATTTACACATATTAACAGATAAAATATTTACATTTAGGTACAAACGGTTTGGTACAATTGTTACCAATTCAATTATTAAATGCTTTAAAGTCCTTAGTTTTTAATATATTTTAACAAATTCTACATGATACGAGTAGATGGGCCCCACATGCAACCCTAGTTTGACTCTATTCTGGTCTATTGTGAGCTCATTATAACCCAGTTTTTGTAAATGCTTTTTAACCTTGCATTTTATTGAAAACAAAATTTAAAGACCCGTTTACTCTTTACAACAACAATTTACACCATGAATAAACCTTTATATATCATCAATAAACCCCTTTTTAATAATCAAAATTAATAGTCCTGCACATGTACCTTTTTTAAACAAGTTTTATGGTACAAAATACGCCACCAATAAGTCAAACACATAAACACCAAAATATCAACACCTTCGTTCCTTGTCACCGCTGAAGATGGTTACTAGAAACGCTCGTTGTTGTGTCCATCTACTACGCTGATGCCTGGATCCACAGATCCCCACCATCCAAATCTCCGCTACCACTACGTTTTTTCCCCAAATATTAGCTTCGTCTCAAAAGTAACATTCCATACCAAATATTTCATGCATACAAATTACGTTTTCAGCTTCGCTTACCCCAAATATCATTCCTTTATTTAATAGCTTTGATGTAGTAACGGCACCTTTAATCTAAACAAGCACCAACTCGTGCAATATCACTTTTATAACATGCGGTACGCTACTACAGCTTTCTTCATTTTTGAACAGGATGTTAATGCAACTTTACTGAACACACAATACTTGATAACGGTAAAAGCATTTACTACTATTATGTTGTAGATCTAAACCCGTATTCAGATCTAAATGGAAAGAAAAAGAGAAGCGTTAATATCTTTGTTCGTGTATTTATATCACCTTCAACCCCCCCGTGGAACCTGTTTCAGTTCAAAAGCTTATTTTCGACGCTTCTTCCTAAAATTTTGAACGCAACGAACACTGACCTCTCAAAAAATTCCACTTTCGTCGTGCAGTTACCTCGAATTCTGTTTACCACCGTACCGGAGCGCTCTTTCTGAAAACTGCTGGCCATCAACCAATGATATAATTTTCCTTTATCACAGCGCTCCACCTATCAGCTATCCATTTCTATTCTACGCATATTTGTTGTCTTCTTTAGAACCCCCTCTTAAGTTACAGAAAATCGATAACGTAGTCGTCCTTCACTTTTACCCGTGTATATCTTACGTGACTTCTATCCAACGCTTTATTTATACGTTACTCTGTCTGTTTTATATTATCGATCGTTTATTCCACTCTTTAAAACATTTAATATTTAAAGCAGTTGGTCAAATCCACTGTTGAAAACAATTTCATAGGAATTCTATCTTAACATTTATTTAAGTTCCCTGAACGTGACATTTAACAACAGGTGTTTCTTGAAACAACCGACCGTTTAAAAATAACAATTCTCGGTTTCTTCCTTTCTTAGTATTTGTATAAACGAACGTTGGCTTTTAAAATAAACATTTGCGTTTGAAATTATTGTTTTTCTTATACCTGCAAGCTCCCTTTTTGCTTCCATGCGTTTGATTAAAATTTGTTATAATTATGCGTATCCTTGAGTTTTTTATGTACTCAAAAGCTTTCTTCCCGTATGCAATTTTAAAATTTTAATTTAAAAATAGAAATACCTTAATACCCGTCCGTTTTCACTATATAACTTAATTAATTTGGCGCGTAAATAATTTGCTCCTGTTTCTATTTACACGGTTGCTAAAATTTTATTGTCTACACCTATTTAACCTCTAAATCCACAACAATATATATATATATATATATATATATATATTGCTGTGTTAATAGGGTCATTTAGGGGTAGTTAGGACCAAGAGTATAGCGCACTCCACATAAAATACATAAGGGCCCAGAAAACCACACAGTTTTCTGAAGTAAGCAAGAAATACGATGATTAGACTGGAAAGTAAATGAGAACGCCCTGTATATAAATAATAATCGTAATTTATTCAGTTAATGAAAAATATTTTGAAGATTAAATAACATAAATGCAAGTTGAATTGCGACACGCGTAGATAACGCAACATTATTACATCAAGAATCCTAATTAATACAAGCAGGTTTAATAATGCATAGGATAGAAAACGTAGATAATTTAATACAGACATTGTATTTTGTTTACGTGACTAGAGAATTAAAATCGACACCTGATTTATTGGAAACAAACAACGCATGTTTATTAAAAATCAAAGTTCACCAAATTTATTTGAACAAACAACGGTTTATTTATCTAGAAGTATGAAAATCCAAGCGGATCAATGCTATTAACTTGAAATCGTACGCAACAAGAGGAACGCGTTGATGTTACTATACAACCATAATACCATGGAATATCCGAAAACCTGGTATATACAAACAACGAACTTTGCGCTTGTCAATAGATAGACGGTGCACTTAAATATGACCAGATTTGTAAACAAATGAGTTCATCATTAAGTAAAGTATAGTCCACGTCACTGAAAACTAAAATAACACGTTAAGTGAGTAATTGTGAAGTGTAGAATAATACCGCTGAATATGGAAAATTAATGGTTTGTCGTTTTACCCTTAAATAAAAAAACGTAAGTAACTAAAAATTGTTTTAATATAAATTCTAATTTTAACCTTAATTAAAAGGTGAAACGGTTGGTTTTGTAAATTTCTACATTTGCCATTATTTATGTAATTTAATTTTATTTCCGTACTTAGATCTTCATGGTCTGTAATACCTTTTATGTTGGCTAAATTGATAACTTCAATTTGGAGGTGGTTGATAAGAACCTGTCAGACGAAGCCATTCTTCTTCTTTCAACGAACGCCGCTTTGACAAGCAGTCTTTTAATGCATCCATCTTCATCTCGCCTTATAGCGGTTTTGGATGTATTAAATGATATATTTGTGGAGTAGATTTTGGTATTACATTGGTATATACGTTTATTTTTCTACTCACAATACCGCCTTACGAAGATTTCCTGCTTTTGCTTATATTAGAATCTTGTATTGTACGAATATCAAAGTTGCTCTTTGTTAGCTATTAATACATTGAAACCCACTTCTGTGGTAAAGTATATCCTCCTGAAATTTCAGCACTAACATTATTTATTTCAGGGTCCTTAATCTTGGTATTAAGCCTGGTCCTGAATCTTGGTTATAATCTTGGTATTAATCTTGTTCCATGTAAACAGATCCTTATGTTAGCCCGTGGATGCTCTTTGTGAGCCCACCTCAATTCTGTACTAATCATCCGTTTGGATTTCCGTTTAAATTCAATATTAAATATTACTTCATTCTGTGGCTTATGTACTGAAGACTCGTTTGAAGCGGAAAGCATTGATTTATGATCCAGACTCCAGGTTGTATACTTAGAAGTTAGTGATACTTATTGCTGTATTTATTGTGTGTTACGTTACGCAAGTATTGGCGTAATTATTGTTTATTGTTGATTGAATCCGCGTAATTAGCCGTATGCTGGTTATATTATTGCATTGTTATTGGTAAACTATAGCGAACTCTTGGTATCCTACCACCAGCTGTTTGTGTGTTTACTCATGTTACAGGTCAGCACTGGCGCACAGCGATTCACTAGCTAGTGATTGCATTGTCCAGGTATGCTCAATTTATGCCGCTTTCTGGTGAGTAATCATTTACATTAATATTTATTGCTAACCTGTAGGTGAAAAGCCATGTGTGTATATTTTTGTAAGGCCTTTCTCCTCTGTGTTTTTTTTTGACATTTACTTACTAGCGAAAAACATTTTGCGGCTAGTTTAATGTCAGTTTGTACTCGCCAACAGGTGAAAGGTACCTTAAAATCATTGCTTTTAGTGGGATACCGGTTTATATATTACCCTTTATGTGTGTTATTAAAATACGTTTATATTTGCATTGCCACTGCGGTGTGTATTTAATTCCAGATAAATCGCTTGTGCTTGTAATTCAGTTATTTTGAAATATAGTTATATAATTGTAGTGGCTACCGTTGTTATACTTATTTTGCTCGTTAGGTGTGATATTATCCGAAACCATTGGGACTTGGGGTTTCGTAGTTCTTTCGGAATTTTAATCAAGTCTCTGGCGCCTTTTATACTGTATTTACTTGTAGGTCTGTTCGGGTTCTTAACGACCTACTTGCAAGATTCACCCCTGCAGAAGAGTCTTTATTAGCCGAGGTGCAAAAAGTCACCGTATCTACCCTAAAGAACCCACCTTTGTAGCTTTCATCAAATTACCGTGACATTTTTATTGACGCCCGACGTGGTAGGCCCCAATTCGAAGCATTATTATTGACGCCCAACGTGATAGGCTCCAATTCGAGACATTTTTTATTGACGTCCAATGTGATAGGCTCCGATTTGAGGCATTATTTTTGAAAACCAACGTGGTAAGTCCGTAATGTTGCTTTTCTCCGCTTTGTTTCCTATTTGTGAATTCTGCTAAATTATTGAATTTTTGGCAGTTAGTTGTTCGAGTGTGTATGTTTCTATATATAAATATCATAATTTGCTCCTTTCATTTGGTATTCTTTGTAACTTAGAGAATATTTATCTTACATGTGCTAATATTTTTATCAACTTGTTTAGTGTTTTGGTTTTGGTCATTCACTTATTGGCGAGTGGCAGTGCAAATATTCTTTATGGTATTTATAATGGGTTTAGTAAAGTGTTAAGAATACTTTAATGGTTATTGCTGTTAGTTTATATTATCTTGTAGTTATATTATTTTTGTTGAAGCGGTAAATGCCGACTTCAAAGGTTTTTGTAATAATTGTGTTTAAGATTTTGCCGGTTTTATTCGTCTATAAATTTATATTGTTTGGTGTTGTTCTGTGGTGCGATGTCCGAGCTTAAAATGGATATAAATAGACTACGTAAAGATGAATTGAGTTTTGAATTGCTTATTCGTGGAGTGGTTACATCCCATTCTGAAACTATCAAAAATTTAAGAGCATGTTTGCGTCCCTTAATGAAATTAGAATCTTCTGTGACACATTTACCTTCTGATTTCAAATTTGATGAGGAACTTAATGTTATTGGTTCTAAAACTAAAGAATTAGAAAGTAATTATGATAAATTAGATTCCCCGTCACAAACTATTCGTTCTCGTTGTGTTCATTTATTGAAAAGAGTTAATCTTATTGTGCCTTCTAGTTTATCAGTGGAACAAAACCAAGTTCGTACTACCTTGTTGGCCAATATTTTGATGCTGTTAGATAAATTAGATGTGCAATTGTCCTCCGAAGTGACCGATATTAGTTTTGTCACCTTTAATTATTAACGAGTGTATACCCATTCCTGAAGTGCCATCTGCTAGTTCTTTAGCGAATAATTGCAAAATTCCTTCACAACCTGTATTGAAGTGGAATTTGAAATTTTCCGGCGATTCTCATGGACCTAGTGTTCACAATTTTCTAGAACGAGTGGAAGAACTTCGAATTGCCCGTAACGTTTCTGAAATTCAGCTATATGAATCAGCTGTTGATCTTTTCGACTCAAAAGCTTAATTATGGTACCGTAGTAACCGCAATAGGTTTTCTGATTGGAAAAGTTTGGCTAAATTATTACTACATCATTTTGAACCTCCTGACTATAAGATGAGATTGTTCAAAAACATTTTGTCCAGGACTCAAGACCGTTCTGAAAGTATTATTGAATATTTATCCTGTATGTCTGCTATGTTTAGGCGTTATGGTGAAGTAGCAGAAGATATTCTGCTAAATATTATTTCTAGAAATCTTTATCCTTTTTACACTACACAACTTCCGGTTGTACAATCCTTGCAAGAATTAGAAGATGAATGTTTAAAACTCGAAGTTAAGAAATATCGTTCCGAAACATATGTTCCACCTCAACGTAAAAAACGTGACTATGTTGAACCCGACTTTGCTTTTATTTCTGCCCCTGGTGCCATGCCAGACCCCGAAGTTTTGTCATCTCCATCAGTCGTTAATGAAATTCAAACCATGTCTAAGCAAATCGTTTGCTACAATTGTTCTCGTTTGGGTCATTCTTTTAGAGAATGTAAGGAACCTAGAAAGTTATTATGCTATCGTTGTGGGAAATTTGATTTTACCTCGCGTACTTGTCCCGACTGTAATAAGCATTTAAACTTAATGTGGAGGAACCAATAAGTCGAGTGGCTGCCTCCTGCACTTCCAATGTTCAAGTCTCCACTAATTCAGAGTCGTGTAATTTTTCTAATAAAATTTTACTCGACTTCGTTTTATCCATGCACACGGTGATCAGCGCCCTTATCTGCAAATAAAAGTTTTAGGTCATCCTATGTTGGCTCTTCTCGATAGTGGTGCTACCCAGTCTGTAGTTGGTTTACCTGGGTATGAACTTTTCAAAATTAGGTTTAACTTTGGTCAAAATCCTATTGATTGTACCGTAGCCAATGGTCAGACTTGTAAAAGCCTAGGTTACATATCTGCTCCTATTCAACTCATGGAAAAACTTCAACTCATTAAAGTTTTAGTAGTTCCTGAACTTAGTCACACCCTCATTCTAGGTGTTGACTTCTGGAAAATAATGGATATCATTCCTAATTTAAAGGAAGATGTGTGGCATTTTTCTAACCAACCCCAACATATTCAGATATCTAGTATTTGTAATAAAGATAGTTTAACTTCCGAACAAAGTTCAGCTTTAGATAAACTTATTAGTGATAAATTAGCAATAATGGGTACTGGTTTAGGTTTGTGTAATAGTACTGAACATGTTATTGAGCTACTGCCTAATACCAAACCTGTTAAACAAAGGTACTATAGAGTGAGTCCTGCTAAACAAGCGATTATTGATGATGAGTTAACTAAGATGTTGAATGATAAAGTTATTGAACCCTGTAAGAGCGCATGGTCTTCTCCTATATGCTTTGTTCCCAAAAAGGACGGAACTTATAGATTTTGCTTCGATTATCGTCAGTTAAATTCTGTTACTATTAAAGATGCTTACCCTTTACCTTATATGTCTAGTATATTAGATCAACTTCGTGATGCTCGCTATTTAAGTGCGCTCGATATTAAGAGTGCTCATTAAGTAAAGTATAGTCCACGTCTCTGAAAACTAAAATAACACGTTAAGTGAGTAATTGTGAAGTGTAGAATAATACCGCTGAATATGGAAAATTAATGGTTTGTCGTTTTACCCTTAAATAAAAAAACGTAAGTAACTAAAAATTGTTTTAATATAAATTCTAATTTTAACCTTAATTAAAAGGTGAAACGGTTGGTTTTGTAAATTTCTACATTTGCCATTATTTATGTAATTTAATTTTATTTCCGTACTCAGATCTTCATGGTCTGTAATACCTTTTATGTTGGCTAAATTGATAACTTCAATTTGGAGGTGGTTGATAAGAACCTGTCGACGAAGCCATTCTTCTTCTTTCAACGAACGCCGCTTTGACAAGCAGTCTTTTAATGCATCCATCTTCATCTCGCCTTATAGCGGTTTTGGATGTATTAAATGATATATTTGTGGAGTAGATTTTGGTATTACATTGGTATATACGTTTATTTTTCTACTCACAATACCGCCTTGCGGAGATTTCCTACTTTTACTTATATTAGAATCTTGTATTGTACGAATATCAAAGTTGCTCTTTGTTAGCTATTAATACATTGAAACCCACTTCTGTGGTAAAGTATATCCTCCTGAAATTTCAGCACTAACATTATTTATTTCAGGGTCCTTAATCTTGGTATTAAGCCTGGTCCTGAATCTTGGTTATAATCTTGGTATTAATCTTGTTTCATGTAAACAGATCCTTATGTCAGCCCGTGGATGCTCCTTGTGAGCCCACCTCAATTCTGTACTAATCATCCGTTTGGATTTCCGTTTAAATTCAATATTAAATATTACTTCATTCTGTGGCTTATGTACTGAAGACTCGTTGGAAGCGGAAAGCATTGATTTATAATCCAGACTCCAGGTTGTATACTTAGAAGTTAGTGATACCTATTGCTGTATTTATTGTGTGTTACGTTACGCAAGTATTGGCGTAATTATTGTTTATTGTTGATTGAATCCGCGTAATTAGCCGTATGCTGGTTATATTATTGCATTGTTATTGGTAAACTATAACAAACTCTTGGTATCCTACCACCAGCTGTTTGTGTGTTTACTCATGTTACAGGTCAGCACTGGCGCACAGCGATTCACTAGCTAGTGATTGCATTGTCCAGGTATGCTCAATTTATGCCGCTTTCTGGTGAGTAATCATTTACATTAATATTTATTGCTAACCTGTAGGTGAAGAGCCATTTGTGTATATTTTTGTAAGGCCTTTCTCCTCTGTGTTTTTTTAAAATTTACTTTCTAGCGAAAAACATTTTGCGGCTAGTTTAATGTCAGTTTGTACTCGCCAACAGGTGAAAGGTACCTTAAAATCATTGTTTTTAGTGGGATACCGGTTTATATATTACCCTTTATGTGTGTTATTAAAATACGTTTATATTTGCATTGCCACTGCGGTGTGTATTTAATTCCAGATAAATCGCTTGTGCTTGTAATTCAGTTATTTTGAAATATAGTTATATGATTGTAGTGGCTACCGTTGTTATACTTATTTTGCTCTTTAGGTGTGATATTATCCGAAACCATTGGGACTTGGGGTTTCGTAGTTCTTTCGGCATTTTAATCAAGTCTCTGGCGCCTTTTATACTGTATTTACTTGTAGGTCTGTTCGGGTTCTCAACGACCTACTTGCAGGAATCAAGATCCACCCCTGTAAGAAGAGTCTTTATTAGCCGAGGTGCAAAAAGTCACCGTATCTACCCTAAAAAACCCACCTTTGTAGCTTTCATCAAATTACCGTGACAAAGGACTCTAAAGAATCTCTAAAGAATCACGGAAGACAGCTCCAAACAATTAGGGAAGACAAATATAAATAATTATTGAAGTCCAGTCTCTATAAATAAGGGAACAAGTTTGAATAAATGCTGAAGCGATTATTAATGGAACAAAAGAGGAAATGCCATATGCATTTACTTCAATGATTAATGATGAAGGAGTTTAATGGAGTACGCTAGTGTATTTAAGGCGATGCTATGAGGGATGCACACAACGGTTGGACCTGAGACTGATTTAAGCTGAAAAACAACAGGTTAGCCAATCTGAATGTTTATTATTTGATTATTTTATTTGTGAATATTTCATTGCACTTTGCTAAACTGAATAACTTAAAATTTAACATTTAATTAAATATTACAAATTTAAATACTTTAAAAATTACTTTCATGATTATTCATGCGAGGGGTCGGCAAGATTTATATTTTTGGGTATACGTTGTAAATTACGTAAATGTAAATAAATGAGGTTAAATGAACGTTCATCAGGCTTCAATTAATAATTAATAATACTAGTAATTTTGCTAACTTTTTGATCATCTTTGGTAACAATAATTATGAAATTTATTGATTCAATTTATTAGAAGAAAATCCCAGTTAAAGAATTTTAACCTTTTCATATGTTGTAAATATTTTTGAGAACATTATAATAATTTGTACTTAATGGTATTTTGGTTTAAAGATTAAAACAGGAAGGAAAAGTAGATGGTAGGTTTAAAGGCTTTGCTTTGTCGTATTGTCGCAAGCTCCGTGCGTAATTCAAAAACTGAGCTAGCCGATGCAATTAAATTATATATTAAAAATCAAAAATTGCCGAATTAAAAATTTGTAATTTTTAATTCATAAAAAGGGCGCATAGGGGTATTGCTACAGTATCACAACAATATATATATATATATATATATATATATATATATATATATATATATATATATGTATATATATAGCCGTGTAACCCTTGATAAAAGCCTCACCAGAGTCATAAAAACATTCGAGCATTTATTAATTTACCAAAATCAAATTTTTCACAAAACAAAAAAAATTCAAAAAAACATATTTCTTACCCAGATTCTGTTTCCATCAACTTGATTTCTTCAACCGCTTCCCTGGCTAGCTCAGTTGGGCCTCCTTTTGGCTACCTAGATTTACTATCATACTCTTTACCGTTCACGCACACTCTCAATAAAACCACAAAATAATACAACAATCATACAATATTTATTTACCACTATTTACAAATAATAATTCAAGATTATTTACATTTCGGTGCTCAAGTTACACCTCAATAAATCTATCTTTGTAAAGTCCAGGATTTTAAATTGAAAGATCAAACACATTGAATGTAGCAGGAGTAAATGGGCCCTGAATAATACCTTTTTTTTTTCTTTTTTATTTATAATTATTTCTAATTAGTACACTCTGGAGTATGGTGAGCTCATGATAACTCAGTTTATTTTATTAATGTATGCTTTTTACTTTGCATACTCTTATTACAAACACAAAAAAACCCATGTACTCTTAACAATAAAATTTCAAATTCATGAGGAATGTTAATAAGCTTTATATACACCTTTAGATTTATATTCAAATACCATAATAAATGTTAGTTATACGTATTCTTTTCAATACGCAACATAATGCAAAATACCATCAAAGTTCACTCTCACACATCACAATAATTTTTATAGTTTATAAAAAAACAGCAAATTCTAATGCGTTACCTGGAATTTCTTGAAGATCCCTACTCCGTTGACGATGAAGTTAAGTTCCGGCACCCTCGGTCTCGTTGTTCTGCTCTGCTTGCCGCCTCCAGCTATTTATAGATAAACACCATCTAAGTTGTGCTGCATGCTATTTATTCAAGATCCGTCCAAATTGAAATCCAAATATATTACACTTTATTTATTATTGCATAACTTAATTTACGTTACTTTACTTTACTTTATTTCACGAGCTTGTTCAAATATCTGTTGCACCTCAGCTAAAATTAAACCCGACACTTTCCACGTTTCAAACTATGAGACCAACACTGTACTATTTAATTTATAAATTTTAAATACTTACAAGCTCGTTAGTAGATTTCTGTACGTAGTAAGCAATGCAAATTAACGAAGTCAAAAAGAAACTTAATAACTTTTCTCTCATATTTATACGATTCTGAGTGTAACCTCTCCAGACCCTCCTAACGCGAAACACTTAATTGAACTAACATTTTCGCAAATTTTGGTGTAACCGTTTTCAAAATCTTTGAAATTTAGCTCGTTGATACGATATTTTCCGAAAAACCCGCATTCAATTTTCCCGTGCTCGTCTGTTGTACAACTAACTATTTAGACCAATGATACTTTCAGTGACGTCTTAAAAACCCCGCCTATATTAACTCTATTCCTCTCTTATGCATATTAGACGTTTCCTTCTAACCTTGTTTGAGTGGTAGAAAATCGATATTACTGTCTGCGTGCTATCTAACTCACGTGGACTGAATACGTGCGTTTCGAAGTAAAATGCTATTATACCTGTCTCATTCCGAAGCATATCATTGATTGTTTATCCCTCTGCGCTTTAAGGAAACTTTTTGTTAGCATCTATGCGAAACATCCAACCGTTTGCACAATATACCTCGAATCTTGTCTTTTATCTACACAAATAAGGAGAAGTTGACCTTTCAAAAAATGCACCTGTGCCTAATTAACGAACGTTTTAAAATAACATTTCTAGGAGTTTGCGTTTCAAGGTATTTCCTATATTCGACGTGTTTGTTTGTTAGTAAAGCGTTTCGCCTTGGTATTATCGATTTTTTATGCTCTTTTGCGTATTAGACGTTATAACTCTTTCAATTAAACTCAATTAAATTAATTAATAACTTCCATTGGCTTATATAATTTATTTTCTTTACGAACCTAACTAAATTTTAATCACTAATTGTAAAATTATGGTAATACTTGTTACTTTAGTTAACTAAATGAAGTAAATTTCGCACGTAAAATTTGGTTGTTTCCTCTATACAGGGTGTTTAAAATGGCTTGTTTATACCTAAATTTAACTCTTTAAAACCACTACAATATATATATATATATATATATATATATATACATGAGTGGCCCGGTTATCATTAGCCAATGTATATCTTCTGAAATACGGAAGATATAGAAAAATTTCATGGGAAAAAATTTTTCAAATATATTTTCTCTACAAATATAAAGCATTAAGTATTTCTCATAGCCTACTATATTTTAGCAATACTATGTCACTTTGATTTTTTAAATAGAACACCATGTATATTTTTTGTAAAAATACTCTGTTTGAAATTGTCTTTACTACAATATGCCACAATCAGTGATTTCTATTCAAAGTGCACTAAATAACTAAAATAATAGAATTCCAATAGGAAACTGATTATTATTTTCTGTATAAATTAATACATTCAAAATTTGTATACATACATTTGAAAATAGTAGCTATCTTAGTAAATGTTCAAATTGTCCACCATTACATCAAGACTTTAGGATAAGCTCTAAAGTAAGTCAAAATAACAAATTCACGATCTTCGTTATGTTGTACTTCATTTCTAGTGGTATTGAAAAGCTCCAATTGGAACATTGGAACATTAATGAATAACGAAAACAGTAATGGACAAATATTTGACTATTGGAGTACACCTGTTTGAGCCATATCATGTGAGTAAGAGAAAACAAACGTGACCAATTTTTCAGAAAATCGTAACATGTGTAGCTTTGTAGTAATATAACAAACAACAACACAATACACCAATCACGGTATTCCCTTTCGGGGTAACAGCGCCCAGCACTTCTTCCTGAGCCGGGAGATATGCAGGGTATAGCTCTAGACTACTACACTACTTTTACTTCCAGCACCATTCACAATCTTTCTTCACATCCCTTGGTCTCTACACGCTTCCTATGACTCTGCAACATTCATACATTATTTTTGGCACACTCTTTTATTCCTCAGACTTCTCACTTGTCGTTCTTTCAGAACCTCTTCTACTACATCCAACCGTTTTTACGCGGTCTACCTCTTGCAGCTCTACCAGTCATCTTACTTGCATATATGCGTTTGGTAAATCTATCCTCATTCATTCACTCCACATGTCCAAATCATCTAAGCATACTTCGCTCGCTCAATTCTTAAGGGTCACTTGATCACCGCAGTCTGCTCTAACCCATTCGTTTGGCACTTTGTCTCCTAATGTTTTCCCTCACACACTTCTTAGAAACCTTATTCCTGCAGCATTTATACGACTAATATGCTTCTTCTGCCAGACTCAACTTTCGCTTTCATACAGAACAGTTGGCACAAACTCACTGTTATAAATGACCAGCTTTGCATTTATACTCAAACCTTCATCTTTTTTCACTGTTCACATACTTCCAGACACTTTATTTCAGCATTTGTACTTCTTTCTATTTCACCATCCAGCTTTCTATTACTCAAAAACTTTCTACCAAGATAAACGATGTCATTCACTTTCTGTATTGTGTCATTGTCCATTCTAAATACAAAGTCTTCAATTGCGCTATCTCTGTTAAAAATTATTAATCTAGTCTTATTTACATTCACTTTCAGTTACATATTTTCACACGCTTCCTATAGCCTGCCAAGCATTTGCCGCAAGTCTTGTAACGATTCAGCCAACAATACTGCGTCATCTGCATACAGTAGCATACTGACATTTGCTTCACCAATTTTTACTCCTTCCATTCCTTCGCAGCCTGCTTGATACAGTTATCCATAAATATATTAAACAGCCATGGAGATATCATACAGCCCTGTCTTACACTTTCCACAATATCAAAGTATTGCCTCATGTTACCATTCACACGTGCACACGATCTATTGTCATGGTAAATCGCTCTGATAGATTTTATTTTATTTGCTTACACCGTAATTACGCAGCGCCTTTTATAATTCACTTCTGTTCACAGAGTCACACACCTTTTCTAGATCCACAAGTGCTGCATACATTTTGTTTCTGGCATGCATACACTTTTCGACAATTTGTTGCATCGCGAACATCTGATCCATTTATCCTCTTTCAGGTGTAAAACCACTTTGAACGCCCAATATCTGCGTTCTATTGCGAACTCTCTCGATTACAATTTTTCCATACACTTTACGAGGTACACTCAACAGACTTATCCGACGATAATTTGTGCATTCTTACTTGCTGTCTTTACTTTTATGCGTAGGGATAATGACCGCACTCTTCCAATCTTCAGACACCTTCGCTTGTTCTATACACATCTCTATCGTTTGCACAAATATTTAATCAGTACCTCTGTCTCATACCTAAGCATTTCACTTGTTCTTCTATTTACACTCGTTGCTTGCCATTATTCCGATTCCTCACCGTCTTCCATACCTCATCTACACTGCATTCTAACTTTATACTATTATTTACACCGGTTCATTACTGCTCTCTTCATCATACACACAGCCATCTGTATTCTTCTTGCCACCACAAAATAGTATCTTAAAATACTCTTTCCAACAATTTCTCACACGCGCTTCTTACCAAACAATTTCATTTCTACTATTAACAACGCCATTCGCACGCTTATTTCCACCCTTTTTTGTCTTTCTTTGCCATTTCCAAAACAAGTTCTTATTCCCTTTAATATCACTCTGCATATTTTCACCCTCATTTTCACTCAGTTGCTCTTTGCTTGCATTTACTACTTATTTGGCATATCGCCGCTTCGCCTTATGTACTTCCTGAAGTTGCTCTTTTAATGCAACATCTTTTTATGCAATCATTCTTTTATATGCCACTTTTTTTCTTGAAAACCTTCTTGACCTCATCGCTCCATCATGCATTTTTATTGCAAGTACCATTCATTGTCGTTCCACATACTTCCACAGCACATTCCATGACATTATTCTTTAAACAATCCCATGCTTTCTTCATATCTTCAGACTTTGAAGCATTCTCCCATTCCTGTTTACAGTCATACGACTCACTCTCTAACATATTAGCGTAGTCTCTTTGAGTGGACTTCTCCAACAAGCGTTCTACTTTCACGCCTGATTGTCTCACATTCTGCTTTCTTCTCTACACCCACTTTCAGATAAGATCAATTCTGGACAAAACCAAAAGATAATCGGTCCCATACTCAAATCCTCTCATTGCGCTCTTGTCTTTTATCAGTTCTCTTAAACTTTCATCAAATACAACCAAATCAATTATACTTCTCGCATTTTCTCTTTGCCATGTGTACTTATGGTACTTGTATTAATAGGTTGTATATAATGCGATCAAACGCTTCTACTTGCCCTCGTCTGTCCAACACTTTGGATACAAATTGTGTAAAGCGAATTAGATTAGTTGAAGTGGAGCACCTCTGCATAGTTCATGTTGGTTAATTGATATTGTCGAATGCTTTCACGGCCTTAGTCATTATAAATATTTATGCTTCCGGGTTGGAATTGTGTCATTTTATAAACTAGGGTTGACGTTTCGCCCACTTTTATAACGGGCTTCGTCAGGACAAGAAAACAAGCAATAAAATAAAAATAATAATAAAGATAAGAATGATAATACTAAGTAGACAAGTTAAAGTGTAAAGAGTATGTATAGTTATTTCTAAGCTAATGGACTCTTTAGCCCATTTAGGCCAGAAGGTGTCTTGTGGCAAAATAACTGGTGAAAGTTCCAAAAGTGGTAGTTTATATACGGTGAGAACTTGATGCATGAGTGATCATGAATAGAGATGAGTGTAGTAGCATATCAATGAAGGTCACGGTTCCGCTGTTGTGAACATAGGCTTGTTTTCCAAATGGGGGAAAGGTAGTAACCATCGTCTTTGTTTAGATTATTAGAATTTTTAGTGATTTCTACGGATTCTCTGATTTTTCTCTTGTAGAAAAATGGAATTCTAGCAATTGTAACGTCTTGTCAAAGTTAATGGTATGGCCTGTTTCATGTTGGTGTTTGGCCACCGCTGAGCGATTGTACTGAACCGTATAAATATATTTGTAGTATGCAAGGAATGCAGTTACGGATATTACACCGCAAGGCAGTTTGTATTTTGCTTTGATTAAATAAACAGAAGTTTACCTTTAGTAGCACTAAATATAATCTACAGTTTCTTAGGTTTTCTTTTGGTCTACTATTTTCTTTCATATAGATATAAAAATTATTATAAATTTTTAATTTTAAGTGTCGATTAACCCTTTATAGGACAATTCGATATTTTTAAAATTTTAAATAATACCAACGGTAACACTACGGATAGGACTACGTATAAAAGTACCATCGATTAGTTAATTTTTTTTATTTGTTATTTGTTATTTTTTGTGCGGTTTATATTTTGACCAGTGTCCATTGAGATATGCTTAAATTTGCCGTTGACACTGGTTGAAATATAAACCACATCAAATGTTGGGCATTTGAGGGTTGTGTTCACAAGATGTGTGTACACATGTGCCGGTATTTGGATTTAGAATTGAACGTAAATTAGTTGACAGGTGTGTATGCGTGATATTATTACATTTTCCTGAACTCATGCAAAAATTTTATTGATAAAACATACATGTAAATAAAGAATACTCATTTATCATTCAGCTTATTTTATTTATTATGAAAAGAGCCAAAACAAGGAATGCACAATGCCACTCTGCATTTTGTGCATTCTATGTTTGAACGCTTCGGTTTTTTTCTGTGTGCTACACCTTGCACATCATCGTGAAGTAGTGTGTGAGATGGCATATGATCATCTACATTATAAAGTCTAATAGAGTTTTCTACACTCACTCACCGTCCTTTCAACTTTTTAGTTTTATTGTTCCCTATAACCAATCCACTTCTTTTAGATTTTCTTCCATTACAGTTTCCAATTAGCTGATTTGCCAAAATACTTCTAAAATTTAGATGAGTGTGTTGTTTGCTATGCTATGCTAATCAAGAAAGTAGTAGAATAACTTGATCCACCATCATCGGGACTTCCGAGTCAGATTATCGCAGAAATGTAGTTAATTAAACAAATCCATCCTGCCTATATGATTATTGTAGTCTTCTACGCATTTTGGACATTCTACTGTTACTTTACTTCCTTCTTTATTGGTCCGTTTCGCTGTTGATGATTCTGTTATTTTATATATAGTACTTGCCACAAGAACACTTTTGTTACTTCTTCGCCATCAGTAACAGAATAGTATTCGCCTGATTGCAGCTTTGTATCTGAACGAAGTTCAGTGTTTGGAAAGTATTTCCGATTTAATCTAACTATTCCACAAGCAAATAAATTTTGAACAAGAAGGGAAATCAATAGGGAATAACTCGAAAAAAAGTTGTCAAAGTATATGCAATATCTCTCACCTTGCATCGGACTAGTTAGTTCTAAAACTAACTTTTGGCTCAAAGACTCTTTTTCTTTACTAACCCCTTTTCTTTCATAAATTGAGAAATTGATTAAATATCCTGTTTTAGCACACGCCGTAGCCCATATTTTAAAACCACGCCTTGTCGGTTTTTGAGGCATGTACTGCTTCAAAGTAGTTCGACTTTTGAAAGCCACCATACTCTCATCCACGGCTAAATATCTGCTAGGATTAAAAGCATTTAGAAATACCTTTTCAAGAATGGACACCATTGACCGTACTTTATAGAGATTATCAAAATTAGGGCTATTGCGTTTACGCATGGCTTTATTGTCATTTAGATGTAAAAATGGAATATCTTTAGAAATCTTTTTAGAGGTATTACATCAGTCACCCGCTTAGAATAAAAATTCATGTCTGAATACCAATATAACCCTAAGCTAACTTTAATCTCATGATAATTAGCACTCCAAAAAAAGCCATTAGCTCGTCAACAGATAAATCCCATTTTATATTTCACTACTCTGCGTACCTATTAGATTCAATAACAATAATATCACAAAGTTTTTCGTCAAACAAACTACGAAATATTTCACATGCAGAATTGATATTGATAGGTACTTTTGGACCAAACGGCTCACTAAAAATGTAGTTGTCAAATTTGTTTCTTTCTTTTTTCGACCAAATAGGCTCGGCAACTTCGTTTACAGAAATATTTATAAGTAAAGATTTAGGTTGAGGTATCCCACCGCCGTTAGTTGATAAACAAGTGGATTTTGTGACACCAACAAACTTTTTATCAGGAATAAAAATAAGATCCCTTACTGAATCGTCGATACTGTAGCCTTCCATAGTCTTCCATATAGTAAGATAAGTTATCAAATATCCTTTTAGTTCTAGTTGTAGTTATTGGAACCAATTCATGTATATCGTCGGCATCACTATCACCAAATGCATCCGCTTGCTTTTCTGTAATTGCATCGATAAAATCGAAGAGTGCATTTGATTCCAAGCGGGACAATTCGTCTAATTCCAATAGTCGACTCATACCTCTGTAAACAAAGTAATTGGCGCTTTATCTAAATTAGTTGGTATATAGCTATATATATAAATAGCAGAGTTTATAAAACGCACATTTGAACTTCATTCAACTTACTTAAATTTGCATTTTTAAAATTATCTTGAAACTAATACATTTATTACGTTGGCGACATAATGTAGGGGTATGACTATTATGTTATAGCATTCTACTAACATTGAACAACTTGCTACGTACCTAGACGTAAACGGAAGAGGCGTCATAATTCATAAGGTTAAGACACGCCAAAACAAACATAAAGGGAAATTAGAAAGACCAGACTAACTACAAACGCGGAGAGTGGGGGGATTCACTCATACAAAAAAAATACACCACCATTGTTTTTTTCTATTTACTATCTAAAACCAGTAGAAAAAAAAGTAAAAAAAAGTTACCATTTTTAAAAAAAAAATTCTCTATGCACAATTTAAATAATAGTTTTACGAAGTGCGCATTTCGTCGCTAACAGGTAATATATCTAGTCAAAAAAGTAATACTGAAACTATCATGTAAGCAAGTACATTAAGTAACAAAAAAAACTATTAGATTTGAAAAAAAACATTGTTAGTAAAAAAGAAAATTTTAGCTTAACAAGGAACACTAGCACATCTAATTCCAGAGTGGGTCTTTATTAAACAAAAAAAATGTGCGTCGTTCGTACGTCAATGCAAGTTGGGTTTATCACTTGGTATGTACAAAAAAATAAACAAGTCACATACCGCTATGGGTCGGGATATATATCTTGTAATCCATTGGAGGTGAATCAGTACAGCAACGCCACGGTGATCGGTTACATCCACGTTGCTATCGTAAGTGTAACGGCGGTCTACATTCCAGAGCAGTCGTTTACGTCAAAGATTAGTCGGGCCATTCATAAAAAGCGTTCTAGCCTAACGTAGGAAAATCATTAGGCCTCCGTCATAAATAGCGATCTAGCCTAACGCAGGACAATCATTACGCCTCCGTCAAAGAGCTAAAAAGGAAATCTTATTAGTGTTGATAAGCGCGGAAGAACTTACCGATGCATCCCAGATAGCCACTTCTTGTCAACAATAAATCAATATATCAAAAGCACGAGCTGCATAATCAAATTGAAATGGTTTTCCGCAAGAATTAAATCCAATCCCTGCGTTGTATGATTAGAATTTCGAAACAAGCTTTATCAAATAATCCATTATTTCAACGAGTCTTTAAGATTGGGTATTATAAGAAGTAATTATACGCTATAGTGATATGTATCAAGCCAAATAATGCCTAAAACAAGGTACCGACTATTTAGATTATAGAAAAACTTTTCATTTTGCAGCAAATAGATTTAAATGACATTGCAGTAAAGCGTACTTGTAGAAATTGTAACGTGCATTTTTGGTGGCCTAACATTTTTAGTCTACTTAATTCTTAAAATACATCGTTTTTGGATCGCGGTTTGTATAAAGTAAATACTTCCGCCTAGTTTTCAGATTGATATGCAAGTTGACTCGCCGGTATTAATTTTAAAAGATGGTTTAGTTGTAAATTGGAATACTCGTAAAATTACTTTCCATTTGTCATTAATAAATAATTCCGCTGTAATTAATATGTGGATATACAGTCTAGGTAGGCGATCAGAAGTTGTACTAGTAGGATTAGATATAAACAAAAAAGGGTCGTGTTTTGTTCTTGCTTGCGAGATGTCAAAAAGATATACCTTCTGTTTGTCATGTTTTAATATACCAAGCAAGCAATACTTGATTACTTGCTTAACTTATCTTCTGTCATGTATTGCTTTTTCCACTGGATTGGTTCATGAGAGAATTCTAGATATTGGTAGTGCAAAACTAATCTAACGACTGCTGTGGCTGCTTTCTCCTGTGTCTTTTGCGGGTACTGCTAGGTCTGGTGATATTTAAACTGTGACCGACTACCGGTATACAAAAGTAGTGGTTGAAGTTCCTCGCTGCTTTTTGGATGGTTATGCAACTAATATACTTAGTTCCTTCGCGTGATAAGATCCGCTGCTAACCCCAGTGAGATCAGTCAGTGTGATTAGGGTAAGTTGTGATAAGTTCCATCAACACCCTCACAGTATAGGGTGCAGTGCTTCGTTAGTGCCAGACATCGTGGATCCCACACTGCAATGGCAAGAAAGCGGTACTGAAGGACTTTGTGTAAGTTGCACTATTTCCTATTTGTTCTTACTGTAAATATCTACCCGTTGTTTTTGCAATATTCCTTGTCGTTCTGATACCTTTTCCATAGACTTGCCCGCTATTTAATAACAAAAAAAAAACGAAAGAACAATCAACCCTACTGAATGACTCCGAACAATTGTGCTTATCTACTTATTTATGTCTTTGCTGAAAATTTTACTAAATTACTTAGATTCATTATGTCTTACCTATTTATAAAGAACAATCAACCATACTGAATGACTCAGAACAATTGTGCTTATCTACTTATTTATGTCTTTGCTAAAAATTTTACTAAATTACTTAGAGTAATTATGTCTTACCTATTTATATTTTTTTGTTACATTTTACCTGAATTATGTTTAATTGGTGGGTGATGAAACGTTTCTGCTACTCCCCAATATGGCCTCACTTTGTACTCAGAATTTTTCTGTACTGCTATTACTGTTGTTAGATTATAGAGTTTATCTAAACAGTTGCTCTTATTTATTCTATAAAGTACTGAACAATTTATACTTGATCCATAGGCTATGCTTTTTCTCTGTTTCAGGTTTGCAGGACTAATTTGTTTTTCTTTCAGGTTTACTATTCTAATTTCTCTATGGCAGGTACTGGTACTACCTCCTGACAGCCGCGTCCCTTCTACATTGGTCTGCTTTCTACAACCCCCCCCCCCTACTCTCCGATTGAGCCCGGTCACTGTTTTTTTCCTTGGATTTTCTTTTGTTACGCACGGCTACGAGCCACCGTGACATAACTTTGACGCACAACGTGGCGTCTACTAGAAATACGTAACAAAATGTCTAATATACAGAATGGTGTTTGAGTATTGAAAGCAGAATTGATGCGAATGAATAATTAAGCAAAATGGCGTAAGGTTTAGTACACCATCGGAAGGTGAACGTAACAAATCCCTCACCCCCCAGCAAAATTATAAGGTCGGTAGAAAAACAAAAACAACCAAGCAGATACTACAGTACTAACAAAAAACAAGACAAAAAAAAATCGTTGGAGAAAACTCAAGGGAAAGCAAAAAACCAACCAAAACTAACCCACATCCGGGTCGAAAGACCAATTCACACTAACAGGATGAACAAAAAAAAACTCGCTTAAGAAAACTACAAAAACTTCTCAAAAATCAACAAAAAGAATCTTCATCCTGGTCGAAGAACCAAGTTACCGGACAAAGCCAAAAAAAAAGAGAAACACAGGAAAAGATAGATAAGTAGTAGCAATGAGCGAAGGCAAAGGTAGAATCAGCATCAACACTGCCAAAATCGTCAAAGGACGGATGCTTTTTCCGAAAAGAATCGGCACAGTCTTCAACCTCAAAAGACAATTGGTTTCCTTCAGAAAAACCAAAAGTAAAGAATAGAAGCGAGGAAGAAAGCTAACAGTAATAGCCGAAATAAGACAAAAGTGTCAAGCCTCAAGTAAGCCAGGAACAACAAGAATGCTGGATAGAAAAAAATTAAAGTACTTCAAGCTGTGGTACCAATGAATCGCATCAGACAAAATCGAAAAAAAGAATTGCTAACTAGCCCTAAAGTCGACTAAGTTGTGCTTTCCGAAGAAAAGAAAAAAAGGTCTAGAAGCACATACCACAGGAAGCGGATCAAAAATCCACCCAAGTCAGCACGAAAACCGACAGAAATTAAGACCAACCGTGCATTTACATTTCCAATGCTCCACCCAAAGGTACTACAATGGCCAGGAGTCGAGTTTTTTGTTGCCTGGAGATTTAGAATTTTGCCAAACCCTTGCCGTTCCAGGCAAGGTAGGGATCTTTAACGTGCGTGACAACACTCACACACGGGATTTCCATTTAACTTCTCATCCGAACGAGGGCGTAATTTTTGTGAAAAATGCTCACCTGTCATTTTTCAAGCAGTCGGGATTTGAACCCAGGACCTTGGGATCCGTAGTCTTACGCTTACTACATTGATCCACGGCGACGCCTAGAAAGACCATCCATAGGAAAAAGGAGAGAAATGTGGAGCGAAAGGAACGAGGAAAAAAAAGAAAAACCCGAAAAGAACAACATCAAGCAACAAGTACGAGAACCACATAAAAAATCTTAAGAATAGCACAAAAGAAAATAAAACAGAATTCCAGTATAGTTATGTATGAGTATGTGAGAGAGTGTGTATGTGTGTGCGTGAATGTATGTGTATGTATGTGCGTGCGTGGGTGTGTGAATGTGTGTGTGTGTGTTGAACCGCTTTAGTCGCCTCTTATGACAGGTAGGTTGTACCGTGGAACTATTCTATTCCCGGACCCACATGGGGTTTGGGGTACAAATAGAGAACGAAAGAAAGCAGAACCAAACAGAAATGTGTTTGTGTATGAAGTGTGTTTGTTTGTGTGTGTGTGTGTGTGTGTGTGTGTGTGTGTGTGTGTGTGTGTGTTGAACCGCCGCTTTAGTCGCGTCTTAGGACAGGCAGGTTGTACCATGGGACTATTCTAATCCCGGACTCACATGGGGTTGGGGCACAAGGAGATTACGAAAGAAAGAAGAACCTTAACATGCATGTGTGTATGAAGTGTGTGTGTGTGTGTGTGTGTACGTGATGGACCGCTTTAGTCGCCTCTTACGGCAGGCAGGTTGTACCGTGGGAATATTCTATTCCCGGACCCACACAGGGTTTGAGGTACAAGAAGAGAACGAAAGAAAGGAAAACCAAACAGAAATGTTTGTGTGTGTATGAAGTGTGTGTGTGTGTGTGTGTGTGTGTGTGTGTGTGTGTATGTGTTGGACCACTTTAGTCGCCTCTTACGACACGCAAGTCGTACCATGGGACTATTCTATTCCCGGACCCACATGGGGTTTGGGGTACAAATAGAGAACGAAAGAAAGCAGAACCAAACAGAAATGTGTTTGTGTATGAAGTGTGTTTGTGTGTGTGTGTGTGTGTGTGTGTGTGTGTGTGTGTGTGTGTTGAACCGCCGCTTTAGTCGCGTCTTAGGACAGGCAGGTTGTACCATGGGACTATTCTAATCCCGGACTCACATGGGGTTGGGGCACAAGGAGATTACGAAAGAAAGAAGAACCTAACATGCATGTGTGTATGAAGTGTGTGTGTGTGTGTGTGTACGTGATGGACCGCTTTAGTCGCCTCTTACGGCAGGCAGGTTGTACCGTGGGAATATTCTATTCCCGGACCCACACAGGGTTTGAGGTACAAGAAGAGAACGAAAGAAAGGAAAACCAAACAGAAATGTTTGTGTGTGTATGAAGTGTGTGTGTGTGTGTGTGTGTGTGTGTGTGTGTGTGTGTGTGTGTGTGTGTGTGTGTGTGTGTGTGTGTGTGTGTGTGTGTGTGTGTGTGTGTTGAACCGCCGCTTTAGTCGCGTCTTAGGACAGGCAGGTTGTACCATGGGACTATTCTAATCCCGGACTCACATGGGGTTGGGGCACAAGGAGATTACGAAAGAAAGAAGAACCTAACATGCATGTGTGTATGAAGTGTGTGTGTGTGTGTGTGTGTGTGTACGTGATGGACCGCTTTAGTCGCCTCTTACGGCAGGCAGGTTGTACCGTGGGAATATTCTATTCCCGGACCCACACAGGGTTTGAGGTACAAGAAGAGAACGAAAGAAAGGAAAACCAAACAGAAATGTTTGTGTGTGTATGAAGTGTGTGTGTGTGTGTGTGTGTGTGTGTGTGTGTGTGTGTGTGTGTGTGTGTATGTGTTGGACCACTTTAGTCGCCTCTTACGACACGCAGGTCGTACCATGGGACTATTCTATTCCCGGACCCACACAGAGTTGGGGTAAAAGAAAAAGAAAGAAAACCCAGCCAAACATGAAAGTAAATAAAGGAATCGTAAAGTCCAAAAGTCAAATCCTAAGGAGAGCAAAATTGGCATAAGAATCCGTGGCGCGAGGACTAGGTATTGAACTTAAGACGTTTGCGCCGCCAGCAAGTATACGAAGTGAGGTCAACAAGATTAGGATTTCGCCGACATGCATCTTCGGATTCTGAATCTGCATATAATAATTTCTGCTTATTATTTCTCTCGTTAACCGGTTTCGTGGGTTGAGTGACTGGAGTAGGAGGTAGTATTGAGCGGATCTTTTTCCGCGAAACAGAATTAACAGGGGATGTACTAGTTGTAGCAAATGATTTTGAAAGTGGCGGTAAGTGTGAAGGTACTAGTGGTTGCTGTGGTTTTGGAAACCCAGAACGCGTTATAGAAGCAAGCCATTTGTTTGTAGGATTGGTTGTAAGAAAGTTAACGGTTGAGAAAGGAACGTCATGGGCGGTGAGAATATCAACGTTAGGAAAAGGAACAGAATTGGCTGTAAGAAAATGAACCTTACAGAAAGAAACATAATCAGAGAACACTTCAGCTACGCTAGATAAGGGAACAAAAGCAGATAAAATTTCATCGACTTTAGACAACGGACAACGTTAGATAAAAGACTAGAATCAGGTAGGACTTTCTCAATATTAAGTAAAGGAACTTTATCAACATTGAAAAAAGAAGTAAAAGCAAGTATATCTTCATCAAGAGTAAATGGAGGAACAGAACCTGGTAGAACTTCATCAACAGTAAATTAAGGAACATCAGCTAGAAGTTCATTAACCTTAGATAAAGGAACAGAAGCAAGTATAATGTTGTCAGCATTAGATAAAGAAGCACAATCAGGAAGAATTTCGTAAATATTAAAAGATGAGTAAGAACAGGTAACGTTTCATCGAAGTCCGATAAAGGAATAGAATCAAGTAAGACTTCCTCCATGTTAGACAATCGAGTAGGAACAGGTAAAACTTCAGCCACAATAGGAACGGCTTTCTCTACAACAGTAGCAACAAGCATTAATGATACCAGTTCGCTAATTTCAACAAGACCTTCTTGGAAACTATTAGAAGTTATTGTTACTTCGGCTACATCTGCCATTGCAGACTCGACAGGAATTTCTTGAGTAGAATTATTTAAGAAAGTCGGAATAAACTCTTGAGAAGCTAGCTGTAAGTCACTAATTTCAAGTATAGGTTGCCATGGTGGTGGAGGTACAGTCTGGGGTGGAAGTGAAATCGTAAGATCTTTTTGATCGTCGTGCGAGCAGCTCAGGGCAGAAGAAATTTGGTTCTAATTAGAAGGTGTTCGAAAAATAGAGGCGTGATAGCCGTAAAAATCAATATTATAATTCGAAGGTTCATATGGCTGAAAAGAATATAATGTGATGGTAGTACGACGATCAGGAGAAAAAAGGTGCAGAAAGGGATGTAGAACTAGAAACAAAAGAACTTTTGTTCGAAGCTATCTTTGGCGAAGAAGGGTATGTTTTGATAGTAGTAGCAGGATGACCTGGATAAAGTACAGAAGAGAACGTGGAATTAGAAGCAGAAGAAATTTGGCTCCTAGAGCTGAGAACAGAACTTGGAGTATAATTCGAAGACCTATTAGTAGTAGGATGACAGTTCGGACAGTTGCGGTGAGACACTCCCTTATGTCCGCAACCATAGCAATGGAGTGTTTGAGGACGAGTACAAAGCGTTGAAACATGACCAGGTTTGTAGCAAGTCAAGCATACGGCCTGACGAGTACAAGTAGAACTAGGACTACGAAAAGCAGAAAGTACATAAGACGTATTTGATCTACCCTTAGGCGTAGAAGAAATCTTATCAATTCGTCATGTGAGGTAAAAGCATTTTTCTCAATTGGAGCAGACTGATCAGCAAAATCTGGTTCAGCAATAAAAGTATATTGGTCTTGACCATGTGATGCGAGCTTATCGGCCAGACTCATTTCCCGTTCTAGCTTCGGGCATTCGTTCTTTAATTCTTGTAAAGGGGCGGACGGTAGGCAAACGGGTTCGATAAAATGGAGCAAGGTTACGAAGCACAATGGACAATTGATCATCCACTGAAACAGGGCCGTCATACACGTGAAATAGTTAGTAATGCTTTCTGATGACTTCTGCTGTGTATTGCAGATATTATTAAACACTCTTATCTTATAATCAGTCATTTTGAATACGACTAAAAAAAATGGTAGAAACTAACTAAATGGAAACTAAGAATAGGACACCAACGTTTTTAACGAACTAGAATTATTGGTGAAAACACAAGTCCAATAATTCGGACAGAAACAAAAACTAAGGGAAATTGCAATGTAATACAAAAAAAACCAAGAAGACAAATTAATACAATTTCAGAACAGAATAACCGAAAATCCAAAACTGGTTTCACGAAGAATATTGTCGGGTCGAACGTTAAGTATAGGATATCGAGGCCGAACGTAAAGAGAAGAAATAAGTAGCATCAGCTCGAGAAAAGCGGGTAATGTATGAAATTAGGCAGTACAAAAAAAAATATCGGGCCAGAAGTTAAGCAAAATAGTATAAAGGCAAAAGTTAAGCCAAACAAAATCGAGCCAAACGTTAAGCAACACACAATCGGGGCCCCACGTCAGGGCATCAAAATTTATGCTACGTACCTAGACGTACACGGAAGGGGCGTCATAATTCATAAGGTTAATGCACGCCGAAGCAAACAAAGGTAAATTAAAAAGATCAGATTAACTACAAACGCGGAGAGTGAGGGGATTTACATATACAAGAAAAATACATCGCCATTGATTTTTTCTATTTACAGAAACAAAAAAATTTCTCTCTAAAACAAGTAGAAAAAAAAGTCAATAAAGTTACTATTTTAAAGAAAAAAGTAAAAAAGAAAATTTTAGCCTAACAAGGAACACTAGCACATCTAATTCCAGAGTGGGTCTTTATTAAACAAATATGCGTCGTTCGTACGTCAATGCAAGTTGGGTTTATCACTTGGTATGTACAAAAAAAAATAAACAAGTCACATACCTCTATGGGTCGGGATATATATCTTGTAATCCATTGGAGGTGAATCAATACAGCAACGCCACGGTGATCGGTCACATTCACGTTGCTATCGTAAGAGTAACGGCGGTCTACATTCCAGAGCAGTAGTTTACGTCAAAGATTAGTCGGGCCATCCATGAAAAGCGATCTAACCTAACGTAGGAAAATCATTAGGCCTCCGTCAAAGAGCTAAAAAGAGAATCTTATTAGTGTTGATAAGCGCGGACGAACTTACCGATGCACCCCAAGTATCGACTTCTTGTCAACAGCAAATGTGCATCGCTCTTGTAGCAATAAAACGGGCAACTCATAAAATATATCAAAAACACGAGCTGCAGAATCAAACTGAAATTGTTTTTTGCAAGAATTAAATTCAATCCCAGCGTTATCCAATACACAGGTGTAATTAGAAAATCGAAACAAGCTTTATCAAATAAGTACGATCCATTACTTCAACGAGTCTTTGGGATTGGGTATTCTAAGAAGTAATTATACGCTATAGTGATATGTATCAAGCCAACAGATACCTAAAGCAAGGTACCGACTATTTAGATTATAGAAGAACTTTTCATTTTGCAGCAAATAGATTTAAATGACATTGTAGTAAAGCGTACTTGTTGTAGAAATGTGTAATATACAGCATGGTGTTTGAGTATTGGAAGCTGAATCTATGCGAATGAATAATTAAGCAAAATGGCGAAAGGTTTAGTACACCATCGGAAGGTAAACGTAACAAACTTACCTGCACAATATGTTTTTATTATTTGTAAAATAACTAATTAAAATTAATTTTTATTCAGAAGTTACCAACACGTGGTTATAAACTGGTACGCACCTAAAACAACACCGGTTGATATATTAACCACTTATCAGTTAACTTTGCAATTAGGATGTTCCGGTTGGAGATTCGACCACTTTGCGTTTATAGTAGCTGTAGTAAGCTAACCGGTGCACAACTAAATCAGCAATGCTTTTAGAAACATATTTTTTCGCACTGGTTTAAATATCAACCAATATCCTATAAAGGGTTAATCCAAACTGTAAATAAATTGGAACACACAATTAAATTAAAACCACATAGCTTATTTATATCGGTATTGAACACAAAAGTTTAAAAATAGATACTGGTTGCAAGTGGAACACCATAAGCTAAACACCAATATTACCCTAATAAACGTATTTTTATGCAAAAGATGTTTCTGCCAGTGCCGCATTGTTTGATTGTAGATACAAACATTACCTGCCTTGAAGTACGTGTTTGGAATATGCATGGAAATAAATACAGTATTGCCCGAAATAAACAGTACTGAAATTGTAATTGTTTTGTATATTTAAAAAATACATATTATTGACACTTTATTATATGTTCTAAATGTGCACCTCCTCGTTCGAGACAGACTTCATAACGATGTTCTAAGTTTCTGGTCATGTTATTGAATAAGGGTTGTCTCAGGGCTGCGAAGAAGACTCTAACGGCATCCTTTAATTCATCGATGGTCTGTGGTGCCCGTTTGAAAACGGCATTTTTAGCCATGCCCCAAATGTATGCGTCTGGAGGTGTGAGGTCTGGAGAATGTGAAGGATAAGGGAAGTCAGTAAATCGTGATATGAATTTGCTTGGAAAATGTTCTTGAAGAAATTGACGAATTGCGGCAGCAGTATGCCAAGTTGCCCCGTCCTGCTGAAAAAATTGGTTTCGAAATGCCAAGTTACGTGCACGACAGAATTGACGTAGATCAGGGATAAATCGTGTTAAAATTTGTCTGTACCTCTGTTGATTAAGTGTGACTTGCCTACCATTCTCTTCGATAAAGTACGGACCAATGATTCCGTGTCCGGAAACAGCACACCAGACACTCACTTTTCACTATGTAAAGGAACCTCTTGAACCTCATCGGGTCTGGCAAAGCCCAGAAATCGATTTGTGCGACGATTCACATAGCCTGACAAGTGAAAATGTGCTTCGTCTGAAAACCAAACATTTTCAAAAATTCAGGATTTTCATACTGTAACGCGAGAATTCTGGCGCAATATTCCACTCTACTGCGATAATCCCGAGGATGTAGTTGTTGATGTACCTGAATCACATACGAAAATGTACCCAGCTCCTTCAGGATTCTTTGAAAGGAAGTTCTTTTAAATCAAGTTGTAACGCTGTCCTTGCCTGGCTGACTTTCGGATTTTCTAAGATTTGCTCAAAAACACGTTCATGGTTATTGTTGTTGTTAACTGTCCTGGGACGCCCTGAGTTTCCTTTTCGTTGGCACAATACACTACCTGTATTTCTAAACTTTTCAATAACCTTCAAAATTACAGCATTACTTGGAGAACGTTTATTAAACCTTTGTGTGAATTGATCAGACACGTATAGCAAACTTGCACCATTACGTCGGCCGATTCCGTATGAACGAAAATAATGCTCTACCAGAAACACTTTCTCCTCTGTACTTAACACCATTTTTAACAATTAGGCCCTACTAATTACTTGTTTGAGGTTTACTTGACAGGTCTATACTAGCTAACTTGAGTGTGACAGCGCACGCATAAAAACACCGCCAACTTAGTTTCAGTACTGTTTATTTCGGGCAATACTGTACGATAAGCTTTGAAATGCTTACAATAGCATGCTTTCGCAAAACAAAAACAGAAAGGATTAGGGAAGTTTGCATTGCTGTAAATTAGAATCATCTACATTGTTTTAAAATGCTATTAAAATGTTTACATAAATGTAATATAATTCCGTTTAGCTCAGATGCTCTAAAATATATTGTATTATTGCATATATAAATATTTAAGGATGCTAGTTTGGAATGACATATCAAAAACTTTCATAAAAAGTTAGGATGAACTAAGTGACATGCTATGGTAAACAGTATTTTGAAAAAATATAGAAAATTGTAGTACCGTACAGAGGTTGCCCTTGTTTCAGCAAAGACATTGCAATGCAAATTTCTACGAATCAAATGAGGCATTTTGAGTTGTTCTAAAGTTTGGACTCTTCAGTAAAAAATGACATCGATTAAAAAAATTAACTAAGAACCAGATACATTTTAACGAATTTTAATTCTTCTCGATGTGCAAAACTTTTATACAATTGATTGTGTCATAAGAGACTGCGACGTTCTTTTGGAATGCTTATAATAATATTTCAATTTAGTAGTTTCTGTATTAATAAATCCCACCAATAGAGTTAGGTAATTTTCTTTAAGAAATATAATTTTTAGGTTAGATGCATTTTGATCTAAAAGAGAATTATATTTCTGTAGCATGTATTGTTCATACTCAAAGGTTGTCGAATTTATTATGGCGGTTTGTAAGGATAGAATTGATATCATCATCATAGTTTCGTTTTAAATTATTACAGTTCTATGATTCATTTGTCTTGATCAATAATGTGTCATGCTGGGACACCGATGATTTCATCGTCTGAGCGCAAAGATAGGTCATATGCAAATTGCGCTAACTCAAATATAAAAAGTCCATTTTGCAGTTTAGTTAACCTATGCGTAAGTTAATTATAATATATATATATATATATATATATATATATATATAAACAAAGACAAGTTATTTGCAGTCCGCAATAAGAAAATTGTATATGAAGTAAGATGTATCTGTAAACAAACTCTTATGAAAATAATAAGAGCCATTGACAAATACAAATCGGGCTGGTAGTTATATAGCCATTAACAAAACATTAGTTTTATTACTTCACAGGGGAGGAAACATCCACTGACCAATGGTTTCGGCTTGTTAGCCTCATCAGAGTGGAATAGTTCCCAAGAACCCTATGAAGTAATCGAAGCTATTATAATGATATAATTTCGAAACAATCACTGTACTATGGCAAAAGTAAATAAAACCGCCATCAGGTGATAAAACACCAACACTACTAAAGTGTGGAAGTACAGAATTGAACCAAAACTACATAATAAATTTTATAGATGACTATAAAAGTACGTCTGGTCTTTTGAGATTTGCGGAATGTTACAGCAAAATTTATTTGTAAGCGTAACAAACCTTCTCGTAGCGACACCCGGGTTCACGCCCCAAAGGCAATTCAAATAAACAAAGACAAGTTATTTGCAGTCCGCAATAAGAAAATTGATATAAAGTAAGATGTATCTGTAAACAAATTTTCATAAGAGTTTGTTTACAGATATTAACACAGAAAAAAGAGACCTATATAGAACGTACATTACAAATAAAAATAAATAATATTAAAAAGGACCTATAACCCATAAAAAAACTGAATAGTATATATATATATATATATATATATATATATATTTGATAAAGAAAAACGACACAAAGCATTTTCTAATGGCAGTCTTAATTTATCTGTCCCAAGTTTCTCGAAAATGAATGGAGTTATTTTATGAAGGAGGAGATCCATTTTCTTATAGAAAACTTTGCATTTACCATCCTAACAATCAACATGCAATTGGAGTAGGTTAGCTATTTTTGAGAAATATCAAACAGACTAAAAGTAGTGAAACATGTTCGGATAATACCCAACCAAGTTGGTTATTTTTAATTTTAGTGGCGCATTCGTTTTCAGATCGACAGTTTTATGCTGGAGATAAGCGTGCTGAGAGTTTTGAAATCAAAGTAGATATAAAACATTTAATGATGCCTACCTTAGATACAATCAACAATCGCTCATCAAATACCCGACAATAATTTATAAGTAATTGAACATTTTGAATTCATTGCATAAACTGATAAAAAAAATACTTACATTACATATGTGGTTAGGTTAAGAATTTAATTAAATAAATTTGTAATATATTTGATTTTCAATATGTGCTTAAAAAATTCTATCATGCATTTGTAATGAACACGTTAAAAACACATTCGTGTATAATAGTCTAAGGCATATTTAGATTTGTTTTTTAATGTAAAGGTATAGTTACAGTTTTGTTGTAATAAATTATTATGCAGTTACCTAGAGGTGTGATTGAAAATTCAGGTCAGTTAACATTTGAATTTATAAACCTTCTTTTCAGCTAGCAGCTTTAAATAAGTCAATTAGTGTTCTTACGGTTAAAGTTTCTTTTGTGTTTAAGCAATAGTGTACTTAGCGATTTCTCAGGTGAATTTTAAGCCAGAATCACTCGCATGTTCTCGGGTTTTGGCACCCTCTTGATGTTTTTCCATGGTTTCTCCTTGGAAACCCTGCGACATTAGGTGGCTCTAAGATACTTCCCGATTTAAGACATATTTCACACCTGATATCTCTTCTGAGACCCTCTTCAAACACTTACACCACCCGTCACACTGAGTTAATCAGCAACCATTGCAGAACGTTTCCTCAGTAATAATGTAAGATATTTCATTCCTAGGAGAATTATGTCCAGATTTCAAGTAATTCATTTAGGTTTTGTCCTTCCTGCATAATATTTAATTTAACTACGATATATTATTTATTTGTTTACAGGCCATATAAAATGTAAGACTTATTTCCTTGTAATTGTTGTTTAAAATTTATTGTGTCAGTTTTAGTTTACTTCAAATATTACTTCTTTGTTGGCTTGGCCGACAAATCTGCCACACAACATATGCGTGCTGTGTGAAAGCGGTTTTAGGACGAACAAGAAGAAGCTGCGGCCATTTGTCGATCAAGTGCTGTGGTATACGCAAGCATGCTTGCCAGGATTACAGCATGGGGCATCAGAAACGCCCTTGTATTGGTCCCAGCGATATTTTTGTGTTCAGCATTAGGATATGGTATTGAATAAACCCCTTACTTCTTGATAAGATCTTATTCTGTTGCCATACCTTGTTATCATTAATATAGCGATCCCTTTAGTATCAGTTAAATGCATTTTCTGACAATAGAAAAACACTAAAAGTTGTTTGACCTTGAATGTTGATGTTCGTATGCCGACCACCTATGATAAGAAATGTAATAGTCAAAGATCCTTCAAAGAATGCCACCTGCAAGCCCATAATTTCACGTGGTTGCATATTGATTTTTGAGAACACTTGTCTTTCTTTTGTATTAATATTTTCTACATTCGTACTAGCAAACCCATATCTTCCCCTGTTGGCGTCGGGTATTCTCGTTATCGCAAAATATTAATAAAAATACAAAAGGATTGCAGAAACCTCAACGATCTCGAGCTGTTTTCGTTTGAAAAAGAGCTTTCAAATAAGCTTTCACTGAACGACATATACTATTTAAGATTTTTGCCTCCCCCTTCTCCCGTCCCCCAGCGTATGAATGCGGATTTTTTTTGGTTAAGCAATAAACTTTGTGATCACTTTGCATTCTTATATTCCAAACTATTCTTGAATTATAGGGTAGTCCGGAATTTTCGGTAGGCACGAAATGTATAGTTGAGACAGAAAAGAAGATCATCACGTGATTAGTTATATTCGTCTGAATCAATATGAATTTATGAAATTAAACGACTATCCACTTACATTTATTGACAACTTTTACAGGAAAAAGCAATCGTGTTAATTCAATTTTGTTTCCAAACTCATTTCGATTATTGTAGAATTATTAAGTGCTCATAAGTAATTTGTTTTTAATTAACTAGTCATGCAACGCATTGCGCTACGCTAGCTATAAATTTAGATGGGAAAAGAAAATTTTTATTTTGAAGGAACAGAATAAATATAAACGCACCCTGTATAATAGATTTTACGAATAAAAAATAATGTTAATTAAGTCTGATATTTCAAATTGTGCTTTTATAAAGGTCATTCAGCTAATACAATATACTATTATTTCTATTAAATACAATGTAAACGTAATAATCCAGCACAATAACATATTTTAAAACCGCAAATACAAATGCCTTTAAGTACTACAAGACGTTACAACTGCAATGTCCCAGAAATAGACAATTGATGATAGACAGTTGTCGCATAATAACTTTGTACAAGAAAATTTTTTGAATTCCGAAATGGAATTCACGTATAATGCAGACTTTTTAGTAAAATCTCATTGGACTATCTACTACGAGTTAATGTGGAAAGAAAAACCAATTTGACAGTCATCAAATTGGAAAAAATGTAGGGAAACACAATTATGACTTATGGAGGCATGAAGTTAATTATTTAGTTGGAAATAAAGTTTGAGGGTAGAAAAATTTTGCACTTAGCCGCGACGGAGTATTTCAGAGCCGGATGAGTACTTAAACCTTTAGGGTTATATACGATTCTTGACAAAGTTTTTATACAGATATGTCAATTAGTTATGATATAAGTCAATTCTGAGGAATTTGGCATTAGAAGAATTTAAAACAGAATGGGACCCGTAATGAAAAGGATTTATATTAAAAACACTTAAAGTTGAAACCTAGATTAGACCAATATGTTACTTATTTTAATTTTTTTGGGAAATTATTTCTTTAGTTGAGTGTAATTTGATAATTTTATCTAGTTTTGTATTTTTTTAAATAATAATTTCAACTTTGACTTGAGCATATGCACTGAACAAAATTCACGAACATTTAACCTTCTTGATATTTAGTCTTGAAGGTATTTTATCCTATCCCGCTATTAACCGCTTCTTGAAAGAGCACATCGCCTACATTTTTCGAACAGTTTCCCGACAATACTAACCTACCCTTCCTTGACTATTCCCTCGGTCTTCTCTATCCTAGGTTTTCTGAGGGGTTTAATTTGGGAGGATTTCTTTTTAGACATAACATAAAAGAGGGAAACCGAGAATAGTAGCTGGGCCAATTTGCGGAGAGACGTTCTGACTAATCGTCTAATCGTAAATTATCTCCAGAGGGTTGGGGTAATATTTGACTCAGGGATGTAACTTGCTTCATTTCTCAGGTAGTATTATCCTAGCACTTCAGCACCAGGGGATGAGTCTCATCGCAGTGAGTGTTCTATTCCCTTATGAAATAGAGAAGGCCGCTTTGCGAGCTTTCGCCTTCAGCGGTACTTGCAGTATTGTATCTTTTAGGGTTAAGGGTTTTTATTATCTTTTACTTTTACTTTCTATTTTTTGAATTTTTTGAATTGATGAATTGACTAATGACTGTTAACGTAGTAGTTGTACTGGAATGGCATGAAAGGTGTTAGGTAGAAGATTATAGGACAAACCTCGTTCGTGAGGAAAATGTAACGCGTTGCGTTACGCTAGCAATAAATTAGATGGGAAAGGAGAATTTTAATTTTAAAGATACAGAATAAATAGAACGCATTCTGTATAACAGATTTTACGAATAATTAACCTTAATTAAGCAAGATATTTTAAATGTTGTTTGTATAAAAGTCATTCAACAAATAAAGTATAACATTATTTATTTTAAATATATTTAAACGTATTAGTCCAAGCCGATGACTTATTTTAAAACCATATATGCAGAACTTTAAATGTTGCAAAAAGCTACGGTTACGTTTCTCAGAAAAACATAATTAAAAATATATAGTTGTCACACAATAATTGTTACATTGTACTGCTAGATGTTGACCGCAGTTAATAGGATTTTTATAAAGGAAAAGATTTGATATAACAACTAAGCAACACAGTTGAAAGTGAAGTTTAGAAAGTTAATTAGATATGTAAAAATGTATTCATACAAGAAAGAGGGAAGGTTGCGCTGTTAGCGTTGGTATGAGGACAGACTAAAGGTTAAGTTGAAAGTAACAGAGCTCTAAGATGTGTGTATTTGTGGCTGCGGTAGATTGCAAAAGACTATATCTCAGGGGTTTTTACTCTTAGATATTTTGAGAACAAAGTTAAATTTTACCCAGGCAAGTTATAGGGATGTAATTTAAAATATGAGTAATATGACAAAAGAAAATACCTTAATAACATTAGAAAAACAAAATATATACCCTTATTTCATACAACCAAATTTCATATGATAAAATTACTAAGTGTAGTATATATATATCTACTCTCTCATAATTTTAAAATCGACTTAAACTCTACCAGATAAGATATTAGAAAATCTAAAATTATTATTGTACTTAGACACAGTTTCAAATTAGCGTTCTAAGTAAAGAGAAATCATAAATACGCTTTGTTGTATTTAACATAGTTTAGACAATTTGTATTAAACTTTTAAATTGGACATAACCTGATAATCTACAAAAAGTTTCATGAAAGCTTTTATGTTTACAATCGTAAGGTTATACCAGGAAATCAAATGTAATATTAAATTAGTTAAGATAATAGGTAAGTAAAAGTATGACTTTATATTTTAAATGCATTATTTTGCTAGATATTTGAGATTAAAACTGAAACACATGCACGTTGTTCCGTCATAAAAGTAAATAAGATCAAACTCATACTTGTATTCATGTAGTTTAAAAATCGTATACTTAAGTATTGAGCTTCGGCCTATTCAGAATTATTGGATATTTAGTTGCTTCTTACGGCTTGTAAGGCAAATACCATACCTATTTAGTTTGGTTGTTAGCCTCAAACTTCAAATTTGTAAGAAGCAATCCTTTTGTTCCACAACCGTATGTTTTGTTAACGGATGCTTAATTTATTTTTAGAAGGTAATTAAATGGCAATATGAAATTCTTGTACAATAATAGATAAAATTTATAAGGTAGTAGAATTAATGCATAGGCTTAGATAGCCTAGTATGCATAGTTAAATACTACACTAGAGAACAACTCACCAGAAAACCCTAAAAAATCAACGTGTTACAAGAACGAAGTATTATAATACGCCACAAGAAACACTCAGAAGATTTATCTGTAATCAACTTACCATTCTTAAACATTTTGAATGGGTTATTCAGGTCAGCTTTCTTCGTATACATTATACTAATATTCTAAAACGATATTTTTGTACTTCAACATGAATAAAAGAAAAGGCACCTTTTACATACCAGGTATGACATCTTGGCCTTAGAAAAAACTATTTTATCGAGAAAAGGCATGTGCACTAGAAGGCAGTCAGATATCGAGAGAACCAAGATTTATTCTGGTTTGAAGATAACTACACATTTTGAGAGAGGGACAAACAAGAAAACGATCCTAAATGACAGATTCATGTATACACCAGTTGTGTATTTATGGACATAATTCATAGGTTTACCAATTAGAAAATTACATCTCATCATAATTATTTATATTATTTATACAAAAGAAGGAATATTATATAATATGTTTACTTGGTAATTGAAATCTTGTTTACTTGCCTAAAGATTAACTGTTACAATTAAATTAGGTTAGTTTACTTTAGTCTCTTTATAAGTTAGAAGTGCACCGGCAATTTCTAATGCCGTAAATCTACGTCTGGATTTGTAAGCTGCAACTGAATTTTCACATAAGTTGTTTGAATATGAAACTTGTTTGCATAGTCATTACAGTAATTCTTGGTACTAAGAACACTATAAAAATTTTCTTATTCTCCACGTCACCAAATGACAAGCTTTAATAACGGGTGTGACAAAAAAGTGGAATCTTTAACAATCCAATAATACCAAGAGTGATGGAAGAAAAACATTTTGTTCATAGTAATTTAAACCTTAAAGTTTACGATTTTAGAAACATTCATGTAATTCCTCATTTAATAAAAAGTACGTTCTTTAGGTGCCACCCTCCTGTACGAATGCATTCTTAACATCTGCTGTTGAGAATCCTCATTGACCGCTGCAACATCTCAGCTGAGATACTGTGAATTTCATCATGAATTCACTATTTCAACTTATTCAGAGTTCTTGGTCGAGGCGTGTACAATGTACTCTTAAGATCGCCCCACAAGAGAAAATCTCAAATGGATAAATCTGGCGAACTAGGAGGCTAGGGAACGGTACCGAATTTTGAGATCAAACGAATACCGAACAATTCTCGCACAGCTTTCATTGATTACTGTGCAGTGTATGTTGTTGCCCCATCCTGTTAAAACCAGGTTTCTCGAACGCGTGTAAAATTTCTCAATTCAGGTGTAACAAAAGATTGTAACATCTCCACATAACGATCCGCATTAACAGTTACTGTGATCTCCTGTTCATTTTCAAAAAAATTAGATCCTATGATTCCATGTAACGAATCAGCACACCATACTGTCACCTTCTTTAGAGCAGATCCAGTCTCTTCAAAGTTATTAATTCAAATTTTTATCGCGTGTTTTGATGAGACGGCACCATGACGTCTTAAGTTGTAAAAGCATCGAAACTTCCTTTTCGCAGTTTCCAAACTATCACTGTTTTTATGAAATATTTTTATGGCTAACCCACGCTGTTGCTCGTTCCACTGATGCTTAGTTACTAAAATGGCAAAGTGTTTACTTGCTCAAGGTCACTGCCCCGCAGTGTTGCCACCTGCTCATGGCTGCTACCACGCATTTCAAAAATTCACATTATTCTGTGTCACCCTGTACTATCATCTGAACAACAGGTGAGGTTATTATACTTTCTAACCGATGTCTATAATGTGTGATGTTTGACAATCTGAAATTTTAATTTGATTTGAAATATGTTTAAGCTCTTGAAATATAAGTAAATATTATTTTACTGTTTGGATATATTAAACGCTTGAATAAAATATGCAAGTGTAACAAAAAGCTCAGTCTGCACACTTTGGGATAACCGTAACTTTAATATAAATTATTAGATGATCTATCTACTTGAGCATGGTTATTGAAATTGACGTACATATGATCTTATAATTATTAAGCCATGAGTTTAAGTTGTAATCACAAACAAAAGAAAAGGTAAATGATTTATTTTGCGTACGACATTTAATATTAAAAATCATTATTTTTTTTAGAATATTGAAATGGTGTTTCAAAATAATAAGTTTAGTGTTGTTTTAAAGGTGGAACACCAAATGATTATGTTACGTTAACTTTCTGAAACTGGGTAATTTCTGCATTAATTTTTAACTACTTTATGTATTAAAAGCGCCTCCTATTTTGTATAAAAGACTGCACGCTTTTTATGCCATTTAAAATTATACGAACGGTCATATAACAAGTTTGTTTACCTTCCAATTAAAATAAATACGTATTAAAATTTTCTTCAGTGCTCATTCTATAGTCTGCCGCTTTGCAAATGTTAAAAGCACGCGTTTTAATTCCCTGAAACATTTGCTTATTGTAAAACTACTTCTATATAAATTCATGGAAATAAGCCAGCAGCGGCTTGTTATTTACAATAGTTTGTTCTTCAAACCGCGTTTGACACAGTTTCAGTGTACAAATATAGAAGCTCTTAATAGTTAGGACCAAGAAATCCTAGTTCGTTATATTGCACGTGTTGAGCTCGTTAAAGTTTACATGTGATAAACCGTCCTCTAATTAATTCATTTTCTTGTATCGTGGATTGATAATAATACAAATCTCTATTTATTTCTATAAGCTAGGCAACCGGCTATACTGTACGCTTCCTTTGACCATATGCAAGGTTTCACACTCGCTGTAACGTTTAAAATAAATGTTGCTTTCCTATAGGAACACAAAATTTAATGGAAATTATTATAGCTGTTTGTTTGCGTTAACTGGCTATCCTTCTAGGAATATTTTGTAGCTGTCGTCTGGAAAATATACTTTTGCACTGGTTTCGCAGAATATTTTACACAATATCGGTGGGAATGGTTTTCCGTAATTTTCTTCCGTCGTTCTCAATTTGTATAAATACAAGCTGAGCTTTTGAGAGGCTCTCTCTTCTCTATTTGATTCTAATTCTATACAAGGTCCTTTGAGCGCAAAGAAATTTAAGTCGCAATTTTAAAATGCGTCGTTGTACGTAGTGTTCTAATATAGTCATATTCGGTCATTCGGCATCTAGTCTATCGACAAATGTAGGCCGCATTTCCTAATCCTAAAATGGTACCTGAGAGGCGGACCGTTAAGGTACAGTTTTTTATGTTTTCCTTACTTTTGCTGCTGTTTGTGAAAATAGACACTTCTTTGGTCGATTCTGTAGTTTAGTACTTATGTTTATCCAATAAATTACAGACTGCACGTTACTATCGTCACGTTCACAATGCATGAGCGATTATGTAATTATTCCTAAAGTCACAACTACATATACCAAAGCTTGCGTTAGAGCAGTTTTTACTATTTTCTTTGTTTTTGTACATTAATGTTGATGTCAACAACTTCTTTACCAAATTAGTCAATACTTGTTTTATTTAAGTTAGGGTTACGTTATTTAGGACTAATGATACGTTCTTATTCTTAGGAGTGCACTTCCCAAAGCAGGTACCTATGGCTGTATATATTACTATATTATTTCTTTTATATATTTAGAGATATAAAGATTATGTAAGTATGTATGTGATATTTAGACTCTAAGATTTTATAATCGATATTTGCTCACATGTATATGTTAAGTTATGTTATATGCAAATTGACGCTTTGTTTACATCACGTTATAACAGGACGATTACTTAAATATGCGTGTTTGACTTTTGTAAATATTTTTTTTGGAACTGTATGTTTAACTTACAATTTGTAATACAACTATTTACTGAGGTTTTCAATTTTTTTCTTTCTGTATGACCGACCCCACTGTACGACGTTTTTAGCTAGTCCGAAATCTAATTCCTTTGGATTTCTATTCTAACCCTCTCCCCTGTTTTGTTGCAGTATTCGATGTAAGCAATTTTCTTTATTTATTTTACTGCTTTCTTTTTTGTCTGCACGGAATACCTTAACTATAATTTAAGTATATAATGAAGTAGGTTAAATATGAGTGCAGTGGATATATTTTCGATTAGCCAGATTGGTTGTTGCATTATTTACTTAATTTTTTATATTTTATTAGAGACTTTGTAACCTCCCCGGTTTATACTGATTATGTCATTGTATTACAGGTACGTCTCAGCGAGGTGTAGTGTACCTAGTCAGATTTGGTAATTATGTTGTTGCAGTTAACTTTACCGGAGAGTTTCCACATCCCTCTCCTTAGCGTTTTAGTTCTAGATGCTTTACTGGATGTAGTGGCACCGTTGTTCTGATAAGTGAGAACCCACGATAGTGAGAACCCACGATACAGTCTCTTTGCACTACCGTAGAGGTGAAACTCCATCTTAGTCCGCTCACTGAAACTTTCTAAACTGTTATGTGCAGTTCCTACATTGAAATGTTTCCATTCTTCAATTTTCACATGCCCTACCTTATTCACAGTCATTTGAATATTTATTAACGTTTTTTGACAGCATTTTTAATTTCAAATGGTTGCTTATCCATCACCCTGTATTATTCTATTAGAATATTTAGTTATAATTACTTCAATCTATCCTATTTTGATATGGCGTTAAAATGCGGTGTTATGTTATCAAGGACGTTCGCTTACTTAAATATTGCAATGAGTTCAGGTACGTATTTCATCAAGGTTATTTTAAATCACGAATTCCAATCCATTAAAAAGGCTTGGTTTGCTTAACCCTACACCTTGCTCAATATAAATTATTAATTAGTTTATGGTATGTTTTCATACTTTCAATGCGGGAAGTTAGGCAAAGCATCCTACGTGTCCTTTATGATTTCCATGGTGTTGGTTGTATATATTTCTTATCTAGTATTTAGGCAGGTTGATGTATATTTGTTGTAGTTTATAACGTTAACTGGGTTTCCCATTAATGGTCGTAGTTTCGCTCGTTAAACTTGTAACAATTACAATTTTCTGTTATTCAAATATACAATTTTATTCAATACACCTAATCAATAAGTATTAGATTTCTATTGAAACCTTTTATTATGAATTCATACATAGTACGCCATCTACATTAGAATAGCAAAAGTACACTTTAAGTGAACTTCTAGTTGTTTGTATTTTGATTCAATATCCCCCTTCCGTTGCATGCTTGTATAACTGAGATTGCCTCGTGGAATAAGCCATTTTGATATCAGATGTAGTCCGTATACCAGTATTATCCAGGGCCTGCACGATTTAATTAAACATACCGTCCCAAAAATTAGTTAAGTGGAGTCAACGTGTACCATAAGTTTAGTTTTGGTATCAGCATCGACCTAAAAATGGTTGTAAATATATTTTTACGCGCAAGTTCTTTTTTTAGTTTAGAGTTTTAGGATTAAACTACCAATTATTAAATATGAAGATAATTTTAATTCCGCGTTTTAAAATATTGAGTTCAAGTTACAAGTAATGAAGTTATGGAAATTTAAGTATTATAAAAAACAATCGTTAAACATAAGGCAAGCACTAGACTGAGAAGCAGCTTCAATTGTTGCTAAGCGGGAAAGCAGAAACCCCCCCATGTGATTGGTTTGTATGAAGGTTAAATCCGGACCCCTGCGTCAGCCACGCTCAACTATAAGAGTAAGGACGCAGATGTTTAAAAAAATTTAAAAGAAGGAAAACCGGCCTCCAATCAGATGGCCAGCGGTGAGTCATCCTCCATTTTTATACTTATTTTCTTTTCAAGAAACTTTCATTTAAAATGCTCAAATAATTTTTGAAGAAGCTATACATAAGTTTGTTTTAAAATTAATTCTCGAAATTTTTGCTAAAGTTCATAGATCAATTAATTTGTTTCACTTAAAATTTAGTTTGAAAATTTAGTATTTGAATAAGGCAAAATTGACCTTAACATTTTCAAGATATTTGTGTTATATTATGTTTGAAGTTACAAAGTTGTATTAAAAGGTTTGCTTTATTGAACATGCGATATGATAAGAATTGTTTGCCGAATTATTGTGTATAACACATTGTGATAGTACACCTGAAGTATAATTTAATGTCGACAATAAGTATTCTTCTTTGACCTTTGATTTTATTAAAGATAGCTATTCAAAATGTAGAACCATAACCAGAGAAATTGTTTTTCGAATAAGTAATTTGTTTCTTGTACACTGAAAAGGGTCCTATTCTAGTAGCATGAAGTCACTGTAACATAAAATAAATGTCATATATTTCTTAAAGAGAACTGAAGTAATTTATGTAATTAATGAAACAATATTCCAAGAATGCTTAGAGTTTAATATTAAATAGTGAAAACGGAACTGTTTCGAAAGTCTCCGTATAAATAAGTTTGTATAAACAATGTATATATAAATATTTTTTTAAAAAATCAATAGAAAAAATATTAAGTTGTCTCAAAATTTTCTTTCTTTGAAGTCAACGGTAATTATCCTACAGAAGCAAACAGTTTACAAATATGAAACTTTAATATTGAAAAAAGGTATTATTGGTGTTAAAGTTAAAAGTTTTTCTTGAAAGAATAATTTTTACTAGTGGATTTACATATAATTTTTTTGTGATAAAGTGACTATGCTCTAACGAAGCCCTAGTTTGAATATGTTTAGGTGTGATTAAATTTTCAGATAGCACGAGTTCGCCGTTCCCGTTCCAGGTTGCAGAGAACAAAGTAAGTATTTTTGTCTATGTTGCTCGTCGTAAATTTTTTTTCTTTTTCGAAGATTTCCGTATCTGATCTTCGGATAGTTTCTTATCAAACACTCATTAAGATACGGTGGCGTCCAATAAAATTTCTTTTGTTTTATCGTATACCATCCTACGACCCTAGCTCATAGCTCTGCCCTAAGTTGAAGAAACTTAGCTGGCTGGAAGATCTCTTTAGAGGGACCCGTTTTTCTCAAAGACATTCAACATCCTTTTTACCCTGGGCTTGACCGTCAAACAGGAACCCCTCGTAATCTATCGAGGCTCTGCCGCCTGTATGGTAGAGCAGACATGTTATTTTCCTTTTGAGGAATTTAATACGTTACAAACTAATATAATAAGTTTTGATGTACGAGGTGGTATTTCCAAGACAAGTGCAATTCAAGTAGTTTTCTGGTTCTATTATTAACAGATGAATTTTATTATCTACGCATGGACGTTTTCTAATGGATATTATGATTGTGCATGTTTTCTTTGCTTCAACAGAATAGAATTGCTTTCCGATACAGTTATAAAAATGAGCGTTATTCCGAAGTTCTATTACGTGTTGTAGTTTTGCTTGTGAAAATGATAGAGGGTGATATTCGTTTCGTTTAGTAACAGTTGTAGATGCATTGTGTTTTCAACTGATTACTTATATTAACTTCGTTTCTGCAAACTCGTTTATTCAATAAAACTGTTAAGTTAATCATTGTTTGCATTCAACTTCATAGAAGAGGAGCTGTCCTTGTACAAATCGCCGATCATGGTTTAGAAGCATATGGTAGGATCTGGGGGACCATATCAGAGAAGCGGCTATGTTTGTTTTGCTGAATTTTTTTGAGAATGATTCAAGTGTGGTAGAATTTTCAAAGAGCGAAGACACGAAACTGGATAGTACCAATTTAATTCATCAATCCTAGCAATGTATGTATACTAGATTTTCTTTCTGTGTATTAATATTTTGATTTCCTTGAGTTAGCTCGCATAGTTGGCTTTATTTATATATTTTAATATTATTTAAATATTGCAATATTTAAATATTAAATTTTTGGGTATAAAAATTAATTTATAGTCATGCAATCATTCTAGAGCTTTTTGTTAAAGAAAATTATATAAAAATATGTTGTTTACATTTGGTTTCATTGCGTGAAAAATTTTGCATAATGAGGCGCGGTTAGCGGATGGTCGGTTAAATGCTGACTGACGCTTATGGAACTTAGCGAAATTGCACGGTATCTTTGAAGTGTGATGAGAAATAATTCTTGCAACTTTGACAAGGTCGCTCAAAGAAGTTTTTGAAGAAAATACTAACTCCTATTGACCAAAATGGATTTCTAAAGTTTATACTTCCACCTGTGATATTTTTTTACTAACCCATTAAACTAAACGGTCGATTAATTTTATTACTTATTGTACAAACAGATAGTCGTGGCACATGCTAATGTATCATTTAGTGGCATGGATGAGGTGTATCTCCTGTTATATTATTGTACGTTATTAAATAATGCTCAATTCTACGTTTAACAAGATCCATTCAAAGTGATGGCTAATGGTCCAAAAACTAAAGCCAAATCTAAGATATAAACAAGGATTTAAGTTATTCTGTAGCCGTTTATCAGATAGTTCTTGTTTTCTTGTAATTTTATCACTACCTAGTATGTAAGTTTTGTAATTTCTATCATCCAAACTTTTTGTTGAGTAAGTGAGAGGTTAGTGATTTATTCCTTATATTTGTTTTTAGGTTTATTTTTGATAGTTGATCTGCTCATGTTGCAGTTACAATACGAAACATGCACATTTTTAAATTAAACAATTTCGTACAATAAACAGCACATCCATTTCGAATTGACCTGCACCTTGCCAAGTTCTAGATTACAAGAACAGGTGAAATTGCTTGCGCGTTCAAATGAGCTAACGAGCCAAACTGCAGGTCCAACCAAAGTAGTAGGGTCGTTAGTAAGGAACCCGACTAAAACAGGTCCCCGGAAGAGGGCAGCAGTTTTTTCGGTACTTAGATTGTCAGAGACCATAGGGGTCGGTTTGGCAGTCTAAGACACTACCGCGATGCGGAAGGCAACGGGAAACTACTACATTACCTCCTAAGTACACAGCGTACTTAAATTGTAATAAACATGATGGCATTCTCTGGGGTAAATGAATCCGGAGTGTAAATAGTCCCGCAATCGGATCTCCGGAAAGGGACTACTTCGGAGGATGCGATCGGAAACTGACAGAATAAGAGTCGGGAACATTTTGCGAGTCGGAGCGTGGAATGTTAGAAGTATGAAGCAAGTAGGTAAGCTAGAGAACCTGAAAATTGAAACGAGTAGGTTAGCACTAGACATAGTAGGTATTAGCGAAGTTCGGTGGCCAGAGGCGGGGAATTTTTGAAGTGGAGATTTAAGGGCAATTTATACAGGAGCAAAGGAAGGAAATTCGGGTGTGGGGATAGTTATGCGAAATAAGATAGGGCACTGTGGAAAATTACTTACAAAAGAACGAAAGAGAACTCATGGTTAGATTAGAATCTAAACCGGTAAACACAGTAATAATGCAAGTATGCATTCCCACCTCTACCCACAGTGACGAATAGGTAGAAGCGAGCTATAAACATATCGAAGACATACTAAGATACGTAAAAGGACTTGAAAATTTAATAACTACGTGGGATTTTAATGCAGGGTAGGGAAGAAGCGGTAAGAGGTTTGTTTGGTTTAGGCACGAGAAACGACAGGGGAAATAGGTTGATAGAATTTTGCGACAAATACAATTTAATCATCACAAACACATTATTTCAACATCATGCTAGAAGACGATATACGTAGAAGATGCCAGGAGATATAGAAAAATATCAAATAGATTATATTCTTGTTAGACAACGGTTTAGGAATCAAGTAAAAAACTGTAGAAGCTACCCAGAAGCAGATATAGCCACTGGCCACAACATCGTAATTATGAAGGCCGCACTTAAATTTAAAAATTTGAAAAAAAGAAACGGAAAAAGGCACTTTGACTTAGACAAACTAAAAGATAAAGATATTTAAGAAAGATTCGAAAAAAAGTCAAGTGAATCGTTGAAAGATGCCGGAAAAATATCTGATACTAAGGAAGTAGAAACAGAATGGAATAACATTAAATCCAGCATAGACATGGCAACCAGACATATTCTGGGGTATACACATAAAGAAAATAAAAAACCATGGATAACAAAAAATATCCTGAATTTAATAGAGGAAAGACGAAAATACAAAAATAAACCAGACGAAACAGGGAAACAGAGATACAAAGCCATAAAATAGGAAATTATTCGCAAATGCAGGAAAGCCAAAGAACAATGGATTGATGAAAAGTGCAAAGAGGTACAAACTAAGATGGAAATAGGAAAGACAGACGAAGCATACAAAGTAATTAAAATTAATTTTAGGAATATAAAACCGCATAGCAGAAATATAAAAGACGCGGGAGGAAAATTCATTATAGAAAATGTAGAGAAAGTGGGTAGATGGCAAGAATATATAGAAAATTTATATGCACAAGAGGAAGTAACTGCATTAGAACAGGAATCAGACATTGAAAATGATCACTTGGGATATCCTATATTTAGAGATGAGTTTGAATTAGCATTAAAGGGTCTGAAAAATGGTAAGGCGCCGGGTACAGATAAAGTGCAAACAGAAACTCTAAAAACCGCTGAACAAGCAGTAACAGAACGTCTCTCCCAACTTGTAAGCTATATGTATGAGACAGCGAGATACCCAAACATGTCAAACGTAACATCATAGTAACTACACCAAAAAAGAAAGGCGCGGATAGGTGTGAAAATTTGCGAACAATAAGTTTGACAAAACACGTGTTAAAAATATTAACTAAAATTGTACAAAGACGAATGGAAAAACGAGCTGAAGAAATACTAGGAGAAGATCAATTTGGGTTTAGGCGAAACAGGGGAACACGTGAGGCAATCTTAGCTCTGAAAGTGATAATGGAGAAAACAATAGAAAAAGGGGAAAGCGTATATATAGGGTTTGTAGATCTGGTAAAAGCATTCGACAATGTAAAATGGAGAAAAATGTTCGAAATAGTCTAAAAGATTGGAATGAGTTATAGGGATAGACGAATAGTACATAGCTTATACAAAAAGCAAACAGCAGTAAGAGAATTAGAGCAGGTATGTAGAGAAGTAAATATTAGGAAAGGGGTGAGACAGGGATGTGCTCTATCCCTATTAATTTTGAACTTGTACAATGAAGAGGCAATGAATACTGTCAAATGCAGGAAGGCATTTGGAATTACTATGCAAGGACAAAAAATTGATATGCTTAGATTTACAGATGATATAGCGATATTAGCATCTAGCAAGGAAGAGTTAGAAACTGCTCTTAATGAAATGGATATGGTTCTAACAGAGAGATACGGTATGAAAATTAACAAAAATGAAACTAAAGTACTAGTATGCAAAGGAGGGGGAAATAAATCAAAAACAATAATACAAATATGTAACTCGAACTTACAAGAGGTTAAAGATTTCCGCTACCTAGGAAGCCAAATAACGCAAGATGGGAAAAGCACAAAAGATATAAAACAAAGATTAGCACAAGGTCGTGCTACATTTAACAAGAAAAAGTAACTACTGTGTTCAAAGACAACAAACATAGAAACAAGGAAAAGATTGCTTAAAACATGTATTGAACACAGCACTGTACGGCTGTTAAGCCTGGACAGTAGGAGAAGCGGACAAGAAAAAGATAGAAGCCTTTGAAATGTGGTGCTACAGACGTATGATGAAGATATCATGGACAGACAAAGTTAAGAACGATGATGTACTAAAAAATGGTAGGGGAAGAAAGAAATATGTGGAAAACGGTAAAAAATAGGAGAGATAGGATGATAGGCCTCATACTACGGCATGAGGGTATAGTGCGGAATATATTAGAAGCAGAGATAGGAAAAAAGAGAAGTAGAGGTAGGCCTAGGTTAGACTACTGCACACAGATAGTGAAAGATGTAGGTTATAGGACTTTCAGGGAAATGTGTAGGCTAGCTCAGAATAGAAATCAATGGAGGTACCCATCCAAACAGTCCCAAGGAGGTAGATGCTAGAACTAGATCAGATAGTAATAGATGCAGACTGCGCAAATTTCAGGGAAATGTGTAGGTTAGTTTAGAATAGGAAACAATGAGAATGCGCGTCTAACCAGTTCCAGAACTGAAGACCTAATGATGATGATGATGAACATTTGTTACACTCATGTAGACCATCAATAAATGTAAAGCTTTCTTCGTCGAGGTGCATTAATACATTTACAAGTGATCGTCATCTTAATGAGCAATTAAGTAAATTATGTCTTTTTTTCTTTATAGGGATTTTGAAACCACCCGATATCATCGATTAAATGTTTATATTCACATTATTTATTACACTACACAAAAATTAACAAAAATGAAACTAAAGTACTAGTATGCAAAGGAGGGGAAAATAAATCAAAAACAATAATACAAATAGGCAACAAGAATTTACAAGAAGTTAAAGATTTCTGCTACCTAGAAAGTTAAATAACGCAAGATGGAAAAAGCGTATAAAATATAAAACAAAGATTAGCACAAGAAAAAGCAACTACTGTGTTCAAAGACAACAAACATAGAAACAAGGAAATGATTGCTTAAAACATATGTGTGGGGCACATCACTGTATGGCTGTGAAACCTGGACAGTAGGAGAAGCGGACAAGTAATAGGTAGAAGCCTTTGAAATGTGGTGCTACAGACGAATGATGAAGATATCATGGACAGACAAAGTTAAGAACAAAGAGATACTAAAAATGGTAAAGGAAGAAAGCAATATGCGGAAAACGGTAAAAAATAGGAGTGAAAGATGTAGGCTGTAGGAATTTCAGGGAAATGTGTAGATTAGCTCAAAATAGAAATCAATGGAGGTACACATCTAACCAGCCCCAAGATGGATAAACTAATGACGAAAAAAGTAACTGTATTTAAAAATGATAATTATTATCAACAACTACAGGTATTGGTTGTGCAATATTCTCTAATAATATTAATTGTGTGAAAGGATTTACTGGAAAACTATTAATTCGGCAAATGTCTAAGTGTTGGTGGATTTTGGCAGCTACAGGCTGCTTAACCCCTTTCACTGAATCTTGGTGAAATAGGCCATCAAATTATAAAACAGAAGGAGAACTGAGCTGTATATAGGCTGTGTGAGAATTTCAGGGAACTATGTAGGCTAGCTCAGAATATAAATAACTGCATTAGGAAAAGCAGACAGAAAAACGGTAGCAGACTTTTGAAATGTTGTGCTTAAGATGTATGAGGATGATAACATAGACAGACAAAGTTAATATCAAATAGGTTATAGAAATAATAGGGGAATAAAGATATTTGTGGAAAAAGAATAGGTGAAATAGAAGAGCAGAATTCGATCTAAGACATTTTTGGGGAATAGTATGGGATATATTATAAACAGAGATAGGAAAAAGGAGGTAGATGTAGACCTAGATCAGATAGTGATAGATGCAGACTGTGCAAATGTCAGGAAAATGTGTAGGTTGGTTCAGGCTAGGAAACAATGAGAGTACGCGTCTAACCAGTTTCAGGACTGAAGACCTAATGATGATGATGTAACAGCACATAGTTACATAGGAAAAGCTTAAAGTTTTATTATTATAATTCTATTTCACACCATTTTGATTAACGACATTCTTTTCTATGAATAGTGTTAAGAAAACCAGGATTCGTTTCAATCAGATCCGTTCTTGATGTATGTAAAGATTTCCAAACTTTTGTTCTATTATACGTAACTGACGAAATTCCCAAAGTCGTTCAATAGGAACCTCTAGTTATATCACGGAAATATTAGGCATAAAGAGTTAAGAACGTGATGCAAAAAGTTAACAAATTTAAATAAACCTTAAGCGCAGTCGAAATATTATTTAATAATTGTCTAGTGGATTCTCCATCACGATATTTCGAATTCAGATAACAAAGAACGCAGTCTTTAGCATACATATTTAATTCATAAACGGTTTAAATTAGTGAAAATTCAAATACTGTTAAATAGGGTTCTTTTCAATTTTCAAGACAATTTATCTTTAACTAGCAGTATTTCGCAGGTTCTCAAAATCAGCAAACTACAAGAAGTTTTATTCAGGGAAAGTTAATGTTTGAGGTAAAATTAATTGAACTTTTTAAGTTTCCGTTTGACTAATTAAGTCATTGGTCTAATGCAATTTACTAGCTAGTTAGTCTAATTACAGGAACGTTAAATTAATAATAAATGTAATCAGTAAATTAGCAGACACGGAAAGCGTAGGCTGCAATCAAAAAATTCCTCTTTATAATATCACTGCTATTAAATAGTGTTACACAAATCTGATTTTACAAAAAAAAAGAAATACGAAGAATATTATTACGTGTGCTTGTTTAATTACAGTGAATTATGTAATTGCTTGTAAGTTAATTATTAGTTGTTGCAGGAAATGCAACTCAGCAGAAAGCCTATTTTTGCTGTGACATTTACATGCTTTCTTATGTACGATTGCGATAAACGATTATAATTCAAGAATAGCTACTAAGTTTGTTGAAAAAATCGTGAGTAAAATAGAAAGCAATTGCTTATTGTACAACAGAACCCCTAAACTTTTTGGTCACGTAGACCATGTGCAAATTCTTCCCGTTTTACGTATAGACCCACCGCCTTTCTAATATTAAAATGATACAAATTGATTAACTTCAAATGAGTTTTCGATAGCTGACACAGTGCTACTTTGGAAAAATTTAATTGTAGAATAAAAACTTAAGAAAAATACATATTAAGTTTTATACATTTATTAATTAAAACAACACAAAATGCAAATCTAGTAAAATTATAACGTAGAATAACTACAAACAAAAACGAATGCTTTTAATGGGAGGACAAATTTTCAATATTTGACTTCAATTTAGTTAGGTTTAACCTTAAGTTTCCTTGATCAGGGATTTCTAATCTGTTTCTTTTTTATAAGAAAATTGGCAAGCACGCTGAAACCCTTGTCCACTAGGTATGAAGATGGAAAAGCTATACAACTTTCTCGCCATAGTCGTTAATGCAGGATAAGTAATAAGTATATCTCTCTGAAGCCAAAGTTGCTGATATCCTTTGATGAACGGTACCATAAGTTCTTGATTAGTGCTTATTTCTACCAGTTCGTGTTATAGTTTGACATCTGTTTCTTTAATGTCACTAAATGGATTCATTATCTAATGTGGTATTACCATAGTCGAAATATCATCAAACCCAGTTTCAAAGTCTGTCTGAAGCGTATTTAACTGTTGAACATAGGTTGCAACATCATAACCTTGGCAGAAATAAGGAACTGGGAAGATTTACATCGTCCAATATTTTGCTTCATTAGTTTAATTTTGAGAAGAAAATCTAAAATTATGCACTTTTATCAGATTAGCTGTCGCCTTGTGACGGTAAATTAACCTCATTAAATTTAGTAAACAAATCTGTTAAATAAGCAGTGTCTGGTTTCTACTTAATTAAATATTTTTTAAAAATTGAATCTCTATCATCTATAAACTCCTAAACTCTGCAAAAAGCGAAAAAATGTTGTCTTACATAAGCCTTTTTACGACCTGCGTAGTCCAGTGAGAAAGAGCAATCGATAAAAGTTCTCGTCATTTTCTTCACACAACTACGCAGATGATCTAGTATTCAACGCGATACTACAAATTTTGTTTACTGCGTTAATGACAAATTGAAGAGATTGTTTTTATCTAGCACTCAGATTGTTAGAAACTAAATGGTGTCGATGGATGCTACAGTGTATTATAACGCATTCGTGTTACTTTAAATATATACTAGATAAAAAGATATAAATATTAAATTTGGATAGACAAGCTAAATATGGCATCCTTTATAGTAGATTCCACGAATAGTTAATATTAAGTATGGTGTTCCGTTTGCAATTATAAGTTTATAATATAATTTTATTTATAGCATAAGATGTAGCTTGTAAGTTAATTCCTCTCCGTTCGTATGGATAGTATCATCTATGATTTTACCGCGATTAACCTTCAAGTACTTTGTGTGTGGTGTGTGCCGCTTGGTTGTACAGTAAAGTTGTTGTAGTAGGCTGATGTATTGTAGCTATGGTGCTATAAACGTTTAAGTTCTGGAAAAGGCCGACAGTTCCAGCTACCACCGTTTAAACTTAGAAGTTATTACTGATAAGTACTTGCAGGTTCCGGTTTCGCTTTTATAAACTTTGCTCATATTTACATTCCTATTCTCTCTATCGTCTGTGGTTATCGAAGGTAATGCACGCAAAATACATGCCATTCCAAAATTTTGTTTCTATAAAACTAATTCAGCTAATTAGGTATAATATTATTTCTTTTAAACGTATTGATAACTTAATAATCCAGGACGATGACTTATTTCAAAACAGCAAAGGAAAGCAGATCTTCATATTACAAGACGCTGCGTATGCGTTTCCCATAGAAGAATAATTTGCAATAGATAGTTGTCACCGTCTCGACCATCAAAGACATTAAATGATACAATATTACAACTATAATACAAAGTACATACAAAGTGGAATTAACATAATATAAACCTTTTAGTCAGCATAGATAAAATATGTTACATTGTGAGAACGAAATTGGTAGAAGGAAAAATATGGTACTACAACTAAGCACTACAAGTTAAAAGTCAATTTCAGAAACCGATTTAGAAAGACAGACTTTAGTAATACGAGTGTGTAGAAGGCAGAGGGGCGGGGGGCGTTGCTTTTGCTGGAATTCTTGTCGCTGTCAAGCGCAGTGAATTTTGAAAAGCACGTGGATCTGAATGACGACAAGTTAAAAGCTACTGAACGGAACACAGCTTCAAGATGTAAAGAAGATTTCGCCGAATGAGAAAATAAAATAGTGCGCGAGCTTTTGTGTAACTTGCAAGTTTTGACAAAGATATTAGCCTTATGCGGAATTTGGAAATGGGTGTGTCGGGATAAAAGAGTTACTTGCGGATAAAGCTTAAATAAGTAGGTTTGATTGTGTTAAGGAAACTGCTGTTAGCTGGAAAAGAAAAAATTTTAACACTGGTGCTTCTGGACATTCTCAACTTTCAAAGATGAAATTTGAAAATAATCCGTGAGTAACATACGAATTTTTTTCTATTTATAACTTATAATCATGTATATGTGGATTTGAAATATATATGACTTGCACTTATATAGTAGGAAATTAATATAACGTGAACGTAATTATTTTGTTGAACTATGAACTAGCAACGGAACTTCTTTGGTTAAATTTAAGTATGATATTATCGTGAAGGGAAGTTCGGAACACAGAAAAATATGCGTATTGATTTTAAATGTAAGCTTATTGGCGGGATTCAGTGCTAGTTATAGAGTGAAAATCTACTATTTCGAATAGCCAATCGAATGATAAACGGATATATGATTAACTGTTTTCTGTGTATTGTTATTAAGGGCATTTTAAAAGTGGGATTTATAATATCATGCTGAATGCATCTATTTGTAACAAGTTTATTTTCCAGCAGTATTTTGATGGATATTTGTGCTATATTTTGATAGAAGGTTAGTTCAAGCCTTATATCTCTGTAAATTTCTAAGTAGTAATTAACTTTACGATTCTGTTTACCTCTTGTATTTATTACCTGTTGTATTGATCTAACTTTATGCTTCAAAACTGGGAACATCATTTCAAATTGCGCGGTGACCATAAATAACTCTTATAAGTTATTGTAATTTCACCCTCTTCCTATAAATAGTGGGTAAGTATTTCGTAAGGGTTGTATTTATGCAAAATATTTGTATAGCGGCATAGGGCTTAGGTTTCCGTATTCGCCTTATACAAATGGGCTGCTGTTAGTCATTATTCGTATTCAAAAATTCGGTGGCTCCATATTCACTTTATTTTTGGTCGTAGTTCAACCCCGACCCAAGCTCATGATCTATCTGTTGCTTTTAGAGGTTTCTTTACTCATAAGCCGTTTTTCATCAAAACTTACCTCAGGCTTCTTGTCTCAACAGGAAATCCTCGCTTAATTACACTTGCGCCTGACAGTTGGCAAGATAGGTGTATAATATTTCCTGAACCCAAGATAAAGGGTAACATATTGCTGGATTAATTTCCTACAACAAATTTTGTAAATTGACATCCGTTGTTGAAATTTGTTTACATTGGCGGTCTATAGTTTTAAAATCTTGAACTTTAGTGTTCATTTGTCATTTCAAAACGTTCTTTTCCGAATTTGTATCAAATTATATTTATCATTGTGCTAAAGGTTTTTTTATTGAAATGGGTTCTTTGCCTAAAATTTCGTGTTCGTCTCTGAAAAAAACATAGATGATTAGTTATGGGACATTTATCTGCTGCTGAAAAGCTGTCAATAATAAACTTATATAAACAGCATTTGGCTGAAGTACCATCAACTAAAACTACTGAAATTGTATTTAAAATTAGTATCACATTGGATAAGTTTTAAGTGTCTACCTTTGGAAGGATTTTGATTTGTATTTTGTAAGCGTTGTAAACTCAACAGTTTACCTATTATCCTGCACTCTGGATTATGGCGAGAAAGTTGTTATAGCTTTTCCATCTTCATACCTTGTGGATAGGGGTTTCAGCGTGGTTGCCAATCTCCTTACAAAAAAAGAAACAGATTAGAAATTTCCGATCGAGGAAACTTAAGGTTAAACTTAACTACTTTGAAACTAATTATTCAAAATTTGCTATTACAGCATAAGCTTCATTTCTCCCATTAAAAGCATTCATTTTTTTTGTGTAGTTTTTCTACGTTATAATTTTATTGGATTTGCATTGTGTGTAGTTTTAATTAATAAATGTATACAACATAATATGTATTTTTCTTAAGTGTTTCATTCTATAATTAAATCTTTCCAAAGTAGCAGTCAGCTATCGAAAACACTTTGAAGTTAATCAATTTGTATCATTTTAATATTAGAAAGGCGGTGGATCTACCTAAAACAGGAAGAATTTGCACATGGTCTACGTGATAAAAAGTTTGGGGACCTCTGTTGTACAATAAGAAATTATTTTCTATTTTTACAAATGCTTTTTTTCAACAACTTAGTAGCTTTTCTTGAATTATAAACGTGTATCGCAATCATAAATAAGAAAACATGTAAATGCCATAACAAAAATAGGCTCTGCTGAGTTGCATTTCCTGCAATAGCTAATAATTAATTGAACATGCACACTTAATAATATCCTTCAATTTCTTTTTTTGTATAACACTAGTTTAATAGCAGTGGTATTCTAAATGGAATTATTTGATTGCAGCCTACGCTGTCTGTGTTTGCTAATTTACTGATCTCATTTATTATTAATTCAACGTTCCTGTAATTAAACCGACTAGTTAGTAAATTGCATTAAACCAATGACTTAATTAGTCAAATGGAAAATTAAAAAGCTCAATTGATTTTACCTCAAACATTAACTTTTCCTGAAACTTCTTTCTAATTTGCCCTTTTTGAAAGCTTGCGGAATATTGCTAGAGTTCAAAATAAATTGTGTTAAAAATTGGAAAGACCCCTATTTAACAGTATTTCAATTTTTATTAATTTTGTAACATAGTTTTCTTGTTTTGTCCCCCCTCTTAAAAAGTGTGGTTATCTGTAAAGCAGAACAAAATTTCCGTTTGTCTTGATAACTAACGGTCTTTTTGAGCACATGCCGTCTTCCGATAAAGATGTCCTATCTAAGATCATGATGTCGTACCTGGTATGTAAAAGATGTTGTTGCTTTTATTCTTCTTAACATACATAAATATCGTTTTAAAATATAAGCAAAATGCTTATGAAGAAAGTCTACCTGGATAACCGGTTCAAAATATTAATGAATGGTAAGCTGTTTATAGATAAATTTTTAGACTGTTCCTCGTGACGTATTGCAATATTTCGTTTTTGTAACACGTTTATTTTCTAGAGTTTTCTGGTAGCATATCCTACTGTAGCACTTCCTATCGTAACATAATCCTTCCTGAAGTATCTACAGGTGATATATTCTCCTATAAAATATTCTCTGATGGAGAATTTAATTATCTATGCTAAGCTATCTAAGCCTATGCATTAATTTTACAATTTACAAATATTATCTTTTATCGTTTAAGAATGTTATGTTGACGTTTTAAGTACCTTTCAAAATAAATCAAATGTTCGTTGATGAAACATGGTTGTGGGATAAACAAAGATTGGCTCTTACAAATTAGAAGTTTGAGGTTAACAACCAAATAATTAACTATGGTGTTTGTTTCAACAAACAGTAAAAAAATCTTATGGTTCGGAACAAGCCGTAAGCTCAACATTTAGGTATACGTTTTTTTCATATATCTGGAATACAGGTAGGATTTTATCTTATTTATTTTTGTAACGCAACGACTTGCATGCGTTACGTTTTAAATCTCAATTATCTGAAAAATTATGCATGTAAAATATAGTCATAACTTTATTTATCGATTACCTTAACTAATTTGATATTATCTTTGCTTTGCTATATAACCTATTGAGTTGTAAACAAGAAAGCTTTCATGAAACCTCTTTTTTTTGTGAATTTTGGGGTTATGTTCAATTTAAACGTTCATTTTAAATTCTCTTAACTGATGTTAAACACTACAAAGTGTATTTATGATTTCCCCTTATTAAGAGCGTTAATTTGAAATTGTGTCTAAGCACAATAATAATTTTAGATTTTATAATATCTTATCTGGTAGTATTTAAGACAAAATTTTAAAATTACGAAAGTGTAGATATATAAACTACACTTACTGATTTTGTCGTATGAAAATTTGGTTATAAGAAAATAACGATACATATTTAATTTTTTTATTAATGTTATTAACTAAGCGTCAATATATAAGTTGTTTTAAGGTATTTTCTTTTGTCACGTTCTAAATTGCATATCTTTAACTTGTTTGGGTAAAATTTAACTTTGTTCTCTAAACCCCTGAGATATAGTCTTTTGCAATCTACCGCAGCCACAAACGGTCGACGCTAGTCCCGCCAGAGTTTTATTCAGACTCTGTTGTACACCCATTCCTACCTGTAAAAAGGAAGGGTGCAATTTAAACTGTTTATGAATTAAATATGTATGTTAAAGACAGCGTTCTTTGTTATCTTAATTAGAAATATTGTGATAGAATTCACTAGACAATTATTAAGAAGTATTTTAACTACGATTGTTAAAATTCTTAATTTTTTGTATCATTTTTTAACCTTTTATGTCTAGTATTTCCGTAACGTAGCTAGACGTTTGATACCTAATTTTGAAAATTTTGCGAATCGCGCATAATGGAATAAAAGTTTGGAAACCTTTACATACATCAAGAATGGTGTAACTGATTAAAACGATTCCTGGCTTTCTGAACACTATTTATAGAAAACGACGTCGTTAGTCAAAATGGTATGCAGTACTAATTATAATAGTAAAACTCTAAGCTTTTCCTTTATGGCTACGTGCTGTTTATTGTACAAAATAGTTAAATTTAAAAATATGCATGTTTCGTACTGTAACTGCAACATGAGCATGCGCTCAACTATGAAAAATAAATCTTAAAAACAAATATAAATAATAAATCACTAACCTCTCAGTTACTCACCAACAAGTTCAGATAATAGGAATTACACAAGTTACATACTATGTAGTGATAAAAAAGGATACAAGAATGATGTGGATTACGGTTGCAGAATAACTTAAATCCTTTTTTATATGTTAATTTTGGTTCTAGTCTTAGGTCCATTAGCCATCGCGTTGCATAGATCTTGCCGCATAAAAGAAATTTTTTTAAATAGAGAGTGCTTGAGTACATAAGCCTTTTTACGACCTGCGTAGTCCAGTGAGAAAGAGCAATCGATAAAAGTTCTCGTCATTTTCTTCACACAACTACGCAGATGATCTAGTATTCAACGCGATACTACAAATTTTGTTTACTGCGTTAATGACAAATTGAAGAGATTGTTTTTATCTAGCACTCAGATTGTTAGAAACTAAATGGTGTCGATGGATTCTACACTGTATTATAACGCATTCGTGTTACTTTAAATATATACTAGATAAAAAGATATAAATATTAAATTTGGATAGACAAGCTAAATATGGCATCCTTTATAGTAGATTCCACGAATAGTTAATATTAAGTATGGTGTTCCGTTTGCAATTATAAGTTTATAATATAATTTTATTTATAGCATAAGATGTAGCTTGTGTTAATTCCTCTCCGTTCGTATGGATAGTATCATCTATGATTTTACCGCGATTAACCTTCAAGTACTTTGTGTGTGGTGTGTGCCGCTTGGTTGTACAGTAAAGTTGTTGTAGTAGGCTGATGTATTGTAGCTATGGTGCTATAAACGTTTAAGTTCTGGAAAAGGCCGACAGTTCCAGCTACCACCGTTTAAACTTAGAAGTTATTACTGATAAGTACTTGCAGGTTCCGGTTTCGCTTTTATAAACTTTGCTCATATTTACATTCCTATTCTCTCTATCGTCTGTGGTTATCGAAGGTAATGCACGCAAAATACATGCCATTCCAAAATTTTGTTTCTATAAAACTAATTCAGCTAATTAGGTATAATATTATTTCTTTTAAACGTATTGATAACTTAATAATCCAGGACGATGACTTATTTCAAAACAGCAAAGGAAAGCAGATCTTCATATTACAAGACGCTGCGTATGCGTTTCCCATAGAAGAATAATTTGCAATAGATAGTTGTCACCCGTCTCGACCATCAAAGACATTAAAATGATACAATATTACAACTATAATACAAAGTACATACAAAGTGGAATTAACATAATATAAACCTTTTAGTCAGCATAGATAAAATATGTTACATTGTGAGAACGAAATTGGTAGAAGGAAAAATATGGTACTACAACTAAGCACTACAAGTTAAAAGTCAATTTCAGAAACCGATTTAGAAAGACAGACTTTAGTAATACGAGTGTGTAGAAGGCAGAGGGGCGGGGGGCGTTGCTTTTGCTGGAATTCTTGTCGCTGTCAAGCGCAGTGAATTTTGAAAAGCACGTGGATCTGAATGACGACAAGTTAAAAGCTACTGAACGGAACACAGCTTCAAGATGTAAAGAAGATTTCGCCGAATGATTATATTTATTAGTGCGCGAGCTTTTGTGTAACTGGCAAGTTTTGACTAAGATCTTAGCCTTATGCGGAATTTGGAAATGGGTGTGTCGGGATAAAGAGTTACTTGCGGATAAAGCTTAAATAAGTAGGTTTGATTGTGTTAAGGAAACTGCTGTTAGCTGGAAAAGAAAAAATTTTAACACTGGTGCTTCTGGACATTCTCAACTTTCAAAGATGAAATTTGAAAATAATCCGTGAGTAACATACGAATTTTTTTCTATTTATAACTTATAATCATGTATATGTGGATTTGAAATATATATGACTTGCACTTATATAGTAGGAAATTAATATAACGTGAACGTAATTATTTTGTTGAACTATGAACTAGCAACGGAACTTCTTTGGTTAAATTTAAGTATGATATTATCGTGAAGGGAAGTTCGGAACACAGAAAAATATGCGTATTGATTTTAAATGTAAGCTTATTGGCGGGATTCAGTGCTAGTTATAGAGTGAAAATCTACTATTTCGAATAGCCAATCGAATGATAAACGGATATATGATTAACTGTTTTCTGTGTATTGTTATTAAGGGCATTTTTAAAAGTGGGATTTATAATATCATGCTGAATGCATCTATTTGTAACAAGTTTATTTTCCAGCAGTATTTTGATGGATATTTGTGCTATTATTTTGATAGAAGGTTAGTTCAAGCCTTATATCTCTGTAAATTTCTAAGTAGTAATTAACTTTACGATTCTGTTTACCTCTTGTATTTATTACCTGTTGTATTGATCTAACTTTATGCTTCAAAACTGGGAACATCATTTCAAATTGCGCGGTGACCATAAATAACTCTTATAAGTTATTGTAATTTCACCCTCTTCCTATAAATAGTGGGTAAGTATTTCGTAAGGGTTGTATTTATGCAAAATATTTGTATAGCGGCATAGGGCTTAGGTTTCCGTATTCGCCTTATACAAATGGGCTGCTGTTAGTCATTATTCGTATTCAAAATTCGGTGGCTCCATATTCACTTTATTTTTGGTACTGTAACTGCAACATGAGCATGCGCTCAACTATGAAAAATAAATCTTAAAAACAAATATAAATAATAAATCACTAACCTCTCAGTTACTCACCAACAAGTTCAGATAATAGGAATTACACAAGTTACATACTATGTAGTGATAAAAAAGGATACAAGAATGATGTGGATTACGGTTGCAGAATAACTTAAATCCTTTTTTATATGTTAATTTTGGTTCTAGTCTTAGGTCCATTAGCCATCGCGTTGCATAGATCTTGCCGCATAAAAGAAATTTTTTTTAAATAGAGAGTGCTTGAGAGAATTAAAACAACTACAATTTTATATCTGTAGTTGAGATATCAATTTTAATAGGAAGGATTAAGTATACAATGGAGTTACATAAAACTGAAGCACGTATCACCGAAAGATTGTAACGCGTTTGCTTTACTTTAGCTAAATATGAAGTAGGAAGATTAGATTTATTAGTATAGAGTGGACGCAAGTAGGTAAGGTACCTTCGTTCTAGGACAAAAAACCGGTTTTCCCCATGTTAAATCCCATAAGAGAATCTAAGGTCCGTTCTGGTCATTTTTGTACCAAGCATTGTAATCCCCATAAGGAGGAATTAAGGGTCAATTCAGGTTACTTTTCAACCAATTTTAAGAATTTTAAGAATAGGATAACACTAAACTATATAAAATTTTATTGAGGATAATATATTTACAATCAATATTCTACAGTTGCAATAAGTATTATATTTCCTCTTGCTCCATAATTGAATAATGTCCAACAGGTAGTGTTGCATATGAACCAGGAAGCAAGTGGCGTTTATCATCGTGCGGGCTTAGGGCAATCTTCTCCTGAGCGATAGTGTGGACTTGGTGCTTGGATGATTGAATTAGATTCTGCGTTACAAATACTTCCTTGTAATCTTCGATACAATCAACATAATCCTCAAAAGTGATTCTATTCTTTATCACTGATCTTTTAATCCCTTTAATTTTCTTTGTAATACCAAAGTCTCGGATGTCAGGTGATTCTTCATCTTCTCGTAAGAGTTCAGTTTCTTCTTCCTCAGCTGTCTTAAAAATTCTTGTAGCATACATCTTTGATCGTAACCCAATAAAATCTGTCATAAGACGTCCATTATTTTCATCCTTCATCATACCCAATACTTTTTTGTTAAATAGCGGAATTGAACTTGACATTGTTCAAGCATCGTTAATGAAATTCTTATTACATTCTTATTACATTAAAAACAAGTATTAACAACCCATTGGAAAATAACAATAAGCGTTAATACAGTTTATTCGGTATAATAATCATTAATAGCACAAATTTGCATACAGTTAAGATACATAGATCGGCAAAAAATTCCGCAATGACAAAATGTTAATTTTAGTCTAATTCAAAGTCTATGTTCACTGTTGCGCCGACTTTACCCCAGGCTAATAGTTACATTAACCACCACTAGATGCATAAATGAGATCGGTCACCATCCATGTGATAACAAATATTCAGAAGAAACTTGGCCGTATACCATTGTCTTCAGTTAACAATCGTGTTACAACCTGCAAATTTAATTTTGCTGCAGTTTTCAAAGTGGTTGATATATCGATTATAAAGTGCCTAAAGCGTTTTTATGTAAGTAGAAACTTTTGATCTCAGTGCATGTTTAATGTTATTTTGTAAATTTTTTTTGTTTATAAAGATATCAGGATGAAATTTATTGTATGGCACAAGGTTATTCAATCAGAACCGGGGTTTATTAAAGGGGGATTTTTCGATTTATTTTTTTGAAATTATGCTTGCTTTTCGAAATAATCGCGTTTTAAGACCTTATGGTTAAAAAATGTTTATTTGATGATAATTTGAAAACGGCTAGAGATAGTTAAATTTTGCAAAGGCAATTATTTGCGTATCTGAGCATAAGGAATCCGTCGGCGTAATTGTCTTATTGGTATGTAGTGCCTTTTGGTTTTTTAATGAAAACACGGAAACGGTTAAAGATATCAACATTTTGTAAAGACATCGACTTGCATATTTGTTTATGCTACATCGACCGGTGTAATTGTTATATTGATACGTAGTGCCTTTTTGGTTTTTTACGGATAACACGAAAACGGCTAAAGATAGCTAAATTTTGCAAAAACAATTATTTTAATATTTGCGTTATGTTACATAGCTCGGTGTAATTGTTATTTTGATACGTAGTGCCCTTACGATTTCGCTCTATATCTTCAAAACTGGGAACATCATTTCAAATTGCGCGGTGACCATAAATAACTCTTATAAGTTATTGTAATTTCACCCTCTTCCTATAAATAGTGGGTAAGTATTTCGTAAGGGTTGTATTTATGCAAAATATTTGTATAGCGGCATAGGGCTTAGGTTTCCGTATTCGCCTTATACAAATGGGCTGCTGTTAGTCATTATTCGTATTCAAAATTCGGTGGCTCCATATTCACTTTATTTTTGGTCGTAGTTCAACCCCGACCCAAGCTCATGATCTATCTGTTGCTTTTAGAGGTTTCTTTACTCATAAGCCGTTTTTCATCAAAACTTACCTCAGGCTTCTTGTCTCAACAGGAAATCCTCGCTTAATTACACTTGCGCCTGACAGTTGGCAAGATAGGTGTATAATATTTCCTGAACCCAAGATAAAGGGTAACATATTGCTGGATTAATTTCCTACAACAAATTTTGTAAATTGACATCCGTTGTTGAAATTTGTTTACATTGGCGGTCTATAGTTTTAAAATCTTGAACTTTAGTGTTCATTTGTCATTTCAAAACGTTCTTTTCCGAATTTGTATCAAATTATATTTATCATTGTGCTAAAGGTTTTTTATTGAAATGGGTTCTTTGCCTAAAATTTCGTGTTCGTCTCTGAAAAAACATAGATGATTAGTTATGGGACATTTATCTGCTGCTGAAAAGCTGTCAATAATAAACTTATATAAACAGCATTTGGCTGAAGTACCATCAACTAAAACTACTGAAATTGTATTTAAAATTAGTATCACATTGGATAAGTTTTAAGTGTCTACCTTTGGAAGGATTTTGATTTGTATTTTGTAAGCGTTGTAAACTCAACAGTTTACCTATTATCCTGCACTCTGGATTATGGCGAGAAAGTTGTTATAGCTTTTCCATCTTCATACCTTGTGGATAGGGGTTTCAGCGTGGTTGCCAATCTCCTTACAAAAAGAAACAGATTAGAAATTTCCGATCGAGGAAACTTAAGGTTAAACTTAACTACTTTGAAACTAATTATTCAAAATTTGCTATTACAGCATAAGCTTCATTTCTCCCATTAAAAGCATTCATTTTTTTTGTGTAGTTTTTCTACGTTATAATTTTATTGGATTTGCATTGTGTGTAGTTTTAATTAATAAATGTATACAACATAATATGTATTTTTCTTAAGTGTTTCATTCTATAATTAAATCTTTCCAAAGTAGCAGTCAGCTATCGAAAACACATTTGAAGTTAATCAATTTGTATCATTTTAATATTAGAAAGGCGGTGGATCTACCTAAAACAGGAAGAATTTGCACATGGTCTACGTGATAAAAAGTTTGGGGACCTCTGTTGTACAATAAGAAATTATTTTCTATTTTTACAAATGCTTTTTTTCAACAACTTAGTAGCTTTTCTTGAATTATAAACGTGTATCGCAATCATAAATAAGAAAACATGTAAATGCCATAACAAAAATAGGCTCTGCTGAGTTGCATTTCCTGCAATAGCTAATAATTAATTGAACATGCACACTTAATAATATCCTTCGAATTTCTTTTTTTTTGTATAACACTAGTTTAATAGCAGTGGTATTCTAAATGGAATTATTTGATTGCAGCCTACGCTGTCTGTGTTTGCTAATTTACTGATCTCATTTATTATTAATTCAACGTTCCTGTAATTAAACCGACTAGTTAGTAAATTGCATTAAACCAATGACTTAATTAGTCAAATGGAAAATTAAAAAGCTCAATTGATTTTACCTCAAACATTAACTTTTCCTGAAACTTCTTTCTAATTTGCCCTTTTTGAAAGCTTGCGGAATACTGCTAGAGTTCAAAATAAATTGTGTTAAAAATTGGAAAGACCCCTATTTAACAGTATTTCAATTTTTATTAATTTTGTAACATAGTTTTCTTGTTTTGTCCCCCCTCTCAAAAAGTGTGGTTATCTGTAAAGCAGAACAAAATTTCCGTTTGTCTTGATAACTAACGGTCTTTTTGAGCACATGCCGTCTTCCGATAAAGATGTCCTATCTAAGGTCATGATGTCGTACCTGGTATGTAAAAGATGTTGTTGCTTTTATTCTTCTTAACATACATAAATATCGTTTTAAAATATAAGCAAAATGCTTATGAAGAAAGTCTACCTGGATAACCGGTTCAAAATATTAATGAATGGTAAGCTGTTTATAGATAAATTTTTAGACTGTTCCTCGTGACGTAATACAATACTTAGTATTTCGCAGTCACTTGACTGCCCTGGCTCTAACGTGGTTGCCGCGATGGGTGCCGTCATGATGGCCGTGGCGGTCTTAAAGACATTAAACAAGTTCGGTTAAATTGTTGCAATTTCTTTTGGTAATACTTCACGGTGCTTGCTATCTAATTAATCACAATTTAGTTTGTTTAATGACTTTTATGTATTAGATGACTTCAGTTCGCTATTTGTGCCGTTATACTATAAATATTTAATGTCGCTAATTGAATCATTCTGGTTTGTGGACTAAACGGTCAGATTGGTCCTTACCCCACCTGCTGGGAGTCAGAGCGACCAATTCACATCGATTTTGTCCTCAATCATCACTTTAATTGTAGTGTTTCTCGGTTCGAACCAGCCTAGTACCACTGTAATGATAAAATCCATTTAAGTTTCAGAGACAATTTATTTAAAGTTTGTTGTTGCGTATAGCTTGGTGATATTGCAACAATGTTAAACTAGTCCTTTATTTGCATAATCAGATCTAAGTCTGGTTGTGGGTGCTTTAATGACAAAGTTCCATGAATTTATCTCCATCAGAATAGAGTGAAATTGTCCTGGTCATGTGGTCATATGACCATGTGGTCATATGGTCAAGCGGTCTCCGTTTACGGAAATTGTTAATAGATTTATTCACAATTAAATATTTTGCGTATATTTTTAATAAAATTGTATAAAAGCGATAAATTAATTTGATTCAATTACTTTACTTTTATCACTCGAATGGTGTGCATCTCCCACTCTGTAAATGCGTTCTAGTTATTTTAGAGTGAAATTGCCTCCATAGGGTGAAATTGTCCCTTAGAATGAAATTGCCCCATACAGTGAAATTGCCCCATAGGGTGAAATTTGATTATTCTCTGATCTTATTTGGTAAAGATTCTAGAAGTTGCTGTAGAAGTGACGACTGATCCAAATTTCGAGTTTATAATTATGTTATCTCTGAACCCTTCCCCCACTCCCGCTCATCTGTGGGTATATAAACCGCTGCCTGTCGATAGATTTTTAGTTGTTTTTCATCGAGCAAATCTATCTTTAAAACGTATTCAATCGTGTCTAGAAGTTTGTATAATCATACCTATTAATATTACAGTTCCTGCTAAAGGTGCGTAGCTTTTAATAATTCATACTTTAAAAATTTTTAGAATAAGTTTTAATCAATAAAAATATGGGGTGGGGAAAATAGTATAAATACGGAAGCGTGTGCTAACATCAGTCATTCTGTTACGGAAAGTTTAATGAGCAACATGTCTCTCTTTGGTGATTTAGTGCAGTATATAGCTGCTCTGCTTAGATTAGTGCAGACTTCGCATGATGATGTCATAATTATGAATGGTCTTCGTGAATGCCGAATGGGGATTTGTCGTATAAACACTGCGATTGGAAATGCAAAATCCGTTGGTGAGAAGCAGAAGCTATTGGCTTCGTTGGCAAGCATTAAATCTATGCGCTCGCAATTTAAAGTAGCCCAGAAAAAAGGGGCAGGACTTAAAACTAAAAAAACTGCTAAAAGTAGAGTACATTGGGAAGATTCCATCTCAGCCTTTAAATGACGTATTAGGACTGGATTAATAAGCAATCTAAAGCATAAGGATATTGGAAAATTTCTAATAGACTGTAAAGTCTTTTCAAAGAAGAATCCAGAATGCTTTAAAAATGGATGAAGCTATAAAGTTAACACAACATTCTGTGGGGAGTTTGAAATTGCAACTGGTGCCAAGCTTATGCAAGAATATAAATATTTCACTACATCTAATGCCGCCATCTTCAGAGACACCGATCTAGACAAATGGTTTATGGACAAAGTTATGGAACCATTAGTGACACAGTTGGAGGAATTCAAGAAGGAGACAGCGGGTGGTGTTTGCAAAATATAATTAATTTGGGAATTAACATCAACAAATATAATCCTGCGAGGATCTTCGTATATTGAGCTGCCGCTTGAGATCAAACAAAACATGCATGTATCAATGTGAAGAATAATGACCGAGCTTGCTTCGCTTGGTCCGTAATGGCAGCGTTACATCCAGCTGATCAGCACCCCGAAAGAGTGTCCAAATATCCACACTACTCTGAAAATTGAACTTAAAGGAATCCAGTTTCCGATGACGCTTAATCAGATCAAGAACTTTGAGTCGCAAAATGATATATCAATTAACGTCTACGCCTTAAAATTGAAGGAACACAAGTTCACTACCGTTCCTATATTGGTATCGGAGAATAAGAAAAATAGACATGTGAATCTCCTAATGAATCATAACCAATATTATGATGAAGATATGGAATGCTTTATATATATATCGATGGATCTGAAACATTCAACACCCATTATGTATGGATAAAAGACTTGAGTCGGCTGGTGTCATCACAACTTAATTCTGATCATGCCAACAAACACTTTTGTGATCGCTGCCTACACTACTTTAATACTGAAGAAAAATTGTGTAATCATATTATTGACTGCAAAATGAAACAATTATGTGTGCCTCGACTGCCTACAGAAGAATGCAAGATCCTTCGTTTCAAGAATTTCAAAAACAAAGTTAAAGTGCCATTTATTGTATATGCAGATCTGGAATGTATATTGAAGTCTACCGGAATGGTAAAGAAGTACCAAAAACATGTGCCATATAGTGTTGGATATTATGTGAAATGTGACTATGATGACTCATTATCATTTTATCGGTCATATCAGGGTGAAGATTGTGTGAAGTGGTTTACTATGGAGCTACGTCAGTTTGCAGAAGACGTTGAGACGGTATTTTTATGTCCCTATGATATGGCTCCGTTGACCCGAGAACAAAAAGCTGCATTTACGACTGCAACACATTGTTATATTTGTGAGAAGCCGTTCAGTCCAGAAGACAAAAAAGTTTGTGATCATAATCATTTAGTGCCGACTAATAATTACAGAGGACCAGCGCACGAGAGTTGTAATATCAAGTATCAAGATTCTCGTACAATTCCGATAGTTTTCCACAACTTGAGTGGTTATGACAGCCATTTCATAATTAAAAGTATTGCTGTAGATTTGGATGACCGTGTGGAAGTGTTACCAGTAACAAAGGAAAAATATATCTCCTTCACAAAATATATTCCTGAGAACCTGATCAGCTACAGATTCATCGATAACTTCCGCTTTATGAGCTCATCCTTAGAAACATTGGCTTCATATCTAAACGAATATTCGTTATTAAATAGAGAGCGCTTGAGAGAATTAAAACAACTACATTTTATATTTGTAGTTGAGATATCAATTTTAATAAGAAGGATTAAGTATACAATGGAGTTACATAAAACTGAAGCACGTATCACCGAAAGATTGTAACGCGTTTGCTTTACTTTAGCTACATATGAAGTAGGAAGATTAGATTTATTAGTATAGAGTGGACGCAGTCCATATATTAAGATTTTAGAATATTCCATGTTATGTAAACGGGATGTTTCATTCTTTTAATAATATTTCATTAAATAAGAAAACAATATAACCAAAAGTTATAAAATTGTCTGTTTTGTTTACAAACAACTTGTACACTTATATTCTTTAAGTACAAGTTCGAAATTTTACAAGTTACTATTTTCAATAATTAATAAGTATTTGTGAAGAGCTTAACTTCAACAATGTGAAAGTTATGAGATTCGAAAACTAACTGCCTTGAAGAGCTTCTCTCATTTAACATGAAGTCTCTGGTCTTACATCGTTCTGTGGGAAATTGCAAAATTACTTTTTTTCTTGATAACATAAATGTCTTTATTTCTAAGTAATTATATATAAATCTGCTTGATAGCAGTTCAATGTTCCTTATTTAATTGTATCAACTTAAGTCTATGTTTCAAAGTAATTGTTTCCTATTCTATTCTAGTATGAACTCGGTTGACACTTATTAACTTACATTTCATAATACAATGTATCATTCTATTTTTATAAAATAATTATTACATTTAATTTTTAATACATATTAGTATAGAGAATATGTAACTCGCGTAATAAAAATATAAAGCATTAGTCGTTAATTGAGACAAACATCGTGACAGCACGTTGTACGACAATCTATAAAAAACCACAAAGTAGGTACCTTCAGAAAGGTCTTGTGCCGTGACGTCTCATATAACGAAATCGAACTCTTGGGAAACCGCTAAAATGCTTGAATACATAAGCATAGATACAATATGATAAGGGTTAGTAAGATGTAGATAATAAAAAAAGATATAAAATATTACTCTGATTAGGACAATATGTCGCGACGTGTTGCATCATACGATGCGCAAAAGTACCAAGCGTGCAGTAACCCCGAATAAAACGTACCAATACAAAGAAAAGATGTGACCATGGCTTAGCATCATTGAAAGGAAACAAATAATAAAAACAACAAACGAACAAAAGAAGCAAGCAGTCAGCCTCATTCTAAACGATAAATAGGTATTGCGAGTTAAAGGCGACTTTAATAAATAAACGTCTGCATACAGTAAGCAAGGGTTGCATTAAGCGTAACCAGTTTCGCAGAATTACATTGGTGTCAACCTAAGATTAAAGTACGGTTTTAGCTTAAGACGAAGGGCGCTGTAATATAGTAATTCAAGTGCAACATAATGTGAATTTGTTCAAGAAGTAAAGTAACCTAACAGAAAATAATACACTAAAATGGCACTTGCACTTATCGGTCACGACAGTGTAAAGTAAATATTATTGCTTGAAATTTATGTGTTGTTACTAAATTATGGCATTAGTCAAGCAGTATTGGTGATTTAGTATACAATTGCATATTATTTATTGAATTACAGTGTTAGCTAAATATTATTGATTGCATGCTAACTACGGTATTATAGCCTGAATGAGAAAGTAAAGAAAAACATTACATTATTATTTATTAGCGGTCAATTGAAAAACTGTTTAGTGCAATCGTATTATATTTAAAAATGGGGACTTTCCAGTAATATAATGTCATAGTTGGTCAATTAGATGGTAGTTGGGGATTTGTTAAATTTACGAATGGAAAGTAATCAATTGCCCTCCAATTTGGTATGAATGTACAAGACGTAAAAAAGTTTGATTCTAACCAAACCTAAATTAGAAGAACCTGATCCTAACACTCGTATAATTAAAACCAAAATATACGACGAGATGGTCTTCGATACGTATATAAACGCGTTACCCGAGAAGCGGATTAAATCAGCTTCGAAAACCCCGCAAAGTGTGGAAGAGGCTATGCATTTAATCATAAAGGATGAAAACGTTGTATTGTTGGAATAGACTTTACAATCCAAATACTAACAAAAACTATCAACCGATTAATACTATGCAAGCGTCAAAACCAATACTAACACAACCTAGATTTACACCATTTAACACATCAACAAATTATTGTAGAAGTAACAATCCACATTCTAACAATCAATTTCGACAATCTCTTATACCTACATTCTACCCAACCTTCACAAAACTATGGAAGAGCAATACGCGTAATTTCAATCAGAACTTAAACCAATTATGGCCAACATCCTTACAAAAATTCACCTATAACCAATAATAGTAAAAAGAAGTACAAATTACTCTGAAAATTACGATAACAACCTTTACGAAAATTACGAACATGACCATGAAGAAAATGTGTACTCAAATTTTCTATTGGACAGTCTTAAACATGATTAGCCGTAATACACCTAAATAATAAACACATTGTAACAAGTTTATTTTGTAGTAATATTTTCACAAATATCTAATTTAATTAATTCTTAAAAGTCAATGTAAATATAATATCTCTACACAATTTACGTAATAAATATTATATATTGTTGAATACAATATAAGCTTTCGAATTGAGAGCATAAAATTATAAACTAAGTGGTGACAGAAAATGCCATTTGTTAGCGTCACTGGAAGGGCTCCCTCCTTTTGATGATTGTAAAATTATAACTGTTGTCAAGCGGCAGCATACGTCAATAGAACACTTCCACCTGAGCTGTTGTTAGAGAAAGTCAATTGTTCTTTAAATAAAAGAACATGGCGTTGTTGCAGACCACGTGTTGGAAGTACCAAAAGATTAAAGTCGTTTTCAAGATGAAATCGTCTCGGCGAAGCTCATTTTATGTCCACGCTTGGCTGGTATTAGTTAGCATAAGACGGGACGTTAAATTGTTTTGAATAGTTTTAGGATAACTTGCGTAACTTGTGTAATTTGTGCAGCTTACTATAATTTAAGAAAATTATAAAATTTATTTAGTAATCAATGGAAAATTTATTGGCAACTATTTGAAATTTTACTTTACATGGTAGTCAATTTGGCGTGGTTCAGTTGTTTGATAAGGGCGCACGTGATGTTTTGTTAGATATTCAGTATCCAGCTAATTGGATTGTGTGTTATGGAAATTCCTAATTTGTAAATGCTCAAACAGGAAGATTTCAATTTATTAATTATCATTCCTGGTATGGTCCTAATACCTTGCAAGTATTTTTCTGATGGATTAACATCTGGTATGTAATTTGTGTTTTTTAAATACGTCAGCTGTAACTTTTGGCATAACAGACAAATAAGTTTTGTTTGTTCACGTGGAAATTTCCTAGTTCGTTATGCGAACGACAAACAAGTTATTTTTAAACTTTGGTGAAGGAATCTATAAGTTTCACTTTTAATTCTTGTATTAGTACTAACAAAAAATGGTAGATGTCGATATAAGAGTAGAAAAGGTTAACTTTCAGAATTAACAAACATTAAGGTTATTTTAAAGAACTAAATTGTTTCATTTTGCATTTCATTAATTAATAATGGGAATATTTTACCATTTAATGTAAAGTCTATATAGTACTACCCAGACCAAATAAAGTTGTAATATAAATTTAATTAATTCAAAAATTAAAATTTAAACATTTTCAAGTATAAATTTTGCTAGATTCTTATCATGTAAAAAACTACATTATTTCATTTTTGAGATATGCTGATTATTACCAAGTACATATGCACATATTTTTCATTATTATAATTTAGTCACATTTTTAAAGATGATGTTTTGTAAATAATTTTAAACTGCAACTTGAAGGAATAAATTTTCATTTTGGTCAAGACTATGATTATTAGTTGGAATGAATGAAGTTTGATTCTAATTAATTATGAATTTTTGAAATGAAAGCACAAACTGTGCTAGCCTTGTTTTAATCTGTTTACAGGTGTAGCTGTGCATCTTTAAAGGTCAATATCGAGCCATAAGGTAAGAAAACTTTAGGGATTGGGTTCCTGTAATATTTTGTATAGCGGTATTGGAGTATAGGTTTCCGCATTCGCCTTATACAAAAGACTCAAGTTGGGTCTTCTTAGTATACAAAAATTCGGTGGCGCCATATTCGCTATATTTTGGTCGCAGTCCAACCCCGACCCAAAGCTCATGTTCTACCCAGAACAAATCGCTCGACTAGCCGCTTAGCCTTTGGAGGTTTCCTCATCTAGGAGCCATTTTCCACCGAAACCGAAACCGTGGGCTCTTTCTATCTACAGGAAATCCTCGTTATCTATCCTTGTGCCTTTCAGCTGATCACATAGGAGTAAAATAAATAACCCCCTTGGTAAGGCAAAACCTTATAACATTCTACCCTATATACAAATACCACATAATAAAATTAAATTATTAATTCATACTAGGTTTTCAAAAACGTTAATTAACCCAAAAACTTTACAAAAACACTATCTAGATTTTGCAAAATGGGAACCTTTTAAAATCAAGGCTGCACACAAAACGACACTACACCAATTTATTGTCAATATACCATTATCAAAAACTTTTAACGTAAAAATAAAACACAAGCTTTGTATCTTTGAATTTAATGGTAAGTACGTCGGAATGGATCTCTTAGGAGCAGATAGTGATATAAAAAACCGACTATTAAAAACAAAACCTGGACAAATACCAATTAAATTCCAGAGCAGTAATACTAAAACCAGCCATATGTACACCATCGTACCTAGGACAGAAGAACAGGTAAACGTATTAGTAAATTCAAAAAGTGATGTGGGAATAATAAATCACATGTCATTCCAACAAGATAATTATGCCACTACGACAATTTTAAACGAAAACGACTACCCCATGGAAGTAACATTAAAAACACCGCTAGAAATGGAAGAATTAAATGTTATTGAAATTGATGAAGACTCACCAAGCCCTATAAACGACAACTCTAAAAATAATTCTAACCCCAAAGATTATGATAAAATGCTAAGAGAAAATCTAATTAGCAATACTTTCAGTAAAAACGGAAGAAGAGACAGCAATAAAAGGTTTATATTTTGAATATAGTAATATATTCCATTGTGAAGGAACAGCTTTGACTTTCACCAACATAGTCAAACACAACATTCAATTAACCGATGAAAAACCAATTCTCACCAAAGCCCATAGACTACGTCAAGCAGTCAAGAGGAAGCATACAGGCAAGTAGCAGACTTACTAAACCAGGACATCATTTAACATTCAAGTTGACCGTGGAACTAATTGTACCCAAAAATTTGAACGCCTCATAGAAACAAAAAAATTGAATGGTTATCGACTACAGGAAACTAAATGAGAAGACTGTAGACGATAAGTACCCATTACCAAACATCACGGAAATATTAGATAAGCTAGGAAAATGCCAATACTTTTCAAGGCTAGACCTCGCATCAGGTTATCGTCAGGTAGAAATTGATGAGAAAGATAAGACGAAAACCGCTTTCAGTACACCCAGAGGGCGCTCTGAATACATAAGAAAATTTTGAACGTTTAAGAAAAGTTCAGTTAGCTAGATAAGAGTGAATTTTTGCAAAAGGAAGTAACATTCCTAGAACACATAATAACGGCACAAGGCGTAATGCGAAATGCCTTTAAAGGTTATGCGCAAATAACTAAACCGCTAACGAATTGTTTAGAGAAAGGTAATGAAATCGAATATGCACCGGAATTTATTAAATCAGTAGAAAAAATCAAGTGTATTCTTACGAATCACTCTTTGTTGGAGAACCCCGACTTTTCGGACACATCTAATGTCACCTTAGGCGCAGTATTGAGTCAAGGAAAAGTGGGTAGCAACAAACCAATTAGTTACGCATCACTAACATTAAACAAGACAGAACAAAAATATAACACTATTGAGAAAGACTTATTAGCGATAGTTTGGGCAACAAAATACCTCAGACCATACATTTACGGAAGAAAGTTGTATATATAAATAAATCATAAACCCTTAGTGTGCTTGTGTAAGTTAAAGAAACCTAACTCAAAATTGAAGAGATGGAGGATTAGATTGGAGGAATATGATTATGAGATAATATATAAAAAGAGAATGTGTAACAAAAATGCTGACGCATTAGGTCGAATACAAATAAACGCGATAGAGATAGAATCAGTACTAGGTAACGTGAACGAGACAGAAACGAGGGAAGATCTAGAAGACTCGGAAGAAATTTAAATTTTACATTCGTTTCAGAACTACGAACCAAAAACCGCAATTAAAATTTTAAACGAAGCCATAAATACCAAACCAAACCAATTTATAACTACGGAAGTCCTAACCAACCCTGAACAGGTGAAATACACACAAATAAAAATAGAAAAATAACTAAAAATGACAACGAAGTTCAAATAATCAAAATTTTGAATGAATATACCCCGGGGAAGAAGCGTGTTTACTTTTACTTCACTACAGATTATTTGTATAAAAAAGTTTCGGAAATATATATATATATATATATATATATATATATATTGCTGTGATAAGTGGTGGTTTAAGGGTGTACTTTATAGTAAAGGTCATTTAGAAATGAGTAATTACCATAGGCAGCAGAAAACGACATTTATTTAGGAAAGAATTGAGAAATGGAGATAGTTTGTAGATAGTAAGCAGTCAACACCCTGTATATAAAGTATAAATAGTTTTAAGCGACGCAGATAAACATAGGAAGACGCATAGTTAGCGTAGAAACCAGGAAGGCATTCATTAGGTAAATAGAAAATATTAAATACCCTGTAGATAAAGTTTTAGTTAATTTAGGTAAAGCAACTAATAATATTTTTTAGTGGAAGCACGCGTATATTTATAAATAAACGATAAAGTGTAATTAGACACGCATTTAAAAGAGTTCCAAACGATTAGATTAATACCGAGATAGAAATAGAGCTTCAGGAAGCATAATATAAATGCGTGCAAATGGCTAACCATTTTTGATAAGAAAGAAGATTAAAAATTGCGTGAATAACATGTAAATATGAAAATTAAAAGTCGAATTGCATCAGTTGTTTATGGAAAAGCAATTAGATCTATCAAAACACAGTATGTTGATAACGAAGACAGCTGCAAGCAGGTTACAATTATTGGGAATCGTAGAGAATTACATCAGAAACTACTTTGAATGTAATTATTTGATTGGTTATAAATGGGTGACGAGTTGTAGACCATACCCACTGACGGAGTGGGAATTCAATAATATATTAGCAGGTACAGTGATAACGAGGTGAGTTTTGCAACTCAACAAAGACCGAAGTGCGCCGCTATGAAATAAAGTGATACGTAATAATTTTAAAAGTGAAAGATAAAATAAGTGCTAATATGAAGATTATAATTGCCGATTAAACGGCTTCGAAGTACGGGGGGAAACAAACTACAATTTCTATGTCCGGGAAAAACAAACGACAATTTCTAAGTCCGGGAAAATAGACTACGATTTCTATGTCCGGGTGAAACAAACGACAATTTCTAAGTCAAGGGGGAAAATAAACTACGATTTCAAGTCAGAGGACAATGATAATAAGAATTCTATTCTAAGTTTGAGGAAATTGATTGATAAGAAGTAATAAGTCTGATATGAAACGACAATAAATTGGGGTGCATAAGTTAATGGTAGTCCAGAGGGTGCTGGAAATAATTTAAATGCAATGGTTCAAGCGTATATTTCGAATGGGCATGTAATAATCCCACATTGAGGGAAGATAATTTTTATTCAAATGGAAGCGTCGATGTGAAGAAAATAGACCAGGTCAGATTTTTTTAGTTATAAGACATTTTATTTTTCTATATATTTTTTTATTTTGAATTTTTGAATTTGCTTAATATAATATGAATGTGAAAAAGTCAACAAAAGAAGTTGCATACGTATAAAGTGAGTAATATGATAACAGGTTTAGAACGTTCTACACTTCGTTGATAAAGATAATAGGTTTTTTTTTGGTGACTTTGGGTTTTGAGTAAAAAGGATATGATGTTTAATAAATGAAATTTACAACATTAACTAATTGAAAAGTGTATTTCAAATAATTTACAAAAACTGTACATAATATATTGGTTTCATTATGTAACATCGAAATTAACTGAATTTCATAATTCCAAATAAATGCTAGCCGAGGTCATAAGATAAAGTCAATGGGAGTAATTTGTTAATTTAAATAGTTCAAGGAGGAGCTACGAGTTGTATAGGAAATTGATAACAAGTAAGGCGGTAACATATCGAATTTTGTTATTGGTTGACAAGGTTGGTTCAAGATAAAATCCAGTTAAGTTTCTGGAGGGAATTGATAGCAATATTAATAAGACAGCCCAACGTCGGAGGAGATAATTGCAATCTTGTTTATTCATAGTAATATTAATATGGTCGTTCAAATGATGAAGGGCGTATAATTTAGAGTACATAGCAAATAATATAACAGCCCAACGAAGGGGCACGATAATTCCAGTAGTAGCATAGAATAAATTAATATGTCGCACCAACGTGAGAGCACGAATTAAAGCACGATTTTACCACAGTAAAATATAACCTGAGATTAAGAGGCACGGATTAAATTAAAAATTAAATTTAAAAATACAATTGCGAGATTTCAAATAATTTAATTAAATTAAACCGGAGATTTAAAGAGTTTCAATTAGCGGAAAATTAAGAAATTTGTACAGTAATTAAAGTTAGGTAGATTTATTTAGTATTTAAAAGTTTAGCGTAAATATAATAATGGACAAAAGAATACGGGAAACAAGGGAAGCTTTAAGACAACAAGGAGTGGAGATAGGATCCCAGGAGAGCGTGATAATTCAGGAAACCAGTTCCACTGAAGAAAGGCGAACTTCACAAGAAACCAAAATGATGGAGATCTTAATAGCATTAAATAATAAAATGGATAGAAGTGAAAAAGCCATAAAAATAGTTACAACAAAAATGGATGAAAACAGCGAGAAATTGGAGAATGAAATCAAGATTCTTAGCAATGGACTGAAAAAAACGAACCACACGATCGCTGAGAATAAGGCACAGATGAATGAAAGAACTGAGAGAGTTTCTGAGGAAATAGATGGTCTATGGGACCATATTACTTTAGTTAAAACGAAACAAGAAAAGTACGAATGCGAGTCCAACGATAAAATTACGAATTTAAATATTAAATTAGGTAAAATTGAAGAAAAATTGCGAAACGGAGTTCAGTTCAATAAATCAAGAAATAAATAATTTAAAAAGTAATCCAATAAATTTTAATAGAGAACCAATTAGGCTAGTTCAAACAAACCTTTCAATTGAACAGTTTACTAAATTTTACGGGGACGGAAAATTAAATCCGAAGATATTTCTGAAAAATTTTAAAATGTTGATACAAGGATCTACAGATGAATTATACGAATTAAATTTAATCAAGGTAATACTGAGGGGAAATGCTGAAAAGTGGTATAATTTAGTTGAGAGTGAAATAGAAACATTTGAACAGTTTGAAAGCAAATTTTTACGTCAATTCTGGAGTGACAATCAGCAAGATCGAATTCGTAGTAACTTGAGTATGGGAAGATACGATTCGGCGAAAGGAATAACGCGAGAATTATATGCGATTGAGAAATTTACTGTGGCGAAGCAATTGGATCCTCCTTTAGAAGATAAAGATATTATAAGATATTTAGCAGGTCATTTTAACGCTGAAGTAAAGCGATACATAACGACGCAGAATATAGTGGATAGAGATACATTTTTGTTATTTGCAGAGATATGATGATTTGAAATTTGATTATAAAATAGAAAATAATATTAGGAATCGACTCATGAATTTTGTAAGGACGCAAAGAAATAATGATGAGACTCGGAATAATTATAGAAGGAACAATTATAATTATGATCGTGGAAGAAATTTTAATAGGGGGAACTATGGCAATTTTGATAATGATTTTAGGCAAAACAGGAATACTGGTCAGATACCAAGGCAACGAATGGAGAGAACGAATCATGAAGGAAATTATAATGGTAGAGAAATAAATAGGCAGGAAAATGATGATCGACGGACGCAAGCTAGAAATATTAATAGTATGGAAATAAGGGATACGAATAGCACAGATACAGGGATAATGAGTCAGGCAGGACCTTCAACGCAAAATCAGGATTTTTGAGTACGGACGAACCAAGGAGAATTCTACGAATTAACGGATACGGAAATCAGCGCGAGTTTACTAAAAATGAAATGAATAATGGATTAGGAAGATTTGAAAGGAACTTATTACCAATAATTAATTTAAAGGTGGAAGATAAGATAGTTAAAGTGTTAATTGATACTGGAGCAGAGGCATCACTTGTTGCGGAAGAATTTGTTAAATGAGAAAAATTGGGGGATAAAGCGATACCTATAACAAGGTGTAATTTAGTAGCACCAAATAATAAGAGATTTAGTGTGATAAATGAAATGGTAATTCTGAGATGTGAAATGGGAGATGAAATATGGGAAAATGATTTTATGGTAGTACCTGGACTGAAGATAGATGTTATATTTGGGATGAATATGATAGATAAGTTGGGGTTGAAGATAAATGCGGAATGCAAAAAGATTGAGTGTAATGGAAAATATATTAAATGGTATGAAGAGGGGAATATTGAAATAGAAGACGACTGCGTAAATATTAATCAGTTTACTGATGAAATAGATAATGTGGGTAATGAAAATGAAGATATTAAGTGTCCAGATGATTTAAGAAATAGGGTGAATATATTATTGAATAAGCATTCAGAATTAATTGGGTCGAAGTCGAGAATTGCCACGGGTTATGTGCACAGGTTGGAAATAATGAATAAAGAGCCGTTTAACACTAAAATATATCCTATTCCAGTAGTATATGGAAATAGAGTGAAGGAAAAAATTGAAGAAATGTTACGTGAAGGTATTATAGAAAGCTCCAGTACGAATTTTGTGAATTCATTAGTAGTCGTCGTGAAGAAAAATGATAATAGTATTAAGTTGTGTATAAATACAAGTGAAATTAGTAAGCGAACGAAGCCGCAATACAATTGTCCACCAAAGATAGATAGAATATTAGGAAGAATAGGTAATAAGAAGATTTATAGCAGATTATATTTAAAGAGTTCATTGTGTTTGATTCCATTAGCGCGAGAATCAAGGAAGTATACGGGTTTTTCGGTAGAAGGAAAATTATACCAATTTAGGGTGGTCCCGGTTGGTTTGTCCTCGAGTACGGATGCATTAGAGAATGTGATGAAGAATATTTTGGGACCGTATGAGGAATTTAGTATCCACTATATGGATGAAGTATTGATATTTAGTGATAGTGTAGAGGAACACCACGTACAGTTAAATAGGATATTGTTAAAGCTGAATATAGCTGGTTTAATTTTGGATTTAGGAAAGTGTGAATTTTTTCAAAATAGGGTTAGATTTTTAGGATATAGGATAGATAATAAGAATAGAATTAGGAAATACGAATTAAAAGGACCCCGATTTAAAAGTATGAATAGGAAACATAAATTAAAAAGACCCAGATTCAAGAGTGATAAGGGGGAAGTTAGAAATAAAGGTAATTTAATTGACCCATGCAAAGAAACATGAATAGATGAATAAAATCTAAAATAAATTTATGAATAGGTATATATAGGATAATAGAATAGGATTTGAACATAAGAATAGATATAGGTATGAATAGTGTAGTATAATAGGACATAGATATGAGATAAATAAAATGTAAATATGGGTTTAACAAAGAAAAAGTTAGATTTTAAAATGGAAATAAAAATATAATAATTTCATACCAATGTGAGTTTAAGTTCACGTTGGGCGCCAAAAAGGACATTGTTATAAAATTTTATATTTTGATTTGGGGGAATTATGCTGTGATAAGGGGTGGTTTAAGGGTGTACTTTATAGTAAAGGTCATTTAGAAATGAGTAATTACCATAGGCAGCAGAAAACGGCATTTATTTAGGAAAGAATTGAGAAATGGAGATAGTTTGTAGATAGTAAGCAGTCAACACCCTGTATATAAAGTATAAATAGTTTTAAGCGACGCAGATAAACATAGGAAGACGCATAGTTAGCGTAGAAACCAGAAAGACATTCATTAAGTAAATAGAAAATATTAAATACCCTGTAGATAAAGTTTTAGTTAATTTAGGTAAAGCAAGTAATAATATTTTTCAGTGGAAGCACGCGTATATTTATAAATAAACAATAAAGTGTAATTAGACACGCATTCAAAAGAGTTCCAAACGATTAGATTAATACGGAGATAGAAATAGAGCTCCAGGAAGCATAATATAAATGCGTGCAAATGGCTAACCATTTTTGATAAGAAAGAAGATTAAAAATTGCGTGAATAACATGTAAATATGAAAATTAAAAGTCGAATTGCATCAGTTGTTTATGGAAAAGCAATTAGATCTATCAAAACACAGTATGTTGATAACGAAGACAGCTGCAAGCAGGTTACAATTATTGGGAATCGTAGAGAATTACATCAGAAACTACTTTGAATGTAATTATTTGATTGGTTATAAATGGGTGACGAGTTGTAGACCATACCCACTGACGGAGTGGGAATTCAATAATATATTAGCAGGTACAGTGATAACGAGGTGAGTTTTGCAACTCAACAAAGGCCGAAGTGCGCCGCTATGAAATAAAGTGATACGTAATAATTTTAAAAGTGAAAGATAAAATAAGTGCTAATATGAAGATTATAATTGCCGATTAAACGGCTTCGAAGTACGGGGGGAAACAAACTACAATTTTTATGTCCGGTGAAACAAACGACGATTTCTAAGTCCGGGGAAAATAGACTACGATTTCTATGTCCGGGTGAAACAAACGACAATTTCTAAGTCAAGGGGGAAAATAAACTACGATTTCAAGTCAGAGGACAATGATAATAAGAATTCTATTCTAAGTTTGAGGAAATTGATTGATAAGAAGTAATAAGTCTGATATGAAACGACAATAAATTGGGGTGCATAAGTTAATGGTAGTCCAGAGGGTGCTGGAAATAATTTAAATGCAATGGTTCAAGCGTATATTTCGAATGGGCATGTAATAATCCCACATTGAGGGAAGATAATTTTTATTCAAATGGAAGCGTCGATGTGAAGAAAATAGACCAGGTCAGATTTTTTAGTTATAAGACATTTTATTTTTCTATATATTTTTTTATTTTGAATATTGAATATGCTTAATATAATATGAATGTAAAAAAGTCAACAAAAGAAGTTGCATACGTATAAAGTGAGTAATATGATAACAGGTTTAGAACGTTCTACACTTCGTTGATAAAGATAATAGGTTTTTTTTTTAGTGACTTTGGGTTTTGAGTAAAAAGGATATGATGTTTAATAAATGAAATTTACAACATTAACTAATTGAAAAGTGTATTTCAAATAATTTACAAAAACTGTACATAATATATTGGTTTCATTATATAAAATCGAAATTAACTGAATTTTATAATTCCAAATAAATGCTAGCCGAGGTCATAAGATAAAGTCAATGGGAGTAATTTGTTAATTTAAATAGTTCAAGGAGGAGCTACGAGTTGAATAGGAAATTGATAACAAGTAAAGCGGTAACATATCGAATTTTGTTATTGGTTGACAAGATTGGTTCAAGATAAAATCCAGTTAAGTTTCTGGAGGGAATTGATAGCAATATTAATAAGACAGCCCAACGTCGGAGGAGATAATTACAATCTTGTTTATTCATAGTAATATTAATACGGTCGTTCAAATGATGGAGCGCGTATAATTTAGAGTACATAGCAAATAATATAACAGCCCAACGAAGGGGCACGATAATTCCAGTAGTAGCATAGCAATATATATATATATATATATATATATATATATATATAATGCTATGATAAGAAGTTATTTAGGGGTATATTGAGTTATAATGGTTACCAAATACATGTAAATAGTATTAGGAGTTAGAAAACCGCATTTATTTAGCATTAAAAATAGGTAATTTGTATATTATGCAAAGGATCAAACATTTAACACCCTGTATATGGATCGCAAGTGACTTTAATTAATGCCGAGTAGCATATCATTCAACAATACACACACATGCAGCAAAGAAGTAACTCTACACGCAAGCAAACTTGTCCTAAACCAAAAATGTTCATCACAAAGAGGTATATCAGTAGTACACCAAAGATTATAAAGAAAAATTGAAAATCACATACAATAACGTCAAAAACAAACTATAGACATCGACAAGAAACGGATAACAAAAGCGCTCAATGAGAACGCGAATATGAACAAATTCATGATAGGAGAAACGGTTTATGAAAGAAACTTTAAAAGTAAACGACACAAAACGGCCCTGGAAATTTAGGTCCGCTTAAAATAAAAAAGATATCGGCTACAAATGTGGATGTATTAACTTAATTCAGTTTAACTTGTACTTAAAGAATATAAGTGATCCAGTGTTTGTAAATAAAACAAGTCTGTTGGTAATTGAAATATTAAAATTAATTTTGATAGTTGAGTTCTTGAATAAAACTTTTTAAAAAGACGCTTCCGAGACGCTCTCGATGATTTATTTGCGGCAAACATATGCTTGTATACCAATCGGCAGTAACAGTTCCTTGATCTTGCAGAGGAATTGTTACTACTCGACCTGCTTTTGAGACAAACGTTGCAACCATCTTTTTGGAAATACTTCCAGAACGGATGACTTTTGTCGGCATCTTTTCACCTTGAAACGCCAAACAGACGGCTGGCGTTTTATTTTCTGGCTCGTATGAGTAAATCCGAGATTCATCACTACTCACGATGTTGTACACGTTTTTAGAATTTCCTGCGTTGAAGCGGTCTAGATTATTTTTGACAACAATTCACACTAACTGCTTTCTGTTCTTCGGTCAATAGATGCGGTATCCAACAGGAAACTAATTTTTTTACACACAATTCTTCATGCCGAATTTTTTGAATTGAAGTCTTTGAAATTGCCAATCATGCTTCAAGTTTGCGATATATCACATGTCAATCTTCATTGTTTTCTTGAGTAACTGCCGTTTTACGTGCACCTGCACTTGGATCGTCGCTAACAACCTGTCCGGGTTTGAATTCTACATACTAATGAGAAATTGTTAACTGATGTGGTGCTTCATTCCCGAGAACAGAAGTCAACTCGACGAGGCATTCTTGTTGAGATAAATGTCTTCAAAAATTATAAAAATGATCGCGCGAAAATTTTCACGGTTTAATTTCATTATTGAAATAACTTGTTAACTTTGACAGTTCTTGTAGCTATACCACTGCACGTAATATCACTAAAATTTTGGATTTAGGTTAACTAAGGATGGCGGTTAAATTTTAGTACTGACATTTGATTAGTGACCCTCTCTATGCTCCAGTATGCAAAACATAAAAGATATCTTTGTATCTATACAAAAACCATCAAATGTACACAAACGACAAGCCGAAGTAGCGAATGGTATCTTATTCATGTTGAACAATGGATTTGGAACGCTTTAGTGTATGCGAGATCCGCAGTAGAAAATATTATTTATTCTCTTTCCAGGCACCAGCTGAAAGGAATTTCTTGAAGACACCAACTAATTATCTCGGCGAAACATTACTAAACGTTCAAAAGAAAAACAATTTTAAAGCGAAGCAAAAATTGAAAGCTTTTAAAACCAGGTAACATTTAAAAGTTTTGTTGAGTTGAAATCTCTTAACAGTTTAAAAGTTTTTGTTTGAGAGCATTGTTTGGTTAAAGTAGAGTACCATTTGCAGTGAGTACATGTAAAGAGTGTAAATTAAAACAGAGTACTTAAAAATTTCATTGACTGCGCGAAAAATATCTTTTAGCCTCCATATTGTCGTAGTGTTAATTTTTTGCTTTTAAATTAAAATCCACTCTGTTTTGGCGACCACCACAGAGTGCTAGATTAGCAATGCCTGCATGAAACATAATTATAAGAGAAAATGTAGTTATTCCCGTTTCTCGTTGCGGAAATGAGTCGTGATATTAGAATACTTCTGTTAAGTTGGCCTATGCAATTACACGAATGCTGAACTAATAAAAGCTGAAATTCTCTACATTTGCTGTCAGAGAAGTAAGTATTTTAATTAAACGGTTTTCCACATCTGCTACAAGCCTTTTACCATTTAGTGTTCCAACAGTCATCCATTTTAGCAAGGCTGATTATCAAAACATAGAACATTTTTAATTAGTCACTTTCAAAGCTTATAATTGGTTCACTACAACAACAAGAATATCGTCATAGTAGGCAACCTTACGCACCAAACTTTAATACTCCATCTCCGGATGACAGTAAATCAAGCATAATCTACTCACTAATTGACTTCTAAAATATTAATCGGTACAACAAAATTAATTACCGTCAGGGTAGATTCCTCGACTTTATATTATCTAATCTCAACTGCGAAGTTCTGCATAATAATTCTCCAATAGTTGCAGAAGATACTTACGATCCAGCATTGCATATAAAATATGTCTTAGTGTCAAATTAAATATTGATTATTCCATTAATAGGCAGAAAAGGAATTAAACGAGGGTGTCTACGGTGCCTTTGTAAATACTAATTGGTCTTTGTTGACTGAATATAATAATGTTAATGTTGCTTGTGAACACTTTTAAAACTTATTCGTTATTTGATTTGAATCGGTTTTTTAAAGGGCGAGTTACATATCCCCCATATTAAAAATACATATAAGAATAAATGTAATTATTATGTCTTTGCAATAGCATGTTACATTGTATTAAATGAAGATTATAATTAAAGTTTAATCAGAGTTCATGTCAGAAATTAGAAAGGAAATAGCTGCTTTGTATTCCAGATGTAACCTGATACTGCGGGTGCAGAAACAATGAACTGCAATATAGCAGTTTTAATTAAAATTATTTAGAATGATACATTGTACGAGTATCAAGAAACTGTAGACAGTAAGATATGCACTTTCCCACAAGATGAAGTAAAACCGGAGGCTTCATTAATACTATAAGAAGCCCCTGCTCGTCAGTCAGCCTTCGAACTTCATAACTTTAACATTGTTGGTTGCTCAAGCTACTCATTATAATTATTGATTATTGATTTATTAAAATATTATTTTATAGTATTTGTCAATTTCAATTACTTAATGTTTAAGAAACATAAACGTTCAAGTGTTTATAATTAAAACAAATTCGATAGAAGTGTTATTGGAAATAAAACTTTTTAAAAAGAAGCTCCCAACGACCCGAAATCTATCTGGCTTAAGTCAAAAAAACATAATTTTCGAGAAATCAAGAAAATATTTACCGCGTTGAATTACTCAATAGAAATAGGTTACAGTTGATTTTTATAATAGTTTAGCAAAAATGTGACATATTTGAGTACTGTTGTGCAAGTTTGATGTACAAAATAGTATTTTGTAACTATTCGAAAGTTGAAAACTTTCGTCCTTTTAAAAAAAATTTTGAAGTCGCTGCCAGCAATGATGTCTGTCGTAAGCCAATTAAAAATATTTTCATAATATTTCACATGTTCATGTGGGATGTATTCTCTCATTTTTCGAAGGTTTTGTATCTTAGCTACCTTGATTGGTACTTTATCTGCTGGATAGGCTGCTAAATCTGGTGGTAGAACAGGGCCACGTTGTTTTGCCATAAAAGTATCTATTATTGCACCGTTAATGAATGGTAATGCTTCAATATATCCTTTGTGTTCACTCCTCTACACAAAATGGAAAAAGCTACTTATTGCAACAGAAACTTTAAATTTCTTTTGTGTCTGTTTACTCTTGGTTTGTATTAATATAATCGTCTTCTTGTAATAATTTTTCCACCAGCGCTTGAAGTTCAGGATTTCCGAAACTGAAACTTCCTTCACCAAAAATTTTCCGGATTTCGTGCTATTGATGATAAGGTTCGTAATTTCATGTATAGTGAATATACGGTTATGTTTGCGTATATTTTTGGATATTATACCAAAATCGCGATCGCATAGTAAGAAACTGTGACCACGCTTAGAAATACTGTTGAACCTTTTGAAATCAGTCAGAATCTGTCAAATAGAGACAAACTCTAGAAAGTGCTTGATTTTGTTTTGTCCGCCACAATTATCACAAACAGACGGATTTCTGTGTAGTATTCTGGAACGGATTTCAAATAATCAATTAAAAACGAGCATCCTTCGTTAGGGATTTTTTTGCCAAGTCCTTCGTGATTGATGTATATAGTACTTTTCCCTTGTTTGATGTCATGAATAGAAAATACATTCCCTAAAAGCTGTCTCATATTGAACAGTTGCTGAACTGGTATTTTTGGTAAGCATATAGTTTTCATATAATCAAAAGAAGAGCTGTGTAAAACTTATTACGTCTGCGCTTGTGTACTATTAATTGCACCACCGCCGTTCTTTTAGCTACATCATTAGGGTGTGAAAATCTAATTTTAACAGAGAGCTGCTCACAGGTGCAACACGTATCGACCTGCTGGCGCCCAAAACGGTAATTAAAATTTTCTTTATAAAACTTCCAGTAAAATGAAATACTAACTTTCACCTCTGGATGTTTTATGCAAAAGAGTTTCCACATTGCTTTTATATTCAGTTCTGCATTCAGGTAGTACATTTTGTTACCAGCATAATGAGATTCTTTAAGTGGAAAAGATTTGATGTGCTCGCTAACAAGTTTGTACACATCTAGTGGAAGACAATGACTTACCATTTTTTCCCTTTAATCCTCGGGAGTCCTTCCTAAAAATTTGAAATGTCTAATTCTTCGTACACGTTTCTCACTTATTTAGAATATTGAAAGAAATGCATGAAAGCACACCTCTACTCGTACCATTATAGGAAAACGAAGCCGATTTTAATCCCCTATGTTGAATGTTTTCCCTATTACTTGGACGTCTTTGTTTTACTGCAGATGCATCGATTAATCCTTAAAGGTATAAATCCTGTTCATCCTTACTGGATATACTTTAAACTTCCTGAATATATCAACGCAATTCTCGTCTCCAAATTGTTCTAAACATCGTTTTTCACATCTGAAATTAATAAACAAAAGGCAAAAATAAATGTTTTGTATAGGTAAAATAAGACGTACCTGCAAGACCAACCTGGATTTTTAGCTGGAACATTTCTTCCTTTGTGGTTAAAATAAGCTTGAACTTGTAAACGGGCAGCTTTTATTCTACCTACTTTGTAAGCTGAAGGATTGCTTACTTTTCTTTTACGCGGACTTCCAAGAACACCATTACAGTTTGCAGTATCCATCATTGAAACCAATTAAATAATACGAACTTCGTCACGCATGTTTAAAAATACGGTTAGATGCTGTAAGGTTTATAAGTGTAATGAGCTGCTTGCTCAGCACACATTCCCAACAACAACTAGAGAAGAATTTCACTATTCACGTGTTCAGCATTCATTTATTTTAATTAACCATGTGATCGGCAATATTTTTTAAAAAGGCGTAAATCAGTGACTTACGCCGTTATAAAATTTGCACGAAATTGACATGCCTGTATAATATAAGCAGCAAATAGTAACGTAATCGCCCTTTTAAAACGGATTAGATGACTTACCTATACAGAAGGCCAAACAGCAGTAAACATAAAATGGCAAAAATTGTGATTTGCGCCCATTTAAAAAACGCCGACTCATTTATGTATACCTTTATATGCTAATAGAAAGTCGTCGTTTTTAGTATGGTATACTTCTGAACTTATAAGAAACATTAAGTTTAAAAACGTGTGTCGTAACAAGTACAGGATAACTGGAAATTATACCTATGCGTTGGAGTAAAAGTTATTACGTACTATAAGCAAAACATAAATGACTGCAGCTTTTAACAAATATCTTAACAATGTTCAGCAATCAATTGTGACTGACCTATTCGGTTAACGAAGTAGAGGTTATGATGTATACAATGAAAAATAAAATGTTAAGGGGTCTAGATACGATTGCTAGTTTTCTTACTAAAGACTGCAGATGCATACTCTCATTTTTGCTCTAAAATGTATGTCAAACGACCGCAAACGCTTGCCTGAAAACCAGTACCAAAATATCAGAGAGAGGAAACAGAAAGTTCTTAAAGAATTAACTACAATATATATAGCGTTTTTTCTAAAGGTAGAGCCAAGAAACGGCACCTTTAACATTCGAATACATACCACATTTTCAATTTGAATGCAGTGCTACTCAGGGTCCTGAAATAGCCAAAACCAAAGATCCTATCAAATCATCTCTAGAATTTCCGCAAAATCCTGAAGAAGATGACAAGGTAAGTTTAAAAGCTTTAACTCTGAGCCACTTTCAAGAGTCTAGCAACATTACGCTATTTCGTACGATTCCAGAACATGACTTGATAGTATTGATTCTTGTTGATAGTAACTTCGTTACATTCCATTTCGTATTTGAAAATTTACTTTAAAACAATTTCAGATTCTAGATATTTGAACATAACGATTGCTACTCTTTTATTATTTCAAGGTGCTCAGTTAGGCAGTCAACTGTGCTCCTCCTTTATTTATTTTTATCATTTCATATTAGCTCCGTTAGCAACAGCGCTTCATGTATTGTTACTAATTAGGAATTTCCTGAATGTTGCTAGTTTAATGGTAATTAGGTAAAACATCTGCGCAAAACGAGCTGAAGAAGTACTAGCAGGAGATCAATTTGGGTTTAAGTGAAACAGCGGGAAGCGGGAGGCTATTTTAGCTCTGAGGGTGATAATAGAGAAAACAACAGAAAAAGGGGAAAGCGTGTAGATCTGGAAAAAGCATTCGATAATGCAGAATGGAAAAAAATGTTCGAAATACTTAAATAGATTGGAATGCGTTTTAGGGACAGACGGATAGTATATTGCTTATACAAAGAGCAAACAGCTGTAATAGAATTGGAGCAGGAACGTAGAGAAGTAAATATTAGGAAAGGGGTTGAGAAAGGGATGTGCCCTATTCATATTAATGTTTAACTTGTACATCAAAGAGACAATGAGTACTGTCAAATGCAAGAAGGCATTTGAAATTATTATGCAATGACAAAAGAACGATATGTTTAGCTTTGCAGATGATATAGCAGTATTAACATCTAGCAAGGAAGAGTTGGAAACTGCTCTTAATGAAATGAAAACAGTTCTAACAGAGAGATACGGTATTAGTATGCAAAGAAGGGGAAAATTAATTAAAAACTAGAATTCAAATAGGTAATGAGAACTTACAAGAGGTTAAGGATTTCTACTACCTAGGAAGCTATATAAGGCAAGATGGGAAAAGCGCAAAAGATATAAAACAAAGATTAGTACAAGGTCGTGCTACATTTAACAAGACAGGGCAGCTACGGTGTTCAAAGACAAGAAACATAGAAACAAGGAAAATATTGCTTAAAACATATGTGTGGAGCACAGCACGTATGGTTGTGAAACCTGGACAGTAGGAGAAGCAGACAGGAAAAACATAGAAGCCTTTGAAATGTGGTGCTACAGACGTATGATGAATATATCATGGACAAAGTTGAGAATAAAAAGGTACTATAAATGGTAGGGGAAAAAAGAAGTATGTAGAAAACGGTAAAAAATAGTAGAGATAGGATGATAGGCTACATACTGAGACACGAGGGAATAGTGCGGAATATATTAAAAGCAGAAATAGAAAAAAAGATAGGAAAAAAGAAAAGTAGAGGTAGACCTAGGTTAGACTATTGCACACATATAGTGAAAGATGCAGGCTGTGCGAATTTCAGAAAAATATGTAGGCTAGCTCAGAATTAAAATCAATGGGGTCACATTCAACCAATTCAAAGATGGAAAACCTAATGACGAAAAAAATAACCGTAATTAAACCTGATGATCATTATAAGCAACTACAGGTATTGGTTTTGCAATACTCTCAACTAATGCTAATTGTGCAATAGGAATTTCTGGAAAATTATTAGGTCAGCAAATGTCTAAGGGTTGGTGGATTCTTGGCAGCCACAGGCTGCTTAACCCCCTTCACATACCACTGAGTCTTGACGAAATAGGGCATATAATTAGGAAACAGAAGGGGAACCGAGCTGTATCTAGGCTGTGGGAATGTCAGGGAACGGTGTAGGCTAGCTAAGAATAGAAATAAGTGAGGGTACGTATCCAACCAGTTTCAAGACGGAAAACCTAATGACGAAAAAAATAATTGTACTTAAATCTGATGATTATTATAAACAGCTACAGGTGTTGATTTTGAAATATTTTCAACTCATGTTGATTGTGCGAAATAATATATTGGAAAACTATTAATTCGGCAAATATTCAAGTGTTGGGGGGATCTAGGTAGCCGCAGGTTGCTTAACCCCCTTCACATACTACTGAATATCGGAGAAATAGGGTACATATTTATAAACAATAAAAGAGGAACCGAACTGCATTTAACAAGGAAAAGCAGCGGCTATGTTCGAAGACAACAAATATAGAAACAAGGAGAAACTGTTTGAAAGCATATGTGTGAAGCACAGCCCAGTATGTCTATGTAATAGGGGCAGTAGGAGTAGCAGACAGAAAAACGGTAGACGCCTTTTGGAAAGTTGTGCTTCAGATGTATGAGGATGATAGCGTGGACAGACAAAGTTAATAACAAAGAGGTTATAGAATTAGTAGAGGAGAAATAGAAGGGCAGGATGCGTTCTAAGGCATTTTTGGGGAATAGTGCAGGATATATTACAAGCAGAGATAGGAAAAAGAAGGTAGAGGTAGACTTAGATCAGACTATTGCACACAGATATTGAAAGATGCATGCTTTATAAATTTCAAAGAAATATGTAAGCTAACACAGAATAGGAAACAATGAGAACACTCGTCTAACCATTTCCAGGAATGAAAACCTAATGATGCAGCCTGGGACTTGTACATTGGCTCCAAAAACAATTTGATCGTGTTTTTTTTCGGTAATAATGGCACGGTATTTTTGGTAGTTTATCAAAGAACTTAGAATAGTAGCCCATCTTTCATCATTTATCCGCGCCAGTCTTGTCCTATATTTGTTCTGGTTTTCCTGTGATGAATGCATTCCAAAATAACCTTTTCAAACCCCCGACTGCACAGTGAATGAGCCTAAAGAAGTGGTGTCTAGAAACATATTTCGACAAACAGGTCGTTTAGTTGAATTGTCCTCTTGATCATAACAACACAATGAAAACTCAAGTGCACTATGACGTCTTGAATTAGCCCCTGCAATCTTATGTTTAGTACATTTCTTTTGTACATTTCTGCAGACATATTTTTCGTTGCTCCCAGTTGAAATCTTTTTAAAAATGAGCGAAGATATTTTTTCTGTCTGTCACTAATCGCCTCATAACCTTTTTCTTGCTTTTTTTGGCAAAATGTTGATTCACATCGTGGTCCTAATTTTCGTTCAGGGCGTGTTTTATTTTGTTTTATTTTAAATTCTTTGGTTTTGTGTACTCTAAATATTTTTTTTCTTGCATTCTGAATTTTTTGTTAAAATTCTTTTTCCATTCCTTTTTTTACGTTTTCTTATACGTTGGTTTTCTTCATTGATATGTCCATGGAAAATTTCCGAATCCTATCTATCGTTATTTACATTGTTTAGACTTTCCATTTATGGAGAACTCTGAAGAGATAATTATTCGTCTGTTGTTCTATAGCTACTACTGGTGTCTGAAGAAAAAGTCGGCAGAGCTCGACGTTGACTGAGTATCCTATTGCCTCTTCAAATCGTATGCAGAAAGATAGAAGGTATTTCTATATATAACACTGGCTGTGTAAGAATCGGGTTAGAATTACGAGTAATTGCTACAATGTAGGTTTTGCCAGTAGATATTAGATGACGCACACGACTTGTTTTGAGGAAAAATGTAATATCAGTAGGTATTGACGGTAAGAAGTCGATATGTGATAATACACACCTTTAAGTTTTATTAAACATGACTTAAACTTAAAACACATACGGCTCACATCAATACTAACATGGAGTATGATCAACTCGTGATCAACACGTGCGTGACAACACTCACACATGAGACCTACATTTTACTTCTCATCCGAACGAAGGCGTATTTTTGTGAAAAATGCTCGGCTTACATTTTTCAAACAATCCGTGTCGGGAATCAAACCCGAGACTTTGGGTTCAGCAGTCATACATGAACTTATCTGATACACGATGTCGCCCTCTCCAACATGTACCCTACATTTGATTTTCCAATGTTCCACTCGAAGATTCTACATTGACCAGGAAGCGAGTTTTTTACCTGGAAATTTTTTTCCCCAATCCTTATTATTGCAAGCAAGGTAAGGATCTTTAACGTGCGTGACAACACTCACACACGGGACCTACATTTTACCTTTCTTCCGAACGAGGGCGTATTTCTATGAAAAATACTCGCCTAACATTTTTAATGCTTTGGGACTCGAACCCAGGACCTTGGGTACAAGCACAAAGATAGATTGAAATTTTACAAATTTTTATCGATACACAATTCCTCATAAATCTCTAACTCAAACTAAACCAGCGATAGCACGTCCTTAAAACCTGAGCTTAATTAAATGGAGACTAAATATAAAATAAACTATCAAGGAGAACCCTCGACAATACATCTTAAAATAAAATTTACAGACACAGGAAAGCCTTCATATTTTTCGGTACAAATTAATACCTAACTTTTCTGCTGAAGCGCCCAATCTCTGAAGTAAATTTGATGTGGTCTAAATTTCTATTAGAATTAGGAATTGTTGACTTATATGTCATCAACGCGCCTGAATTGTAACTACTTTGATAACCTACTTTTTAAAGTATCACAAGAGTGAACACGCTTTGGGTTGAAACCGGCCTTATCTACTTTGCAGCTAACCTGCTTTTTTACTTTCTTGCTTTAGCAAACATACTGTGTGTTCAAAACGGCTCAACTTTTACGCGAGCGACTAACCTTACAAAAATGTATACTGTTCGGTGTACACAATTTTAGTTAAAATTCGCCATAACTCCACTACATACAACATCCAGGTAATTACCGGTAATGAAAGGAATGGTAGATCCAAAAAACTGCCGGTTAAACAATAGTTTAAATATCTATACAATAAATAAACGCAACCGGTTATGCGAAATATGTTTGACTTGAAGTAATTGCAGCACAAAGTGATGTTCGGGAAGTTGCGTCATACTAGCCAACCGGCTGATCACAAGATAGTATTGCAAGGAAAACTCTTTTGTAATAACAACAGTGCTTTATTATCAACTGATTATACACGTCTTTCCAATACCCGTAGCTAAGGTAAATTTCTATTACGTCCACTCAGGACGATTTATTTTAAGCTAATCGCTAAAATTCTATACTATGTTTTTAAAACTACAATGCTCTCTTCTTAATTACTATCGAAGCAGGGAGTGTAAATTTATATCAAATAGTAGAGTAATTCGTATCACATAGACCAATTTATTTTAACAATGTGTCGCGGTAATTATTTTATATCACGACTTTATAGATTAAGAATCGATTAAAAACTAGTATCATAATCAAAGCTTGAATTAGAACTAAAGTAAATCCCCTTAAGGGGCAATTTATATACATAATCAATAATTCCGGATGATTAAGAACGTACTAAAATTATGCAAATAACATCTAGAAGCTTACAATTGTAATCTTTGTTAAATGCAACCTTTTGTAGACTATCAATTAAGTTCATCTGAAGATGTCACGCCACAAGGTGACTACTACCAATTACCTTTTATGTACAAATGCCTCGTTTACGTTCAGCTATATTATTCTAGTCAAGGGTAGATTAAGCGACGCCTTGTTACAATATTAAGAAATACAACAATCATCAACTATAGACAGTAGACATATCTCGAGCTACAACCTTTTGCTCTGTGACTAATTAGATGCTGGTATTTGAAACCTAAACATATACGCAAGATCTTTGCAAGAACAAGCAAACCCTCTATCTACTAAACGCCTCGCTGAAACTTTTTAAATCAATTGAAAACGGCGGTTTCTATATCAAAGAAAAATATTTGTCTCAATGAGCGAACGTTTTGAAGGCTTTATTACGTTTAAAATTTTGTACAAAAATACAAGAAATGAACAAAAAAGTAAACATAGCCCAAGTTATAACTTTCCACATTCTACGTTAAATTTTAAACATTTTGAGAGCCGTGGGTGCAATCTCGTTCGAAAAAAGTAAGTTAAAGCCTAATGTTTAGAAATTGCGTCGGCTACATGATAAAAACTATTTTATTTTCCACATTGCAAAAATCTTAATAGGTCGTTTTGGAAGTAATACTCGCTCGCTTTTAATGACTAGACTAAAGTGCCAGATTAGCAATTTCTATATTAAATATAAAATATTACTCCGAGAGAAAATAAACTGAAGCTCATTTTCCGTTTACGTAATTAAGTCGTCATATTAGGGTAATTCTGTTAACTGGTCGATGTAATTGCACGAACGTTAAACTAATGAAAGCTGAAATTCCCTACATTTGCAATTAGCGAGGAAAGCATTTTAATTAAGCGGCGTTCCATATGCGGTACGTGCCTTTTACTTTGAGTGTTTCAACAGCCATCCATTTTATGAAGGATAATAATTATCCAAGCATAATGAACATTATAAATTGCTCTTTACATTTACTGATCTATTTTAAATTGTCAAAAGCGAAAGCACCTTTTAACATTTAATTGTAGATAAATAAGATACTTTTTGTTTGTTCTATCAAATAGCTGGTTTCAAGCAACTTTCCAAGTCTTGCTATTCTGCGGCAGTTACCTTTTATCAACATACTTGGTACAACCTACATTATTTAGAATTTGTGATCTATTTAAGTATTCTTCTCCCATCTACCGTTCCTTCCATTATGCCACACTTTTAAATTTGAGATGTGGACAAAACGTTTAAACGGTGAAGTTTTGCCTAAAGGTCCCTCTCGAAATGTTAATAGGAGATTGTTGCGCCATTGCATTATTTAATTTAATACACTTTTATCTTGGCCAGCTGTTATTAAAACACCTGGCTGATAAAAGGAAAGGAGTTCAGTTGAGCTTGATATGTATATGAAAAAAGAGCTTTTAGTGTAGTTGTGAGATTAAGTTTGTACTGGCTTGCCTCCTATTGGTGCCAATTATGCAATTATTTGGAAGGCTCTTAATGATTAATATCAAAATCCACGTACTCTAGCAGTAAATTATTTAGAACAAATTTTAGATTTCAAACCCGTACAAACAGCCTCTGCTAATAATTTAAATAATATTCTTGAAAAATGTGATTCTGCAATTAAAGCGTTAAAAACCCTGAACATTGAGAATTTGGTCGATTTCATTTTTACAAATTTGTTATGGAGCAAATTGGATGTAGAGACTCGCTCTATTTTTGAAAATCATCGACGCAAAAATGACATTTTTCCGTATACCGAAGTGTTAGATTTCATAGAGAAACGGGCCCAAATTTATATGGTGTCCTCTTCTATAAAATCAAGCACTACATTTAGTAGCAATAAAACAAAATCACAATCATTTTTTGTAGCAAAGCAATCAGTAGATCAAAATTGTTCAGTTTGTTCTGCTAAACATTCTATTTCACAATGTAGTAAATTTTTATCTTTATTTCCATTTGCACGATTTAAAATCATTATAGAGAAAAATCTATGTATTAATTGTTTTGGTCAACATAGAGTTTTGAGTTGCAAAAGTCGTTTTTGCTGCAAAATTTGTAAATATAAACATAACACACTTTTGCATTATATTGAGCAACAATCTTCGGAAAAGAAATTAAACTTTACTACTGAAGGCAAATGCTTAAAACAAGAAGATATTAGTACCAAACATCCTCCACTAGGTTTTTCAACAAGCCAAGTTTGAAGCTTCGACAAGCCAACATGAGCCTTTTAGTTTTTATTCCACTAGAGGAGTATCTATGATGAATTCCACAGTTTTATTGTCGACAGTAATTGTACATGTTGATAAACGCGATATTTTACACACTGTTAGGTTTTCATTAGATTCATGTTCTCAAGCTCATTTCTTAACTACTAAATGTGCAAGATTACTCGATCTAAAGATTAGTTCTTGTGATCATTCTGTTCGTGGTATTGATGTTAGTGGTAGCTCGGTTATAGGAAAATCAAACTTGATTATTTTGTCACGTTTTGATTCCAATATTAGTTATAAGTTGGAAGTTTTGTTAGTCGATAAAATTACGGACAGGCTCCCTTATAATAAAATACCTAGGGATTCACTTATGCATTTTATGGACCTTCCATTGGCAGACAATACTTTTGGTCGACCTGGTCCCATTGATGGTATTATTGGAGCCCAATTGGTTCCATTTTTAATAAGTGCACGTAAAGTTACCGGATCACTGCATTCACCAATAGCAGTAGAAACAAAATTGGTATTTGTGGTAATGGGTTCAGTTCCCACTACATCTTCGTTAAAAATTCATTTTGTTCGTTTCACACACAAGTGGAACCTCTTTTAGATAATTTAGTGTCTAAATTCTGGGAGAATGAGGATCTTCCAGTACAACGTTATCAACACCGTGATGATATTAATTGTGAACAAATTTATCAAAGTACTGTTCGGAGCGAAACTTCAGTGATGTTGCCTTTTAGACTAGATGCTTCTGAGTTAGGGGGTTCATATTATACTGCACTAAAATGTTTGTATTCCTTACAAAATAAATTTCGCCAGTTTCCGCTATTTAAGGAACAATATAGTGACGTTTTTAGAGAATATATTAGACGGAATTATATGTCGTTAGTTAAGGAAAGCGAATTAATCTATCCAAATTATTTTATTCCGCACCATGCAGTATTCAAGGCAAAGGGTGTATTTAAAGCATCGTGTAAAACTTCAACTCAAAAATCATTGAACTGTCTTTTATGTACAGGTCCAAAATTACAACCTCACGTTGGGAAATTTTTTTTTAAATTTTCGATTATTTCCAATAGCTTTTACTGCTGATGTTTGTCAGATGTATCTACAAATTGGTATGCATCCTGAACATAGGTGCTTTCAGCAAATATTATGGCGATTTACTGAGGAAATACCAGTTGAGATATATCAGTTGAATACTGTTACTTTTGGTGAAAACCATCACCATTTTTAGCAACTGACGAATCACATAAATACCCAGTAGCAGCTGATATAGTTCGTCACGAATTTTTCATTGATGATAACTGCTTATTCTCAATTAAATAGTTTGTTTGAAAGTGCCAAGTTTACTTTAACTAAATGGGCTGTTAATTCGGAATTGTTGTTATCAGAAATTCCTGTTGAGAATCGCTGTCCTAAAGTAGTTAATTTTAGTTCCGATTCTTTGAAAGTTTTAGGTTTACAATGGTATCATAATTTGGACATATTTACTTTTAGCATACAAGTGGAAATACGTGACTGCACTAAGAGAAACGTTCTATCAACAGTCGCACGTTTATTTGATCCTTGTGGATTTTTAAGTCCGGTTATGTTACTTATTAAATTGCTTATCCGTACGTTGTGGTCCCTTAAATTAGACTGGGATGAAGTTCCTTCTGGTAATATTGCGAATGAATGGAAAAGGTTACAGGACTCACATTGTTTAAAAAATTTTAAGATTGCACGTCATTTAGGAGTTATCCCTGATGCTCATGTTACGTTGATTGGATTTTGTGATGCTTGTTTAAATTCCTATGGCACTGTTGTCTATATTAGAACTATTACTTTTAATGGTGAAGTTAAAGTTCGCTTGGTTTTAGCTAAAACTAAAGTGGCACCCATGAAAGTTTAGACGATGCCACGTTTAGAATTGTGTGCTGCTGTTTTATTGACTAATTTATTGGATTTTGTGGAAAGTAGTCTAAAGACTCGTATAAAAGTTGATCAATTAATCGCCTTATTGGATTCCACGGTGACACTGAACTGGATTGCTTCCCCTTATCGTCGGCATACATTTGTTGCAAATAGAGTTGCACGTGTTCAAGATTTGGTTGCTCCCTCTCACTGGTATCATATCCAAGGAGATAAAAATATTAGTGATTGTTTATCTCGTGGAGAACAACCCTCTAAACTGATTGCTCTGAAAGAATGGTAGAATGGTCCGAAATAGTTAAAGGGGGATTTTTGTTCATGACCTATTCGTACAATATCATCTATGCATCAAGATAATCTGCCCGAGGAAAAATTTGTTGCATTACCAATCATAAACGAAGAACAAAATGCGTTTTATGATCTCATTAATAGATGTTCCTCGTGGATTAAGTTGGTTCGTTCGACTGTTTACATTTTAAGATTTTTGCGATTATTAAAAACTTTTGGATTTATGACCGCAAATGATTTGGAAAGGGCAGAGTTAGTGGTAATTAAAATAACTCAAAATTGTTATTTCGCGTCTGATATTTTGCTCTTGGAAAATAAGAAAATTGTTTCTACCACGCTACGTAAGTTGGACCCGTTTGTGCTAAATGGCTTACTTAGAGTAGGTGGGAGACTTAGTAAATCTAGCTTGCAGTTTGGCGAAAAATACCCCTTAATTTTACCTCATCAAGATCATTTGGTTGATTTGTTAATTGATCATTACCATCAACAAAATTTGCACACAGGTCCTTTGTTAGTTTTAACATTATTGCGTCAAAGTTATTGGATACTTAGGGCGCATAATGCTGTTCGTTATAGAATTCTTAAGTGCAATTATTGTATTTATTTTAAATCTCTCAATGTATTTCGTAAAATAGCAGACTTACCTACCATTCTCGTGCAGGAAGCGAAATCATTTTTGCACTGTGCTACTGATTTTGCTGGCCCCTTTAGAATTACATTAGGGCGCTGTAGGGAAATTATTAGCCAAAAAGCTTTTTTATGCTTATTTATTTGTTTAGTGACAAAAGCCTTACATTTGGAACTTGTGTCAGACTTGTCTACCAATATGTTTTTAGCTGCTTTGAAGCGTTTTCTCTCCCGGCGTGGTGCCTGTTCCATTATCTATAGTGATAGAGGAACTAACTATATTGGTGCTAAAAATGAATTGGATAGACTTTATAAATTGTTAGAATCTGAGGAATATAAATCTACTATTAGCAGCGAATTAGCTTCTCACAAAATTTCTTGGATTTTTCAGCCCCCTTTAAGCCCTCATTTTTCGGGAGGATGGGAGTCGCAGATTAAGTCTGTCTAGACAAACTTATACAAGGCTGGTAAAAAAATTCTAAGCTACGAAAAATTAAATACTGTTCTTATTCAAATTGAAGCGTTACTTAATTCTCGTCCCTCGTCTTGGCTAAGTACGGACCCTTCCGATCCAGTGCCTTTGACTCAGGCACATTTTCTCACCATCACTCCTTTAACCTCATTACCTGCGTCAAACTCTGTAGAACCTACATCTAATCTTTTAGACAGAAAACGATTGCTCGATCATTTGGTACAGTTTTTTTGGGAACGTTGGAGATTGGAATATCTAATGCAATTACAGAAGCATCAAAAATTGAATCTGACAAGTCCATCGGTTACTGTGGGGACACTTGTTTTAATTAAACAAGATAATGTTTAACCTTTACACTGGCCCTTTGGCATGATTGAAGAAGTGTTTCCTGGATCCGATGGAATTGTTCGAGTGTTAAATGTGCGTACAAGGGATGGTATTTATAAACGTCCCGTTGTACGTTTATGTCCCTTACCTACCCAGTGAGAATTAGTTAAATAATAATTTTATTCTTTCGTTTTCTTTTGTTGTATATATATATATATAGTAAAATTGGTAACGACCTTGCTATCTTAACAGCATAAAACTTTATGGGTTTTAGGTCAGCTGAATTCAAGAATTCTCTTTTTATAAAATCAAGCTTTCGGAAATTTATTTTTCCATTATCAAGAGTACTAAAAGTAAATACAAATGAATTAGTTATGCGAACAGAATTTGACTAATAGCTAAAAATTATAGAAATAGTATTTAATGCTTACTAAAGTGAGATAACAGTCAATTAGATGATTAATAATAGTAAATAGAATGATGGTGTGTAGTATAATTAAATATAAAGATAAAATATTTAAAAAATGTATAAAATGTGTTTTAGAATTTTATATAGTAATATTATTTTGACGTTGAAGTATACTGTCTTGGTTTTTTATTTTTGTAAAGCAGTTGTTTGTATGCTGATTTTTGTTGGTTTATTAAAAATGATCTTGTGTATATAATTTTTAGTAAATATGTACGTACATGTTTTGTTTAATTTATTTAGTTGTGTTAATAAGTTTGTGTGTGTGTGTGTGTGTGAGTGAGTATGGTTGTAAGAAGATGTTATATGTATTTAGTTATTTGTTATTGGTTTATTCATGTTTAAAAGGTAAGTATATATAGAACTCAGGTTTCCAATGTCTGTTTTTTTGTTGTGTGTATTGGAATAGGGTACTTGCTCTACATATATTCCTATTATTTTCATCAACACAGGCAACCAATATTATCACCAACTTTGTCAAACAAAATAACAACTTTAAAAATAAACTTCTAACTAAATTTCAAAATTGTAAAAAATATTTAAAAGACAATGATGACTTATTAATCGTTAAAGCAGATAAAGGAAATGTCACAGTAGCAATGTTAAAATCAGATTACAATAATAAAATTTATAACCTAATAAATGACACAACAACCTACAAAAAAATAAATACAGATCCAACTAAAAAATTTGAAAGACAAACATTAAATATAATTAAAGAACTAAAACAATCCAATGCCATAACATTACAAGAAGCAAAACTTCCAAACAATTATAGTAGTACATCACCAAAATTATACGGTTTACCAGAAATACACAAACCAAATAACCCACTAAGACCTATAATAGCATCAAACAATAATCTTACTGAAAACTTATCCAAATTTATAGCTGAAATTTTAAAAAAATCTGTTAAAACAAATATTTATAATGTTAAAAACTCCTTTGAATTCGCACTTTCACACTGATGAGGCTTAACAAGCCGAAACCATTGGTCAGTGGATGTTTCCTCCCCTGTGAAGTAATAAAGCTAATGTTTTGTTAATGGCTGTATAACTACCAGCAATAACATTAAATTCAGCTTAGACATGGCGGCCAGAGATCTTCTGGGGTATACACAAAAAGAAAATAAAAAACCATGGATAACAAAAGATATTCTGAATGTAATAGAACAAAAACGAAAATACACAAATAGTTCAGACGAAACAGGAAAACAGAGATACAAAGCCATAAAATGGGAAATTACTCGCAAATGCAGGAAAGCTAAAGAACAATGCATTGTGATGAAAAGTGCAAAGATGTACAAACTAAGCTGGAAAAAGAAAAGACAGACGAAGCATACAAACTAATTAGAATGAATTTTAGGGATATAAAACCGTATAGCAAAAATATAAGGGACGCGGTAGGAAACGTCATTATAGAAAATATAGAGAAAGTGGTTAGATAGCAAGAATATATAGAGAATATATAGAGAATATATATACTATTGTTAAGGAATCAGTTGCTATTGTGGTTGAAATTTTGTCTGTTCCTACTCCGTTGTCTAACAGTGATGATGCAGTCTTACGACTCGCAGAATATTTACGACTCTTTTTTATGAGAGCCTATTTTAACTCCGGAATTTTTTACCCCAGAGGATGTCATCATCTTTAATAACAATTTAAGTACGCTGTGTATTTGGGAGGTAATGTGGTGGTTTCCAGTTGCCTTCCACATCGCAGTAGTGTGTCTTAGAATGTCATACCAACCCCTCTGGCCTCTGCCACTCTAGTACCGAAAAAGCTGCTGCTCTCTTTCGGGGACCTGCCTCAGTCTGGTTCCTCACTAAAGACTGTAGTACTTTGGTCGGACCTGTATTTTTCCTTTTAGATTACTGGAACGCGCAAGCCATTCCACCGTTCTAGTAATTTAGAATTTCTTCAAGGTGCAGGTTCATTCGGAATGGCAGATAACAGGATAATGTTGCAAAAATAATTTATAAACAACTACTTGTACAGAAGCCTATCAACATACAAGTACGTATCACATAGCATACTCGATACAGAATATAAACTATATTGGAACGAAAATTTCCTAACCGACAATACACGTTGGTGAAATTGAGCAAACAATTCAGATTCTCCCTATATAATTTCATTGTGTTGAAAATACTAAGCTACTGTTAACACGTTTATTTTCGTTAATTTAAAACCTAAGATTTTGTGTAAAAAATGAGAAAAACCTATTATAGCCCCCGAATGTCAGATCGTATGGGTTTATAGCACTAATCCACCGACTACAAAGCATTCCCTTACTTTATTTAAAATCAGGATTATATTAGGAAAGCTTTAGTTACAAAACAGAATTTATAAACGTTTTCATTACACTAGCGGTAAATCCTAACAACCCGGTAAGCCTTCCTTTATGCTCTGTGCTAATAAATGATGTAGAAATTTCACAGCATAATGTGCTCCATTTGCATTAATATTCAAAGCGCCATTAACAACACTCGATAGTTCTGCCCGTATTCCTAAATTGCACGAAAATGTTTTATATAAACACGTAAATTTTTCATTGATTTAATTACACTCGATTGTAAATTGTAAAAGTAAATAACTCTACCAAAACATCTTAATAGAAACTAAGCAGGTGTGCTAGTTAACAGAAACTATTTCAATGAAAACAATTTATACTGATAACAAAGTTTAAAAATCGCTTACTGAGATAAGCAAAATATGAAGGCAGCTAAATTTTTAGAGCATACACATTCGAGTTCAATAGTTCCAGGGCGGGTGGTGGTATCTAATAGAACACATTTCTGTAAGTACAAGTCAATATATACATAAGCAAGAAACATATTTACAATATTGGCAATTAATATATGACAATATAAGTAATTATTTACAAGATTAATACGCGTGTGTGTGTGTTAATAAGCCCAAACAGGAACACATACATGTAGGTAAAAGTATATTACGTCAATTAGTGAAATATATAATGAGAATCTTTACAAAGTTAACACGAGAGCGTGTTAATGAGCACAAATAAGAAGAACTTTCATATATGTATATATATATATATATATATATATAAATATATATATATATGTATATATATATATATATATAAATATTATGTAGTGGATTTAAAGGGTTAAATTTGGGTATAAACAATGCAATTTCAAACACCCCGTATAGAGGAAACAACCATAATTTACGTGCGAAATTTATTTCATGTATTTAATTTAAAGTAACAAATAATACCATAATTTTATAATTAGGGATTAAAAATTCGTAGGTTCGTAAAAAAAACAAATTGTATAAGCCAATAGAAATTATTAATTAATTTAATTCAGTTTAATTCAAAAGGTTATAAAGTCAGAAAACGCATCAAAGCATGAAAAATCGATAATTCCAAGGCGAAACGCTTTAGTAACAAACAAAGACGTCGAATATATGAAATACCTTGAAACGCAAACTCCTAGAAATGTTATTTTAAAACGATCGTTAATTGAACACCTGCATGTTTTGAAAGGTCGACTTCTATGTATTTTTGGAGCACAACAAGCAAGTTTCAAAGTATATTGGTCAACCGACAGTCGCAAAGCACGTATACAACTCCACGTGGGATAGATATCACGCGGACAGTAATATCGATTTTCTACCACTCAAGCAAGGTTAGAAGAAAACATCCAATATGCATAAGAGAGGAATAGAGTTAATACAGGCGGGGTTTCAAGACGTCACTGAAATATATCATTGGTCTAAATAGTTAGTTGTACAACAGACGAGCACGGGACAGATGAATACGGGTTTTTCGGAAAATAGCGTAGCAACGAGTTAAATTTCGGGGAGTTTAAAAACAGTTATACAAAATTTGAAGAAAGAGTTAGTTCAACTAAATATTTCGCGTTAAGAGGGTTTGGAGAGGTTACATTTTGAATCCTATAAATATGAAAGGGGAGTTATTAAGTCCTTTTTTGACTTCTTTAATTTGCATCGCTTACGATATACCAAAAATCTACTAACGAGCTTGTAAGTATTAAAATTGATAAATTAAATAGTACAGTGTTAGGTGGTTGGCCTTATACTTTGAACGCGGATAGTGTCGAGTTTTTTTATATTTAACTAAGGTACAACGTATACTGTAACAAGCTCGTAACGTAAAGTAAATTAAATTATGCAATAATAACAAGTGTACTATATTTGGATTTGGTTATTGAGATGAATCTTGAATGAGTAGCATGCAGCGCAACGTAGATGGTGTTCATCTATAAATAGCTGGAGACGGCAAGCAGCGCATAATCACCAGACCGAGGGTTCAGGAACATAATACATCGTCAATAGAGATGGAATCTTCAAGTTTTTCCAGGTAACGCATTAGAATTTGCTGTTTTTTATAAACTGTAAAAATTATTTGTGATGTGTGAGAGTGAGCTTTTTTGATGGTATTTTTCGTTATTTTGCGTATTGAAAAGAATACGTATAACTAACTTTTATTATGGTATTTGAATATAAATCTAAAGGTGTACGTAAAGCTTATTAACGTTCCTCATGAATTTAAATTTTTATTGTTAAGAGTACATGGTTTTTTTGTGTTTGTAGTAAGAGTATGCAAAGTAAAAACATACATAAAAAATAAACTGGGTTATCATGAGCTCACCATACTCCAGAGTGTAATAATTAAAAAAAATATAAATAAGGTATTATTTAGGGCCCATTTACTCCTGTTACATTAAATGTGTTTGATATTTCAATTTAAAAACAAGGACTTTACAAAGATATCATTTATTGAGGTGTAACTTGAGCACCGAAATGTACATAATCTTGAATTATTATTTGTAAATAGTGGTTAATAAATATTGTATGATTGTTGTATTATTTTGTGGTTTTATTGAGAGTGTGCGTGAACGGTAAAGAGTATGATAGTAAATCTAGGTATCCAAGAGGAGGCCCAACTGAGCTAGCTAGGGAGCGGTCGAAGAAATCAAAATTGATGGAAGCAGAATCTGGGTAAAATTTTTTTTTTTAAATTTTCCTTTTTGTGAAATTTTCGATTTTTGGTAAATTAATAAATTTTCAAATCTACTGAGGTATAGAGCGAAGTTACAAGGCAATTTATGACGCCCAATTCGTGGGGCTCGAATGTTTTTTGAAAAAGTACCAGTACAGAGCGGAGTAACACGGCAATATATATATATATACATATATATATATATATATATATATATATATATATATATATTGATATATATATATATATATATATATATATTGATATGATAACGCCGTACCCGGTGTAATAAACGTTCTACTTAACGCCACCGCTCTGTTTCTCACTTTAATCTTTTACTTTTATTATTATGCCACGGCTAGCCCTTTTTAATCTACACAGAGTGCACAACGTTACGATGATCATTTTTCTCTTTTCACCACTCCTTTATGAATACCTGTTTGAATTGATCAACATTCATATAATGAAAGGAAATAATATTTACAATTTTAAAAATTCTCTAAATATACCCTTCATTCAATTAATATCATACGGATTATTTATCCCAAAATTTATATACTTTCAATTCAATATAGAGTCACCAAAAACTACCTCTATACAAAAAAATCTGGAACGTTCTAGACCTCTTTATGATTTATTACGTAAGTTTAACGTATGCAACGTATTACAAGTTTTGGATGAATTGAATAAATTCAGTATTAAAATTTAAATTGAAAATTTCTTAAAATTAAGTAGATCTGACCTGTGATATGTTGTTTCGTGTTGTGTATCAACACCTCCTTGTTGTCTTCAATTGAATATCAATGCCCTGCTTTGTTGAACTAATATTTCAGTACAGTTACCCCTTGTTTTCCAAAAATCACCTATATTTCTCTGCGTATGCTTTGAATCTCTTCCCTTAAATACTACTTGAAATTCCAGACTTCGGATCATAAATTAGTAGTGTATTAGAATTGTCCCATAATTAGAATTGTACCAGAATTCGATTAGAATCTAACTAGAATTGTAATTATTTCCGACGCGGATTAGAATCCAATTAGAAGCTGATTAGAATCCAATTATAATTAGAAGCCCTATATAATTATAAATATTTAATTTAAATTAATTACTTAATTTCTACTCACGTTTTCTAAAAAAAAACGGCAAGAACTCTTCATGCATGCTTAACGTAATTGTTGCACAGCACTACTTTCACAATAACATAAATTTGATATATTTTAAACTTTATTTATTTGACGCATAGATTTCTGGTTTAAAATGTCGTGGCTTCGACGTGCTTTAAGTGGAAACTGACCGTCTTATCACCGAATGGGTGTTAAACAGCCTTTTCCCACTACATCTGGGTTGGGTTTTGAAGCAGTTTTGCAGATTGTTTCAACCAACCAGGTTTTGTCTTTATTCCCTGTATTTTTGAAGCTGTTTTTTGATGCAACTTTGTATTTCCGTGTTATTGAGTTTATTTGCTATTGTCTGCCTTAACATCTGTTATCGCGGTCAGACTTTCAACTTACGTCCATGTTTTGTATAGATAATGCTTTTGGATAATTATACAAAAATAAATGATGTAACTCTAGTACTATTTTCGTTTATGTATTTATTTATTTGAAAGTGCGTGTTCTTATCAAAGCGCATTTTGTTCCATCTTTATCACAAGCATAATTGTATGAGGATTTATTAGGTTTTCATCTTATCTTCTGTGTACTTTATTTTATAAACTTCTTAAACATTCTCAACGTAGTTTAAATACATGTACGATTATTTCTCTGCTGAATACGCGTTCTATTGTTGAAAGATATGCTCACTTGCATTGATTAATGTTAATTACGGTCTATATACAGGGTGTTAAATGCTTGCTATTTACATAATGTACGAATTACTTATTTTTCTGCTAAATGAATGCAGTTTTCTGATTACTATCGCTATTTACAGTTACTACACGACCCTTACTACTCAATACACCCCTAAACAACCTCTTATCACAGCAATATATATATACATATATATATATATATATATATATATATATTGATATGAAATGTCCTTTACAAGCCCCACGATTGGGCGCAATTAAAATTGATATGAAATATAATATTGCTATGAACTGCCCTTTACAAGCCCCACGATTGGTGTCATTATAATTGCTATGAAATGGCCCTTTTAGGATTTAAGCCCCTACGATGGGTGCCATTAATATTTGGTATAATATCCCCACGATTGGGCGTACCATTAAAAATGCTGTGATAAACCCTATTAAGCCCCTGTATTGGGCATCGATTAATAATTGTTGTGGTATAGCCCCTACTGCATAACAATACAGATTGTTTAATCTCTCTTTCTTCCCATTACCTGACTGTAAAATAATTTAAATGAAGCAATACAAAATATCACAATATAATGATTGATAATATGTACAGTTTTATGTCAATTTAATATTTAACCCCTGAATAAAAATATTAACATTCACCAAATTTAAATTTCCTAAAAGCCAGCAAAAATATCTTTATAATTACTCGAACGTTCTAAGATGCTTTTTTTGTTTTTCAAATTTTTAAATGACCTTTTTGTTGACCAGTACAGATACTTGATATATAGCAAAAATATTAAAATAGAAACAGTCTTTAGTTAATAAAAATTTAAGATTTCTAACCTGCGTTTTTCTTGCTTGTCACTGGAATTGCCTCAGAGTATCGGTTAGCATCCCTTGCTACACTTGTTTTGCTTATTGGCCAGAATTATGGATTAATGATTGTCTGAAGTTTTACCTTGGATTCCTGAATTAACTTTAAGTATATTGAGTATCCTTACGTTTGTTTATTTAGTCGTATTTTCAGACGTATTTTTATATTTTCCTTTTAGAGGTAAATTTAGGAATATATTTAAATATTGATTTAGATATGTATTTAGATATTGATTTGGATTTAGATGTCGGTTTAGAGCCCTGAATTGTTAAATATTAAAAAAAAATTTAATTAATAGTTTAACTTACGTCTATGTGTAGATCGGCTATTATTCGTCGCACAAATTTTGCACTTTCAATTTTCACTTATACTAAATTATAAACTTTTCACTAATTGATACTGTCACGTAAATTTTTTCTTCATATTGACGTGGTTCGTGCCTTGTTAAAGATGAACTAAACCTTTATTCATTTCCCATCGTATTTATAATCCCTTCCTATCAATGTCTTAATTGGTGGGCATCGTGTGTTTATTGATAATTTCCGCCTATCTCTGTAGTACCTTGGTATTTCACAAATTCCCTGGTTTCAATTGTTGTACTTTCATTCGATCTTGCATGTCGACATTGAATATATCATAGCATCTTCTTAGAATTTCCAAATATTGCTTTCATTCTGTCACGTATTTTATATTTGTTGTTTAAAAGTCCAAAACATATCGTATAATTAACCGTATGGTGTTTATTGTTTATTACAAAATATGTTAAATTCCAATGAAACAAATGCATTTTGTCACGTATTTCATTTTCTAACATTGACGTATTAGAATGCGTTTACTTATTTATGCGTTTGAGATTTTTAATGAAATGTTTTAATAGTTAGTATTCCAGATTGTTAATCTTTACCGAGTATGTGTTTATTTTGATGGAACTTGATGTATTTGAAACCTTGTCTTTGTTATATTCTTTAACTTAAAGCATATTATGAGACGTATACATTCCTATTTTAACTAAATAGTATCTGATTATTGTAAAATGAGCTTCTTTAAATTAAATGTAATTTATATACAGTGTGCTCGCTATTGACCTTTTGTAAAATAGTGGATTTACTTCTATAATAGGTGGAATTAATTGTTTTTCTTAACGTTAAAATTATTTACACTTATTCTACGACCTCTATAATTTAGTCTACCCTTAAACTACCCTCTTACCATAGCAATATATATATATATATATATTGCTATAATAAGAGGGTAGTTTAAGGGTAGATATATATATATATATATATATATATATATAAAGTGAAAATAATTACGACCTAAATATTTGTAATTTAAAATTGATTTGTGGGTTTGAGGTCTCTGGATTAAGTTGAAAACTCTTTTTTATGGCCTAAATTTTCGAATTTATTTAAATTCTTGATCACAGGCTATCTAAAAAATTTTTAAACGCTAGATTATAAATGTGGTGCATAGATTAAAAACTTACAAACTTGAGATTAATTGAAAACTAGCATAACAAACATTATAAAAATCTTGGAAAAACTTGTAAAACTAACAAAATTAAACGTTTTTAAATATAAATTGTAAACATTAAACTTGTATATGACATCAATTTGATGTCATAAATTTTGATGTAAAAAAATTTTTTGTTTCATAGGATATAAGATAACTAATTTGTTTGATGATAGAGTATCGAGTGCATAAGTATGTGTGAGTGTTCATGTATATTATATGATGTGAGTGTACAGTGTGTGCGCGTGTGTGTGTGTGTTTAGTTTAATTTTTGTCATTAATTTTGTTCAAAATTTAATAAATATGTGTATATGGAACTTAAGTTACTAATATCAGTTTTCTTGTTTATTGTATTTTTAGTTTTATAAATATGATACATTTCCAAAAAATTCTTTTGATTTGTTGTTCTCTATTTCTAAAATGTCTGGATTTTCAAAATCCATACTGTGATTTTTATCTATTACGTGTGTGGTTAATGCACATGCTTTTGGTTTGTTAGTTATGTCACTCTTATGTTGAGTTATCCTTTGTTTTAATAGTTGAGAGGTCTGCCCAACATACGAGTGAACGCAATTCAAACAATTAATTTTATATATTAAATTTCTCTGGTTCATTTTAGATATTTTATCTTTGGTTTTAGTAAAAATATTTTGTAATGTTAGTACGTTTCGTTTAGCAAACTTTATTTTTCATTTTAAAAACTTTTATTAATTTTGGTGTTAAATGTTGAATATATGATATTGTTTTGTAAGTGAATAATTGATTGGTACTGTTTTGATTACTGTCATCTAATTTGTTTGTGTTAGGATTAAATTGTTCGGTTAGTAATTTTTTTATTAAATGGAGTGGATAACTGTTAGTTCTTAATATATTAGTAAGGATTTTTATGTTTTTTAGGTACAAAGATGGATGAGAAATTCTTTTTATTCTTTCTTTTAACCCTAATATTATATTTATTTTTGTTGATAGTGGATGGTATGAATAAAAATTCAAATATCTCTCTGAATTTATTGATTTTTGATACCAATCTAAAATAATTTTGTTCTCATTGTTTCTTATTAGTAACGTGTCAAGAAATGGAACTGCTCTATTACATTCTTTTTCAACCGTAAATTGTATATGAGGATTATAATTATTAAATATGTATAAAGTTTCGTTTATTTTATCTTGAGGAACTGCTGTTATGGTGTCATCGACAAATTTTTTAAGAAAAGGTAAAGGAAAATGTAAATTAGCTATGACATTGTCTAATAGAGTATTCATAATTAGATCAGCAAGTATCGGACTGATGTTTGAACCCATAGGGCATCCATCTATGGAATTTTAGATTAGAACAAGTTAAATATTTTAATAGAATTCGCCATGTATATATAATGCCAGTAATAATTAATAACAATTTTTAAAGCTAGGACATAAGAATGTAGTATTTAAGATAAGTTGTATGAGTAATTTCACTTCATTTTAGAATTAGGGTAGAGATTAGTTTCAATTTTTAAATATAGGAAGCATAAATCCGTGCGTTTAGATGTGTAATTACCATGTAGAGTTAGTAACAGGAAAGTTTTTTATGTTGTAGCATAAAAATCGATAATTGAAAAGGGTGAATTCTAGTGACGGATATTTAAAGCGTAATTATTTTATTTGTGTACATAACTTAGTGTAAGGTAATATGAAGCTGGAATATGTATAATTTTTTAAAGGTTTAGCATAAAATACGAAAGTCTAGTCAATAAACAGTTTAACTATTAGGAGTTTCTACGAACAAAATATTTCCAGTAAGGTTTAGCAGTGTAAATGCATTCTTAGTATTGATTTTAAAAGTCTGTCAACAAATATCAAAGTTTCTTAGAAAAGATCGTTAAAAACGAATAGCAGGTGTATGTTAGATAAGGTGTTGAACGATACAAACAAAAATGGATCGATAATATAGAAAGAAAGACTGTGTTTTATATGAGGTAGCCAGAAATTAAAGATAGCCTATGGTTAATTGTCGTTGACTTTGAAACGTCTGTAAAGCAAAGAAATAAGCTAGACGGAGATGCAGCGTATTTGCATAAGACATTGATTAAAAGAGGAAATGGAAAGTACGGTAGAAGACTACGGACAGAGTAGAAATGTTAGACTGTATGTATAGAAGCGAGAAAGACGATAGTGTAAATTGGTAGGATGGAATGGAACTTGCTAACAGCGGGGATAAAGGTAAAGAGATATAACGTACGGGTTAGACAAAGATACAAGAAATGGATAACAGACGTAGAAAATTGTGAAAGGGTAGAAGACAAAAAACAGAACATTTAGAATGCAAGTTAGAGTGAAGGTGATAGGATGTGAGCGTGTGAGAAAGGCGTGTGGTTGGAGGCTTGGATGGGAGCTAGTTGCCGGGGGATTTCGACAAAGTCGACAGACGTTGGCAAATTTTTAATAAGAGTTTTGAAGTAAAACGCTTGTTCGCGGGTAAAATTCCAAGATTTTTGAGACGGTTGGAAGACGGTTGCCAAGTTTACCGGAAATAACTCAAGGATAATGGCTGGGTTAGCAGAATTGGACGACGGTTAGATCTTGTGGTGTAAATGAGTTTGTGGAATCGGTAGACGGTTTGAGAAGCGTTGCCGGAAAGCGTGTTAGGGGTTGGTGTGAAAAAATTCTAGGGGCAATGTTGAGTCTATATGAAGGAAAACGAGGCAGTAGAGGCTTTCTCTTTCTTCTTCGGTCTTCAGTCAAGCTTCCAGCTACGATAGTAAATGTGTATAAGTGAGTTGAGATTTTTAATTACAATTAATTAATGATGCACAAGTTGGTGCAAGTTTAATATAGCAGTTGTGAGTAATGTAAATGAGTAATGTAAAGCAAAGCTTGCTGAACGTAAGTGGACTTCTTGCTATTTGTGGTTCGAGGCGCTTGGTGTGCACTGGGTTGGAATAGTGGATGGTGATGGACCAGTAGTGAATGTACGAGAGTTTGGAAGTACCGTACATTGGATGCTGAAAGATCTGGGTAGAAGAATGCTGTTTTTGATGGTTGGAGTCAACAGGTACTGATTCATGCACGTGCAGTCATGAGGGAGGACTATATCAGAGATGGTTTTAAAGCAGAGAGCTGGTTGTGCTACAGTCCAGGTAATGAATTTTATAAAACTTTTTGACTATTGTGATTTTTGGTGATTATGACATTTTGTGGTTTTTTTTTGGTAGATTTTTATTGAATTTTATGGACATTCTAATTGACTTTTTACCTTTGAGAAGGGACTATATGAAAGTATATTCATGTACTATTAAGTATTTTAAAAAGAGCTTTTGTACAAAGTAAACGGGATTTTGGTAATTTTTCAGTGCAATAATTAGCACTTAGGTACGGAAAGGTTTTTACTATGAGCTCGTATTACATCTGGGGTTTTAAAATAACGTTTAGGGATAAGCCCAGTTACACGCTGCAACTTCACTTCCAACTTCACCAAGACATGCTCATATTTATTTATTTCTATATTTTCGTCGCTTGATTTGTCTGCATCTACAAATCGTGCCTACTCGACGTTTCAGGTAGATTAACTATTTCTGCATGTGTCCTATTTTCGTTGCTACTATTCAAGCTATTTCGCTATGCGTTTGCCATATTTTCACTTCCTTGGGTAACGGTTCTATTCTCAATGGTCCGGGATTCATTATTCTCCCTTGCCCCGTCGCTCCTAATGGCATTTCCTCTATGCCAATTATTTCTTTGGCTATTCCCCCTTTCAAATGGTCTGCCTTGATATCTCTCCTGTTTATTATTCCTCTGGAACCTAAATGTATTTATGGGCTGGCTTCTTAGCCTGGTCTCCATCCTCTTTGGTTGACCCATATCATCATAACGTTGAAGATATTCCAAAAACACATATCTATCAACAATATTTTGTAAGGCTATGCATTGCCTTACTTCCGTTTTGAAGTGACCTGCTAAATACTTTATAATTTGCTTGTCCTCTAAAAGAAGATCAAGTTGTTTGGCAACGCTAAATTTTTTGATCGCACACAACTCTCTTGTCATGCCTAAATCGCTATTAAATTTGCCCATCAATAAATTGTCTCCGACTTTAAATTGCTGGTTGTCTCCTCAGAAATGCTTTAAAAATTTAATCTCGAAGTTTTTAAACGAATTCAACTCGCTTTCAATTAGTCCAAACCAAATTTCGGCACTACCCTTTAACATGGGCTTCACAATATTTAACTTCATTTGTTCATCCCAGCTACTTTGTATTAAAGTTTTTAAATTATTTAAAAATATTTTAGGGTTAAGTTTATTATCCCCATAAAATTTTGAGTGTTGTTTCAACGGAACACTAGTTGGACTCCATCTCATCGGTTCCCCAACATGGATATTTTTTACTTTATCTTCTAAATTCTCAAATTTATTCCTGATGTCTGTTTTAAGATTGCCCAAATCATTTCTAAATGTTTTAAAACCAGCTTGTCAACTTTTCTCTATTTCATTTACTTTTTGATCTAAAGTTTTAATTTTCCCATTAGTTTCTCTTTCACTTGCTTCCTGATTCGATTTTATCCGAACAATTTCTTCTTTAACATCATCTACATCCTCTAAAATTTGTACTATTTTTCCTCTAATTTCAAATTGCATTTCTTCAATGGTTTTCTTAGTTCCCTTTAAACCAAAAGTTATTCTTTCACTAATCTCTTTAAATTTCTTTTCATCCTTTTCACTTTCTAATGATAAACTTTCCCCAAATTTTGCAATAGTTTCCCCAAATTCTGCTCGCAACTCTTGAGTATTTTTATCAGATCTTTCAGTCATTTCTTTGATACACTTTTACCCCATTTCTTTTATATTCTCTTTCATTTCCGAAATATTACCCATTTGCTCTTAAATACCTTAATTTAAACTTAATAAAAGAGCCATACTTTATGATTCCTGGGTCTCTCCTGCACTCTTGACATCTGTATTCTCATTTCCCATATATACACTTTCTTGAGAACCAATTTCTACTACCTCAGCTCTCAAACTTTCACGAACTTCTTTCATTCTATCAGTCATACTGGAAAATGAACCAAATATTACAAACGAAAAAAATAAACTCCAAAAACAAATCCTACGAGACAAGAAACTCTAATTTACAGACGAATTAATCGAGCCTCGCATTTGGCGCCACTAAAAGAGTGCTGTGACACGGATGTACGTTGTGATGCCGCTAAAAGAGTGCTGTGACAATGCCCCACCGAGAGCCACTAGAAGGAGTGATATGAAAATGGTCTCACGTTGGGAGCGTTGCTGAAAGAGTGTTTTGTGGAAAGATACTTGTGGTTTGTAAACTTGAAATCGTTCATTTACCTTCGTTTTAAACTTTGCCTGGATAGCTCAACGGATTTACGAAGTTTTCAAAATGAAATAAAATGCAGCACTATCACAAAGCATTTATACAATATGAAATATCTTTTTTCATACAAAAGCATTTATAACATCGTTTCTTTCAAACAAAATAAGTTCTAAGAAGTCGTTATAAAAATATTGTTGCTTACCTTATTTTACATTTATAGAATTAAACTTATTCTTTTGAGGATCTTTTACCTGGTTATAAATTATTTCCACATTGGTAAGATTTGTTTTTGCAGAAAAAATCCTTGATCTATAATCTACCATAGGTCAGAATATATCGAACTCTGAACACAAACTCCTGGTAAAAAAATCCCTCACACAAAAAAAAAATTATTAGAATTATCTTAAACTAGATTTAAATACTCTAATATCAGTTAAAATTAAATCTAACAGTGATACTTGCAGAATTCATAAAGCGCTTCTTGTAATTAAAAATCTTCTTATTTTAAATTGTTCTCCAAATCGGCTTACAAGATTTTCCAAATTAAAATTCCTGATTTCCAACAGCAATTATCAAAGTACATTTTTAGGTTAAATCTTCTTTTCAATTATTTAATACATCTTTAAAAATATCTTTATATTGAAGAATTTTTGCCTTTTCTTCGTAATTAATAATTCCGTTTTTGTATGTAATTTGGGTTTAAAACATCACTTCAATATTCATTGCAACCTCACAATTTTGCTTTACTGCAATAACGCAACGGCTAGCGCTTTTAAAATAACATTTCTTGATCTACTTTAAGCATCGACTGCATCGAATCAAATTTAATGAATGGATTCCTTTCGAAACGATAAGCGCTTCTTGCGGAGCTTCTTACCATTGCGCCTCCCGCCAATTCAGAACATTGAGCCCCCTTACATAATACTCTAAAGAAAGTGAAAATTTACTATTGTCAAAGCTGCGTGTGTAATAGAATCAGTCATGACACAAACTCAAAGTGTATGCAAAATATAATTATATGTATTTTAGAGTGGTCTGTTGTAATTTTGTACGTTGTGCTCTGCAAGTACAACAAATGAGTTAAAAATTTATTTAAAAAAATATCACATGAATTTTTGTCTTCTAGACTTTGAAGTAGCAAATGCATCAATTATGGCTTCAAAATCTATATTTAGAACAGTATCATTTTCTATAGTTAAAATGGGAAGTCTTAAAAGCCGATTCTGTAACATAGAGCTTCTAAGATATTTTTTAATTAGTTTAAGTTTAAAAAAAGATCATTCGGCTGATGCAGTTGTCACCGGCAATGTTGTAAATAACATGTACGCTGTACAAACGTCAAGATAGCTAGGGGACAAAGTAAAGTGTTTACGCAGAGTATATGTTAACTGTCTAATATTTTCAAATCTTTTGAACGAACGCTAACCATTTATTAAGCAAATTTTTGAATCTGTTATGGTTTTAGCGCAATATCTTCGATCAGTAGGATATTTTTTAATAGATATAACTTGTAAAAATTCTTGAATTTTCTTATTCTCCTCGTCACGATCTCGTTCGCATTGGGGTTGACTTTGTAAAGGTTCAGTCGATGAGTTTGTAGTTCTGATATCATCTTTGAAAACTTCTTTTGGTGCAATTGCGATGGTAGTTGTTTCAGCCGAAACAGACATTTCAAATGAATCAGTTTTGGTTCCAATAATAGTCGACGTTGTGCTAAATTTGAAGATATAGTTATGGCTTCCTTTTTTAGGAAAAAAACCGCTTAGTTTTAGAAATTTGGCAATCTGTTCCTCTTTTCCTTTTTTTCTTTTACGACACTCGGCACCACTTAATTTTTATTTTGTGACATATCTATTTGATTAACAAATTCGAGAAACAACAATTATTTTAATAAAAGTGTTACTATTTAATAAGCCTACATTGAATGAACACAATATCGATGTATGTTGAATAAAGTATTAGTAACAGTTTATGACGTTCCGCAAATCTCCTGCAACTAATTAAAACATGCGCGCGCGCGTACACGCACGCACGTATGCACGAACGCACGCACGCACGCACGCATGCACGAACGCACCCACGCGCACACACACAAACACACACACACACATACACATAAACACACAAACACACGCAAACGCACACGCGCGCATACACACACACAACACACACACACACACACACACACAAACACGCACGCACACGCGCACACACACACACACACACACACACACACACACACACACACACACACACACACAGAAACCATTCCTCTATACTTTTCTATCAAGTATGAATGCTTCTATGGTGGAGCGTATATTATGTATTATGTAATTGCAATCGTCTAAAATACGGTACTCACTAGGTGTATGAGGCAGAATAAAATGTAAAAGAAAGCTATCGGCACCCTATAACGCAAGCACTTGACAAATAAAGAAACCCCGTGCTTGTTCTTACTTAACCTGAAGTAAAATGTTGATGTTTTTTATGGTGGTAAAAGATTATATTGTAGCGGGCTACTCCTAACGCGTTTCTCTAATTTAAAACAAGTAATAACAAACGTCTTTATTACTCACTGTTCACAAGTCTAATTAACAGTATATGCCTTATTTGTAGATGTTTTCAGTCCATTTAACAATGAAGCACTATTACACTAATGAATTACAAGCACTAATATCTTCTTAAGCTAAGTTCTTAACCACAGGTTTATTAACAACACTAACACAACTATTTATTTATTATACACTTCTATCTATTTATGTATACTACAAGCTGCATGTACATTAGACACAGCATATAACATTTATGTATATTCTTAAACTTCCAAAAGCTCAACTACGTTTACTGTACACGATATAATTTATATTAGACATTCAAGTATAGACTGACTCTTGCATTTATTAGCGGTTTTATATATACTCTGAGTTAAAGATATGACTCATCCTCTAGTAACTACGGGAAGCTTCCCGGTCTATTGAGAATAAACAGTGCTAGCGGCGTTTTGTGTGTTTGATTGCTAGAAGAATTCTCGAATCCTGAAGACTATGCAGAGCCTACAGCGCTTGTGTGTTTGACGGGTTGCCTAATAGTAGCTCGCAACACTACCCCCATTAAAACCGTTACGTCTTGTAACTGTAAATACATTTTGACGCCAATTCGATGAATGATGACGGTATCGGCAGCTATCTCCTCTGGTGCATCCACCACGTCGTTGGAAGTAACAGTCAACACTCTTTTCTTGGTCTTGATAGGCAACCGGTTGATAGCAACAAACAAGGACCTGGACGTTGGTTTTCTGGGAAACTACTTCTAGCATATTTCGGACTATCCTCCAATCTAAGCGATCCAGTCCACAGTCTAGCTTGGACACCGCTAGTCTCGTTACTGCATTTTCCATCATGTGCTCCTTAAGATTTAGCAAAGCCTCCCATAGATGTCCATAACTAGGTCTCTGCCATGAAGAATTTTTGGTGACCAGATAGTAAACATAACGATTTTTATCTTGAAGAACCAAAGCTTTTCTTACAGTAGGCTGCTGTTGTACTAATTCATCCACACATCCAAACTTTTTCTTGAAAACAACAGCTATTCCCCTTGACATTGCCAAATCTTGAGCTACGCAATGTGCAAGGAAATACTCTTCTGGTGCTCTAAACAGATCTTGCTGTTTTTCAACAACAACGCCAAATCTCGCCTTAGCGGAACCGCCATAAAGCTCTCAAAATCTACATTTGGCTCATGATTAATAACTTATCGAACACCATTCTCATCATTTGAGCTTTCTTGGTTGTTGCCAGCGTAGGATGTTAAACGGTTTACCACGAGGAGATCTTCTGATCCGGTACACTACATCATTAATCCTTTTCATCACTTCGTACGGACCTTCCCATTGTCTTTGTAATCTTGGTGACAACTCACGTTTTCTCTGTGGATTATACAACCACACCAAATCTCCAGGTTGATAACCACCTTCTTATGGTCTCGTGTCATATTGTGATTTCATTCGATCGCTTGCTGCCTGGATATTCTTTCGGACGTTTTCGTGAATGCTATTTGATCTTTCACGAAGCTTACTAACGTAATCTTCACCTGCAATCTCTTCTCCAGGTTTAAATCCAAACTGAAGATCACATGGTAGCCGCAATTCAGGTCTTAGCATTACGCAAGCGGGCGAGTACCCTGTGCTGTCATGTACCGAAGATCGGTACGACATTAAGAATAAATGTAAATATTGGTCCCAGTCTCGTTGATGTTCAGAGACAACTTTGGCTAGATACTTCCCTAACGTCCTGTTCATTCTTTCAACCATCCCATCCGATTGGGGATGAAGTGGCGTGGTTCTAGTCTTCTTGATTCCAAGATGCTTGCAGACATTTTGAAACAACGCTGATTCGAAGTTCCGACCTTGATCGGAGTGTAATTCCAACGGAACTCCAAAGCGACAAAACAACTCCTTTACTAGTACATCTGCAACCGTCGCGGCTTTTTGGTTAGGTATAGCATATACCTTCGGCCATTTGGTAAAATAATCCATTGCAACCAAGATGTGTTTATTTCCTTTCTCTGATTCAGGAAACGGATCAGCTATATCAATGGCTACCCTCTCAAAAGTATTCCCCACGTTATACTGTCTCAATGGGACTTAACGTTTTGTGACCGGGCCATTTGCAGAGAAACACAATTCACATTTCCGGCATCACTCCTTCGCATTATCTTTGCAGTTCACCCAATAGAATCTTTCTCTCACTCTTTCGAGAGTTCTTTTCACGCCAAAGTGGCCACCGGAAATACCATCGTGCAAGTGCTGCAACACTTCCGACACTCTGCTTCTCGGCACTATCACTTGAAGTCTCTCAGTGCCATCTTCAAATTCCAGGCATCGTTTCAAGATTCTATTTTCCATCATCAAGGAGTCCCACTGTGCCCAGTATGCTTTCAGGCTCCTACTTAAAATACTAATTTCTTCCCAAGCTGGTCGTTGTCCTCTATTTTTCCACTCTATAATACGTCCCAATTCGGCGTCATTCTCCTGGTCTTCTCGTATTCTTTTGGGTTGCCAAGTATCATCGGTTACTGTAATTCTATAGATGACACTTATTTTTTCTTCTATCTTGGAGCAATGATTGCAGTCTATCGGACATGGTATCCTTGACAGAGCGTCTGCATTCCGATGGCTAGTTCCTACACGATGTTCTGTGTCAAAGTCATATTCCTGCAGCCGCTCTATCCACCTTGCAACTTGTCCTTCGGGATTTCGAAACTGCAGTAACCATTTTAGTGCAGCATGGTCTGTTCTCAACAGGAATTTACGGCCGTATAAGTACTTATAAAAGTGCTCTAAGGATTTGACGACGGCCAACAGCTCCCTTCTTGTCACACAATAGTTCCTTTCTGGACGCGACAAGACCTTACTGTAATACCTAATCACTTTTTCTTGTCCGTCCTGCACTTGAGAAAGAACGCTTCCTATAACTGTGTTACTGGCATCGGTATCCAACACAAATTTTCCCTCCATCCGCGAATAACTCAAAATTGGTGCTGTAACTAGTAGCCGTTTCAGTTGTTCAAATGCACTGTGGCAGTCGTCATTCCAATCATATTCTTGTCCATCTTCGGTTAATTTCGTTAACGATTTGGCAATGTTCGCAAACCCAAGTATGAAACGTCGGTAATATGTACACAATCCTAGAAAACTGCGTAGTTGGTGTATATCTGCTGTTGTAGGCCACTCTTGCACCGTTTTTATTTTGTCAGGGTCAGCTCTTATTCCGGTCTCCGAAACGACATGTCCTAGGTATTTCACCTCTTTTTCAAATAGGTGGCACTTCTTGGGGCTCAATGTAAGGTTTGCCCCGCGTAATCTTTGGAATATCTCCTCCAGGTTCTTAAGATGTTTTTCAAAAGACCGGCCTAACACTATCACGTCGTCCAGGTACACCAGACATGTCTTCCAGGACAGTTCACGCAGTATCGACTCCATCAAACGTTCAAAAGTAGCAGGGGCATTGCATAATCCAAATGGCATGACCTTGAACTGCCATAATCCAGTTCCAATTGTAAACGCAGTCTTTTCTTTATCGTTTGGTTCCAAGCCTACCTGCCAGTATCCGCTTTTCAAGTCCAAGGTCCAAAACCATTTAGATCCGGATAGAGTATCCAAGGTGTCATCAATTCTGGGCAAAGGATAGCTGTCTTTCTTTATCACATTGTTAAGCTGCCGGTAGTCTATACAAAACCTTGTTGATCCGTCCTTTTTTTTGACAAGTACTACCGGGGATGCCTATGGACTATTCGAAGGTTCAATCACTCCCAGTTCTTCCATATCGGTGATAATTTGCTCGGCTTCTTTACGTTTTGCCAAAGGAAGCCGCCTGGGGTGTTGTCTTATCGGTTGCGCATCTCCAGTGTTGATCTTGAGTTGCACAACATTCGTCCTTCCTTTCTCACTATCATCCAGTGCAAACACACCTCGATATCGTCCGACCAGTTCTTTTACCTTGCCCAGTTGGTCGCCATTTAATTTTTGACACAAGGGTATCAACATATCCAGCAATTTCTGTGGGTAAACTTTGGCTGATTGATCTTTTGTGTCGTCCACACAACGTTTAATATGGCATACTGGAATGCAACTTCACACAATCATGTCTTTCTTCAGGGTCACCGTATGCGGATTAATGTTCAGCACCCTTACTGGTATCAGTATTTTGAAACTTTACCAGCGTTCTTCCAACCAGTAATCCATCCTGACCCATTCCCGATTCAGTTGCTTCCATCATGCATACTTGTCCTTCCCGGAGCGTACCATCCGGGCGTCCCATTGCAATCATTTCCGCCTTCTTGGATATTTTCATATTGCAAATCATTCGAACTTGCATCGCCTGGTTACTCGTACCATGAAATGGAATCTCATCATCATCTATCCGAAGCACATTTTCTTTCATGTTTACATGAAACCTATATTCTCTCATGAGATCCATTCCCAAGATCACTTCTTCTGTAATTTCAGCTACCAACACCCGATGATTAATTAGTTTGTCCCCAATTGCCAACGTAACGGCAGTCTCTCCGTGATTACAAATTTTGTGACCACTTGCCGTTCGAAGACACGCCGATACAGGTAGCACTTTTCCACGACCAACCAAATCTGGTCTCACAATAGTTTTTGTCGCTTCTGTATTCACGAGTAATTGGATAATCCTACCATTAATTCTACTATCGATATAAATGCAGTCCAGACTTCCCATCGACGATGCAGCACAGATGATAATCTCCGGTGCGCTACGCTGTGCTGTCAACGTTCGCCCCCTTACATTGATCTGCTTTAACTCAACCGGTTGTTTCTTTGGTGGAGTACAGCGTCTCTGCATATGACCAACTTCACCGCAGCTCCAGCATCGCATACGCCATCTCTGCGGTCGTAATCTTTCCAGCCTTTCCGCTTTTCGCTTTTCAAACACAAGGTTGATTATTGAATCTATGCTGTTCTGCGATTGCTCAAGTTCTTCTAATGCAGACCGAACTTTGTGACTCATCCTGTGTGACGTCTGCTTAGCTGCTTCAAATTCAAGCGCATGAGCCAGTGCGTCATCTAACATTTTTGGCCGTGCTAATCTTAGCGCTTGCTGTATTTCGCCATCTTTAACGCCATCCACAAATGTTTGAACAGCCAGTTGTTGGAGGACACTATCTGGTGCCGTTGGATATGCCAATCTAACTAATCTGGCGATGTCAGCTTCGAATTCTTGCAGGCTTTCACTTGTCTTTTGCGAGCGGTTCTTAACTTGTGCGTGGTAAACCTGTTGAAGATGAGCGTCTCCATATCTCATCTCAAGCTTCGATGTTAAGAGGCCGTAATCATTCTGCTGGTGATCGGGAATCGTTTGTAAGATGTTAAGAGCTTCCCCCCGTAGGGCCACTATTAAGGAGATAGCCTTCTCTTTGTTGCACCAACCGTTGGCTATTGCAGCAGCTTCAAATTGTTTCAAATATGTGGGCCAAGGTGTTTTCCATCGAATGTGGGTGGTTTCACTTTAAATTTTGACGGTATTGACTCGCTTTCTAACATGTTTCTTAATTCTGGAATGTTCTGATTTACAACTCGGTTTGCTAATTCAAGTGGCCGTGTCGTTAATGAAATCATTTGTTCTTGCAGCCTCATCATATCTTCTTCCATTTTTATCAATTTACTGTCCAACTTTTGCTCAACTGTTTCTACCTGTTCAGTGACATCTTCTTTCAATTCAATGGAGCTTTCAATTAATCTTTGTTCTAATGTGGCTGTCTTTTCATTCAACTTTTCTTCTAATTTCGCAGCATTTTCGCTTAACTTTTCTTCTATTTTCTCAGCATTTTCACTAAACTTTATTTCTATTTTCGCAGCATTTTCACTCAACTTTTCCATTTTCTCAACATTTTTGCTAAACTTTTCGGTAAGGTTTGATTCCAGTTCAACTGACCTCACTACGTTTTCATTTAGTGTCACTTTCAGTTTAGCCGACCTCTCTTCCATACTGGATTTAAAATCCCTAAGGAAATTCATTAGCGTTTCTGCGTCCATCTTACTTTGGCTTCTTGTAAGTGGCATATATAAACTATTTAAATGTCTTTAGACTTGTGTGCTTTCCTTTTAAATTAATCACTATATATACCCCACACAGGCTGACACCAGTGTAGCGGACTAATACTAACGCGTTTCTCTAATTTAAAACAAGTAATAACAAACGTCTTTATTACTCACTGTTCACAGGTCTAATTAACAGTATATGCTTTATTTTTAGATGTTTTCGGTTCACTTAACAATGAAGCACTATTACACTAATGAATTACAAGCACTAATATCTTCTTAAGCTAAGTTCTTAACCATAGGTTTATTAACAACACTAACACAACTATTTATTTATTATACACTTCTATCCATTTATGTATACTACAAGCTGCATGTACATTAGACACAGCATATAACATTTATGTATATTCTTAAACTTCCAAATGCTCAACTACGTTTACTGTACACGATATAATTTACATTAGACATTCAAGTATAGACTGACTCTTGCATTTATTAGCGGTCTTATATATACTCTGAATTAAAGATATGACTCATCCTTTAGTAATTACGGGAAGCTTCCTGATCTATTGAGAATAAACAGTGCTGGCGGCGTTTTGTGTGTTTATTGCTAGAAGAATTCTCGAATCCTGAAGACTATGCAGAGCCTACAGCGCTTGTGTGTTTGACGGGTTGCCTAATAGTAGCTCGCAACAATATGTCCGCTGTGTGGAACTGTACCTTGCCGAAGCTAGGACATACCCACTAAAAATCAACTTTTGTCGGACTCGAGATCACTTGTCATAGACATTTATAGGGATCCCGTGACTAACGTACCTGGACTAGGTCTTCACCTTACATGTGATTTTCTAATGCTCCACCCGAAGGTGCTACATTGGCCAGAAAGCGAGTTTTTTACCTGGAAAATTTGGAATTTTGCCGAACCCTTGCTGTTCCAAGCAAGGTAGGGATCTTTAACGTGCGTGACAAAACTCACACACAGGACCCCCATTTTACCTCTCATCCGAACGAGGGTGTGTTTTTGTGAAAAATCCTCGCCTGTCTCGGGATACGAACCCGGGACCTTGGGCGTAGTAGTCACACACATACCAACTACGCCACGGAGCCGCCACTAAGTCTTCACCGCCGTCGCGAATTGTAAAACATGGCTTTAAGCAAAGTTTATTCTTTCGGACGTCTGATGAAATCGCAGCAAAGATTATTTCTATAGCATCGCTCTGAGGTGTCGATATTGCTGCCACAGGATATCTTCATAGACTCCCAGGGTTTATATGAGCGGATTTTCGTGATCCTCTAGAGATCCGTAAAACTTCTCTGCGTTCGATCTGAGCCATTCCTTGACGGGTGGCAGGTTTACCTTTGCGTGAAGCTGAGCATTTCGAACAAACCAGGGAGCTCCGAAGACTCCACTTAGTACCTTATTCTGGATCATTTGAGCTTACCCATGTACGTTTCGGCTGCGTTACCCCACACCGCTGATGCGTATGCAAACGTCGTTCTTGTTATCGCCTTATAAAACACAAACTTGTTTAAAGCGTTTAACCTAGTTCGGCGATAGGTCAAAGGGTATAGCAGAAGTATAACTCCCTTTGCCTCGTTTGCCGCATACTCAATGTGAGCTTTCCAATAATGTCAAATTTCAAATAATAAGTACTCATCGCTAAAAAGAATGTGTTAAACCAATGTTGTTTACATTAAAACCTAAATACCACCTTGATTGTCTCCACTATTTTCAGAATATCCTGCACTATTGCTATTATTAACTGCAAAAGTTGTGTTACAAAAATCCCTAGCTGTATTTGAAGCTTCAATAAACCTCACGACGTTCCGTATGTCCGCGCTCTTTTCCTTACTGACATGATTCGTTTCTGAAATTTACATAGCATTATCTAGTAGCTTTACTGTGTTTATTCCTTTTTTTAGAACTTCGACTTCAGTAGTATCTCCTGCACATGTCAACTTCACTTTTACTGATATTTTCTGTTTTCTGCTTTCCTTGCAGTATTCAACGACCCAACATTTGGTGATATTAAAAGGAAGCTCACATTTCGATAACTTTTGTGATTCCGCTTTATATTAATTCATTAATTATCAAAGCGCCAATTAAATACATATAATTTCGTTTTAATCCCTTGCATCGTTTTGTATTTCCTGCACAGATGTTTGTAATAAAATACTATTCCGTACAGTGATTTGTCGTTGCTTGGCAACGACTAAACACCTGGAAATATTCAACTTTTCTTTAAGAAATTTTATCAGAAATGTCAAAATTTCTGAATGATTTACGGAAAAGAACTTTATCATTAGTTTTCGTAATATGAATAAGATATTTTGCGATTTGCTTGAGATGATTTTAAAAACAAATTAAAAATTGCATTAGGATAATATGTAGAACTTTATGAATACGTTTTTTGAACCATCTTTTATAAACGAAAGTCAAAAACAAATTTATATTGGTGGGGCAAAGTCTTTTTAGACATAACAAACACCGTCAGAACCCTCTCTTACGAAAAGTGGTAAATACCTACAACTGGAGTAAAAATAAACATGGCCAATTGTTGGAAATTGTGTACCGTAAAATTTAAATTCGCAACAGTTCTGGAATACGTATTTAAAGTAGAATTTACTTTCGCTCACAGAGGATACAAAAGTGAGCAAGAAATGCCCCTACATTCTGTTTTCCAACGGTTATAACTCAATAATCCTATATCGTTGTGGCAATTTAAATAGCGATTTCTGTATTAAATGAAAAGCTTGCAAATGAAATGGACGACATTTCCCGTTCGCGTAATTAAGCCGGGATAATGTAATTTTAGAATATGGTCGCCGTGATAACAGGAACCTGTTAAACTAATTTAAATCTAAATTTCAGTACAGCATGTGGTAAAGGTTTTTTTATTTGAATTATTATCTTTTTGCCATAGCTACTTTACTGTTAAAATTGAAATTATACACTTAACATGAGTTTGCTTACTCCTTTAGGAGTATAAATTTTCAAACAGCCATTTTTAAAACTATAATTACATTAAATTAGAAAATCTCTCACTTTTTGTACCTAAATATACATGATATACTTAATCCAATGCTTATTATTGTACACCGTAAAATATTCGAGCACAGGTTCTCAAATAAGGGGCTCAGAAAACAGCTTCTTCACCGTGTTCCTTTTTCTTACTTTGGGTGGATGTGAACCCCAAGCAACATTTTTATTTTTGAAGAAAACTTAATTGTATTTAAACTCTTTTTAGAGTTCCTTTTTTGAAAGTTTTATTTCTGATAGATTATTTTAGCGTACTTAGAACCAATCTTTGTTTTTTAAAAATTTAAAAAGTCAGCGTCTGGAATGTCAGCGCTTGAAGTATATATTTCTACAGAAAGTCGAAGACCTCGATTTAATTCCGGACGAAACTTTTTACGCGGCAGCAAATCCAGCCGTCAATTTTTTTTGCATAGGACAACCCTTTTACTTAAAAATCCTGAAAATCTCTTGTCCTTGAAGTTTTTGAACCCGAGGAATCTTATTTTTCAAAAATTGAGGATCTATGTTTATTTTCTGACGGAATTTTTTAACTTGGTACCAAAATCTTATGCCTAAACGTCATTTTCTAACTTTTTCCACTGTAAAAACGCGCAGGAGTTTTTATATCTTTGGGGGTAGCCTTAAATGTAGCTGCTGGATTTATTTTAAAATTAAAAATGAATTTAAGAGTAGTTGGTTAGGCAAAACTTTTAAGCAAGTAACGTAGTTTTAACTTTTCCCATCGCGTCAGGACAAATTGAGATTTTTTAATTGAAAAAAAACGCAATCAAAAAAATAAACACAAAAAATTCATTGACAAACTAGTCATTCGAAAATAAGCGTGTTTTTATATTTTTTTATGTCGTACTATAAACTATCTTAAACTAAATGACAAAATTCAAATATCAGTTACAAAAAAAAATTATACTTGTAAAAATCCACGAAGCGCTTTTTATCCAGCTCGTAATTAAATATCTTCTTATTTTAAATTGACGTCAAATCAGCTTACAAGATTTTTCATATTTAAAATCCTCCTTTCAAACCACAGTTACCAAAGTACATTTTTGGTCAAATCTACTATTCGATTATTTAATAAAAATTTTTAAATAGTGTTATATTGAAGAATCTTCTCTCTTCATTATATTTAATAATTTTCATTTTTTATGTAATTTGCGATTAAAATATCACTCTTATATTCATTGTAACAGCGTAATTATTAAACCACAGTATGTTTACTGCATACTTCAAATATCATCTTCGCAAAGCAATAGCTCGCGACTTAATTAAAATAACATTTCGCGATCGAATTTAAGAATCGACTATATGACCGTTTTTAATAAACGCTTTCTTATTTACTCAAATTTATCTATTTCCAGAGTGTAGTAGAATTTGCACGAGTCTATTCTAAATAATAAACGTCTATCTTAAGTAATTTTCTTAAAAATCCTCATTAGCGTTTAAAATTGTTGAGTCTTATTACCTCGTAATCTCGTTCTAGTTATTATTGACGTGCACGGTTCGTCCTACTCTAACACATATACGATTATTGTGGAGTCACATACTAATGCGAAAGATAATCAATTTTTATCGGTTATTATATGGAGTATATAAGTTTTTTCAACGTTCGTGCCGTTTCTTAGAATAAAAGTTTATTTATTAATGAGTTCATACGAAATTGAGGTATTCTCCCAAAACTTCTTTCTTAATCTCGTCTAGTACAGAAAATTCTCTATTTAAAATAAATTTATGTAATTCAAAGGGTAAATAATTTAAACTTTAATTGAATTTTAATGCAAAGAGGGTTGCATTTTATAGAAAATATTTGCTTTTACGTCAAAACGGGTTTTTAAAACACCTATTAAAGTTAAAATTGGGGTTTCATATACACGAAATTACTTATTTTTATCCCCGGAAAAGTGCATTTTTATTACAAACTAGTGGTTTTATATTTATCTTAAAATGATCGATTTGCATTCGCATTTAAAAAGTTTTAAGATATTATAATGATTAATTATTTTTACTATGCTGCCTACGTTATTTGCTATGTATTTACAATACGCCTATGGCATACAGGGCGATTATTTATACACGCGCAATTGCATTTTTTTGTTTGGCATTTTAAGGAATAAAAGTGCGCTTGTGTTATACAGGGCGTAACCATGAATTTACAAAAATTTCTATTTTTCCGGATTTTTTTGTATCTTGATGGCATTTATTTGTAGAATTTGGGTTTCAATGACCTTTCGTGACCCCTTATCACGTCAATATATATATATATATATATATATATATATATATATATATATATTAGGTAGTTAATTACACACACAAGATAAGTTGATAAATACTATCGTATTATAGTGAATAAGATGAAATAATAACTTAGACTTTTATGCAAAGCCCAAATGATCATTTCAAATTGAGCTAGTAATTGAAAGATGGAAAATATAAGGTCTTGGGCAGGACTTGAACCTGTATGCTAATTTTGCCGGAACCATGCGTTTACCAATTACGCCACCGAGACCGATGACACAATTGGGAAATTTACAAATTTAAATCGTGTACACGACGATACACCAACCTAACTTTCAATTATGTTTGGCATTTTTGTCAATCATATCTGACATTGTCAAGTTTTTGATTTATGTCAGATATAGACAGGAAGTTACGCTCAAAATTATGGCTATAAGTCAAGTATTAAATATATAAATATTTTAGGTAGTTAATTACACAAGGTAAGTTGATAAACACTATCGTATTATAGTGAATAAGATGAAATAATAAATTAGACTTTTATGCAAAGCCCAAATGATCATTTCAAATCGAACTAGTAATTGAAAGATGGAAAATATAAGGTCTTGGACAGGACATGAACCTGTATCCTGGTTTTGCCGGAACCATGCGTTTACCAATTACGCCACCGAGACCGATGACACAATTGGGAAATTTACAAATTTAAATTGTGTACACGACGATACATCAACCTAACTTTCAATTACGTTGGGCATTTTTGTCAATCATATCTGACATTGTCAATTTTTGACTTATGTCAGTTATAGACAGGAAGCTATGCTCAAAATTATGGCTATAAGCCAAGTATTAAATATATAAATATTTTAGGTAGTTAATTACACAAGGTAAGTTGATAAATACTATCGTATTATAGTGAATAAGATGAAATAATAACTTAGACTTTTATGCAAAGCCCAAATGACAATTTCAAATCGAGCTAGTAATTGAAAGATGGAAAATATAAGTCCTGTCCAAGAACGAAATCGTAATGTTCAAAAATCTTGCCCGAAGGAGAGCAAAGTCGTCATAATCTGGGGCGCGAGAACTAGGTATTGGGCTTAAGGCGTTTACGTCGCCAGAAGGAAAACAAAACGAGATCACGGACATCAGGATTTCGTCGACCAACATCTTCAGGTTCTGAATCAGTATATACAAATTTCTGCCTCTTAGGGACAGTTTTCCGCGAACCTGGGACAGCAGGGGTGTAGCAGTTGTAGCAAGCGGTTTAGGAGGTGGCGAGGGCAGTTTAGGAAACTTGAAACGAATTACGGAAGAAAATTGTTTGTTGTTAGGATAGGAGGTAAGAAAGTCAATAGTAGAAAAGGAAACATCATGGGTTATCAGAATATCTATGGTAGAAGGAGACAAAGTATTGGATGTACGAGAATCAACCTTACGAAGAGAAACACAAGCGGAGCACACTTAAGTTACGTTAACTAGAAGGACAGAAGTAGATAAAATTTCAACGACGTTAGATAAAGGACTAGAAGTATCACAGTTAGGACAGAAAACAGCATTGGCTATAGGAATATCAACCTTAGGAATAGGAATAGAATTCGATAACATTACATAAAAGAACAGAATCGGGTAGAAGTTCATCAACGTGACAAGAACAAGCAATATCAAGTAGAACTTCGCCAATGTTAGATAAAGGAGTCGAAGGAAATTTATCAACATGAAAGAAAGGAGCAGCACCAGACAGAATTTCATCAACTTTAGTTAAAAGAACAGAAACAAGTAGCATTTTGTCAGCATGACAAAAATGAGTAAAAGTAGGTAACGAAACAGGATCAGGTAAAACTTGGACAACGACAGCAGCAGGCATTATAGCTACGGGTTCACTAACCTCAACAGGGCCTTCGCAAACTGAATTAGGAGTTATAGTCAATTTAGCTACAGCTGTTATTGTAGACACGACAGAAATTTCTTGAGTAGAACAATTTAAAAAAGAAGGAACAAACTCTTAAGAAGCTATCTGCAAGGCACAGTCTGGAGTGAAAGTGAATAAGTAGGGCGAGCTGAAGAGGGGTAGAAAAAGATGTGGAACTAGAGATGGAAGAAATTTTGTTCGAAGCTATATTTGCCGAAAAGGGGTATGTTTTGATAGTCGTAACAGGATGACTTGGGTGAGGGACAGAAGAGAACGTAGAGTGAGAAGCAGAAGAAATTAGGTAACTAGAGGTGAGGATAGAATTTGAAGGTTTATTGGAAAACCTATTAGTAGTAGGGTAACAGTTTGGACAGTTGCGGCAAGAAGCTTTCTTATATCTGCCACCATGGCAATGGAGTACTTGAGGACGAGTACATCGTGTCGAAACATGACCAGGTTTGTCGAAATTAAAGCATACGACCTGACGAGTAGAAGTAGAAGTAGGAGGAAGAACAGTAGAACGTACGGAAGAAGTATCGGATCTACTCGTATGCGTCGGAGAAATCTTAACAATTCGGTCATGTGAAGAAAAAGTATTTTCCTCAGTAGTAGCAAACTTATACGCAAAATCCGGGGGTTCAAAATGTTGAATCAGTAAATTAGACAACGACCTTTAGTCAGAAAACCTATGCCGAAAACCACGATACCAAAATAACGCTTTCGACTCAAACAAATTCACTGCAGGCTCAAATAACTGCAATTCCGACACATGGTGAGTTCGTCGGAGTTTTTCGACCCGTCTCAAAAATCATGTACGGTAAGAGTGTTCGGGGCACCAGAAAATTTTAAATTGCACTCTCACACAGGAAGACCTTGGTAGGAAGCCGAAAAAGAAGTCATTTTTAGTAATAATAAAAAAGAAATTGGCAGAAAGTAACTAAATAAAGACTAATCGTAACTCGGTAGAGGCTCAAAAGAAAAAAAAATTATTGCAAATACAGGACAATCTAAAACATATCCGACGGATAAACTTTAGGAACACCAATGGAAGCGAAACAACAAAATAGAAATTAGAATAGGGCTGTAAAGTAAAAGAAAAATCGGAGAGAGAAACCAACTCTAGACCTGACGGGGAGAACAAAATGTACAGAGAGGAAAGGAAAAAAAAAGAACAATCTTGTGCGCCAGCGTTTTCAATGGACTAGAATTATTGGCGAAAAAACAAGTCCAATAATCTGAAATTAACCAACCGATAATATTGAGCGACTAGGAAAGAAAACAAAACTAAAATTTAAGAAGACTAAACCGCATGTGGGAGATAGCAAAGAACCAAAAGAAAAAATATAACAGTCCGAACGTAAAGGAATAAAAAATAAGTAGCATCAGGTCGGGAAGCAAAACAAAAATTGGGGCAGAAATTAAGCGGAACTAAATCGGAGCACCAATTAACAAAAACCAAAATCGAAGCAACAGAAAAATTAACTACAACAAAATCGGGGCACAAAAAGAAAATTAACTAAAGCAAACTCGCAGCCCCATGCCAGGGCGTCAGAAAAATTGCTACGTACAATGACGTAGCCGGAAGAAAACATAAATATACCAGGCTAACTACCAATGCGGAGAGGGGTGGGGTTCCTGGCACACAAAAATAACACATCGTCAACGATTTTCTATTTACAAAGAAACACACAATTATAGAAATTCTTAAGGAAACAGCAAAACAAAAATTAAATAAGGTTACTAAGTAATAAAGCAATTCTACTCAATGGACAAATTCACTAATTGTTCCACGAAGTGGGCAATTCGTAGCTAACAGGCAATAAATCTGATCAGTAACAACAAAATAACGCTGATACTTTTGTATAAGCGGATGGTTAATTAAAAGCAAACATTAAATTTAGAAACCTTACTCGTAAGGGTTTTACCATAAGAAACATTGGCTATAAATCTAATCAGTAACACAAAAAAATATTAATAATGATGATACTTTCGTATAAGCGGATGGTTTATTAAAAGCAAACATTGACCAGAACAAACATTAACGTATCTACTTTAAAATTGGGTTTAGCAATAAGTAGCGTACATAATTTCAAATTGGATTTATCCCATCGTATGTTCGAAAGAGAAAACAGTCACATACATGTGTCAGGATGCTTATCTGGTCAGTTCTCGGAAGCGAATTGACACAGCATCGAAGCGGTAGTCAGCAACAATCATGCTACTACCATAATTAGAACTGCGGTCTACATGATCTACATCAAAGAATAATCGGGCTACGGAACAAGCAAATTAGCCTCCAGCTAAGAGCTAAAAAAGGAAAATTTTACTAATATTAACGACTCAGGAACGCATACCGATACACAAAAAAATCTACAGATTCGATTGAGGAGCAACGTGCATTGCTCTGAAGTAACGGAACGAGTAGTTTTTACTAGTGCATCAATGCACACGCTCTAGAATCAAATTCAACAATAACACGAGCTCGCAAAGCAAACATCCTAGCTCATCGAAGCGCGGTAACTGGAAAACCCGGCTTATATCGGATAGTGCGCGAGCATTATTTCAGCAAGTTGTTACTTTGGCACCATCGAGAAAATCCATTGTACGCGGTCGTAATGTTTAACAAATTGAAGGTTACCTAAAAACAGGATACGAACCATTCAATTGTAGCATAAACTTGTTGTTTCGAAATAACTAAGTTCAACATGACAATTTGTAGAAAGCGTATTTATTATTGTAAACAGGATGTTATTGAAGAATTTAAGAGATTACGGGATATCTAAAACAAGGCATTTAATTTATAGAATAAATTTCCGTTGTAAAAGCAAAAAGGGCATACGTTAAGGAATTTATAGACATTATAATTTGAATTAGGGCCGCTATACTTGCGGCCACGTCCCCAATGCTCCACCCGGAGGTACTACATTGAGGAATTTATAGACACTACCTTCATGAACAAATGGCTCCTAGGGCAGTTTTAGCTTAACTCTACCGAGAAACTAAAACTACCACAGGATAAAACACATTTTGAAGTATCATTTCACACAATTGCATTCCAGACAAAAACAAGTAGCAAAACAAATAAAAATAAAAACAAGAACATTTACTTACCTAATGACGTTTTCGATTTTATCGAATAACAACAACAACACTCGTATATTGTTCAATGCTTTTTCTGTAGTAGCTTCTAGTGACTGGAAGAATTACTAATGATGTGTTGGTTCGCCCCTTGTACAAGAGACAGCAACAGTATGCAGTTTGTCCCGAGATACAACTGTCCCAAAGTACAATACTTTCCCATACCCTTAACACATACCTTGCTTAACAATTAACTCTGTAAATGTTAGCCCTAAACTTTGCGTAAAATTTAAAAACTTTACTCAACCATGCGTGGTCGGTCTGTAAATTTCTTTGCATTTAACGAAATAATATGTTACGTAAATTTGTGGCGTTAAAGTTTAATACTTTAATTTTGTTTTGTTTTAATAATTTAAATGAACCCAATGCACATAAACACATTGATATATTTCTAGGATTTTATATATGAGGCAACTATATTGCTCCTACTGTATATACAGTGATTAAATTTGTGTTAAATAATTGCTAATTTCCAACTGAGTGGTTAAAATATTCATGAATTGAATGCGTTACGCTTCATAATCCATTCTTCAGCTTGCGTTTGGAGCGAAGATAATAAGCTGGTTTATATTCATTTTAACTCTTTTTAATGCATTATGTGAATAGGGTTGATAAAACCCTGCACAAGATTATCTTCCGCCTTGCTTAATAGAAGCATTTAGAGCCTGAATATTTCAGGATTAGAACGGAGTATCCACAAAGCTTCGTTTATGAAGTTTCCCATTCCTATGAGCGTTAGTCTTAGAGTTAAATTATGTATTGAGCCCAGGCGTGTATATAATTTAATATAATTTAATGAGGCACTATTGCTACGACCACAATGAACAATTATGTTCATCACTGGAATTTAACTGCTATCCTTTAAAATTGGTTCTAACTCATCTTACCGATTTTATTTCATATTTTTAATTATCTATAGTCAAACGTTAGAAAGAAGCATTTACATTATAAAACGTCCTTTCAAAAATGTTTATAATATTATTAACGTTTAAAAGATAAAGACAAAAAGAAACTACAGCATGATTAGGTGTTAAAATAACACACCTCTAAGATCTTTAATTTTATTGAACGAATAAAAGTGCTAGAACGTTCATCCTATGAATCCTATCTTGAGGTGTAAGAGAAGTGTCTCCACGCAAATTGTTGCGGATAAAATAAGCGTTACGCTATACATTTGGATTTGCCCTGAAAAGGGTGGGGACCCTGTAACAATTTAAAGGTGCTTCGGCTGACTACAGTAGTGCGGGAGTAGGTTCCTACGGAAGAAATAATACAAATACAAAAAGAATAAACATAATAAAAACAATAAAATGCCTGGAATACAAAACAACTGCGTTATTATAATCACTTACCCCAAAAAGCTTTTTTTCCTTGTCATAATTAAGGAGCGCCAGACCGTCTAGTCCCAACAATCCTTTGGATATTCCCCCTACACGGAAGATGGTTATTTCGCATAGGTCTCCCTTGTTTTGATATTTTATATTCTACCACCTTATACGTAGCTTTTCTGTAAACTATCGTAGAAACACGCATTTAATTTTTCTCACATTAAAAAAATCTTCAAAATAAAATACCTCTTCCAAATACAACTCCATCACTGGGGTGACAAGATATTCTTTTACAATGACCTAACTTATAAATAAATGCAAATAAAGTTCAACCTATACCTTCCCTCTATTGACATTAAATAATTTCAATAAAAATACAAATATACTTTCCTTTAAATACCTAAAATTTTTAACCTCATTCTGGTCAAGTATTATTAACAAAATTCAAAAAAAAATTATTAAATTAAATCCATCAATGATACTATTAATCCAAAGTTTCCCAGTTTCCCATATTAGATTACACTCTAAATCTTAATATCTTTAATAACTAAAATAGAAACAGTTAAATATCATTTCATTGTTCATTCCAAAAAATGTAAAATCAACACGTACATATTTTTTAATATTTTAAAATGATAACATTATACTTAAATTTAACTAACATTCGTTTCGTTGCTAAATCATGGTTCATCAAAATGAACACCTTCATGTTCCACTAATGCCCTGTCATACGATACTAACCATGTTTACATTCAAAATTTCCATATGCATGAAAAACTATAAACGTAAAAGCTTATAATGACTCATGATTTAATCCAGCTGTGATAAGGTTAGGAATGTTTAGACCACACCAGCTTTCCAATTTTTTGTGCTTCAAACTACATTTACAGGGATCGTCCAACTAACATAGCTCCCTTAACTCAATATGAACCACTTATTTTGCCTATACCGGCAAGTAGCCTTTTATCAAGTCACATAAACGAGTTTGCAAAATCCCACGAGCGATAAACCACCTTGTCAAATTTACAAACTCGTTCTACAAAAACTCGCGTACCGTTAAGTATTTCTCTTTGAAAAAATTTCTCTGAATTTTACTTTCCTAACTTAAACTTTCAACTTTTTTCCTCTGGTTTACTAGTTGCTCTTATTATTACATTTTAACGTTTTCTAATTAACTGCTTGCCGATAATTAATTCATTCATATTTTTATCACATTTTGTCACTTTCTCCCAGTATCTTTCTTACGTTCTTATGTCATGATACATTCTTCCTATTAAGTTTTATATTCAGACACATAAAAGACGCGTGATACCATATAAGTTATTTAGGTTAACGTCCTTTGTTTAGAGTTTCTTCTGTCTTCAACAATATAAATGAATACATTGTGGCATCTTACATTGTATTGAATGATATGATTAAACCACCTGCAATTGAATATTCGTGAATATCACTAACTAAGCGCTGTTTCTTAGTAATTACTACATTGTATGAATATATTTTGATATTATCTGGGTTTACTTCCTAATCTAACTATGTAACACTAATTCTAATTCCTTTAACTAACATTTGTAAAAATCTCTCTTATATTTGAGATCCATAATCATTCACTGCTCTTTACTGCATACTTCTATAGTTTTCTTAAAATGACATGATTACGCTATGGCAGGTTACTGTTATAAATATTAGAAGTACTCTTTATTGCGGTTTCTATATTAATTTATTTGCCCGATATAACTGTCTGATTTAATTTATTTCATGACGCCCTGATGTAATTTTTAGTCTCACATGTTTAACATATTTATTACATAGTATGTTTTATAAAATCTTTTATTTCAGCGATTTTTATTGGTGCGATGTTTATCCTATCGTATCAATTTATTTAAGAAAATTTATTTTTATATTGCTTTAATAACACAACGCGTTACAAAATGTTTCCTCTGTTTCTAACTATATAGTTAAGTGCTGTTTCAGTTCTTATTTATATTACGTAAGAAACATAAGATATAAAGTTTGACTTTTACTGGGCATCCATTTCCGGCTGAATTTTTATTCTAAGGGCCGGTTTTTCAATTAAGGTTTAAACCGAGTTCATAGTTTAAACTACGTTCTGCGGTTTATTAGTTTTTCAATACCAGTTCAGTGAGTGAACTTGGTTTAAACTTGATCTTTCGTTGTTCACAGTTTAAACCAATAAACCTAACCTCAATAACTTTTCAGATTTGCCAGTAGGTATATATCTAGTTGTTTACTTTTAAGTTATGGAATTGGCTTTGGCTGATTGTATATTAGAGGATGAAGATATAATGGAGTATCTAAATTATTTGATTAGGGCAAGGAGGTTACCCGCTATTAGAGAAAGAACAGACCATTTTGAAAGGTGGGATAATGATTTCTTTTTGAGGTTTCGCCTGTCCAAAGAAACTGTTTACAGGATTGTAAATGAAATTGGTGGTGCAATTAGTTCCAATACTAATAGGTAATATATATTTCATTTAAAATGTATAGATTTGTCAATATTTGTTTTTAGGAATCGTGCAATTTCGCCTGTTATAATGGTGCTCTTAACCATGCGATTTTATGCTACAGGATCCTTTCTTATTGCTGTTGGTAATTTTATGGGAATTCATGAGTACTGCAAGCAAGGCAATTTATAAAGTTTCTCGTGCTATAGCACAACTACGCTCACACTATATTAAGATGCCAAGCACTAATCAGGAAATATTGAAAATTCGTCAAGAAATCTTTAATATAGCTACATTTCCTAGATGTATAGGTGCTCTTGATTGTTCCCATGTTAAGATTCAATTACCCGGGGGCGACAATGCGGAAACGTTTAGAAATAGGATAAATTTCTTTTCTTTTAATGTTCAAACTATTGCTGGACCAGATTTAAGAATACAAAATATAGTAGCACTTTGGCCGGGTTCTGTGCACGATTCAATATACATCTTAACAATTTTATAATAAACAATTTATTTAATGAGTACTTTTCAGGGATTAGTTTAATTAGCATTTTACACGTAGGTAATTAAGTTTAATATCCACTACATGCAGCATTACAGATTATTGCAGCAATATTGCATTATCCTATAATTATGAAGTTAGTTGTATTGTCACTGCGACATGCACATAACGTTAAATTTATAATGTATTTTTACTACTTTACACTGTAATGTTGTTGCAATATTCAAGTATTGTTTTTTGCTTAGTGGGTAGGTATTAAATACTGTATATTTTGATTGTATATAATTTATGGCACCCAAATATTGAAAATTAAATTAAATTCTGATAATGTTTTATTAATAAACAGGTATAAAGAAATATACAGCTGTTAGGAAGGTTTTAAGTAAATATATAATACGAAATCTGTAAGTAAATAATAACAGAAACTTTTAAGAACACTAAAACAAAAATCTTACCCAAAAAATTACAACCTAAACATAATACACATGATACATCAATAACATGTAGTTGAAACGCTGAACCTATGCAGTCACGTGTCAATTTCAGGCTATACTCAAAGACAAACAATTCTGTTTTGATTATAATTTAGCATGGAGTAGAATTGTAAATGATATTGTGATTGTCTTTTTATGTCTAGAAACACATCGCTGACAATTTCAAATGAAATAAACGAGGATCTTTGTTATCATGTGACTGAAAAAAAAATCCAGCGTTTGAACTATACATCCTATGGCCTTGTAAATCATGTATCTATTTAACACTAATGATACACTTTTATAAGTTATTCTATATAGGTACATAAATGTAAAAAAAAATATTATTTCACATTCTTTAAGTTGCTTCTCCTTTATCTTAATCTCTAATTGGAGCGATTTTAATTTTAATTCATGTTTTTTTTAAATGCTGCACATGCAGTGCATGTTCCACCTTTTTATGCTCCATATCCATTATTAAAATTCGCTTCTGCATTTTTATTAATTCTAATTTTGTCTCTGCAACAGAATTCCAGGCATCTACTGTATTGTTCCGCTTAGTTCTTGTGGAGCCCGTCTACAGTAAATACAGTTAAATATTAAAGTAAAAAAATGATTTTACATACTTGTATTTGGCCTGTTATGGATATCCTGTTTTGCAGAAGGTTCTTTATTTTCTTTGGTCCCACTCTAAGTTTCTTCAATTACTTAAAAACAAAATATGTACTGTATAAGTAATTTTTTAAATACAAATTGAGAATGCTTACTTATTTTGTGTTGTAATGGTGCTGGCATCAACTGCATGCTCCTAGGTTTTTGTAACATACTGGGTGTGTAAGTTGCCCATGTATTTCTAGGTGCTTCTGATTTATAAAATATCTTACAAACTGTTGTACGATTTCAGTGATATGTGTATCAGAGAATTGTGATTCATAAGCGAATTCCACTATTTCATTTTCGTCGTCATCTTCAACGTGATTTATTATTTGCTCTGAGATAGGAAACTATTATTAGAACTCTTTTGCGTAATAAAATATAATATAAACCTTTAGTCGTGCTGACTTACACATCATCATCAAATTCTGATGTAGGCCTGTCACTTGTGCACCTAACATTTCCTTAATGTGCAGATCCGTTTCGGTAATTTTAACGACAGATGCAGGACCTCCTCCTGTACCTAGGTTGTAAGATTTTTCATCAGAAAATGCTTCTTTGGATCGCTCTTTTAAGTTTTCGTATTTCCGATGAAGAGTTAGGTGGTTCTGAAAAGTATTGCTATTAACATTAATTTCATCAGCTAGCAATTTCCACCCTGCTTGTTTAGCTTGTGATGAAACAGCATCCGTTTTCTTAAATTCCAATATTTTTCAGTGTTTTACCACTAACGATTTATCTCCAATTATTAAAATTAGGTATATGGTATATGGTGTTTTACTAAAATATGGTCCAATAGTTGCTCCTCTGCTCTACTAAAATTTGTTGCCCTTTTAGTATTATCCATTTTTAAAGAATGTTTATTAAATTCAAAATAATTACAATTCAGTATGTCAACAACAATGAAATTATCGTCAAACTATTCACGCAGTCGCGTTTGGTAAATCTCCTACCAACCTAATTTTAAGAAAATAAAATCTAGGTTCAGCTAAACTGGAGTTTGAAATACCGACCACGGGCTGAACTGAGATCAGAAAATAAACTTGGTTCGGTAAAACTCAGTTTAAACCAGAATTGAAAAACCGGGCCTAAGACGTTTAACCTAAAAATGGAAAGGTTTCCGTACTGTAATTTTTTCCATTGTAAAATTTTCTTTAAAAAAACGTTTAAGTTTAATTTCTTGCGGAACTTTTAAATTCGCAGCAAATCTGACCGACCTCTAACCCTAAAGAAAAACCTACCCTTAGAATTTTTCCTCTGTATACATTTTTTTTAAATACAACACTTGGATTTAATATTTGTCGAAACGTATTCTATTTTAGAGATTAATTTATCTTCTCAGTTTAATATTTTAGCAAAATTCTTATGCTTGTTTGCATATAAGAGAGTCACAACAAATTTGTCAAACCATAAGTTTTTGTCTGAGTATACCCACACAATCTGGTTTATACTCCAAAGAAAAAGCTACATACAAACAAACGATTTTACCATTTCAAGTTGAATTAGTAACTGAAAATTAATACTAGCTGGATTTAAACTAACACCCTTCGCACTGCTAGTCAAGCGCTCTATAAATTTTGCTATGAAAGCTGTAATTCGTTGCTTCAGATCGGATGCTGACATCTATAATTTTATCTTCAATTAAGTGAAAGTATATTTAAGGGATCAGCACGTAATTTCTACATGGCGTTGTTTAATTATAACTTGTTGATGCAAGTACGGCGTTCAAATGTACCTCTAGTTTAACACAGTTCATACCTTGAGAGACAAGCTACGAGGACAGTTCCAGAAGTACCCGACCTAACAAAGAAAACAAATTTGGGATAAGAAATCTTTTTTTCCAACATAGCCTCTTTTTAGTTCAATACACTTTTCCCAGCGAAGTTCAGTACTGTGATACGTGTTAATAGTGTGAGAAATTCCCAACATTTTGTAACATTCTTTTGAAATGTTTATAATCATTATTATTGTAATAGTTTCTGTATTGGTAAATCCTGCCAATAAGATTAGGGATATTTCTTTTAAGAAATAAAATTTTTAGTTTACATACATTGTAACGGGTAAAAATGAAATTACGTTATGGATTCTGATTTTTCTAAAAGAGGCGGGATCCCATAACAATTTAATAAATGCACCGGCTAACTACAGAAGTGAACGAGTGGGTTTCTGTGGAAAAACTTACTACTTTACTAGTTGTCAAAAATAAAGACACCAAACTGTCTTGTCTCAGCAATTCCTTTGATACTGTCGCTATCTGGAAGACAGTTATTCTTGATAGGCCTACATGCTTTCGATTTTTCTAAATTCTCGTCACCACTTTTCACCCTTCTTAACCATACTTTAAAAATGCACCTTAGCTCTTTTTCGAATTACAGAAATTTTCAAAATAACAGCCTCGTCCTGGAACAAACCAAATTATGCCGATTCATAAAAAAAAAGATACGTCTGCTGATCACTTTGTCAAGACCTTACTTAAGTAAGTATAGTTAACCTTTGGGTAATTAAATATCGAACCGATTAATGTGATTAGTCGATAGGGGTCGAAATCATATCCTTTCTGGTTGGTAAAGTTTAATTCTAGAAAAAATTAGGTTCCTTAAATATACCACTTCAAGTGGGAAGATTAAGAACCCTTAACGTTTTAACTAATCCCATAAGTTTCAGTGAGATTTGATTAAAATAAATTGTGTCCAGAAGATAATTGATTTTAATTGTTTCTAAAGGTATCTATAGCCAAATTACTCCTTCAGGTATTTATAATATAACTTTTGAAATATCACCTAGAGTAACTGTAAATTAATAGACTTTTTTTTAACTGTATAAACTTATATACCTACCCATAATACGTTCTTGTTATTGGTTTTAAGAAATATGAAAGTAATTTTGTTTGCTGAAAACGTTTTCCATTGAGATAAGTAATTTTTGATATAGAAGGCAATAGCTTGATCTTCTGTTCCTACATAAGGTATTGAATAACAAGTACAATTCTCCAAAAATTTTAAATTGGATAACTTTTCATGTTGCTCGATTTTGAACTCGAAAATTGACACTATTAAAACCCCATTTGCGGCAACAAATGCTGAATATAATTCGCTAATCTCAGACTTACTTGTTATGTTCAATATATTAGCTCTGTAACTCCGGACATCGACCTCCTATCTGAAGGACAATTTAAGAAAAAGGTTCTTTGTGCTCCCACAGATAATGTTCAAGCAATTCTCTTTTTTGTTAACTACTGTGGGTTAACATTTGTGCAGTACTCATTCATTCGTTCATTTAGTTATGTACTCTTTTTTCCTTTTCAATTAATTTATTTATTATTACTAAGTTAGGTTAGTTTATCAGTAGTGTTAATCTATAATTAAGTTAAGTATTATACACTGTAAACTGTTACATATAGACAACCTTTAATTGGTCGAATGGCCGCTTGTTGACCAGGCAGCGAATCGTTAAAAAAAAGAATAAAAAAATTAAAACAATATTTGGCTTTTGTTTAAATATCTTTATATGTACTTTTGCTTAAAGTGTAATTGTGCAATAAAGTAAAGAATTTTTATACACTGGTTTTCACAACTAATATATAGATAATAGTTTCCAACCTTTATATAATAAAAGATATAGCAATTAATTAGAGGCATGATGGATATACAAGTAATTTAGCCTTTGATTTTTGGAAACCTTTTTCTTTTAGCTAGCAGTTTTATATAGTTATATTAGTTTCCTTATCATTACGTTTATGTTAGGTTTGTTTCAAATTTGGTGTAATCAATTATTATTCGTGTAAATTTTAAGCAAGAATCCCTTTTTTTTATCTCGGGTTTTGGTATCGTCTTGTTATTGTTCTGAGGTTTTTACTCTAAGAGCCCTGGTACTTCGAGATTAAGTGATCTCCAAGATAATTCCCGATTGAAACTGGTATTCCTAATACGATAGTATTCCAGGGCATACATCACTGTTTTCACTGAGGCAGTCTACAACCATTTTCGTTGGTACAGTCAAGCTTTCTGGTACTTTATCGAAACGCCGGGTTTTTACCGAGGTACTTCATCGCGAGATTATCTGAGGTTAGAAGTGTCCTTAACAATGTATTATTAATAGGTTTACATTCCAAGGAAGAAAACTTTATAAGAACAAACGACATATAACAGTGAATATATGAAGGTATACACTCCCAAACAACAATGCAAATTGTTGGCCAAGGCAACAAGCATCAATTAGTAAAAGAATGCATCACATTTTTGCATTAAAATATAATTGCTTATGAAATAGTTTCCATGACAATTAAGACAAACAAGCGCAGTTTATTTATTGTGATGTAGTATTACACCTATTGCCCAGTAAATCTAAAGAAAAGTACGAATTCGCTTACAAACGTTTTAAAGATTTTTGCGACGAAAACCATACGACATCTCGATCCGAAGATGTAATGCGTATATACTTTTTCAAATGATCTACCAAGTTTAAGGCTTCTACGCTGTGGTCAAATTATTCTATGCTGAAAGCAACCCTTACTGCTAAAGAGGATATTGACAAATCCAAGCATTGCAAATTACGTGTACTTTTAAAACGTCAAAGTGACGGCTACAAACCACCGAAGTCTAAGATTTTGAAACTTTTATTACTGCAGCACCGGATCACACATACTTAATGAATAAGGTACGTTACGAATTGGGCCCTTTTAAAATGACCAGATATTTATGTAGTTTGTATCTTCTATATCGCCCTAATATTTGGTATTGCCGGTGCGTGTCGTCGTGAAGAGCAGTACCAATTAAATTTGAGTAACATAGATTTGGGGTCCAAGTTTCTGATTAAAATACCTGATACTAAAACTAAAAACCAAGATCATTTGTGATATACGAAACTTATATGCCTTTGAATTGGAAATATACTGCATGTCGTCCACAGAACTTGGAAAGTTGACGCTTTTTTTTAAAATATTTAAAAGACATGGGTTGCAAGCAAGTAATGGGTATACATCAGTTTGGAAAAATATCTCAAATTCTAGCAAACTTTTTAAATTTCGCCAATGCTAATGATTACACAGGGCACTGCTTCCGTAGGTCCTCCGCCACAATTTTGGTCAACGCGGGGGCAAATTTAATTGCATTAAAGCGGCATGGAGGGTGAAAATCCTCAAACGTTGCTGAAGGATATATAAATGTATCCTATATAAAATAACGTATACATAGCAAATAAAATATTTAAAGGAACATTCATCAAGTGTGCAGAAGAATTACTAACAATAGACAGCAGTAGTGCCTCTAGATTTTCTGGAAAAGTATAGCCACTATTTCATGGTTGTACAAATTGCAACATTACTGTAAACATAAATAAATTATACTTTACGTGTAAGTAGTATAGGTGTAAAATTTTAATACAAAAATTTACTTTGTGGGATTGCTTGTTGGTTGCATTGTATTGTTTAAAATAAGGATAAAGAACTGTACGGGACAATATTTTCACGGCCTAGGCCGGGAAGGTATGTTGTCGTATACTTTTTGACGTATACTGAAATAGTGTACTATGATACTTGATTTTGAGCTGACAAAATAAACATTCTTGATCGATTTCAGAAAAATTATATTACGATATCCTATCGAAATAGTAGTTGAAAACCGGTAAAGAACTACCACCAGATAGATTTGAATCAATTGCTCTTGGATAACTGTATCAGCACTCTACCAATCGAGAGATGAAAGTCCAATTCGTAGGACTCGTGGATTCAGATATTGTGCTAATACTTTTAGTTGGATTTTCAACTAGGTAAAGTAGCATCTGCGAGTCAGCGGAAGTTATTTAACAGCTATTTGGGAATTTATAATTCGTCGGGAAACCTTCCAGTCTACATCTGACATCTGGAATTTTAACTCTGTCAACGATGATTGCCAAAAATTCCAAGTGTAATCAAGGCTATGTTGGTACACAATGGTAATGAAATACGTGATATAATTTTTTCATTTTTTCAATTGAATTACCAATCCTGCTAACTCAATTGGGAACGTCCAAATACAAATTAGCGGATTGTAGGGTCTAAATACACACATGCACATACGCATGCATACACGCCCGCATGTACTCACACGCACGCACACGCGAACGCATCCGCGCACATACACACATAGTGAGTGTGGGATTTCAAGCCTCGAGAGTTTGGAAACTCAAAAACCATAAGAAATATTAAGTTGTTCGCAGAAAAAAGTTACAGATTACAAGTGCAGCCCAAAAGTGTTTTCAAATTTGAAAAGTTTTTACATAAATCAGTAGACATAGGTAAAATCTAAAATCTGTCATTTCGCCTTTTTTCGATTTTGGAAAAACTATTCATTTCAGGTCCTTAGGATGGATTTAAAGTGTATTTAAATTTATTTGTTGTTGAACCATGACAGCCATTTTTGAATTCCACATTGAATTTCTTCCAAATATTGTGTTGCATCACTTGTACTAGTTATCCTGCCATTCGTGTCAAAAAAATAATTTTAGAGATTTTGTATAATAAAGCAAGTAGGCTTTAATTGTAAAGCGAAATCTAAAACTAAACGGTTTTTGTCATTTTCAACTATCATTTTTAAGTAGCAGACAGAAAAACTTACTTACTGGACGTAGAAATTTAACAATTAATGTCAATTATTGAATGAAAGTGTAATCAATCGTTAAAATGGCAGATATACTTAGGGCCACTTGCACCGTATTTACTTTAAACGACGTTTAACTAATCTAGGTTTTATTTTACCCCACGATTAAGGTGTGGTTGATTTGTAATGTACTAGATTTATCTTCAGTTAACTAAACGAAGTTTAACACACCAGCAACATTTGACAACATTGTAAAAGTCACCTGGTTGCTAGGCAACTGTATTAAATATCAAATACGATTTTGAAGTTCAGTTAGATTTTTATATATTACTTTATTTATATACGGAGCAATTGAAGTGGAGGAAGACGTTATTAAAAATTTTACAAACGATGAAAAAATGTATATTATCTCTACTTGCGTCAAGTATAAAGACATCTGGAAAATAAAAAATCCTATTAGGTTACCTCAAGAGAAAAAGTTGCAGGACGGCATTAACAGAGGAGCTGAATATTTAAAACGTTTTTTAAAGATAAAAAATTAAGTACGGAAAATCGCTGCTGCTGAACAAGATTATACCAATTTATCAATAGCAATTATTAAAGTAATATAAACAAAAAGTAAGGTTTTAAATATGAAACTAGACTTTAAACTAGGTTTAAATTATTAAACCCCCAAAATTGACAGTTTAATTTAATCTCGGATTAGATGGATTTAATCTCAGTTTACAGAACGGTGCAAAGCACTTTTAATCGGAGCTTAGCATTAAACGTTGTTTAAGATGTACGGGACAAACGGACATTAGACATATAACACATGGAACTACTCTCAAGCTGTAAAATCAATTTGTCAATAATAACAATAAAGGTGTTAATCCTCATGTTCCTTTACCATTAAATGTGGAAGAATCACAGCTTCCTTCTTTGAAATGATATTATTTTCTTCTTGACTATCGTTGGGATTCTAGGTGAATTTCATAATAATCAATTTTAAACAGTAATTTTCCTTTTGATTCGTGTACATCAAAAGAATCCCTTAGACTTTTTACACACACATACACACACGCACGCACGGCACGCACGCACGCACGCACGCACGTGCGTACGTACGCGCGCGCACATACGCACGCACGCACGCACATACGCACGCACGCACGCACACACACACACGCACGCACATACTACACACACATCTTTTAAATTTGCAAACTCTTTTCATTGCGATGCTGATTTTATCAAATTTCTTCAAAATGTCAAACCATAATGATAGCAAAATCGCTGTCTCTAATTTATTAAACTGTTTACGAAGTCCACTTGCGCTGCTCTTACTTCTGGCCTCTCTGTCTCGTCATATGATATCTGCTTTACTGCATCATGATAACTTTAATAATTAGTTAATAATGCTCACTTAATACCACCTTGGTATGTTGAGCCTTTTAAGTAGTAATTTAATTTTAGTTTCACTTTCTTTTACCATTTCATGTACGATCTGCTAGCTAGACGTTGATGTACTTAAAAACACCTACAATTTCTGAATACCGATAAAAAGTTTTGTTGCTTCAAGACAACAATTGGATAAATGTGTACCGGTCAAAAGTTAAAGTATGAATTGAGCATGGGTTGTACTTTGCTAAATGGTTTGTATCCTTTATTAAAGATTGTAAGCTTTTATAACGATCAGACATATTAGTGGCATAGTTGTAAGATTGCCCTCGCATGTCGTGCACTGAAATGTTCAACTGAGATGGAGTATCTAAAACTAATCGTTCTATTTCACCCCAGTATGATTTCGCAACTTAATATTTAATAATTATTTAACAAATTTTTCTGTTGGAATATCATCATTTCAAATATACCACACAATGAAAGTTATATCAGAAATGAGTGAACGCTAATTGAATAGTAGTTGGTAAGATTAAATTTTGCTGAAATTCTGTCCACCACTTTTTCGTTCATGCGCTCAACGAATTCCTCATATATTGTCCTTATCAAATAACCGATTATTTTCTGAACTGGGGTTCCATATTTTTCAATATGGATCTTTTAAGATCCGTCATACTTCGAGAGTAGTTTTGAAATTTTCAGATAGTTTTCGTTATAAAAAATTTGAAAAGTTTATGTGAATCTCAAATTGCTAAGCACCTGATACCTGGATATTTAATAACACGAAAAACACGTTTCAGATCAGAGTGCAAGTAAGCAATTACTTTAATATGCCTTAGTAGGCTGAGTCAATTCTCCCCAGCATCTGGCCTATGAGAACAAGGGATTTCACGCTGTTCGTATGCTAGGAACGTTTCTCGCCGTTTGTAATTCTCACATTATTTATTTAGTCGTTGTAGCTTTGCGAAAAAGAATTAATTTTTATGCGCGGCAAACAGAAAACACGTCCTTTTGAGTTTGAATACATCGTCTATTCCATTTTCTTCAGTTTCACGGCCCTAGCCAGCTTGCCTTGATTCAGGGGCGGCTTCTCCGGTGAGGCAGGTGAGGCAGTGCCTCACCATAAAATGAGAACAGAAAAAATTTAAATTCAAAACTAACTCATAAATATCAATTTAAAAAATTTTATTTTTTATTTAAAATCTAGCAACGCTATTATCTAGTCACACTTTTATTAATTTCTGTTCTATTATAACTGACCATTGATCCTAATTCATAATGATCAACGCTCATTGCAGTTCAGAAACTTTAACCCATTTTTATACATAACTCTGACCTCTGGCGTTTTAGTTCCGTGCTTTATAACTTTTAAGCTGCGTTGAGAGGCAAATCGGCACTTGGCCTCAAGTGCACTTATATTCGACGGACAAAATAGTAGTCCATGTTTAATATAAAAACGATTTACAATTACAGGTTTGGCAGAGGATGTAAATTTGTAAAATCAACTACTTAGTGCTAATTAATACAGGCTAACTTTTAAAGGAATCACTTTTAAATGAGCCATGGTTTATTATTTATTATACAATGTAACCCGAACTGCCAAGTATAACAAACATACAGAGCAAAGGGTTTTTATTTCGTTTTTTAAAATAATAATATGTCTATTTATTCGATATCGAATTGTAATACATAGTGTTATGCGATAAATACCTAATCTAATAATTATTTAGGAACAAGGACAGAAAGAAATAAAAATTAAGAATGAGTGTTTGTTTACTCCCAGACTTTCGTATTTACTGTGTGAGGTAAGTATTCAAACTGCATCTCATGGTAGTTATAAGCGGTGCGGATGCGATAAACCCATGCCAATGCCAACACAAAGCCTTATTCTACTTTCTGAGTCTGACTCATTTTTATGACAGTTTCTTATATTGTGAATCACTTGTTATAGGCAAATCACTTTAAGAAGAACCCAACGTCATATGCCAGATTGCGCAGAAATGTAATAACAGTGGCGTAGTTGAGTTATTACAGTATAAACGGAAGATATGGCGTTAAATAGTAAAAAAATAAACAACCAATTAAATTATAATTTAAAATTTTTAATATAATATCGCCATATGAGTTGTGTGCATCAATATCCCTAAAAATACTGCTATAGCAAGGTTATTTTGTAAAATCCGATAAAGCAAATGATTGAATACCATGGCCTACTTAAGTGGTTTCTATCTCATTCTAGTGTTCTGCAAACACATCTGTTGAGTAACTTATTGTTTTATTAATGTTAATTGTTATATACAAGATATTTTATATTAGTTAGATGGCGGTTTAAAACTGTCCGTCTGTGTATCAAGTAAAAATAAATAGTAATGAAATCTAAAACTTTTACAAGGTAATTTCCGATTGGTTGATCATAAAACTCTACGCCACTAAAACCTGAATACTGCTATCCCTAATTACATATAATGAACTGTTCCTAACCAATTTTTGCTTTGTGCGCATGATGACGTTGGGTTCTTCTTAAAGTGATTTGCCTCTACCTACCTGTTATTCGAACATAATGTAAAATTTTGAAAATATACTTATAATCATTTAAACATTAGCTTGATTTTCAACTGTACATACAATGTTCGTTTTGTCTTATGCGTTATCCGTACCAGTATTCAGTTCAAATTTATCTAGTTAGTCTTTATTTTAAAAACTGCGATTGGGATGAGGTGCATTGACTACCTTTTAGTTTAATTAATTTAGTGCGTAATTAGCGTTGGTGGTAACGGTAATAGTTATTAATTACCAGAAACATAGAAGAGTTAGCGTCTGGTGTATATTTTTCTATGTATGTATCTTTAGCGATAGTCGTAAAATGTCAAACCAAACTGAACTCGGAAAGTGTGACGACATTGTACATTTTATAATTCAAAACGGGTTTACATCGTTAAACTACGAAAATAAAATATACATTAAAAATTTAGGAAGATCTTGCCCAGATCTTAGCAAATCCTTAATCAATGCAGGAAAACCAAATAGAGCAGTTGCTAATTTATGGTACCAAAAATGACCGTGGTTGTGTGGTAGCACACAAATTAATAAATTGCTCTGTTGGCCATGCGTTCTATTTTCTACGAGTAGTGAAGTAGTATGGTATAAAACCGGTTACTTAGACATAAAAAATTTACCACGGTCAATTTCTAAAAATGAAAAATCTAAAGACCACATTTCTTCCAATTGCAAATTACATCTTTTGGGTAAAAAAAACATTGTAAACGTTTTGGACAGTGCACGCGTTATTGAAATTAAAAGATATAATGAACAAGTGTCAGAAAACCGGGAAATACTTAAAAAGATATTGGAGATAATCCTGTATTTGTGTTATCAAGAATTACCATTTCGTGGACATGATGAAAGGGAATCTTTATTCAATAAAGGCAATTTCTTAGAATTTTTATCTGTTTTCGATAAGAGATCCTCTTTTTAAAAAATTTATAGAAGGTGATAACGACACTAAGTCGGTGTTTTAGGTACTTCAAAAACAATTCAGCATGATTTAATAGAATCGCTTCATCATGTTTTAAACGAACATATTAGCTCTTAAATAAAATCATGCGATTATTTTTCCTGGCAAATCGATGAAACCATATACGTATCAACTTCATCCCAGTTATCAGTAATTATTAGGTATATCAAAGATGGAACCGTATTAGAGCGTTTTATGGGATTTTTTGATGTAAGTACCAAAAAAACCTCAGACTGCCTGTTTGAATTTATAAAAGCTAATTTTGCCAAGTTCGACTTTAAGAACAAACTTATTGCTCAAACATATGATGGTGCTGCAGTTATGGCTGGTCACCTTAACGGGCTACAAGCACAAATTAAAGCAGTCGCTCCATAAGCTTTGTCTACACATTGTTTTGCACACGTATTAAATTTAGTGCTAAATAATACTTGTAATTCAATAAAAAAGTCAGAATATTTTTTTCAAACGTTATCTGGATTTTCTTCGTTTTTTTACTAAATCGTCTAAGCGCACCGCTTTATTAGACAAAATCTGCTAACGTAGACTTCCAACTAACGCTCCAACGCGATGGAACTTTACATCAAGAGCTGTACTAACCGTTTCTGCTAATAGAAGCAATTTAATAGAAGTATTTAGTAACATCATAGAAAGTGACAAGTTTGATAGTACTACTGTACGGGAAGCGTCAGGTTTGAAAAAGTTTTTAGAAGATAATGATTTTATATTTTGTTTAGAAATATATAAATTAATTTTTGAACAAACTGATACAACATATGCGAGAACCAGACTGCAATCGCTCTTAATAAAATTAAAAGAATTTAGATCAAATAGTGTGTTCTTTGATCAAATTCATGATTCGTTAGAAACTGTTCGCGATAACAAGTCAACCGCTTCTACTAGTCATAGACAAAAACGGGAAAATTTACCAGGCGGGCGTCAGAAATATAGAGCACTATTTTTTGAAATTGTAGATGTTATAATTAATCAGATTGAAGTAAGATTTAGTGATAGATAGACTCCGTTTTTTTGAATTGCTAAATGTAGCCAAATTTGAAGAGTATATGGATCTGCGTAAGTTCCCTCAAAAGCTACTTGATGAGTTGGAAAGTCAGTATCCATTTTTCGATAAAGTTCAACTTAAAAATGAATTGCTGGTTATATATGGTGACAAAGAAATATTAGGTAATTCAAGTTCAACTGTGGAAATGCTTAAGTTTATGTATAAAAACGAATTACGTGGATATATGCCAGAATTGTATAAACTTGTCAGTATTTATTTAACTATACCCATAACATCTGTATCTGTAGTAAGAAGCTTTTCTGCCCTACAACGTATAAAAAAGTATTCTAGAATTACTATAGGATAAGAACGGCTGAATTATGTATCGCAAATTGCTATAGAAAAACAATTAGTTAAAACTTTAAGTAGTGATGAACAGTTTTTTTAAAATGTGATAGATTATTTTGCAAATAAAAAAACAAACGAATACTGTTGGTGTTTAAGAACCTTTAAAAATAATGTAAATAAACTTGTTCAGCTTGTAGTGCAGCTTTCAACATTTGTACATTTTACTTTGGTGAGTAATTATTTATGATTGATGCTTTATGTTCTATTGTCATGATCGCAAAAATATTGAGGCTTAAGTATATTTCTGTACAGTTTATACATTCTATGTATAGATTCTTTGTATTTTGTTGCTTTTGCAGAAGTTTAAAGAATTACTTAGGCAATTTGCTATACTTGCCTTACCACTCTGTTAAAGTACGAGCCGCCACTGCCTTGATTACCTAGTCGGAAATCCAGCGCTGTTATCGTGTGAATGTTTGGTGTATAATACTATATTTTATAAATGCTTTTCTTGCTAATTTACGTATTTATGCTACAAACAGTGAATGGTGTTTCAGAAAGATTTTCATTTTTAATTTGACCGTTATAAGTCAAACGTAGACCTTACACGTGATTTTCTAATGCTCCACCCGGAGGTACTACATTGGCCAGGAAGCGAGTTTTTTCTACCTGGAAAATTTTGAATTTTTCCGAACCCTTGCTGTTCCAAGCAAGGTAGGGATCTTTAACGTGCGTGACAACACTCACACACGAAACCTCCATTTTACCCTCTTATCCGAACGAGGGTGTATTTTTGTGAAAAATGCTTGCCTAACATTTTTCAAACGGACCGTGTCGGGATTTGAATCCGGGACCTTGGGCGTAGTAGTCACACACATACCAACTACGCCAAGGAGCCGTCGTCAAACGTAGACCTCGGGAGGCGCACACTGCGTGCAAGAAAAACAATTATTCTTACACTGTTGCTCGACACTTTTATAGAACACGTTTTAATTTAACGGGAAATATTCAAAGTACAAATTGAATCAAGCATTGGGAGTGCAAGTTTCAAAAGATAAAACACAATGCAAGATAAATTAACAGGTCGTAAAAGAAGATCAAATGCGCAGCGCACGGTACATCGCATTATTGGCAAAGGTTTACATTTTCACCTCTACAAAATTCTCCATGCTAAACGAGACGAATTCTGCAGGACAATGCAAAATCGTTTTAGGAGCTTCAATAACATACGGGTTTTTGATATATCAATTTTCACATCAACGGTTACGTGAATAAAGAAAATTTGTAAATACTGGGCTTCGAAAAATTTATTGCAACTGCATCAGAAACAATTACAGGAGTTCTCGACTCATATTTTTTGAGGATAACCGTAGTCGCACTTAGACCGTTAATTTCGATTGATATTGCCATATGATCAAGATTTTTAGGCTCTAGAAATGCAAAACCTGATTGGCTACGACTGTAACTCATTTTTTGAGCAAGATGAAGCAACTTCTCATGAAGCACATAACTAGTTAGCTGCTCTCTACGATTTATTTCCTGAAAAAGCAATTAGTCGCCAAAGAGATATAAACTGACCACTAAGAAGTCCAGATTTAACGACTGCTGATTTTTTCCTATGGGACTACCTAAAACGTAAGGTTTTAAATCTCTTACTACCTAACTTGAACGTTTTAAAGTAAAGAATCGTGGACAAAATCAACGCTATTCCAAAAGAGATGCACCAGCCAGTAATTAAAAACTTTAGTTCAGGTTAGAGTGTAAAGAAGGGGTTAGTGCACATTTACAAATGGTTGTTCATTATAACAAAAAATTCTAAGCCTCCTCTCTAATTTAACAGTTTTAACAGTAATTAAAACTAGTTTGAACAAATTGTGGTGAGTTATTTTTAAGTAAAAAAAACGAAAAACGTTCTGAGACACCCTATATTTGATGGATTTGACTTTAAAACGCTTTAACGTGTGCTTGGTGTTTGGAAATAGTTTATAAGAACTATATATAACTTTTCTTTGGCTACAATAATTGCCTACAACCAATTCGTCGATTTCTTAAGAAAAATATTCATCAACTACATTTTTCTGTATTTTCAGCTGCCTCGTTGCTATCGGCAATGGATCAGACTGCGGATCCTTGTCAAGATTTCTTCCAGTATGCATGTGGCACGTGGAAACGAAATTATGTTATTCCAGAAGATCGTAGTTCAATTAGCACCTTCGAAGTTATGGCGGACCAATTACAAGTTATACTTAAAGGTAATTCTCTTACATGTAATTTCTGTCTGTTATTGGTTTATTTTAGGTGTTTTAGAAGAAATTATCAGTACGGATGATAATTTAGCAATAATTAAAGCTAAAACATTTTATAATACCTGTATGAATATCAGTAAGTAGTTTTAAATTTAATTATTTCAAACCTTATTTACAAATAGCTTTTTATTTTTTAAACTAAATTCCTGTGGGTTGATGTTTCTAAAGTTTAGTGTAAAATATTCGTTCTTTGATAATATCCCTTAAAATTTTTAAAACCAAAATGATATTTTACACTAGTTCATAGCGTTTAGTTTATTTACGCAATAACTGCTCTTATAATTTTCTTCGATTTATTATAGCACCTATTTACAGGCTCTATCACATCAAGCTCCTTATGGCTTTGTACTTATTTTTTAGTTCCCGTTTTTTTATTTTACAATACTTTTTATACTATATAAACAATATTAAACTGGTCCCCCTATTTCATTTTATTATATTTGCTTTTCTTTCCTTTCTTCACATCTTCTGTTTCACTAATATCTATCTAATTAAATAACCTTATTTTATTTCTACGATTTATAATCATGTCTTTTTTTATTTACTTTAAACTTATTCACCACCTCGTTATTCTTTATTTGCTCTATCTTATTTTTCTATACAATTTTCGCTTCCAGAAAATTTATAAAACTCCACTGTTTTTAAATTTTGCTTATATTTTTATCAACGGATTGTAGTTACTATCTTGTTTAATAAGTAGCTTTATCTAAACCATATATATATATATATATATATATATATATATATATATATATATTCAACGAAATTGATGGTGACTTTTGGTATAACCGAAAGTGCCATCGTTTTGAAAATATTTCAGTTTAATGGAACATCATTAATTGGCTCTGGGTTTGCAAATCTTTTTAATTTTCTAACATATTGTTTGAAATACTGAAGTCTACGATTAAAAACACCCTGTGTACTATTTCTGATTCCTATAACGCCCTAGTGGCGTACTCGAACTTGCGTTGTTAAATATTTTCAAGATTCAGTATTGTAGTGTTTTATGTTGTCGTTAGTTGTAGCTATTCTACAATTTATCTTATGCCTATTGAAATGCCTCGTTAGTAGTTACGTTTGGATTTATTTATATCTATTTTGAGGAATCTTTTATCCTTGCTAATCTCTTTTAACTATAATTGCATTTTACTACAGCAATTTATATCGATATCTACACCTGGATAGCGTTTAAAACTTTGCACTTTCTTTTGTAATTAATCTAGTCTTAACTTTAACATGTTTACAACCAACTGACTTTTAGAACATTTCACACGAGTGTATGTTGTTTAACTTGAACCCGGGAGAATGTATTTTTGAATGTACACAGCTTGGCCTGAATTCAACCCTACCTCACTACTAGTGTATATTTTTCCGGTCAAAAATTCCATTTCTTTTTTGTCGCCTAACTTTACTAAATTCTACCAAATCTAATTGTAACTTAGCCATTTCTAACTTTATTATTTCCTACTATTGTGTCCTAAAGATAACGAACGTTCTGCCCTCAGAGTAATAAAGAATTCTGTCTATTTCCTAAGTTCAACCTTATTCTGTATTTTTTTAGTGGCTTTGTCCCTTCTCAAAACTGGAATAAAACGCCCTGCAGTTGTAGAAAGGGATTTTTAAAACGATGCCAATATCCGCATGAGTGTTTTGGCATTAAAAGCATGCTCCTGATACTGTATATCTTACGAAAAAATATAGTAGCGTGCTGCAAATTAGGCTTCTGTATTTGGCCCAATACAATCTAGTTATTCGCAAATAAATTCTCCTTGTCTGTTTTTTATTGTTTGTTTTCTATTTTTCTTAATCTCTTTGGGAATTAAACCACCCATAGTTGTTAAAATCGTTTTTACTTACGTTTCAATCCATGACCTAGGATTGTTGTCAAAATAATAAAAATTTCAAGTTTGACTTTGAAATTTTTATTATTTTGACAACGATCTTAGGTCATGGATCGAAACGTAAATAAAAACGATTTTAACAACAATGAGTGGTTTAATTCCCAAGAAAGATTAAGGATTATAAGATAATTTACTTAGACACCATATTTATTTTAACAACCTGGTCAATCAAATAATTTCTTCATATCGCTAGTGCTAAGATTGAGACGGTATTGACAATATACAGAAAGCGGAGATATTTATTGTCTATCAAATTGCCTTACTTACTCTTCTGGAAGCTACCGAAATATACTAGTAATGCATTTGTCCAATTATGCTGTTTAAATACTGCCTTGAAGTTGTCAATCTCGGCTATTGTTTGCGTGTGACAATATTTTTGTGGTATTCCGTGTGTTGTCTACCTGTAGCAGAGGAAGAATTTGCCAAAGGTTATTGGGCAAAGGAGGCGAAATTGTTCGAGTTAGACACTTTTAGGCTGTATTACGGGTAGTGTGAGGGTTACGTTATAATTTTGACTTGCCCTTAAAAGGCGGGGATTTTGTAACAATTTTAGGATACATAGGCTAATTACAGTTGCTACAGTTTTTACAATGCGTGCTAATGAAACAAATAATGGTCCCATACATTGCGGCACCACTGGCTGGAGTTTTATACTTAGAAGATATAGCCCGAAAAACTGTGTCTTTGACAAACTTGGCTATTACACCAGGAGGGAGTTAGAGGTGGGCGCCGCTGAATTTGCTTAGCTGAATAAAAGAAGATGTATTTTAAATAGGACGCCACTGTATTTAAAACATATTAATTAATTTTGAAGAACAAATGCCGTTTCGAATGGACCTGCACCTTGAAGAAGTTTTAGATTACTAGAACGAGTGGAACGGCTTGTGCGTTCCAGTGATCTAAAGAGCCAAACTACAGGTCCAACCAAAGTAGTAGAGTGTTTAGTAAGGAACTAGAGTAAGACAAGTCCTCAAAAAAGAGTAGCAGCTGTTTCGGTACTTAGAGTGCTAGAGACCATAGGGGTCGGTATGGCATTCTAAGACACACTACTGCGATGTAGAAGGCAATGGGAAACCACCACATTACTCCCAAGTACACAGCGTATTTAAATTGTTTTAAAATGATAGTATCCTCTGGGGTACAAGATTCCGTAGTTAAAATAGTCCCCTATTCGGATCTCCGGGAGAGAACTACTTCGGGGAATGTGATCGGCAAGTTTAAAGGAACAGCAAGGAACATTTTGCAAATCGGAGCGTGGAATATCAAAAGTATGAAACAAGTAGGTAAGCTAAAGAACTTGAAAATTGAAATGGATAGGTTAGCGCTAGACATAGTAGGGATCAGCGAGGCTCGCTGGTCAGAGGCGAGGAATTTTTTGAGTGCAGACTTTAGGGTTTTTTATATAGGATCAGAGTGAGGCAATTCGGATGTAGGGGATAGTTATGCAAAGAAAGATAGGATACTATGTAGAAAACTAATTACAAAAGAACAAAAGAGTACTCATGGTTAGATTAGAATCTAAACCGTTAAATACAGTAATAGTACAAGCATACATGCCCATCTCTAGCTACAGTAAAGAAGAATTAGAAGCGATCTACAAAGATATCGAACACATAATAAGATATATAAAAGGACATAAAAATTTAATAATTACGGGGGATTTTAATGCAGTGATAGGAGATGGAATGGAAGGAGCGGTAGTAGGATTATTTCTTTTGGGCACGAGAAAAGACCGAGGAAATACACTGGTAGAATTTTGCGACAAAAACAATTCAACCATCACAACCACATTATTTCAAAATTATGCTAAAAGACGATACACGTGGAAGATGCCAGGAGATATAGGAAGATATCAAATATATTACATTCTTATTAGACAACGGTTTAGGAATCGAGTAAAAGACTGTAAAAGCTACACAGGAGCAGATATAGAGACTGACGTAAACATTGTAATTATGAAGGCCGTTAATTTAAAAATTTGGAAAAAAGCACTTTGACTTTGAGAAACTAAAAGATGAAGATATCCACGAAAGATAAAAAAAGTCAACTGAATTGCTGAAAGATATCAAGAAAATTACTAAGGAAGTAGAAACAGAATAGAATAACATTAAATCCAGCTTAGAGAGATGAAATAAGAAATAAGAGATGCAAAGCCTTAAATTGGTAGATATTCGCAAACACGGAAAAGCTAAAGAACAATGGATTGATGAAAAGTGCAAAGAGGTTCAAACTAAGATGGAAATAGGAAAGACAGACGAAGAACACACACCATTTAGAACGAATTTTAGGTATATAAAACCGTAAAGCAAAAATATAAAGGGCGCGGGAGGAAAGGTCATTATAGAAAATGTAGGGAAAGGGGGTTAGCTGGCAAGAGTATATAGGGAATTTATATGCAAGAGAGAGACTCACAGCATTAGAACCAGAATCAGACATTGAAAGGATGACTTGGGATATCCTGTACTTAGAGATGGGTTTGAATTAGCATTAAAGAGTCTGAAAAATGGTAAGGCGCCGAGTACAGATAAGGTGCAAGCAAAAACTCTAAAAGTCGCCGGACAAGCAGTAACAGAACGTCTCTTCCAACTTGTAAGCTATATGTATGAGACAGGCGAAATACCCAAAGATTACAAACGTAACATCATAGTCACTGTTCCAAAAAAAGAGAGTCGCGGATAGATGTGAAAATTCTCGAACAATAAGTTTGACAGCACACGTGTCAAAAATATTAAGTAGGATTATACAAAGACGAATGGAAAAACATGCTGAAGAAGTACTAGGAGAAGATCAATTTGGATTTAGGCGAAATACGGAAGGCTATTTTAGCTCTGAGGGTGATAATGGATAAAACAATAGAAAAAGGGGAAAGCGTGTATATAGGATTTGTAGATGTGGAAAAAGCATTCGACAATGTAAAATAGAAAAAATGTTTGAAATACTCATAAGATTGTAATAAGTATTAATGTTAGACGGATAGTACATGGCTTATACAAAAAGCAAACAAGAGTAATAGAATTAGAGTAGGAACGTAAAGAAGTAAGTATTGGGAAAGGGGTGGGCAGGGGTGTGCCTTATTCCCATTAAAGCCAAATAACGCAAGATGGGAAGAGCGTAAAAGATATAAAACAAAGATTAGCACAAGGTCGTGCTTCATTTAACAAAAAAAAGCAATTGCTGTATTCAAAGACAATAAACGTAGAAACAAAAGATTGCTCAAAACATAAGTGTGTACAGCACTGCAGGGCTTTGAAACCTGGACATTAGGAGAAGCGGACAGGAAAAGATAGAAGCCTATGAAATGTGGTGCTGCAAACATATGATGAAGATATCATGGACAGACAAAGTTAAGAACAAAGAAGTACTAGAAATGGTATGGGAAGAAAGAAGTAAGTGAAAACAGTAAAAAATAAGAGAGATAGGGTATGAAGGGATTAGTGCGAAATATATTAGAAGCAGTGATATGAAGAAAGGGAGTTAGAAGTAAACCTAGGTTAGACTATTGCACACAGTTAGTGAAAGATGTGAGCTGTGGGAATTTTAGGGAAATGTGCAGGCTAGCTCTGAATAAAAATAAATGGAGGTACGCGTCCAACCAGTTCTAAGATGAAAAAAATAATGACGAAAACAATAACTATATTAAACTTGATGATTATTATAAGCAACTACAGATACTGGTTTTGCAATATTCTCAACTAATGTTGATTGTGCGATAGGATATATTGAAAAACTATTAATTCGGTAAATGTTCAAATGTTGGGGGATCTTGGTTTTCGCAGACTGCTTAACTCCCTTCACATAACACTAAATATCGAGGAAATAGGATATATATTTGTAAACAATAGATGGTGAACCAAACTGCATCTAACAAGAAAGAGCAGCGGCTAGGTTCTAAGACAACAAACAGAAACAAGGAGAAAATTGTTAAAAGCGAATGTGTGGAACACAACAAAGCATGTCTAGGAAATATGGGCAGTAGAAGAAGCAGACAGAAAAACGGTAGAAGCCTTTTAGAATGTTGTGCTTCATATGTATGAGAATGATAGCTGGGACAGACAAGGTTAATAATTGATTATAGAAGTAGTAGAGGAATAAAGATATCTGCAGAAAACAAAAAAAAAGTAGGAGAAATAGAAGGGCAGGATATGTTCTAAGGGATTTTTGGGGAATAGTGCGGGATATATTACAAACAGAGATAGGAAAAAAAGAAATAGACGTAGACCTAGATGAGACTATTGCACGAAGTTAGTAGAAGATGCAGGCCGTGGAAATTTCAGGAAAATGTGTAGGTTAGCTTAGAATAGGAAACAATGATGGTACGCGTCTAACCAGTTTCAGGACTGAAGACCTATGATGATGATGATGAAGAGCAAATAAAAAAACCCCATTCATGTTTATTAATCATAATTCCTATTCAAAATTCTTGGGAAAATATAGTGTGGCAACATATAGGGTAGATCTTTATTTTTGAGGAGCAAATTCATCATAACAACACTATAAGATTTGTATTCGTTAACATCATCAAATAGTATCACGGATTTTTAGTTTTTATTAGTCAAACTAGTTTACACGTTAACAAATTCCCTATCACAACCATGATTTGTCATATCTGGCATATCATTCACAGTTTATACAGGGTGTCCGGAAAATACGTGTACAACGTAAGAACAGAGATTCTTTGGCTCGAAATAGATTGATTTGAGCCAACTTACCTATTATACAAGTTGCTTCATTTAGCCGCTAGAGGGCTTCAGAAATCGTGAGAAATATTTGATATTTTAAAATAACTCGAAAACGTGTCGATAGATTTTGACCATTTTTGGGGTGCGAGTTTCTACTTTCAATTGACATCTTTTGGCGGTGTACGAAATAATTTTAAAAGCATACGAGTGTCCCAATGATGTATTGTATAAATATCCGACCATTACTTTTTTCCTGTTTATGCAGTGACTACCAATTTTTTTATGAGTAGCCGACTTAATTTGGAAACATTTTTGTCTCTTGTAAAATTTTGATTAGACGAGCGGTTTGACAGAAAAAAAGTAATTTCAAATGTCTGTTTTTTTATTTTTATTTCATGGTTTTGTTTAATTTTTATTACTATTATTGAAAATTAACAGCGCGGTACAAGTGTTGGACCATTACAATAAATTTTCAAAATGGCCGCCATGTTCTTCAATGCACAAATTAACTCTTCGTAAAAAGTTTAACTGAACCCTCTGCATTGTTTGTGCATTATTTTTTAAAGAGTTGGCTGCATTTAAAATTCGTCTATACAATTCTTCTTCGCTATCAAGTGGAGACGAATAAACCTTAGATTTTAAGGTACCCCACAAAAAATAATCACAGGGCGTTAAGTCCGGCGATCGTGCTGGCCAATTTGTAGGAGCATCATATTCCCTTCCAATCCATCGATCCGGATGTTTTTCGTGTAAATGTTATCGAACAGCTAGAGTAAAGTGGGGAGGATCACCATCGTGCATGAACCACATGTCTTGGCGAAGTAACAATGGCAGATCTTCCAATAAATTCGGCAATGTTTGTTGTAGAAAGTTGAAGTAATTGTCTCCGTTTAATCGATTTGGTATCACAACAGGGCCGATAATAAAATTATCAATAACTCCAGCCCAGACATTAATCTTAAATTCATGTTGATAGTGAGTCACTTTAGTTGTATGAGGATTTTCTACAGCGTAAACATGTTCATTATGTATGTTAGTAATACCAGATCTTGTAAAAGAAGCTTCGTCGGTAAATAAAATTTTGCGACTGAAATTTGCATTTTGAATTCTCTGATCTTGAATAAATTGACAGAAAGCTAGACGCCTCTCAGGATCGATAGGCAAAAGGTCTTGTACCTGTTAAACGTGGTATGGATGTAATAACTGTTCCTTTAAAACATCATGAACAATACTTTTAAAAACTTGTAGTTCAAGTCCTAAGCGTCTGGTGCTTATTTTTGGGTCTTCTTTTTTTCCTTCAGATACGCAGTTCTTGTGGTACGTTCACGTCCTCGATCCGCATTTCTTGACTGAAAGCTACCATTTTCACGAAGACGTCCTTCAATATTTGCGAATGTTTGGTGGTTTGGAATTCGGCGATTAGAAAATCTTTCCCTATAGACTCTGACGCTTTCACGACCATTGCCTTGACAAAATCCGAAAACCAAAAGCATATCCACCTATTCGTTGTTTGTGTAAGTACTCATAATGTAAGATGAAAGATGCAAACTTTTATTGAATTAAGCAGAAATTTACGACTTGACAGGCAAACTGAAATTAAATAATATTCAAATTAAATAACAAAACAAAAGCAAAGCCTACTACTATACTATGTTCTCTTATTTGCTCCGTTTTACAGTTAATGCAGCCAGGATGACGAAAGTATGCAGACATTTGAAATTACTTTTTTTCTGTCAAACCGCTCGTCTAATCAAAATTTTACAAGAGACAAAAAAGTTGCCAAATTAAATCGGCTACTCATAAAAAAAAATTGGTAGTCATTGCATAAACAGAAAAAAGGAATGGTCAGATATTTATACAATACATCATTTTTGGGACACTCGTATGCTTTTAAAATTATTGCGTATACCACCAAAAGATGTCAATTGAAAGTAGAAACTCGCATCTCAAAAATGGTCAAAATCTATCGACGCGTTTTCGAGTTATTTTAAAATATCAAATATTTTTCACGATTTTTGAAGCCCTCTAGCGGCTAAATGAAGCAACTTGTATAATAGGTAAGTTGGCTCAAATCGATCTATTTCGAGCCAAAGAATCTCTGTTCTTACGTTGTACACGTATTTTCCGGACACCCTGTAGAATAAATTAGCTTAAGTTTAAATGAGCGGCTTTTCTACTTTTATACAAGACAAATTTGTTGAAAATCATTACACAATGAGATCTACAAAATAATTTTTTAGTCCAGTCTCTCGCAAACGAAAGGGACAAACAAAAGGAAGCTTTAATTGTTACAAATTTGAAATAGGAATTTACGTAGGTCATTTTCTTTTAACTAAATATCTGAAACTAAAAAATGAAGATTATTTATAATTTTTGTTCCACGAAAAGTATTCAATGAACTGAAATGATTGTGTTTTTACTTCTAGTTCGGTTCTCGAGTACATTGACGTCTCAAGTTTTTAAGGGAGGTTGTTTAATACAATCAGTTTTTCATAAACACTTTAACGAATTCAGCAACAGAATAAATCACTCACCATTAATAGCGAGAAGTGTATATAGTTACTCTGATGGAACTACTTTGCAGTGGTGCAGGATTGTAACTAAGCGAAACCATTAAAGTTTATGGACATCAATGACACATTTTTGTGTAACAAATCAAGCTACTTCAGACCCACAGCTCTGAAGGGAAAAGCGTTATCAGAATTTTTAGTTTTGTTCTAAAAACACACAAAGTAAAGCAATGTTTTGCTTCTTAAACTAATTTTATCCTATCTGCACAGAACCGCGCCAAAGAAGACATTTTTAACAAGACTAGGATGAGCGACGAGTAGTGTTTATAAAACAACTTGGAAAACATTGAAATATTTGAGAATAATAATATATTTACTTACAATTCCTAATGCTAAAGTGCTATTTTAAACGATCATCTTAAGGTTTTGATGACATTTACCAAAAAATTTCAAACACCTGAAGTAAATAATTTGTTATTACAAGGAAGTATGGATTTTAACCTTGCAATAGTATTAGTAGGAAATAACGGATTGTTTATTGTTTTCCATCTGGAACTACAAATTTGCTATAAATATAAAAACTTATTTAGGTTTGTAAATAAGTAACTTGGCCAAGTTTTCATTTTCTCTTTTATAAAAAAAATTGTTACACAGTGGTACAGGAGAAGGTTTCTATGGGAAAACTAATAGAAATATAAAAAATAAACATTTGAAATGGCAGAAATGCAAAGAGGTACTACGTTTTGTCTGAGCAATTGCTTTTATATTTTTTCTACACGGAAGACGGCTATTCCTAATAGGTCTTCTTTGTTTTTGGTTTTCTAATTTTATTACATTACACGTTACCTTTTCCTACAATTCCATAAAAAATATTCCTTAAATTTTGTCAAATTAAAGAAAATTGAAAAATTAAATTGTTTTTCCTAAATACGACTTCCTCATCGGAGTGTCTCGATATCATTTCGCAATAATATAATTTTTATCAAATTCATAAATAAATGTACATAAAATTCAACTTAAACTTAATCTCTATTGACATTAATAATTGCAATATAAATACAATTATACCTTCGTTTAAAAAGAAAACCTAATTACCTAGCATCAAACTAAAAGAAATCCTAAAAGAAAAAAAAATATTAAATGGAATCAATCAATAATATTATCACTCCATTTTTTCCGTTTACTATATTGAAATACATAACAATCTAAATTCCATTTCTGGAAATGCCTTGATAACAAGACATAGAAAACAATTAAATACCAACTTTTCCTTTTATCATTCCAGTGTCTAAAGTTTCATGCTTTAATTAATACTAAATTTCACTAAGAAAACTTACATTTAAAATCAAGGCGCACATACTTTTTAATATTTTCAAGTGTTTCAACTTCCTTTCACAATAATAATAAGCCTAAATTTATTCAACACTGGTTTCGTCGCTGTCATCGTTCAAAAAAATAATTATGTTCACGTTTCATTAATTTCTTTTTACTTAACTATAAATCATTATATTTATAATCCACAAGTACATAATTATTGAGGATAAATGTAAAAGTTGACGTTTTACTGACAGTTTAATTCATTTTTTCAACGGTTGAGAATGTTCGGAAAACGCCAGCTTTTCAATTTTTCTTCCGTCAAACAAAAGCTCCCTTAACACATTTAAAACCCTCTTATTTGAGCTCACTTGAGTAGGTGGCCCTTTTATTACGGCACACACGTTTTCATTATCCGACGCATGGATAAAACCTTGCCAAATTTGCAAGAGTTATAAAATGCTCAAGCACTGTCTATTTTTCCCATGTTACATCTTGAAAGCTCTGTTTCGTCAACTAACTTTGAGACTGTCCACATACCGACCCCAGCAGGGTACTCCCACCCGTCCCCGCATTATTACATTCTAATCATCTACTTACGAATAATTAATTAATTGGCCCCGTCCGCTGTTCAACACCTGTTTTGATGTAGTAGCTTCGGATGGAGCATTATAAAATCATATGTAGTGTCCAAGTACGTCAGTGTATTGCCGTCTTAATATTAGGCTTATGTTAAATCACATGAAAAATGCGTCATTTCATATGCTTTGATGCGTGATAAATGCTATTGTATATACTCAACAATCCTGCAAATGAATACATTGTTACCTTTTGTATTGTACAATATGTCTGGTTAGATTTTCTGAAACCTAATAATTGTGAGCATTACTAAATCAGCATCTGTATGTAAGTGATTAACTACATTGTAGTGATATTGCTATTATTTTGTCTGAAGGTTATTTTGTATTATAACTACACTTGTTTTCCTATTAATTTTGCTCAATTCCTGCTAAAAATTATAAAAAATATCTCCTATTTTTGTGATAATTTTTGTATGGAATATGCGCATAAATAATTTTACTGTTATTTACTTCTTTAATTATTGTAAAGGCTTTCCTAGGGTAACATGACTACGCTGTGAAAATTTACTATTGTAGTTATTCTGTTTACACAACTAACTTGAGTAATCACGCATGTTTGTATCTTTGTATACGATTTCGTAACACGTAATATTAAAAACTGTTTTTCCTTTGCGGTTTTGAAATAATTTATTGGCCTGAGTCACGTTCAATTACGTATACTGTAAAAAATATGGTTTTGTCGTTTCAATTTATTGCCTAAATTCCCTTTATAAAATTAATAAGTTATAGAACTGCCATGCTTAATGAACACTACTATTCATGTAATTATAATATACAGGATACATCCGTATTTAGTGCGTCCATTCAAATTTAATATTTACATCTTCTTATCTGATGTATAGTTCAAGTAAGGCGAACGCGTTACTGCTGGATTATTTTACCCCAGTTTCAGACGAAATTGAATCGACTTTCAAAAGGAAATTATATTTAATATTTCAGATGTAAGTTAAATCAGACTAAACCAAATGCTTAGAGCACAAATCCCTTATCCTTCGAAAATTTCTGAAATTATTTTTGATTTAAATAAAATTAGTTTATTCTGTGAAGTTTACCAAAGCTATAACGTTTGTTAAGCAATATTGCAGCCTTTTATTTAATGCTTTTACATCCGTAAATTTAATAATTTTTGACCAGTTACAATATTTCGTTTGACTGTAAGTCCCGGCAAAAAACATTTCCTGAATTCCCTAGTGGCATACAAGGGTTTTGTACATTTCATACATAAAATGTTCAGATCATTACTTACAAAAGCAATATAAACTTTACGAGTGGTTGATTTTGCCAAGAATATAACAAGAATTCGGGTTTGTGTAGTATGTGTATTTATGGTTGAAAAGAAACCCCAAGTGTATACACTTCTATTATATTTTCTTGTGTTCTCAGCTCAAATACGTAAGATTGGGGATGAGCCTTTGAGAGAAGTTTTAGCATCGTTAGGAGGCTGGCCTGTGACTGTACCAAATTGGAATCCGCCGCAATTTTCCGTAGAGGTTCTTTTGGGACGAGTTCGAGGGGATTATAATGAAGGAGTTCTTGTAGAACAATGGGTCGGTCCAGATGATAAGAATAGTTCTGTTAACATTATTCAGGTAAGTGCGCAAGAGCTTTTATCTTGTTATAGGAAAAATTGGAGCAAGTTGATTATAATAGGGTATAAAAGCGTTCGTATTATCAGTATGCATATTATACTGAATTCGCGTACTTGATTTAAAGTATTCGGCAGTTTGTTCAGCTTCTAAACATCATTTTCATATCTGTGCACTACTATCTTCATTTCATTTATCATGCTCATGTTTATACGATGATCAAATCTCTCTCACATTGATTTACTACAGCTTATCATTTACAACTTGTTTTGAGATAACTCAGCCGTTAAAAAACTCATTACTCCTGCTGCAGGAGACGTAAAATTCTTTTTAAATTCAAATGCTTGATCTAATTCTTAAGACTCCATACCACAAACAGGTTTTAGTTACTTACTAACAACTATTAAATTTTATGTCTGAAAGTTACTTTCCAATTTCTTGAAATTTATCTCAATTATAATCCTTGAGTAAGTAATACATCCTAAAATTTTCCTGCACTATCTTAAATTTAGAGACTACAAGAAATTAAATTTGATAAAAACATCAAACGAAATCGATAAAATTGTATGCAAATCTGATAAAATAATAACTCTGCTAATTTGAATATCTTTTTTCGCTATCCATAAATGAAGTCTGTGCTTTGAGGTTGTTACATGCCAACCGGCATGTATCACGTTAGATTTAATTTTTAAATAAATTGCCGCGTATTTTTAAATGAATACGTCAATTTCCGTCGTCCCTGACAGCCGCGTCTGCGCAAAAGGATGCTGAGTGCGCGCGTGGTGTTAAAAGACGCCATTCAGTTACATGCCCTCGACGACGCAACAACCATCTTGGTGTGGTGTGTCTTTTCTTTTTAGGCATGTAGGTTCCTTGTACCCTTATCTTCTATTGTACCTAGTACCTTAAATCCTGTCGTTCCCCTACGAGTACAGGAAGGATGGATCGTAATTTGATTCAACATGAATAACTGAACCTAACCTGCAATTCACCGTTATGCCCTGAGATGAATTTTCGATATGCCACCACGTAAGTAATTTGTTTTGATTTAAATTGTGTTTGCAAATTTACTTAAAAAGCGGTTGCATCACCCTAAAAACGTGGTCGGTATCAGTTATAATATGGCGGATAAATTTGCCGCGTAATTATGCGTTAAATTATGACAATGACGTGTAGTTATTGCGAGTATAACAATTATGCATAGTATAACAATTGCCCGAAAGTGTAACAAGGTGACATCATGTAACAGGCCGGGGGCTTTTTCCCACCTTCGAGCTATAAGACTTCTTTCTTTATACCGGATTAATGAGAAACACTAACCAATCTATGTAATCCCAGGGCGCCAAATATTTAGTTCGTAAATAATAAATAATATTCTACTTATCGGGTTCTCCTACAACACTAATAATTGATACAAAACACGAATTCCAGTCAAAGACAACTGCTAAATTTAATAAACTCTGCATTGATAACAAGAAATAACCTTATATCAAATAATAATCTAATACTAGCCGCCCATTACAATAAACCATGAACCCTAAATAATGTTATGATAATAACTTGTTTAAAGCAAGCGCAATAAAAATCACTAGTTCATTCCACTCACCCTTTTGACGTGATGAACGTTTACAAATCCCACGATGAGCCGGCTTACTTCAACCCCATGCGCCGAGGTTAACAGCGCAACCTTCAATCTAATTATGGAATGCAAACAACATGCCGTTGTAATTCAGCTCACTAACGTGCTAAACTCGCGATGTGTACGGTAATGTTTGTCACTTGATGCGAGTTTCACGATAAACGATTGTTAAATAATTAAAACTAACTCCAAGAATTTGTTTCAGTTATACTATACTGATAACGCACGCGTAATCTTACTCAATCATAAAGCACGCATGATTGGCACTCTTATTGCACATCTACCTCGACAAAACTTAGCTTAAATCCTCCGACGTCTTTACCGGTTGGACGTTTTACCTCTACTCTCCATTCGTTTGCATCTGTCGATCCGCGCAACCCCCTACAACAACCTGCCGTGTCCCCATGATGCGAACGTCTTCATGTATGTAAAACGCTACTACCCGACACTTTTAAACTTATCATATTACAGGAATAAAATACCTTAAATTAATAACTACAATTTATTACAGGGCGGCCTGTCACAATCAGTATATATCGATACTACAGCCAGCAACACTCAGCTGATTTACAAAAAAGGAAGTTCACATCTAACAATGGAACTACTAAAACCAGAACTATTTCGTTGTACATAAACAATACACGCATGTGTACTTTAAAGTTAAATCCTATTTTGTATTGACTATATACACTTGGTAATAAAAATAATAATAAAAAAAGACTTAAATTTAATTTATTTAGAAATGCAAAATTATATTGACAACAAGTAAACATTGCGGTTACTGGTCTGGAGCTTGTCTGGTACCGTAACAATAACATGACCGGTTTTTCTATCAAATCGAACCCAGAAGACCGGTTGCATTTGGAAACGAAAATAGGGGTTCGTTCTCTAGCTATTTCGTTTTAACTTAAACATACCGCCCGCCTTAAAAGATTTGGTTTTTTCAAAAAGAGCTTTTTAAACGAAAAAATTACATCATAACTACAATGAATAAAATACAACACAGTATATAGTCTACCAAATAAACGAAACTTAATATTAAAATGAACAAAAAAGAAATAATACACTTTGTTTCCATCACAGGCACTGGTATCATTACGCACTGATAGTGGACAAAAAGTCTTAACTGATCTTCTAATAACACCATTGAGAGTGCTAATAGGGATGACTTTGGTAATTGAATCTCGACCAGGATATATTGGCACGACTCGTACAGGTGACCACGTTAACGGAGGAGGATTCTTGTCTGTAATTAAAACTAATGCGTTTAATTTTATGTTTTGGTAAATATTTTACCATTTACTAAGGATTTGCACCTAGCTTTGGTACTTCAGTTGTTACTTTAATCCGTGCAGACAAGAAAACAAGTAAGTACAGTAAGCGAAGTAACAATAGCCCGCACCAAGTACCGCAACAAAATAAAGGGGGAGTCGAAAGAATGTAGGTTAACTAAAAGCGCCGTAGAGTGGGGTGGCTCACGCATTAAAAAAAAATTGGAAACCTCAAGGTATACATTTTATTTAAAACACCATTTAACCATAATACAAAAAAACTATTTATAAAACCTTTATTTAGAAAAACATGTTACACAGGAAAAAGAAAACCAGCCCGCAACGAAAACAATAATTTCTACAAAATATCCCGAAGAATTTATAGTACAAAAATCTTCACCAGAATAATAAATACATTCCTGATAAGTTCACAAATTATCCCGAAGAATTTTCACAATACCAAAAAAAGAACTTGACACAAAAATGATTAGTACATTCCTGATATTTTTACAAATTATTCCGAAGAATTTTCACAGTACCAATAAAAATATTGAAGCAAAAATATAATTGTTTCCTTGCTAGATTCTCTGTAAATTAATTTAAATGGTAATGTTTCACATTCACATTAAGCAGAAAAAAAATTTAAACAAATTCTAGAATAAACTGCTTTCATTTCTGTTACATTTACAATTATTAAATCTTTGTTATCAAAATAGTTTAACCGTTAATGGGTAAAAAAGTGGGTCTACTTACCTTTTTGTCGTTATTACCGGTAGGTGGCTGGTAGAATGCATTCCTTCAGTCAACTTAGCAGGTAGTATTATACCCGAATCATAGGTTATAAGAAAAAAGGTTTATAGGTAGTAAGGTTTAAACTTAATTGCTATAGTCATAACTAATAACAGCTGTCACCATATTGCATTCCAACGGTCTTGAACGAAGTGGAAACCATTTCCAATACCAAAACAAAATCTTAAGAAGGAATTCAACAAGAAAGAAACAAATCTAAACCCAATTTATTGTTGATGAAGTCATCGGCCGATGCAGAGAATAAACAAAACATCCAAGATAATAAAGATACATATTGACATTGTAGTATTTCGTAGCTATTACATTCTCAAAATCACATATTAAGGATGTGATTTATTTTCAGGATAGACACGACGGATAGTTGTAACCGTATATTATTTATACTGCAAAGGTATGAAAACTAAGCACGCTCCTTGAAAAGCAAGAAATCGCCACAAAAAATGCCTTGCGCTCGTATTCACGCAGTATTTGTATCGTCTGAGGCTATCGTTGTAACCACAATAAACTCACTCGCGGGAAATCAGCACAATGATCCTTTCCTTTCGATTGTAGATTTGCTTGAAACCCATTCATGTTTCGATAAAACTTCCCAGAAATTGTGTTTTCCCACAAACCTTTTCTGTAGACCAAAACACACACATGAACAATAGTTTTCAAAATATGCTCTGTTGACAAGAAGATGGAGTGAGCCATGATGAACATGAAACGTCGTTAATCTCTTGGCCGTCAACACGTGCCGAATCAACTACGACTGTCTGCAACCAGCTTTGCAGATTACCAAAGGTAGGTGTAACATAGGTTGCCTATCTTCAGTATGATCATAAGAATTTACTACATTTGAAGTATATTCGTACTCGGTCTTGTAGTAAGCACGCTACAACATTGTAACTTATCGTGAAAAACAAATGTTTTAGTAAACAAAGCTATTGATGAGGCATATACATATATTAACCTTCTCGGAAAACACCTGACAATGTTTAAGAACAAAATGTTTTTATAAAATAGATACCAAATTTTCAATGGTATAATAATTACCTATATATATTGATATATTGAATCTAATAAGAATTATTAGAAATTATTAAGTAAAAGTATAAGTTCAATGCAACATTGTAACACAAGGATAACCCAGAGAGGTTATCGACAGTTCATGTGAACGGACATGCAACTTTGCATCCGTGAGGGCAGTGATACTGCAGGTGGCAGGTCACAGGCGGTCAACAGACCGCAATTACTTAGAATTAAGTTGTTACATTGTAATAAAGTGTACAATTAAAGAGAAACGCAGACATGAGATCTGCAAGTTCTCACAGCCGTGTGAGGGGCAGGTTATTATAAAAGGCCCGGGAGCTCAATGCCCGGCAGTCAGTCTTCAAACTCCATACTTCGTTGTTTGAGCTACTCATCAGTACAATTAAATTATTTTTATTAATGTTATTAAGAACCAGTTATTCCAAATTCCAATGTAATTTCTGTTTAACTTAGTAAATAAAAAATGTGTTAAAGTTTCAACGTTTTTTAAAAAACCAGCTCCAAAGGCCCGAACTTTAACTCGCGTTTTAACAACATAGATATCCACTTTTTGAAGAATTTATCGAAGGAGTAATTTTCTATATTTAAAATTGTAATTTTGTGTAGTAATAAAACCTATTGAAGGAATGCATATATTTAACATTTGTTACTGATTATACCCTACAATCTTTGCGAACAGACATTTTGACAAAATTCCAGATTTTAAAAGCTATAGTAATATTTTCGAAACAAACGTTCTGATAAGTAAATAGTTATAAATTATATTAAAAGAGTAATTTGCTATATTTAAATCATAATTTCTTGAACTAAGAAAACCTACGTGGTGCTGAATAACTACTTATTTTAAGTTCAGGAACGGAAGGTAGCACTGGCTAACATTTCAAATTGATTGATGTATTTGTTCTAACTTATGATACTGATTTAATCGTTTTTCACTTATAGTTACAATTTCTTGTTCTGGGGTTGTGGTAAAAAATCTCCCAATTAAAAAATAAGTTGCAGGGATGGGTTTTAGATCTATTGGGTTTTAGGATAATTGGCTAAGAAAACTTAAGTTTCCGCCTGTATTAAAATAGTAATGACTTCTTCGTAGGTGAAGTTATTGTACCCTACCGTACTTTTCATATGAACTTTTAGACTCTTTACCCCTACCTCCCATAACTCTCTAAACTGAGGGGAATGCGATATAGTAAAACTGCATTCGATCATATCTAGAGCGCAGGCACTGCCGATTTCAGAATTGAGAATTTTGAAGAATTCTTTCATTTCGTATTAAACCCCCCCTCTCCCCACAGAATTCCGTCGATTATCGTAATACTATTTCGAAAGCTTGCTTCTGTGTGAAATAAATCGTTTTATTGCCTGTAAAAATGCCGTGGTCGTCATATCATGGACAAGTTCGACGTGTATAGCTTTTGATACAAGGCAAAGGAATAGTACAACATTTACATGTGGACAGAACACTAGTCTGTTCCATGCAATAAAATACAACATTCAGTTAATAACACAGAAAAATAAACAGAACAGTTATGAGGTGTATTCCAGCATATTTATCGACAGGTATACCACGTAATACAAAATAATAAAAAGAACAATCACATACAAATATAAATATAACTATGACAAGAATCATACCTACTTATTTACTGCGGTTACTATTGCGAGCTTGCCTCAAGAGAATCTGCTGAACCTAAGAAACAAAGTACACATTTAATAATGTCTTTCGGCGCAATCAACACCATCAAATACCACAGCTGATGGATAATTATCAAGTCTATATATAAATATCACCCAGAACCTACACTAGTATTCTTATTGTAATAATAATAACATTAAATAAACAGCAATGATTTGCTCTTGAATTTCTTAAAATTTTCATGATCCCAGTAAAACCCATGTACCATAAATATGGTTACCTGACGACCGCGATGATAATAAATCATGTAAACCTTCTACAGCGTACCCATTTCGTCATAACCCAATCTGCGTACAAACTATAGCTAGGCGAAATGTATTATAACAACACAGTGAAATTTCTGTGTTAATGTCAAGTAAGTATTGGTTCAAAGAATCTAGCAATGTGAGTTAGAATACAGGATAGGTATGTGGGTTAAAATTAAGGTTAAAAATGTGGGTTAAAATCCAGGCTAAGAATGTGGCTTAGAATTTCGACTAAAAAAGTAGTTAGAATCGGAACTGAAAACATTAAAATTTCCATTAAAGAAACATCACTCTTCAAAAATTATCTACCATTCACATAAACGGAAAGTAAGTTTTATCATAAAGAATTTGTGCCTGCCCGGTTGAGTTTATAATATTTATCCCAAAAGAAACCACGCAAACCAACACTAGAAATATAATGAACTCATTCCATAAGCGTATTATAAAATTGTTTCCTGACGAATAATCACGGAAATTTTATAGAATAGCAACAACTTTGAGCATATTTCTAGCATTCAAAGCTAGCACAGACGCTTTATCTATTTACAATTAAACTAGATTATTTAACTTCAATAAATATCAAACACCAACGTATCATAGACGGCTCATACAAATGAGCAATTTTCCAGATGTGAAAGCAAACATTTATTAAAAGCAAGGTGTCGAACTTAAAATGCAGAAAATATTTAAACTATGAAATGGAACGTAACATAATGTTTTTTTCTAAAACGAAACATTTGGATTGCTAATACCTTCGCCAACTTGAATTAACCCTTCTTCATCAATGAATAGATTTAACGAAATGATTTTACTTTTGGAACTAAGCGGTTGCTTGTGTTGCATGTATTTTTCTTACATTGAAAATTGTTCTAATTGAACTTGTAGTAATATGAAATACAATAAGATTTGAAGTTCACTGTTAATTAATTCGTCTATCTTGGAACTTTCTTTTGGTTCGCGACAGTTTGCAATATAACTAAAACAAAATGCTTAAGAGCAAATTTGAATATTATACTGGCTCGGGTTTGCACTGCAAGAGTATGTAAAATGTTTTTGAGTTCGGGTTGACTTGATTGACTATTGAACATTGTCCTGCTGTTAAAATATGGCTCATACATTTCTGGTTTACCTGTAACTGATGTCTAAATAGGTTAAAATATGTGACAGACCCATTGTAATTTAATAGCAGTTTGATTACTTTTCTCTATGTAGTCACACATTTGCCTGTTGAATAATTGAACTTTATTTTTAACTAAAACACATTCTTTAGTAGCACAATTTCTTGAACAAATCTTTATAGTCATCAACATAAAAAATTTTCAAAACAATTTTACATGCGCCAGGACATCGATCCTGGTTTGCGTAAGCTATTTGGGACAACGATCGAATTACTAAAAATGGGGCCAAAGCTGTTCCATAAGTCATCGTATTCAATTGATAAACTGCCAAACGATCTCGCGGGTTTTCAGGCCATAAAATATCGCTGTTTTGGCTGCACCCAAACTGCCATGTACATTTTGCAACATCTGCTGACGCAAAAAATCATTGTTTGCAAAAACGCACAAGAATGTGCAACAATTCATTTTGTATGGTAGGTCCATTTGACAATCATTTAAAGATGCTTCTACTGATATAGGGGTAGAAGCGTTAAAAACGACTGGCAACTTTATTGTTGAGCTTTCTTCACGCAAAACACCAAAATGTGACATAAAATATTCAACCGATGTAGTTGATGTGAATCGAATCGACAGAGGTAAATTTTCAACTTCTGTCATATGACCCAATTATTCGTATTCCCGCATGAAAGAAGAGTAACTTTTGGGAAGTACAACGTTATTTTGTAAATTACATTCCAGATTGTAAAACCGTTTTACAATAATCTTCTTAGAGACTCCTAATTTCGTTACTGCTCGTTTTAATGGAATTGTAACTATTAATTGGCCATCAGAGTCTCTTTTGAATGTTGACATCAAATGCGTTTCGCAATCTTGCTCTCCCATAGAAATATCGGGTGTATTGTTTAAACACTCCTCTATTTTCCAAAATCCACCAAATTGGTCATATTCTTGAATACACTTCTTGGTTGAAAAATTGCATATTCTATCATTGTTGACAAACCAAGTACTGTTGGTATTGGACGTACCAGAAACTATCCGCCCAAATTCTGTTTTTTGTAGTGTCGGTTTTTCATAGCCCAATAATATTTGTACCATGCTTCATATTGCATTTTTTTGCAATTACCAAAAGTACAATCGTTCAATTTGTGTCTCATGTTAAGGCAATTTAAACACAATTGTGGCTTATTGACCTTCGGTTGTTTGATCTGAATTTTTTCTAAAATATCAGATTTATTTTTTAGAATTTGGATAATTTCTTGGAAGGTTGGTAACTCGTCTTCACCGCTATGTGCCTCCCTTGCATTCTGTGTCTATCTCGAGTTTGTTACTTATGAAATATATTAATAACGTATCTCAGAAGTTAACGGGTTGGTCTAATAATTCTAGCGCCCGTATAGGACTTGAAACATTGTCGATTAAATTGCATAAGTGCTTGGACTCCTCTTTTTATTAAATTTGGCAAATTGATTAAATCCTTTGTATGATTCTGAACTAGGAATTTTTGTTAGCAAATTGTTCACAGAATAACTGTCACGCCATTTAATAATTGTTATTGGACAAGGTAGTGACGCAGTGACCTTTGCAAGATCATCGTTGAATGACGATTTTAAGTAATGAAATTTTTCCATGTTGCTAATTCTTGAATTATTATGTATTAATGATTCAAACGCGTCATGATATGACAACCACGTGGAATAATTTTCATTAAAAACAGGCAATTTGATTAATGTGTCCTTGACATTGTTTGTACGACTATTGCTTGTATAACAATGGGCATTGACTACAGATTTTTTGCGTCTGAAATTCACTTGTAAAGTTTGTCAGTAAAGGCTTTTTGTTCCTCGTTATCTGTAAAATTTCAAATTCTTACACAGCCGCAAGTCACACTTGTTTGGACCTTGCATCCTGGTTTCCTGCAATTCTATTTGACGACAAAAATTCGCGTTGTTGAAAGCTTTAAAATTTGATTTCCAATTTGAATTGTATGAAAATGTATAGGATTGACCTGCGCTCAAATGAAATGTTTTGATTGCTTAATTTCAACTGAAATCACAAGTCTCTATTACGTACATTATTAGCTCTTGCTTGCTATTAATCAAGTTTGCGTTTGATATGCCTTGCAGTAAATAAACTATGAAATTCTAGTAATGGACTGATCCGGCTCGAAGAGCCATATGTTTTGTATTGATTATGTACACTTGTTAATAAAAAATAGTTTTAAAATATATGGATAGACTTAAATTGAATTTATTTGGAAATGTAAAATTATGTTGACTGCGAATAAACATCGCGGTTACTGGTCTAGAGCGTGTTTGATTCAGTCCCTAACGATAACATGACTAGTTTGCCTATTACCCTTGACTCAGAAGAACGCTTAGATTTAGAAAAGAGAGTCGGGGTTTTCTACTTTCATTCTAACTTAAACAAAGTCTATTAATTCATAACAAAACTATTTAACTATACAAGTTGGTTGGGACGACCTCACTTCAAATTATCACCAATCCAGTTCAAATATTACATATTTAAAATTTTCTATTTTGTTGCACGTAACACGACTGCATGTAAATATACGTGTGGGCATGCATTGATATAAGTACATGCGTGTGCATGCGCATGTACATAATCGTATGCATGTGCATATGCGTAAGTATGTGCGCGCACATGTACGCGCGTACGTGTATGTGTGTGCTTGTACGTGTGCATGTGCAATTGCGTATATATGTATCTGCATATAAGCAAGCGCATGTACGTGTGCACTAAAGATAATTTGCAAGTACATGGGTATACGTATGTTCATGTACGTAGGATACACATGTGCGCGTGCGTTAGCGTATATGGACCCGTGCGCATACACACTTTAAATAAAGCAATCAACTATAAACCTACGCACTTGTTTGACGAAATGAATCAATATTTGCATCATTGCAACAAGTAATACTTCCAAATAATGCCGCAAAGTCGTTGTAAAAAATACTGATAACGTTCTCTGGCGAGATTATCTTCATGAAGTAGGACTCTATTAATCCATTTTCTATTGTTCCACACAGGTGTTACTCGTGAAACATTATTGCGATTAAACATACCATTAAATCTACGATTTACAAAAGAGAACGGACGCCACATAATTCGAAACAGGATCTGGGAAAGCAGAATTAGGATCTACTTCAATGTCAGAAGAATTTTTTATTAATGATACTCTGCTAGCAATCAAGAGAAATGGGTAGAGATACCAAAATAATTCACTAATCTCTGCTTCGATTAAAAACCTTAGCTTGTCACGATATTCTCGTACCGTGCAAAAGGATGTGCCGACTAGGCTGCAGCCGAAAATTGGGAGGGGGGGGGAGGAGTAAGCTGAAACTGAAGTAACTCAGCAAGGAGAAAAATAATCATTGAAATAAAATAAGGGTTGTTGCAAAAGAAAAGCAATAATTAATGACAGGACGCCAGTCCGTCCAATTAAAACATATAGGTAATAAAAATAACTTTGTTAAAAAAAAATTAAAGTTAAAAATATACTTTATTTGCTTAGCATAAGACTTGTTATCAATAATCATTTCAGTAAATATATATGATTAGTAAAAGCACAAAATAAACTTTTAAGGAACGTTCACTAATCAGGATAAAGAAAATAATTTATATTTAATAACCCTAACGAGCTCGTGTAATTACATTCTAACACATTTATAGAAAGAAGGAAAAAATGGAATATTTATTTTTATACAAAGGGGTCCATCCAAAACACTGATGTTAACTATGTTCATAATGAAATATTAATGATGCATAAAGAATGTTAGAGTACCTCAAAATTAACTATAGCGTATTAGTATTGAAGGATTGTAGATGATTCAAACTTATTAAACATTACAGTAAAATTTGTAACTATCAGAGCTATAGTAAAGCACTGCTGGTTAGAAAAGTGTTACGCAATTATTACCATATATGTGGGAAATAATTTATTGTAGAGACTACTAGTAAAATAGAATTTAAAAAAAATAGTCTGCTTTCGTCTACGTACTTATAACGACACAAAGAAATGTTTAACATACCAGTAACCAGCCAAGATCCGGAACAATGCATTTTCTTTTACAGTCACAATACCTGGTAGCTCGAGGATTCTGGTAGACCAAAAAGAGTTGTGAGTAGTTAGCAATCAATGTGGTCCAACATCAAACCTGAACATACAATCAAATCCATACGATAAAATTCCACACGTACGGGAAAGTTTTCAATCTTGGGTACGAACAACTTTTAAGTCCTACGATAAGACCATACGATACGACCATACGATACGACCATACGATACGACCATACGATACGAGTTAGAAAGTAAACACGAAAATCAGTAATTTATCAACCATTTTATTCACTTACCAAATACACAAGTAGAAACAGAAAGAACATGTGCGTGTATTTGCTCGTTCAGAATTAAGAACTGTTTAAGAGGATTTGTTCAAGGTGTATTAAAGTACAAAACAAAAATGAATTAATTCTTAGCAGAACAATTTAGAATCTCTAGTCTGATAGCATAAGGTAATACCGTTAAAACAAGAAATTACCAGGCGTTGATTAGCACAATAATTTGTATACTAAATTGTAGTATAGGTGATAAGGAATTAATATTAATAGAGAAACCAAACTGCTTTATAAATAAACTGATAGGTTAATGTGCTTTATCTATAATAGATATAACTTTCAAAATAGTCAAAAAGAGTGAATTAGGATATTTATTTAAACTGGTAATAAGTTATCAATGAAGGGTATTGTAAAGATTTAAATTCAGGAATTGAGCATAACAAGCTCAGGCCAAAGTGGCGATGATCTGCAAATAAACTCCGCGTCAAAAATATAGGGTGGAAAACAAAAATGTGCCAGAGTAACAGATTTTGGTCAAACTCAAATAAGGATGGCGGACTCATATATCAGTCCCTCCTCCACTTTGTCTGGTTATCTAAGTCCAACTGTAAAATAATCCTGCACTACATCGTAATCTCAGTAATTAGATACACCGCACACTCCTCGTTTCCTTTAACTACTGTCACAGATCGACCTTCACTAAATCCCACCATCCGTCCATATCTCTTATATATCTCAAAAGCCTATTGTACCACCTCCACAACTTCCCTATACGTGTAACTTTTGAATTTGCTCTTAGACATTCTCTTACACTCCATTGTCTAATGGCAACCTCAAATTCCATGGCCCGATCTACCTGCACGATAGAATCCTTACCTACGACAACCACCGCACCCAACTCTTTACAGACACCAAATCCCTAATACATAACTATACAATCTACACTTGGCAGAAGCACTGAATCCAATCCAACTCCGGCAGACACTCTTCGAAATTATTCCGTTTATCTCAAACCTTCCTTAACATATCCCTCTATAACTTAGCACAACAATTCTCTTTTGAGCAAAATTACATTCTTCTATCCGAACTCGAAACTCTTGCACTTCTCATATACTCTTCTCCAAACACAATCCACCTCCAAGCTCGCTTCAAAACATCAATTAACCACGATCCTTATACTCATCTCCCAAATATTACTTTCTTAGTCTCAAACTACCCAAAGAAACTCAACACCTTCTTTAAGGAAATTCTGTCCACTAAACCTCTTTCCTGAATTAACTTGCATAAGAACATATACCAACAGACACACCCCATTCTCGCACACTAGGCTAACCATCACAACAGTACACAAACCACCTAGATCACAGTACATTAGTAGACGATCAAAAGCGACAAACAGATCGTAGAAGAAAAGAAGAGCAAAGGAACAGATGCATTTACTTATGCTTAACTATAATTTACAAACTAGGATAGGTCTTGGCCAACATATAGTTTACAACAATAAACGAATGAAATTAAAAAAATAAAACACAATGGCCACCGTGACCTTAGAGTGGGTGGGGTTTCTGCGACTTCGAAGCACACGAGCATTTTTGTGACGTCAGACTAACTCGATGTCAAATGTGGCGGTGAAACGCAATGGGTCATACGTGGGGAAGAGTTTAAAAAGTGGTGGGAGGTAGCAGAAGTATATACACATTTAATCTACTGCTGTAATCTACAATAGAACAATTATTTAGAATAGCATTTATAAAATTTTAAGTGGCAGATCCCCTCTATGGGTGATACTTGCATATATTTTTTAATTTGATATAGGAAATTAATAGTTGCCTAATTTAAAATGTTTGCTAAATATCTAAATTAGCTAGACTAATTGTTTCATAAATAATGTGCATTTCTTCATTATGAGTACATAGTGCAATTTAGCATTTCTCACTTGGCACTAGAACAGTGTATATACACATTTGACATGTTGTTCATTTTATGTTACTAATATAATATTAACGTTTGTACAAATAATTAATAACAAATAAACCACTTGTTTCAGTTAGATCAAATGCAGTTAGCTCTTCCTAGTAGAGACTACTACTTAAAATCTAGCAGCGAAGGAGATTTGGAAGCGTATCATAAATATATGACAAATATAGCCATACTCATGGGAGCTAACAAAACTCAAGCCGAAGAAGAACTTAAATTAGTTGTAGAATTTGAGAAGCGACTAGCAAACGTATCTATGTAGAAAACCTGATAGATGTATTTATGAATATATCAATTTTAGGTGTCCTTACCAGAGGTCGATCGACATGACACAAGTACTATATACAGAAAATTAACTTTAGAACAATTACAAAAAATAGTGCCGCAACTCAATTGGTTAGAATACTTAAAATCCTTCATTGCTGATGAACTAGATGATAAAGAACCCGTTGTTGCATATGGATTAAATTATTTTATAGAGATGGGAAAAATTTTAGAAGAAACAGATCGAAGGTATGAATCAATGATATTCTACAACTTTACTTATTTTCATTTTAGAATTATACACAATTATGTGCTGTGGCGCTTAATAATGTCGTTAGTTCCACATATGATAGATGATTATCAAAGAGAGAGGGTGGAATTTCGCAAAATTTTACTTGGAATTTTGAGCGAGAGGAGTAGGTGGTCTCAGTGTGTAGAATGGACAAACAAAAAATTAGGAATGGCAGTTGGTGCACTTTTTATTCGGGACAACTTTAATCACGACAGTAAGGTAATATTTATAATTAAATCACATTTTGCATTTCCTATACACAAAAAGTTTTCAATAATTAAAAGCATTCACTTATTTACCAACATCGTAGCTTCCTAGAAGTGTTGATACTTTATTATATAGTGTCACTCATAAGAAATCAGTTTATCATAATAATAATAATACATACTGTAAGGACAACCTTCTATAGGATATGTGATTTCTGAAATTAAAAACTTAGAGAAATCAATACCATAAAAAACTATCATTTACCAATTTTCTTGCAATCAGGTATTATAAATTGGTTACGGATAATGAGGTGTTAAATTATTAAATTTTGAATTTCCAGAAGAGGTGGGAATCCTGTAACAAACTAAGGGTACACTAGCTAACTGCAGCGGTGTGGGAGGGAGTCCCTATAGAAACAATCAAAGAAATGAGAAAAAATTGAAAGATGTAATAATTAACTAGGTGCAATTTCAAGCTACGTTTCGTATAATACTTACCTTGAAAGACTTTCAACCTATTTTAAATTATGGACCCTAACTCGTCTAGTCTAGTCAAGTGCGAATCCTCTAGACAACAAGTATTACTGGGGATTTTAATTAAATCAACCTCCTGGTGAAGTGGAGTTCTTTTTACAAAATATTACACCAACTAGTTTCACTCACGCGTCACCTAGCTCTCTTTTAGTACAACATCATATCATTATTCCTGCAAACCGCTATACATACAAAATTTTTAAAATTACGTACAACAAGCTAAACACAAATAGCATAACAATATTCCCGAAAAAAGGTACATACAAAATCTAAACAATATGTAAATCTATTTAAATATAAGTAGCATAACAACAATGTTCCTGAAAACAGGTACATACCAAATTTAAAAGTTACCTCAATCCATTTAATTACAAGTAGTATAACATTCTACCTGTAAACTGATACGCATACAGCATTTGAAATTGCATAAATTAATTATTTTCGATTGGTCACTTTTTTCTATTGACTTATAACAATTTAGTCATATTCCCCCACCTTCTTGACTTAAAGACAAACATAAAATATTAATTATATCGAGTAACAATCAAGCTGGAGGGTGTGTTATAAATAAAATAACTACTCCATTATACACCCCCTTACATATTGTTGCATACGTTAGAATAACAAAACTAAGTGGCATGTAACCACTAAATTAATAACTATCTGTATTGTCACAGCAAACACTAATTAATCATATTTACACAAAGGCTTTATGCATATAACAATTATCAACACAATCTTGACTACTTACTTTATATTGACGCACACCGAATCACTTACCATTTTGATGCAGACCGAGTTCATTCTGAATAGAAGCTGCTGAAACATTAAAACATACAAAAAATTAATATTTACAACAATATATTTAAATACAATCACCAAATTATTGAATAAATCTTATAGCATAAGGTTTTTTCCTAACATTGCCAGAATGTAGGCAATCTGTATACTATCAAGGAGTCAAGTAAACAGTCGTCAGTCACCATAATATAATATTCTTTCAAGCAGGCTGTGCAAGGTTTGGTAATCTCTAGAAAGGTAACGGACAGTTACACCCAAAAGAAACAGAAAATATTAATAATAGAAAATTAAGTGATATCTTAACCAAACTTCACGACAATATCAAGATTTTTCCTACTAACTGCCTGGTTAGGTTTATAGTTAGTAAATCGTATAGCAGTAAAGAAACAAGTCACAATTTTTATTAAAACTCCGCATTCCATAAATGACAAACGCAAAGTATACTCTACAAAGAAACTTTTTTAGACAACGCTTTGTTACAAAACTCAACACACGAAGTTATTGTTACAACCGAACAACAGAACCAACAAACATTTTAAATGCAACATTTAGGGAATTCTTATCCAACACATGTCTAGATATGATAATAGAAAGTGTAATATAAACATGTGGACTTGTGAATTAAATAAAGGACTAGCAATGTTGGTTGCTTAGCTGCGTTAACTTAAAATAATAAAAGTGTAGCAAACCCGTATATTCAAATAAGTAGAAACTGAAATGGTTTTTAAATTAAAGCGGCAATATATTTACAAACACGAAATGAAACGTAACACGTTGTTTTATTATTAACGTTCACCTTAGGATCTGAAACAACCCAAAAACAGTTGATTGTCACTTTTGGCATTGTTAATGTTATGATCCAAAAAAACTATATCCCTAGTAGGTAGTATATCAGACTTGTAGATTTTGAAAATATACACTTAGGAGCTATTTTCAGAAATTTTTCACTTTATAATATTTTTAGGAAACAGCTCTTACTATGATTCATACTATTAGAGAAGCATTTAACGATCTTTTGGCTGAAAACGACTGGATGGATGATGAAACGAGAGCTGTGGCAAAAGAGAAGGCAGACGCCATGAATGAACGAATTGGCTATCCACAAATGATTACTCAAACCGATGAGCTCGTTAACGAGTATAATACTGTGCGCATTAATTACTTTGTTTCTAGGTTTATTTGAAACTAAATTTGGTTGTTTTAGTTAAACATTACAGACGATGAATTTATGGTAAATATTTTAAATCTCCTTAAATATGAAGCTGTACAAAATGCGGATAAGTTACGGCAGCAGGTGGACAAGGACAAATGGTCAACAGAACCAGCAATTGTAAATGCATTTTATAATCCTAATAAAAATGATATCGGTAAGTCTAAAATTGGGATTTTGTTTCCAAATATCTAGTACAGATTTTTATGTTAAAAAATTTGGTTTCGCTTTGGTAGCCATCATTGCAGAAACTTTATAATCAGATATAACCATCATTTGCGTATTTAAGTTTAGACAATTTTGCATTTTCCTAATAATGCAATATTTTGGAAGAGTGCAGTTTATAGGCAGTCAAGCAATCAATAATCTATTATTTAGTGTTATAACTATCTTACGCAAACCGTGTTTGACAAGGTGTTTCACATAGGTCTATTATTAGAATTTCGATTAGTTGTGCATATGACTTTATGTATACTAGTATTATCTGTACCAATTTTTCTCTAATATCTGATTACAATTTGGAATGAAAGTATAATTAGTATAAGCTATTGAAACTTAACTAAATTCAAACGTAATACAAAAAAAAGTCAAAATAAATAATTTAAAATATGTAACAATTCTCATTTTAAAATAACATGAAAGCAAATCTATTTTATTATAAAATTAAAATTTAATTTATATTGAATGCTTTGCTCCAGCAATTTTATCTAATACATACAATCTAAGTAAAACAAAAAAATTCATACAACTATTAGGATTTAAGAATTAAATTATTGAAAGCATTTTTCTTAGTTCAGTACAATCCATGTTATATTTTATAATCAAATCTGGTAAAGACAAATTTGCTCCATGTGAGTTAAAACCACAGTAACCTCGAACAAAATGTACAGACAGTATGAAATATAAATAATACGAAATGTAGTCATTTGGCCGAGGCCTGGACATGTTACAACGTGCTTCGCACTTTATAAAATACTTGTATTTTCATTACTCTAAAAACACATTTTATTACCACTTGGAATTAAGTTGGATTTTGAATATATGTTCACATTTACTCTTGTACTAAAAAATAAAGCTAGACATCGAGATTATTATATTTATTCACACTTGGTTGATTCCTTGAAGCATGTCTTTCAAAACACAACTAGTATGGATCTGAACCCATGTCAGGAACGGCATGTATTCACTCCAATGCTAACATCCCTCTTTTAATTTGTTGGTAATCTGTAGTATTCGTGTGACGTTCGTTATTTTTTTGATATCTTACTGACTGCCGTGCAGAAGTCGACAATATTAACATATCTACAAAGCTCTATGAGGTCGCCTATGAAACGTATTTTCTACTTAAACGCATAACGTTTTACTAAAAATAATTTTATAGATGTCTTACCTCAGATGTAAGATGAAGCTTCACATTTTTCAAGCTGTCCTGTAAATTAAGGATAGTAACATATTAACAAATAAATTTTGATTGTTTCGTCGAACCGTTTGGTAGCACAATTGATTTTACAGGGTCCAATTTCTACTCCAATGAGAAACTCCAATCATATCTCGAAGTATAACTCCAAATTCAATTACAAATTTAACTCTACTTTAACTTCAAATCCAGCATCAATACCTATATCTTCGGTTATTTCTATATAAATTTCTTTCTACGGTCATGTCTTAACTTTAGCTTTACGTTAAATTTCGTCGCTTTCTTCAAAAATTCCTCTTACCGTTTTATATAAAAAAACTATGACATGCAACAAACCACCTACATGATATAAAATATCTAGATGCCGGGATTTTTTTTTGTTTGGTGAAATCTAATTAACTATAACTGTTAATATTTGTCGGAAAAGAATATTTAGGAAGTTGAAAACTTCTCCAGATGTTACTTTGTAGATGGTTCGTTTGACAACTGCCAGATGTTTTCTACCAAGTGCCATGTGGAACTCAAAGAAAACTAAAATATAAATAACAATCTAAAACAATTACTTACTCCAGGTATGAGTTTTACTGTAATTTCTTTTATTTGTAAATGGTATTGCATAACATTATAACCTAACTTTTGACACCTACCTAAATTATTTATGTGAGTATTCACAACAGTAATTTTGTCTTCTGCCTATCTTGCTCTTAAATAAAATGTGCTCTTAAATATTTTTTTACTGCTTATACCCTAACTCTGCGAACATACGGAATTTTATGAAATCTTTTATGGTTAAAAAGTTTACAAGCAAATAGTTTAAAATTGAAACAGAACTATTTTATTGTAGTTACACAAAACTTTGTGTAAATGTTTATAAAAACATTGTATTCACATTTTGCGATTTTCTGATTTTTAATCGCTTGTTTAAAAATAATTGTTTATATATTATGAGCTTCATCTGTGAATAACTGCCTCCCCCTGAAATAGGTCTTTTGCAAATTCCACAGCCATTAAAGGCCGATGATAACAGCTATCCTTTATTTCTCATTTAAAAAAGGAACGGTGCAATATATATATATATATATATATATATATATATATATAAAACTCTTTTTTAAAGCCTAAATTTTCTAATTTAATTCAAATTCTTGATCACAGGCTTTCTAAAATTTTACAATTAACTAGGCTAACATATACATGAATTGATAGTAACTTACAAGACGAGGTTAAACATTAAATTAACATGAAAATTAAATCGAAATTTTATTTTAACTGATTCTTGCTTCAATTTGTTATAAGAAAATTGTATAACTTGTATAAAAATAAAAATAAAAATGTCAAATTTTGAAACCTTTCAGTTTCACTTTTTTTATTATTTGAAGCTTTAAATACAGAATGCCTATGTGTGCATGTATGCATGTGTGTATGTGTTTGTGTGTGTATGAGTGTGGGTGCGTGTACATGTTATATTTATGTGAGTTTCTATGAATATTTGTGATTACGTACGTTAATTTGTTTGTTTGTTAGTACGTGTATGTATGAATGTGATAGGATGTGTATGTATGTAATGTTAATCACTACAATATCAATTATTGGATTAGGTATATGTTGTGATAACCGTATATGTAAACGACATTAATTATTATATAGCCCAAGACGATGAAAGAAGATAGTAATACAATAAATCCTTGAATATTCATAGCATACGTAAATGACACGCCTTCTGAACAAACTCTAACGTGGAAATAGCACACAGTGAAATGAATGGAAGTTTCAGGAAACAACTGGAACGTCTAGAACTTGTTACGTCAGAAGGCTCGCATTTATAAAGGCAAATTAGTGTTGAACAGGGGCAGTTTTGAATAAAGCCTTGACGTTTACATAATATCAATGAGATTAGATAATACGTTAGGTGAAATGTACAGTATTTAGTAGTGAATTAATTTAAATAAATTATGGACGATAGGCGATTTTAAAAATTAGTGTAAAAGAGAATTTACCTGAAGAATTCCGGGTATTAAAATTTAATTGAAGATCAGTGCTACTCGAATCGTCGGCATTAAAATGTTTATTAATACTCAGACGTAAGTAGATTATTTGACGAACTTACAGTGGTCTCAAAATAGAAAATAAATAATTAAAAATAATTAAAGCTATCGCAAGATAAAGTTTCTTGATTGCAATAATGCATATATTATTGGAATGGTTCGTTATATGTTATATGGATCAATTTGCACGAAAAGGAATACTTTTTGAATCGATTTGAACGATTTGGGAAATGGATTGGTAGTTATGTTCTGGAACAAGCCAACAACAAGCAGATCTGTAACGGCAAAACAAATATATCTTGTTTAAATTACTAAAAGGACTAATATCTATCGATTAATTAGTTAAGTTGGATTGGTTACATGTTAAAATCTTGGGGCAAACTTTAGTATATAATTACACTGTCGCTACATTAAAATTGTGCTAATATAATTTTACAGTTCGTTTTAAGCATTGAACACTTAATATAAATTCTAATATTATTGTGGTATCCTCCTTATTAAGTATTTTGTCATAAGCAGTTCATGTTTCGCGATTGGTTCTTATTCTGATTTTACAACTTGTTTTCCCAAATCTGATTTAAAATTTCCGAAATCATTCCTAAATGTTTTAAATTCAGTTCGAAATTTTCCTCAATTTCGTTTAATTTTTTGTCTAAATTTTCGATTTTTCCACTTATTTTTTTCTCATGTGCGTCCTGATTTGTTTTTATTTGAATAATTTCTTATTTCATGTCGTCCATATCTTTTAAAGTTTGTAACACATTTCCTCTAATTTCAAATTTCATCTCTTCTATGGTTTTATTAGTTTCCTTTAAGTCCGAAGTTAGTTTTTCACTCATCTCTTTAAATTTCTTTTCATTCTTGTAACTTTCTAATCTTACACTTTTTTCCAATTTTGCTATATTTTCTCCAAATTTTGCTTGTAACTCCTGGTTTTTTTATCAAATTTGTCACCCATTTCTTTCATATTCTTATTCATTTCTTTAATACATTTTTCACCCATTTCTTTTGTCTTTTTTGTTTTTCACTCATTTCTTTCATATTTTTTCTTCCTGCATACTGTGACTTAGATTTAATAAAAGAGCCATCATTTTTGATTCCTAAGTCTCTTCTAGACTCTTTTCTATCTTGGTCTCTGGATTCTCCTTTTTCGGTTCTTCCATTTAAGCGATTTCCTGAGCTTTCAAACCCTCACGGACGTCTTTTATTCTATCAGTCATACTAGAAACCAATCAGATTCAACACAAAGAAAAAACTTCCACCAAATCCTACGGGACAAGAGACTCTAATTTTGTCGAGCCTCTAATTTGGGACGCCGCAAATTATGCTGTGACTCGGGGGGCGTAAACGTTAGGAGCCACAAATGAATGCTGTGACTTAGGTATAGTCGAATTGTATTAGTGAGAATGCAATAGAAAATATGAAATTTTTATCTTACCGTGTCCTTTTCCTTGTCTGGTTAGCTCAGCAAAAATATGTTATGGATTTTATCCAAAAAAAAAATGAAACACATTTCAAGAAATATCTATGAACAATCTCCTATATATTCAAAAACATATTTCTTTTATACACATTATCTAAAGAATCTCTGACGCACACAGATATACATAACGCTTATAAAAACAATTTACAACTTAGGCTTCGGCATCAAATTCTCCTAATGACTACTTACGTATTAAAATAATCTTCAGTTAATCTTTGTTAACAAGTACAGAACCTGAACATCTCATGTATGAGTCACAAAAATTCTCTTTAATATTCTCGGAATAATTTAACTATCTTTGTATTATCCCGTTTGTCAGTGTAGTTGGTTAACGACGTTGGACAGAACATTTTGAAATGGCCAAAATGCTTTGAGCTCTGACCTCAAAATTGCTGGAAAAAATTATCCCTTGGCAAATAATTTTTATAAAAATAAAATCTAATTCCAAATTTACTGTATGATACACAATATCCTATTAGGTTACAAAAATAAAGTTATACTTGCAATTGTTATCGTCAAATAACGCATATTCATATTCATATATTCATTTCCATTGTGATTAACGGCATTGGATGCTTTCTGGTTCCACTTCAAATCTTTATTTATAATCGATCTTGACGTAGAAATATCAGTTTGCAAAGTGTATTTAATTTTAGTCGATTAAAATCAGCAGTTGATCTTGTACCAAGATTATTTATTTTAATGTGATAAATCTTCGTTATACTTTATCAAATAATTATGCTTTATAACTTCTATGTTACTTGTGAAACACCGAGAGAATAGGTTACAAATTACTCGAAACGTATATGCTACAAGTCATAAAATGAATTAAAGAACGAATCTTTACTCGAAACTTACATGTTTGCTTGACGTAAGAATGAATGAACCCATTTTAATTCATTTCCGTCTTATATACTAAAACAAACTCAATACGTCATCTTCGATTATATTCTCGAAGCATGACACATCCGGGTTATGCAATATTCCACAGTAATTTCGCGTTTATTTATTGATAGAAGATTAGTTTATTTAACAGCTTTTAGAACATTTCTAAAAATATCATGCATTATTTTATTAAATAACGTAAATGTTCGAACTTCCTGGACTATTGGTCTTTCCATAAATGCACTAAAACTTGTTTTACGTGTTTTAAAGAATATCTATATACGGTAAATATGCGTTGCTTTATAAATTCGTAAAATTGATATTTTTTCAAACGCGTTCTACGGTAAATGCAATAAAACTTGTTATTAGAAAGTATTTTTCAGGAGAATACAATAATTATATACACATGGTTGTAAATAAATGCTTTCATTTTCACGTATTTAATATTTATGCTTTGTTTTTATGCTTTATTTAAAATGAAAATTAACTCTAAGGTATTTCTTAGGAGTAATTATTTACACACGGCTGAAATGAATTATGAGTGAACTTTAAAATTAGGCTTTGTTCTTTAACGGTATGTGTGCTTAATGAGTGTTATTTTACATGGGAGTTTTTACCTTGCTGAGGGAATATGCTTATGCGTTAATACAGGACGAAATTTAAATATTGGGAAATTTTGTGATATTGTCAGAGGCTTTTACGGCCGGAGTCATTATAAATATTTATGGTTTCGGATTAGGATCGTGTTATTTTATAAACTTAGGTCACACCTTAGTTTATAAAATGACACAGTCCCAACCCGGAACCATAAATATTTATATTGGAAATTTTACTTTCTTCCGTTTTTGGGTGGAGTATTTTTTTCACATAATTTAGTGATCAACGCTCGTGACCTCATTATCACATTAATCAAAGTAAGCGTAAATATTAATTCAGCAATCAATACATTATTCAACGTGCAATAGATGAAATACAACTGCACAGCCAGATGACACAACACAAGGTTAATTAATTAATATTTACGCTTACTTTGAAGTTTTAGCGTAATACTTCATTTATCCCTACCGGAGGGTTTAATTAGCAATCATAATTACAAAACTTTTATTTTAATATATATTTTTTTACTACTAATCTAGATTTTTTTTAGTTATTCCTGCTGGAATATTGCAGCCCTTATTTTATAGTCAACATTTTCCAAAGTCTCTAAATTACGGTGGCATCGGAGTTGTAATTGGGCATGAACTTACGCATGGATTTGATGATAAAGGTAATACAGCATAAATTGTAGACTTCTATATAGAACGTCCTGTTTTAAGGTCGTCAGTTTGATAAGGACGGCAATATGATGCAATGGTGGAATAACGCTACGATAAGAACCTTTAGGGACCGAGCTCAATGCATTATAGATCAGTATTCTCGATATAAAATTGACGAAGTTGGATTGTACGTAAACGGAAGAATGACGCAAGGAGAAAATATCGCAGATAATGGAGGATTAAAAGAAGCATTTCGGGTCAGTATTAATGTAATTATTTATCGTTTTGAATTGAAATTCATAAGTTTTCTATATTAAAAAGTATTACTATAATGAAATTTTAAGTTACTGAAATTATATGCATCGACTCGCTTATACTTACTTGTTCGCTTGCGTCCAAAGCGATGCCTTAAAGATATTTAACTTAAATTATTCTGCGATATTTTACACGGCTATCTCATAACCGATACTTTCTGTCAACGCATCATATTATTACGCAGTGCTGACTGGAATATTAGAATATTAGTAACTCCCAGTGTGGATCCACTCGAGTGCATCATCCCGATTATCTAATTCAATTTTTATTTTATAATTTATATCTATCCACCTTAGGTCACCATCCTAGTCTATCAATTTTTCTCCAATCAGGGTGAAGTTTTAAGATACGTGATCTTGTAAGGTAGCCGAAATATGTTAGCTGAAAGTAAAGCAAGGTCTATTTATTACTTGTATGACCACTACAAATAACGTTTTCCCACAAGTCTGAAAAAGGGAACCGATACATGGCATTAAACTTTAAACACACACTGTAAAAGAAGTAGAATCTGTGTCAGCTATTTATGTGAGTGCTATCAATTAAGAAGAAAAAGCAGAGTTGGCGAAAGTAGATTTAGAAAGGGGAGAGATAAGACATAATAGTTGTAATAATTACCTAATCAACCGTCCGTCGAGGGCCTGTAAAGACCAGTCAAGACGGTTAATTAAGGCCAGGCAGACTAAACTCAGCGGCGTAGGTCGTGGTTCAAACTCTTAACTAAACCCTTGCTTGTACTTACCAAATATGCGATATGGATAAAAATCATCGATACATATATTAACAATTTATAATAAACATGGGCGCCAATCAGCGGAAAGGCACTGATACCTAATAAAAGTAATCATGAAATAAACTTCATAGTTTAGAAAAAGAAATAACATTTTATTTTACCATCGACTGTCCGGAAAAGCAGATATATACACAAATAAATAAACAGTCTTGAACTCGAAATGAAATAGGGCCTACAGGGCCCACTATTCCGACATAATATAAACGTAATTCTATCTAACCTAATTGATATCTAGGGACGTGCACGTCGTCACATATACCTAATCTTTAGCCTAACTAGGATTAACTTAAGATCTTTAATTATATTAACAAAAGCACTGTGAAACACAACTATGCATTACTGTCTTTACAACACGGTATCCGTATGTACAGATTAAATCAAGGATTCCATGGGTTAATACCGTATGCTCTCTTCAATGATTATTTTTTGGAACACGCGAACGTAATTTAATGTCAATATAATTCACAAAAACAGACCGGACTATAGCTCGCAACACGGCTCCCGCACCCCGTCTTTAGCGACTATAGGTAGAACGAACATACATTTCCGCGATCAAAAGTAAACAGTATCAACTGGTCTATAATAATTAACCTTTACAACACTACAAAAGTTTGACACGTAAATCCGAAAAGCTTTCTTTACTGAGCTATTAACAAAGGTTAGTTCACGTCTTTATTACGTTCCAATGACCGGTAGTTGAAGCAAAGGAATTTTCTTTTAAATAACCCTAAGCAATAGCACACCGTCGTAGCGTCTATGTAGAATTAAAGTAATCCTTCCTACAAATTAATAAGACGCTACAAAAGAGACGCAGAATCGAAATAAAACTCATAGCAAAGGGTTGCTTTGCATTATTAAAAATGTCATCCAACAAAATAAATACTCACGTGTTCTAAGCACACACATAAACACGTCTGTCCCCAAAGACCACACACCAAAAAGCCCAGAATCATTGCTGTTTCTTTACATCTGCAACCACATTCCTGCAAAACCCCAATGAATTCGTCCGGTCCTGCGGCCATAGGCCGCACCATATGTTAAATACCAGAAACTAAACCCTCTCACTACATTGTATTGTAAATATTATGCGATCTCAGGTACCGTAGATGTATAACGAAAGCTTTTAAAATATAGAAGAATTCGCTTGTATGAGGTTATTCCACCACGGTGTATGCAGGCTTTGTAAAACGTACATATAATTTCACCACGATTCGTGAAATATACAAGTGATAATTAAATTGTGTCAACTATTAATACTATAAGAATTGGTACGCAGTAGCGTAACATTATATAAAAATAATTATAAAATTTATGCTCAACAAAGCGATTGAAAATCGGGTTGTTACACACCCCACAAAAGTTGAAATTGCGGGAAGAAATTTCAACCCTTCAACCTCTCAACGTAAGGAAACCATACTAAACACATTTTGAACTTGAAATACGTTAAATTCACCAAGTCAATATTAGATTCTACACCTAACACCGATTATCGAAACTCTAAAACAAAATGACTTGCTACAACCTCCAACAAGTTAAAATGTTTCACACATTTAAGTGATTAAAGGTAACTTGAAAACTATTAGCTCCAGCAACTATCGAAACAATAGTTACAAATCCAACTCTTGAAGCTAAGTTCCTAAGTATTAAAACTTAATAATCGGCAAATATCTACTTTAGAAGCCAAGCTTCCATTAAATAAAATGCGCAGTCCAAACTGCAACTACAGAGTTTGAATAAGCGAAAGTGAATGGAGTGATCAGTTCCAACACCAACGAAACTCAAATCCAATAACCCACAAAATATACAAAAAAAATAGACTTCTAGGCGAAATCCAAAAATAAGTGTATGGACCAACGTCCACAACAACCTCTGCACCAGCAAAGGCAGAAATAAAATGTGAATACTAGTGAATGCACAAGGCTTAAATCCAATAGCTTGAATTCAACTTAACAACTGAGAACTGGGAATAAAGGTAATAGGAAAATATTTAATGTGGCTTTAAATCTTTAACATGAAAAATACCCAACGGTTTATCATCCACCGTCGCTAAGCGGTAAGTCGTAGTACCAACAACCTCAATTATCTTAGCTTCCAAATATTTAGGAGCTAATTTTTATTAAATGATTTAGTAGCATCCGACAGAACAAAATTCTTTCTCCAAACAATATCACCAACATTAAACTTCAAAGGTCTTCGTCTTAGATTATATGAACGGGTATTGCGCTCATACGCCAAATGAAGATTTCTTTTTACCTCCCGAAAAATTGGAGATAGTTCATTCATGTCTCGAACTAACTGTTCTCGATTTTCTAAAAACAACTCATCCTCTTTGAAATTCTTTAACCGACCAAAAAAATCTCCAGAAATAGGAACGGTACGGCCAAAAGCCAAAAATGATGGTGAAAATTTTGTTGATTCGTGAACAGCGTTTCGGAGGGCGTGTCCTATTTTATGGATTTCAACATCCCATTCCTTATGACTGTCTTTAATATAACTACGGATGGCTGTTCCAATAACTTTATTTACTCTTTCGACAAAATTTACCTGCGGATGGTAATTTGCGTTAAACCAAACGGATTGAACGTTATAAGTATTCATTAATTTTGAAAACAAAACGCTTTTAAATTGGGGACCATTATCCACCATACAAATTTGTGGAACCCCGTAAACCAAAAACACATAATTTTCAATATATTCACAGATGCGTTGTGCAGAGGCATTGCGCATTGGGTGGATTAGAGTAAATTTGGTAAACCAATCACTGATGACTAAAGAACTGTATTCCTTGTTTTGAACGAGGAAAAGGACCAACTAAATCGATAGAAAGGCATTGAAATGGGAAAGAGATCTGCTTTTCCTGGCCCATAAATCCATAATGATTAAATTGAGCAGATTTGCTTTCACAACAAATTTTACAATTGCGAATATATTTAGAAATGTCCGACTTCATTTTGGGCCAATAATATAACTCTTTAATCTTTGAAAAAGTTTTGAAAACTCCTAAATGAGCCGAGGTAGGGTCATCGTGACACTTTTGCAAAATCTCATTACGACTCGACTTTGGAACAACTAGTTTCCATTCCACCAAATTTGATTCAATTGATAAATTATTAGAAATATATTTATAAATTTTTCCATCTTCAACTCTCCAATCCGGATAAGAATCAGGTTTATTAGAAATTTCTGATAGCATCTTTTTGTACCAGTCATCGATATCATCAGAAGAAAATTTTAAAGAATTAATTTCAACAGGAGCTCTGGAAAGAGCATCAGGTACAACATGTAGTTTACCTTTCCTATGAATCACCTCATAATCAAACTGCTGAAGCTTAACGCTCCAACGCGCTAATCGACCTGAAGGATCTTTTAGGCTATTAAGCCAGATCAAAGAATGATGATCGGTAATAACCTTGAAGTGTGTGCCTTCTATGTAAGGCCTAAATTTCTGAATGCCAAAATGACAGCTAACAATTCCCTTTCTGTCACCGAGTAATTTTCTCAGCCTTATTAAGAGCACGAGATGCGTAAGCAATTACCTTTCGTTGTCGCCCTCACCTTGAGTCAGCACAACTCCAACACCATAATTCGACGCATCACATTGTAAGTAGAAATGCTTAGTAAAGTCAGGGCTAGCCAAAATGGGAGCCTGGCCAAGACAAGCTTTAATTTTTGCAAAGGATTTAAGAGCTTCTTCATTCCAGGTAATAGATTGAGACTTCCTTTTGCTTTTAATAGGTCATTAATCGGAGCCAAAATTGTTGAAAAATCATTGATGAATCGACGATACCACGAACACATTCCAGTAAAACGTTTAATTTCTGTGGCTGTCTTAGGTAGCGGAAAATTGACTATAGCATCTATCTTAGAAGGATCGGTATGAAGACCGTCTTTATCAACAACATAACCCAAATATAATAACTTGGGTTTACAAAATTCACATTTTGAAAGATTAATGGTAAAATTCGCATCTCTAAGTCTTTTGTAAACTTCCTCTAAAATTTCAATATGTTCTTTAAAAGTACTCGATACGACAATAATATCATCTAAATAAACAAAAACATTTTGCGACAAGGAATGGCCAAAAATAGACTCCATGAGCCGCTGAAGTGTACTAGGCGCGTTGGTTAAACCCATAGCCATTACATTATACTCGAATAAACCTCGGCGAGGAACTGTAAAGGCAGTCTTTTCTCTACTCGCCGCGTCTAAAGGTATTTGCCAAAAAGCTTTCTTTAAATCAATAGAGGTTAAGTACCTGGCATTGCGAAAACTATTCAAGTATGTCATTTAAAAATGGAAGAGGATACGCATCTTTTTTTGTTACAGAATTCAATTTTTTTGCATCAAAGCAAACACGAAATTCTCCCGACTTCTTCTTAACCAACAGCATTGGCGAATTCCAAGGACTAGAACTCGGGCTAATAATGCCTTGAGCCAGCATCTCATCAATCTCTTTATTTGCATGTGCTAGCATGGCAGGTGATAAAGGATAATAACGTTGTTTAATTGGAATAACATCGCCAGTAATAATAGTATGAGTGACTTTATCAGTTCGACCCAATTCTGGACGATCAAGTAAGTTAAATAAAGAAATAATACGATTCAATTCGGATTTTGACCTTCATCCAATTCATCAGCACATTTAATCATATGAAAAGTATCAATTTCAGAAGAACAAGCAAAAATTCTTTTGTAGAAAAATCTACTTTAATTTCAAATAATTGGCAAAAATCTACACCAAGGGTAAGGGCATTCTCAATTGTATCAGAAACCAAAATTGATAATTCATGAGTGAGACCATTAACACAAAGTGGCAAAGTAATCTTACCAAGAATAGACTGTGAAGTACCATCAGCCGTAGAGGTGACGAAAACTCATCGTTACGATTTAATTTTAAATCGTATTTGTCAATTAAAAATATTCCCGATTTCCCTAATATCGTGGTCGTTGCGCCAGAATCCAATAGAGCAACTAAATTATCGTTAAAATTTTAACAGCGATATGAGGTCTGGAATCTCTTTCAGAATTATAGAAATTAGAAGAAATTTTAGTAGTTTGTAAAAATTTTGACTTTTGAAGCCAATCGGGCCAAATCTTTTGTCAGCCAGCGCAAATTTTGGTGAAGAGGTACATCGGCTAACGAAATGACTCTTCGAAACTAGTTTTTGACTTCTGGGAGCATTTTGGACAATCCAATGAAGTAACATCGTGTTGTCCGCACAAATAACAAAATAATGCGCGCTTTTCGGCACAGGTATGAAATGAATGACCTAATTTTTGCAGTTGAAACAAATTGTAGTAGACTTGGCAGTATTCGTTTTGAGAAATTAGAAATATCAGTTCTTGCTACTATATTTTTGTAGTAGGTGAAACAAGGAGCCTAGGATTTGGACTGAATGGCAATCTGTTGGAAGTGGGAAGCTCCTCGACAGGTGCATGTCGTAATTTAATAGCTTCAAGGTTTTACATAAAGAGATTAGGTGCGAAATGTCCGTAACCTCAATCAAAGCCAATTGAGTGGCATAAAAGATTGCAAATTTCTTTTAATAATTTTCAGTTGTTCGGAGTTTGCAATAGCTTCATCCAATTGAGCAAATAAATTTACCATGGTAGAAATATAAACAATAGGGGACTCTTCAATTTTTGTTTTCGCGCCTTTATGTCGGCCAATAAATTTTCATTGTAGTCCTCGGGAGAAAGTCTTGTTTAAGTTTGTAAATTAATTCATCCCAGGAATGAACAGAGGAACGGGTGGCTCTAAACCAAGCCAAAGCCGAATCAGAAAATAGGTCAATGGCTCCTTCGAATAAATCTTCAGAAGAAACCTTCCGAGCAACCTGAAGCTCATTGCAACGTTGAATGAAAGATAAAACAGAAATATTTTTCGGATCACCCGTAAACTGGAGACCCCATTTATAAATCGGAACCGCTGAACGAGTTCTATTAAGCGAGTCAATTAAGGTACTAAGGTCCTTAGTTGAAATACCAACTGAAGGCTCAGTGTGGGTGACAACGTTGGACGTAGAAGGTAGGTCTTTTCCGGTAGGAACATGAGTAGAGTCGCGATTAACACCTAAAGAAAAATACGTAAAGTTAGAATTAAATTCTTGTTCTTCATGGACTTGCTCTAACATTTCAATAGACTTAATACAACGAGAAAATATTTGTGAATGAAATGAAGAATATTCTTCATTGAAGGTTGTGTATGTTAACCTTCGATAGACGTGTGAAAGTCTGGTATGCAACCGTAAATATTCATTTTTCTTAGGAGTAATTTTATAAGAATGAAGCAAGGATTCCAATTCATTAATTTTTGTTCTAAACAATTTAATTCGTCTTTTGATTAATTTGAATTTTTCGTAGTTAGAAAAATTGAAACATCCATTTTTCTAATGCAAGTTTGGAACGTAATAATTTTCTTTTAACATCAACAGTTTTATCAGAAGGATCTGAATTTCGAATTAATAATTCGTGACTCAGCTCGTCAGCTTTTAAAGACTCTACTATAAACATTTTCAATAATAATATCAGTTCAATAAATTCAAAATACACGCATATGTTAACTCCACAAAAATTATAATGTACATTCAACTTGGCAAGTAAAAGCAAATGCTTCAGCACAACAATTCAAAAGTGTCTGCGTCAGTACAATTATGTTTGAAAAATTGAGCAACGTAAAAACGATACAAAATTCGAGCCCCAAGCGTTAGGCGCTAGTGTAATAATTACCTAATCAACCGTCCGTCGAGGGCCTGTAAAGACCAGTCAAGACGGTTAATTAAGGCCAGGCAGACTAAACTCAGCGGCGTAGGTCGTGGTTCAAACTCTTAACTAAACCCTTGCTTGTACTTACCAAATATGCGATATGGATAAAAATCATCGATACATATATTAACAATTTATAATAAACATGGGCGCCAATCAGCGGAAAGGCACTGATACCTAATAAAAGTAATCATGAAATAAACTTCATAGTTTAGAAAAAGAAATAACATTTTATTTTACCATCGACTGTCCGGAAAAGCAGATATATACACAAATAAATAAACAGTCTTGAACTCGAAATGAAATAGGGCCTACAGGGCCCACTATTCCGACATAATATAAACGTAATTCTATCTAACCTAATTGATATCTAGGGACGTGCACGTCGTCACATATACCTAATCTTTAGCCTAACTAGGATTAACTTAAGATCTTTAATTATATTAACAAAAGCACTGTGAAACACAACTATGCATTACTGTCTTTACAACACGGTATCCGTATGTACAGATTAAATCAAGGATTCCATGGGTTAATACCGTATGCTCTCTTCAATGATTATTTTTTGGAACACGCGAACGTAATTTAATGTCAATATAATTCACAAAAAAACAGACCGGACTATAGCTCGCAACACGGCTCCCGCACCCCGTCTTTAGCGACTATAGGTAGAACGAACATACATTTCCGCGATCAAAAGTAAACAGTATCAACTGGTCTATAATAATTAACCTTTACAACACTACAAAAGTTTGACACGTAAATCCGAAAAGCTTTCTTTACTGAGCTATTAACAAAGGTTAGTTCACGTCTTTATTACGTTCCAATGACCGGTAGTTGAAGCAAAGGAATTTTCTTTTAAATAACCCTAAGCAATAGCACACCGTCGTAGCGTCTATGTAGAATTAAAGTAATCCTTCCTACAAATTAATAAGACGCTACAAAAGAGACGCAGAATCGAAATAAAACTCATAGCAAAGGGTTGCTTTGCATTATTAAAAAATGTCATCCAACAAAATAAATACTCACGTGTTCTAAGCACACATAAACACGTCTGTCCCCAAAGACCACACACCAAAAAGCCCAGAATCATTGCTGTTTCTTTACATCTGCAACCACATTCCTGCAAAACCCCAATGAATTCGTCCGGTCCTGCGGCCATAGGCCACACCATATGTTTAAATACCAGAAACTAAACCCTCTCACTACATTGTATTGTAAATATTATGCGATCTCAGGTACCGTAGATGTATAACGAAAGCTTTTAAAATATAGAAGAATTCGCTTGTATGAGGTTATTCCACCACGGTGTATGCAGGCTTTGTAAAACGTACATATAATTCCACCACGATTCGTGAAATATACAAGTGATAATTAAATTGTGTCAACTATTAATACTATAAGAATTGGTACGCAGTAGCGTAACATTATATAAAAAATAATTATAAAATTTATGCTCAACAAAGCGATTGAAAATCGGGTTGTTACAGAGTATGCAAAAAAGACTATCACAATAAAGCAACGATATAAGCATCTAGTAGAAGAGGAGGGCAAGGCAACAGAATTAAAGAAAATACTAATAAATGAATTTAAAACTCACTGAAAAAATTCAAGTACAGCTAGCATATATATTTATGCATTTACAGTTAATAACAGTAGGGCAATACGAGGATTGAGGGACACAGGCACCACCCACCACCTCTTCCAACCTCCACCATCCTCTTACCTCTACCGTTCTTCATCATTTTCGAATATCCTCCGTCCTCCATCATCCTCTTACTTCCTCTGTCCTCCATCATTCTCCAACCTCCTATATCCTCCATTATCCTCCAACCTTCTCTATCCTCTATCATTCTCCAACTTCCTCAAACCTCCGTCATCCTTCAATCTCCTCTATCCTCCATTATCTTCTTACCACTTCCGCTTCTCCATCATCTTCCAACCTCCGTCCTTCATCATCCTCCAACCTCCTCCGTACTCCATCATCCCCAAGCCTCCTCTAACCTCTTCGTCCTCCATCATCCCTCAAGCTCCTTCGTCCTCCTGACACTTCCGTTCTTTATTATCCTCTGACTCCTCTGTCCTACATCATTCTCCAACACCCTACGTCCTCCATCAGCCTCCAATCTTCCCCGTGCTCCGTCATCCTCTTACCTCCTCCGTCCTCCTCCATCATCATCCAACTTCCTCCGACCTCTTTCAGTCTCTTCCGTCCTCCACAGCTGCATTTTAACATTTTTTCTTACATCACTTTGATAATTTGTCATTTGTTTTTACGTTGCGGTTTTTGACTTACTCTGTATATATCCACTTTTTGTTCCATCCTGTATATAGAGTTTCCACATACCTATGTCACATAGTTCTTAAAGAAAAAAATTTATCGAAGCGGAATTCGAACCTGAGCCGCCTATAATTCTCAAAAGGTACACTCTAGATGTCTGCAATGGTCAGCAGACACTTTTAGACGGAACAACTTAAAGTTTAACTTTTATTTAATTACCCCACATTTTTCAACGTCCATTTAATTACGGACATCATTTTCTGTTAAGTTACCGACACCATTTTTGATTAAGTGACATGTGTCAGTTTTAACCCAACTTAAAACTTTAACCCAACTTGAAATGTTAAGGTGTGTTTATGTTTGCCCAGGTTACTAAAAGGTTGGATTGAATTGGTCTAATTTTATACTGGTTTGACACTATTACATTAAAAACGAGGTTCTTTCAGAATAAAGCGTTTGTTTGTTGTATTATTTGCCTCAAGTATATGTAAGTTTGGTTCTTAAAATTTAGCGTTAATAAACAAAAAGGAATTTCCTATTCCACTACTTCAGATAGACTTATACTACTACGGTTAGTTATTATTTGTTAGGAACGGAGTTACTAATATGTAGGAGCATGCAAATTTTACATATTAGGGGGTCGGGTTGTTTCAAAGGCGGGTTGATGCTTTGATCTTGTTGCTTCTGATCATCAAGAGCGGAGCTCTTCGAATACCAGGAGATCGGTCTCCGGGGCAAAGCCCCGGTCTTAGGAGAAGTGATACTTTTATGTCTCTGTTCGGGTAGTTTTGTTTGTGTCCTTTATCCGTCAAGATTACGTTGGTGGATGATTGCCGTGGTTTTTATGCGAGTACATTTAAGTGTGGGAAAAGATTTTCGATCCAAATCATCGCGTGCAGGGTCCCGTTTACTAATATTTGTCTATGTGCTTGAAGGCACGGTTGAAACTCATTACACTCGAATACTAAATGTTCCGGTGTTTCTATTTCTCCGCGCGTGCATATGTTGTTGTCAACTAAATTTGCTCGTTTTCTGTATGTTGGGCAGGATCCGTGGCCAGTTAGGTAATGAATTAGTCCTTGACTGGGTACCAGGTATTTCACTTTTAGCGGTCCTTGATATTTGGGATCATTGCATATACCCTTCTACCGGTTATGCTTGGATCCCAACGTGTCTGCCACTCTGTTAGTATGTAGTTATTTATTTCCGTCTTTGTCGTGAGCAGTTGGTTTATGTTTAAGAAGCGTTGTAGTTGTTAGTTGTCATTGTGTGTAAGATAGTACATTGCAGCTCGCTGTGTCACTACTAGGTCTAAGTGCACAGTTTCCACCAGTACATAAAGTGCATCATGTGCGGTAGTCCCATAAGCCCCCGCGTCAGCCGCAGTAAAACACTTGGCTGTGAACCGTTAATTTTTTTGATTGTGTTAAGGCGATGTCCCCATGCGCTCGTGGCGTATGATACCATAGCCCCGAGTACACTATTGAGATAAAGCCTTACGCAATTAAGTGGTATTTTGTAAGTCCTTTGAGCTAGCGTTGCGATGTTCTGCATTACAGAAGTTGCACTTGTAACACACGGTGTTTATATGTGTTAAGTAATTCTGTTTTTCGTCTAAATATTCAGCCCAGATATTTTGTGTTTTGTGTTCTACTTATATTTAGAACTTCTAGTTTGATGGTGGGGTCCCTTGCCAAGATTCCCGTCATCACAAGGTATGTAGTTTTTTATGGTATTATAGTAATTTTGCTGGTTTTGTACCAACTTTGTATTTCCGTTAGAGCGATGTCAGCCCTACGTTCGATTTCCCTTCTGGAATTGCCTTCTACCACAATCAAAATGTCGTCGGCGTATGCAATCGTCGACAACACCTCTGCAACAGTGTTTAGTTTTTCCAGGAGTTTATCCATTACGATATTCCAAAATAGTGGCCCGTATACGAAGCCCTATAAGCTACCCTTGTATATATGTTTGGTAATGCTCTCCGTGTCTTGTTAGGTTACGTACCTGTCTCTGAAGGAATCGTACAGTTGTGATTGGCAGCTTATGGTTGTAAGTCTGGTAAAAAGTAAAGTCCACCAAAGGTTATTAAATGTGCCTTCTATGTCCACTAACATTAATAGGACGATTGCTTGATTTGATTTATGGCGTCTTCGGCCAATTTGTTTTCTATGAAGCCGTATTGCCTTGGGTGTACTACTGTGGTTTGTGTGTGGTCCTGCATTCGTTTACATAATAGTTTTTCGTACGTTTTTCCTAAGCTGTTCAAAAAACATATGGATCGGTAAGAGCCTGGTTGTTTAGAGTTTTACCTTTCCCTTTAGAAATAATCATGACAATTAGTTCATAGTTCATAAATAAATAAACAAGTCCAAATAAAATTGAGCCTAAGTTTAACATCGATTAAGATTACATAATTGCAATATGAAATCAAAATTTCTTACCATCAAACTGGCCAAGTATTACTGTAAGAAATTCAAAAGAAAAAACACTAAAGCCATCAATAATACTATCACACCATTCTTCCCGTTTCGAATACTGATATACCTAACATCTTAAATCCCATTTTTGGAAATGGTTGTAATAACAATACATAGAAAACGGTAAACACTAACTTTTTGTTTTTCATTCCATTGTCCATTAAAAATACAAAATTTTTACTCCTTAAATAACAATAAACCCCAGCAATAAAGTTTACATTTAAAATCAATACGCACATATTTCTTAATATTTTCAACTCCACCTTTCACGATAATATCATGCATAAATTTAATCAAAGTTAGCTGCGTCGCTATTTGATAGTCCAACAAAATAATTACTTTACGTTTTACTAATTTTCTTCTACATACATACAAATCTACTTACATTAAAATCAATGTGTACATAATTATTAATTATCAACATAGAAGCTTATATCTTACTTATTGTTTAATTTCCAATATATCTTTAAACTGAAAGATATGTAGAAACACCAACCTTTCAATTTTTTCCTAGCTAGCAGTAGCTACCATATCGCAACACAGAATCCAAAATATTTGTGAAGTAACCTCTCATGTTCCTAACCCCTTTCCCGGTCGTCATGACATTAATTCTACGAACACGTGTTTAATATCTACTTTGCACTTGCAAGAGTAGTTAAAAGGAAGACCCTGCGCTGCGTTTTCTTCTGCGGAGAATCTATCTTTACATCATGAAACTGTGTTTATTTTCAACTTAACTTTCCTTCCACTTTCAAACTTAAATATTATATTTCATTTTGTCCTTTATGTTATACATCTCAACTGCGGTAAAGTTCCGTTTATACAATGTAACATTCTTTAGCTATGCTGAATAATAGGGCATTGTCACGTTAAATACGTAGAAGTCACGTACTTCGTATGTAACTTGTATTATTGTTGAATATGGTATTATCTTAAGGTCTTTGGTGGTGGGGACGGGCGATAATTCTCATATTGTAAATTATTTTTTCGTGAGAACTGCCTACGTAGCGTCTTTTAGTATTAAGATTTGCTTTTATTTGAGGTTTCAAAATAAGTCATCGACCTGGATTATTACGTTTACAATGTATTTAAATGAAATATTCTAAATTACCTTTATAGAAACAAAATTTTGAAATATGCTTAAATAACATTTATTATTCATATAATTTTACTATACAGGGTGCGTTCATATTTATTCTGTCCCTCCAAAATTAAATATTTTTTTTCTTATCTGATTTATCTCTAAAGTAACGCGAATGCGTAACAACAGGCATATTTATTATTTTACGAACGAATTTTGCCGTTCTATTTATAAATATTATTTTGGAGTGTTGTTTACTGTTGTTATTGGTGTAATTACTGTTGTTATTTTGATATTACAACTCTGAATTTCATTACACAGAGGTATGTAAGTGCGAACAAAATACAAATTTTAATTCGATATGCAGTGGCTTTTATAGGCTAGAATTTCTGCAAGACTCGATAGAATATACACATTGACTGGAAAAGACATCGATTCGATGCACATCGATACGATAAGACTCAAATTAGCAAGTTCCTTCTTGCTTTAAATCTAAACGAAATAAATTTGTTCAGAAATTTTAAGATAATTTAATAATGTTTTTATGCATTATCAACGAACTTCGTTCGTTTATGAAATCGATTTGTCGTCCGTCTGTCTGTCCGTCTGTCCGTCCGAGGCCTTTCTAATGGTCGGACATCAATGTGTGATACATCAATCGATTCAGCTCGGTGTCCTGAGCTTAAGTTTTGATGTCAGTTGAAATCGGGCCACGGGGACGCGTGCCCCCGCGATATTCCGTCGGGAAAATTAAAATTTCAAATAGGTCCAAAATTAATGTGCGAAACATATTTGGACTCCCCTAACATAGCTGAGTCGAAATATGGTACCCCCACAAAATCTGACCACGGATACCCGCCCCGGAATTAATTTTTATCAAAATTTCAAATAGGTCCAAAATTAATGTGCGATACATATTTTGAATCCTCTGAAAAAACTGAATCGAAATATGATGCCCCCTTATTTACACACACACACAAACACACATACATACATACATACATACATAGATACACACACACATATATAGCTTTTAAAATATTTATTCAATAAAATAAAATATATTAAAATGTCTCTTTTGTTGTTTATAAATTTTTGTATTTTATCTGAATACTTATAATTATTACAACATAATAATTTTAATCTCTTTAAATTGTTTTAAAGTAAGGCTACATTTGGAAGTTCGTTGCGACAATGCCTTGCATTTTCAACTTGTATAATATGTAATATATTTTTACAATTTTCCTTAAATGTATTAATTTTTTGGTCTTAAATTAAATTAATGAAAGTGAGATATGTACCTTGGACAAGAGGTTATTTTTCGCTTCTTGGATATTCCGTCTGCGTGCATTGTTTTGTACACATGCAATCGAAGGTCCTGTGTAGTTCTACGACTATGAGTAATATTGTTATTATTTACTTGATGGCATATTATTTATTGGGAACTTTTAGAGTTAATAACCTTTAGTTGTTTGTGTATAATACCAACTTCAGCATCCAATCTATTGCAATTTCGAATTATTTTAAGATATTTTGTATCACAAAATTAACAGATCTTTTATGTTGTCCTTAAACTTTTAAAATCTAAAGTCGAAATAAAGCATTAATAATAAATTAAAGAAAATATTTTTGGTTAAAATTTTTTCTATGATCATAGACTAGTTTCAGGCTATTTGTAAATATTGACGTTTTCTTAGCTACAGTGCTTCAACAGGTAAATATATGCATTATTGAACCAAGCGTTAATATTTATATTTCGTTTATCACCGATCTACATTTCCTGTAATTAAAAATATCATATTTATTATCTTACTAGAACATGAGAACATAATTGGAGGCCGGAAAATCGTGAAGTGTAGTTCTTGACCGAATAGGTTAAAATGAACTATTCCGAACTATGAACTGAACGAACTAGTTCGTTGGTTTCTAAGAGAATAATTCATTACGAACTACAAAATAAAAGCAGCCTGGACTGAATTACTGAAAACGGACAACGTTCCAGCCTTTATCTGCTTGAACGGTGAAGGATGAATCATGAATGTAAACTATGAAGTGAATAGCTGAATACTGATACTGAATAGAATCGTGAATGTTGGGGTTAGAAGGAACTAGGAATTGTACTACACTTTGTTTCACTTCTAATGTAATTAAAATCCAAAGATCTTTACTATGACTTTATGGTTTGTGTACTGTTTTGTAGGAGCAAGAATGGATTTTCAATGAAAGAAAATTCCTAAAAGGGCAGTTATTATATAAATTAAAAATCCTTGAATAAAATAAAGTGTTCTACTATTTAGCAAAAGATAAAACATTTATTTAATAGTTATAGTTCTAGTATGCAAAAGAGGGGAAAATAAATAAAAAACAAGAATACAAATAGGTAACGAGAACTTACAAGAGCTTAACGATTTCTGCTACCTAGGAAGCCAAATAACTCAAGCTGGAAAAAGCACAAAAGATATAAAACAAAGATTAGCACAAGTTTGTGCTACATTTAACAAGAAAAAGCAACTACTGTGTTCAAAGATAACAAACATAGAAACAAGGAAAAGATTACTTAAAACATATGTGTGGAGCACAGTGTAACGAATATATATTCTGTAGCACTATTTGTGGAAGAATCACATCTATGCATTGTTGTTCTGTGATATTTGATTCTTGTATTTGATACTGTTATATCTGAAAGAAACAATTCCACAATGGAACAGGAAATCATGACCGTTTAATTAGCTTAAATGCTTTACCCAGAAATATCTAATAACAATATACACTCAGAAAACATATTTAAAAAGGAACTAGTCGTTTGTGTTGCCTAATCCATAGGCGGATTATATCCTTTCAGTTGTTAAAATTAGGATAGCGCTTGCGTGAATACGATCACGAGGTGACGCGCAAAGCAGATGAGCCGTTCTTTACTTGCACGGTACGAATAACAAAGTCAGCCATTGTAGTTGAGGATGTAGTCAAGACTGCAATTTATACAGATGGGCTCACGAATTTTTTACAAGTGGGGCCTCAGAATAGGCGTGCCGAGATAGGCGCAGGAGAGCTGGTCGTCTTGGGGGCACAGAAGAGTATTCATTCCTGTGACTCCGGCAAGGCACTAGACCACGCTTCCTTTTAAAAATGGTTCGAGTCGGTATTTGTTAACGGTAAGACCGCATTATTCAAGTAACTTAATACTAATACAAATTATCTTTATTTCCTTAGCGCATGAAGTAATTAGATATATATATAAATATATATATATATATATATATATAATAATAACCTAGACTTTTAAGTAAAGCCCAAATGATCATTTCAATGATCATTTGGGCTTCTAAAAAGTCTAGGTTATTATTTCATCTTATTAATTGCAATACGTTTGTATTTATCAACTTACCTTGTGTAAAATACTACTCATAATATTTATATATATATATATATATATATATATATATATATATATATAATAAAGGTTGTTAGTTATTTTGGGATATTATTTGTTAAAAACATACTAAGTTAATTGATCATTTGCTTTAATAATTGACGTTTCGGTTGACCTTTGCAACCTTAATCATAATTCTGAAAAATTGCCACATGTAAACAGTCAATTACATATAAATTGCAAACATACTTAAAACTTGATCTTGTCTAGTATCATAAAATAGTCCAAACATGAAGCACATTTAAATATAACAAACACAAATTTACATATTAAAATTTAAAATGACAAGGTACGAGCACATTGTAATGCAGTTGTTATATTACTAATCAGGTTGTTATGATTAAAATAAAAGAACAAACTCAGCATGTAGTCAACATTAATAATTCTAGGTGAGTGTTTAAACCAATAGATTACAAATTAGTGATCTAATCGCATTAAGGCGGTGTTTAAATGTTGTTGAGGAATAATATTGAAATATGTAATATCCTTCACTTACTACTAAACTGTATTGTAGCTGTATAAGTATTATTAATAAATATTATTAATAAGAATTATTAATGTTGACTACATGCTGAGTTTGTTCTTTAATTTTTAATCATAACAACCTGATTAGTAATATAACAACTGCATTACAATGTGCTCGTACCATGTCATTTTAAATTTTTAATATGTAAATTTGTGTTTGTTATATTTAAATGTGCTTCATGTTTGGACTATTTTATGATACTAGACAAGATCAAGTTTTAAGTATGTATGCAATTTATATGTAATTGACTGTTTACATGTGGCAATTTTTCAGAATTATGATTAAGGTTGCAAAGGTCAACCGAAACGTCAATTATTAAAGCAAATGATCAATTAACTTAGTATGTTTTAACAAATAATATCCCAAAAATAACTAACAACCTTATTATATTATTACTTGTTACTGAAGTGTGTTATTATATATATATATATATATATATATATATATATATATATGGAGATTGGGGCAACGTTCGTTAACTAAGAACGTACAGCTTTTGTTCGATGTTTTTTGCATCAAATTTGTAAGCAGGATCCAGAAAATGTGCATCGCTGCTCGATAACAAGGGTAACGTCTTCATTAAAACAGGTATCAAACCTTTCTGTTCTTATGTTTGTCAGACTTTAAAAGTGCTCACATAAAATTGTAATCGAAGGTTGTTTAATTATGCTAAATTTTGTGCACGAATAACAACGTGAAATATAATTGTTAGGAAGTACTATTAAAGTAATTTTGTAAGACACGCGGAGCATCCATGTGTTTAAAATATTGTGATTCTAAAGTCCACTTCCTGTTTTTTTAAAAGTTCATTACAGATGTCTAATCTTTAATAAGGTCATTATACCTGAATAAGGTTAAAATTTTATTTATCCAAGTTAGCTGCACGTGATTTAAATTTTCTTATAAAGAAATAAATTAAACTGATGTGAAATACATGTAAACCAATAAACAGATCTGTCCATTGGGTATCAGAAATCTTGTTTTGAAATATTATTAAAATTAAGGTCTTATTATGTCAAGACAGATTTATAAAGAATTCAATTTTATTATTTTGTATTTGTAACCATATTTGAAAAAAACGACAAGAGAGAAACTATATTAAACTACATTTTTGGACTCAAGTTTTTTATTCCATGCGTAATTAATTTTAATAAGAATATTTTAAAGAAAATAAATTTTTTAAATAATGAAATTAGACGAATGCTGAAGTAATTTAAAAAACACAGTTATGTTACAACTGATTTATTCTAGATATATTATTTTTAATTCAAATACCTTTGGTGTGGTAATCTCAAGATTATCCACTCGTAATTATTAGTATGCTTTTTTATTAAAAAGCACAAACAGTGTCTTTTTAATAGAAAATTTGTTGTGTACTTTTCTTTCAGGGTCATCGAGATTGAAGAGGTTGTAAGTATGCTCCAGAGGTTTCCAGATGTGTTAGGTCATTAAGTTGTAAGTTTTTTATGGTGCTTAATTCCAATGAGTTTCTGTATCTTCTCATAGGAGTATTGAATTTCTAGTGTTGTCCATATAGATACAGTGGCGCTCAATTTCCCTTTTTCTTTTTTATGTTAGCTTATTGTAGAGTTTATACCATCCCCACGCCCTTTCTCATTGCTCACCCTTGGGGTAATTCCCAGACTTAGCCGCGAACAAGTAAAGCTTCACTTGTATCCAACGAGTGGAGGCAAAAAGTGTTTCAACAGCACTGTATGGATGTGAAGCCTGGACAGTAGGAGAAGCGTCAAGAAAAGGTAGAAGCCTTTGAAATATGGTGTTACAGACGTATGATGAATATATCATGGACAGACAAAGTTAAAAACAAAGAGGTACTAGAAATGGTAGGGGAAGAAAGAAGTATGTGGAGAACAGTAAGAAATAGAAGGGATAGATCGATAGGCATGAGGAAATAGTGCGGAATATATTAGAAGCAGAGATAGGAAAAAAAACTAGAGGTAGACCTAGGCTAGACTATTACACACAGATAGTGAAAGATGTAGGATGTGGGAATTTCAAGGAAATGTGTATGCTAGCCCAGAATAGAAATCAATGGAGGTATGCATTCAAGCAGTCCCAAGATCGAAAAATTAATGACGAAAACAATAACTGTACTTAAACATGATGATTATTATAAACAACTATAGTTCTTGGTGTTGCAATATTCTTAATTAATGTTAATTGTGAGAAAGGATTTATTGAAAAACTATTAATATGGCAAATGTCTAAGTGTTGGGGGATTCTTGGAAGCCTCAGGCTGCTTAACCCCTTTCACATACCACTGAATCGCTGTGAAATAGGGAATATAATTAGAAAACAATAGAAGGGAAATCGAGCTTTATATAAGCTGTTGTGGGAATTTCAGGGAACTGTGAAGGCTAGCTCAGAACATAAATAAGTGGAGGTACGCATCCAACCAGTTTCAAGACGGAAATCTTAATGACGAGAAAATAAGTGCACTTAAATCTGATAATTATTATAAACAACTACAGGTGTTTGTTGCGAAATATTTTCAACTAATGTTGATTGTGCGAAAGGATATATTGGAAAAACTATTAATTCGACAATTGACCAAGTACTGGGGGAACTTGGCAGCCAAAGGCTGCTTACATACATTACATTTGATTTTTCCAATGCTCCATCCGAAGGTACTACGTTGGCCAGGAACCGAGTTTTTACCTGAAAATTTTGAATTTTGCCGAACTCTTGCTGTGGCAAGCAAGGTAGGGATCTTTAAGGTGCGTGACAACATTCACACACAGGACCTCCATTTTACCTCTCATCCAACAGGTGCGTATTTTTGTGAAAAATTCTCGCATAACATTTTTCTACCGCACCGTGTTGGAATTTGAACCCGGTACCTTGGGCATACTCCTGCATATACCTTACATACGATTTTCCAATGCTCCACCCGAAGGTACTACATTGGCCAGGAAACGAGTTTTTTTTACCTAGAGACTTTGGAATTTTACCGAACCCTTACTGTTCCAAGCAAGGTAGGGATCTTTAACGTACGTGACAACACTCACACACGGGACCTCCATTTTACCTCTCATCTGAACGAGGGTGTATTTTTGTGAAAAATGTTCGCCTAACATTTTTTAAGCGGACCGTGTCGGAATACGAACCCGGGACCTTGGGCGTAGTGGTCACACACATACCAACTACGCCACGGAGCCCCCCCCCCCCTTCACATACCACTGAATATCGGGGAAATAGGGTATATACCTGTGAAACAATAGAAGGTGACCGAACTACATCAAACAAGAAAGAACAGCGGTTATGTTCAAAGATAACAAACATATAAACAAGAAGAAAATTGTTCAAAGCATATGTGTAGAGCACAGCACAGTACGTCTATGAAATAGGGGCAGTAGGAAAAGCAGACAGAAAGAGATAAAAGTCTTCTGGAATGTTGTGCTTCAGATGTATGAGGATGGTAGCATGGACAGACAAAGTTAATAACAAATAGGTTATAGAAATAGTACAAGAATAAAGATATCTGTGAGAAACAAGAAAAAAAAAGATATAGAAGAGCAGGATACGCTCTAAAGCATTTTTGGGGAATAGTACGGGATAAATTACAAGCAGAGATAGAAAAAGAGGCAGACGTAGATCGAGATCAAACTTACGCATGCAGATAGTGATAGATGCAGACTGTGCAAATTTCGGGGAAATGTAAGGGTTAGTTCAGAATAGGAAACAATGGTGGTACGCGTCTAACCAGTTCCAGGACTGAAGACTTAATGATGAGGGTGCTTATTTTAATGTATTAATTTTAAAGATTAGTTTCGCAAAAAGTCGGTACAAACTAGTAAATAATAATTTTAAGTGTAACAATGTTTTAAAAAATGTTACGCATTTACATTTAGAAATTAAATAACGACCTATTTTAAATTAAAGTTATGCCGTCTTTCATGCTTTACGAATTATAATTTTAAAAATATACAATTTTTAACAATTTTGAAGATGTTAATCGAGTTCTTCTGTCGGACATTATTTGCCCAGCCTTTGAAAACATTCTTTCACAAGGTACTGATGTTCTCAAGATACACAGTCGCTTAAAAGCCATTACGAAAAGTCGCGGATACACGGTTTTTCTATCGAACCATTATTTTAAAGAGTCTTCCGTTCTGGGGAAAAGCGGCTTGTTTACGTATTTATCTAGGTCCACTATTCTTGCTGCCTCGTATTTTTCACTAGCGGTAAGTTTATTAATTGATGTATCAAAATCTTGCCACAACAAAGAAGACACCAAAGGGTAGGTTTCTGTGCTTGTGGTTGTTGGTGAATAGTAATATTACCCGTTCCCAATTTTTGTTTTAAATTTGCTACAGCCACGTCAACTATTTTTGGATCTTCACATCCAAGTCGTTAAAACGAGGATCTAGAATGGCGCACCGAATCATAAATTTATTATTCTCTATATGTTTAAAACGTGTTAACAAATCGTTCCTTATACATTGTACTTACGTCTTGTATCTCTTCTGGCAGTTCGAGTGCAGGGAGTTTTGAATAATATAACATGTGCAGGTTAATTGCTTTAACGAAAATCATTATTTTAGACACTTCTTCAGTTACCAATTTGAATATTTAGACTTCTTCTATTAATTTTTCTATAAATCTCCATACTGATTGCAGCACATTTGCAGGATTTCTGTCCAAAAGTACAATGGTAGAATCCACTGCATTTTTAATTTTTAGACATCTGGTCAGCATGTCCAAAGTGGAGTTCCACCTAGTAGAGACAATTTGTTTTAATTTTAATTCAAGAGAGTCCATTTGTTTTAGAGTAGCATGTAATTTAGCAAGTGCATGCGGGCTTCTTTAAAAATGTTCCACTATTTCTGCAGTTGCTTTATCCCGGACATGTTTCTGAACTATTCAATTTCTAGAATGAGCAAAGCAACCCAACTGACGTCACTGACATTTTGGAACTGCGGCAATGATGTTAGCAGCATTATCACTAACATACTCAGCAATTTTATTTTCCAAAACCCCACCTGCCCACTGCTTCCTTAGTCTTTCGGATAACAGGATTGCCGTGTGTCGCTCTTCAAACTCAACACATTTTAATAGTACCGAGATTAATTCAGCGTGGGAATTAACAAAATGTGCAGTTATCGTCATGAAATTGTGGTTTTTCACCTAGTAAGACACACTGCTTTAGTGTCTTCTAACTTTTCTCGCACATTTACTTTGCATTTGCGATACAGCTGAGGAATAAGATGGGCCGAAATCGTCTTTCTGGATTGAAGTACATAACCGAGATTTAGTATATTGTTACAAATTTTTTTAATTCCGCATGTTCTACTAGTGAAAACGGCTGATATTCTTTCACAATCATTGTTATTAATTGATTGTCAAATTGTTTTTGCTTTAAGGCTCTTACCAGTTTTGAAGTTGACGTATAATCTAGAACTGTAGTTTGCCCTACTCGTATTCTTTTTAAAGCAGTTACCGATGATAAATGGTTTTCCAGGTTCATCAAATTTGATTTTTCATAAGAACTAGTAGTCATCGACGATGTTTCCTGAACAATAACTTCACGTGTTTGATCATGGGTTCTTTCAACAGCATCTTCGACAGAAACTTCCCGCTTAAGAGGACTAAATTGACAAAATGCAGACTCACATGTATTTATAGCAACAGTTGGATTTTTGATTTAAGATGGCTAGATAAATTATTGAACAAGCCACTTGATATGCTGATAAGCTACGAGCAATATAGGCAATTAGCTTTTTTAGCAATTTTGATTTCGTGAAAATGGTTCTACATAGCACTAGTTCTTCGCCGAGAAGACATTTTATAATTATTAGTGTGCAATAATTGATTTAATATAACAATAACACTATAACAACAACGTATATACAACTGTTACACAATGCTAACAAAACAACACTGTAATGACAATAATAACAAAAATCAAAGTATCATAAATAACAGAATAAAACGAAAACGGAAAACAATAATTCAAAAATCAGAATAAAATCTCAACAATAATCCGCAAAAAGCTTTACTAAAATTTTAAACATTTGTCCAATCAAATAGAAAAGAAAATATACTACGCGCTAGATACAATAGAATGCCTTTAAGGTACCTTACTCATTGCTATTATACTCGCAGACTTACAATTGTGCATTTTGCCAAAAAATTCAATTAGGATGTAACAGCCAAACTGGCCTTGAAAAATAATGTTTTATCCCATTCTATTTATTTTAATTTGCAGTATATTAAAAACACCCCTACTACACCCTTTTTAATATCTAGGCTTAAATTATTTAATTGAAGGGATATTTCATGAAGATGTTTTTGTATTGTTTATTAAATTAATTTGTATACCAACACCAAGTTCAGGCACTTATACCAGTATTAAGGGTATAATCACACTTTTATTGCCGACATACTGAAAGTGTGAAAGTGAATAATGTATAGGTAGGTTAGATAGTATTTACATTTACCATTCCCATAATTCAGTTTAAGAACACTCCAAGTTCCCATACTGAATAAATTCCATGAATCATCACAAGGCCAAAAAATATTTTTATTCCTTCTCGTCAATAGCTCATTTTGAACTATTCATTTTGAGCTATTCCCTTGACTGAATAAGTTCCGTACGAACTATTCACTCACGTTAATAACAACGCCCATGACGACCGGGAAATGCTTCCCCGGAGTCGACGAGTTTTTAAAATTAATATAATCAGGAAGTAAAAACAAATTAAACCGATTCAAATAATTTTATCATGATTAATTTTCTTGTCTTTTATAGGCTTACCGCAAATGGGTGGCAACACATGGAGAAGAATCTGATTTACCTGGGTTAAATCTTACACACGATCAATTATTTTTTCTCAACTACGCACAAATATGGTGCGGTTCAATGAGACCAGAAGATGCATTAACAAAAGTACGTTCAAGTGTACATTCACCCGGCCCCATACGAGTACTGGGGCCTCTTTCAAATTCCTGGGACTTTGCAAGAGCATACAATTGCCCTTTAGGATCTCCAATGAATCCTACTAATAAATGTAGCGTTTGGTAATTCATTTTATATTTGATCATTTCAGATTTGAGAAAAATTAAAGACAAAAAGGTCATTAACGTGATTGTGCCAATTAGCACGATATAATGATTGGAATGACTGAAAGAATATATTGTATAGCAATTTTGTAATTTTTATTTAAAATGATACTTAGAATGTGCACGTCTTCCGTGAGTATGTGGTGAGAAGACGTGTGTCGTAGGTGAAAAATTCAGATTGCAGTGCCTATTATGTTGTATAAAGTTTAGCACTAATACGTTGTTGAAATTCACGACACTGTAAATTATTTCATTCGTAGTAACGATCACGACTTTCATAGGTCTGTTAGAAAATTGTTTTTGTCATTTTCAATACTAAAAGGTAATGTAATAAAATTCTTAAACTATATTGAATCCTTGGAATAGATAAATAATTTTTGTTATATTTATTTTTAAATTCAAGTGTTAAGAAATTAATCTTGATATATTTATTTGTTAGATTATTAAAATTGTTTCAAGTTAATACAGCATTTATATAAAGCATTATCGTTTAAAAAGCGTCAATATCTTTTAAACGTACATTTCTGAAGTACACAAATATTCGAAATGCGAATCTTTTAGGATAACCTAAATTCAAACAATGTAAAATTATTAACTTTTTGACAGTGAGCAGGTTAGCAGTTGGAACACTTACTCTTTTTATAAACAATGAACTTTCTTCTTACACATGAATGTATTTAAAATGTACTTAATGTAAATATGTACTTAACACACGAGACTCGAGTGAAAAGTAATGCGCACTCGCTCCTGGTTCATGAACAAAACAGTATGCGGATCTGAGCGTGATAGAAATTTGTAGTTACATTCCCCATCTTCACATGACCCAAGTTCTGTTCGATTTGGTTCAACAGTTAACCATCAATACATTACGGATAATTGACGCATTCAATTATTAAATTTGGAATTGCCCAAAAGGGCGAGGATCCCGTAACAAATTCTGGGGTGCACAATCTAAGTATAGTAGTGCGGGAGTGGGTCCCTAAAGCAATAAATGGAAGAAAATAGAACAAAATTGAACAAAAAAATTTTACCTATGTGCAATGTCAAGCTATGTTACCAATAACATTTATCATGAACGGTTTTTAATCACTGTCAAGTTTATGGCCGCCAACTTCAAGTGTTTGGTGGGGATTGTTATTGTACCACCTTTCTATTCTACGTGACTCAGGCGTGACTTCGCATGATCCTCACACGCAAAAACCACATGTCCACGACTTGCATTTTTTAATCAATCTGAATAAATACATTGCAACCCGTGCTACACTATAGGAAAAATATAATTATCTTTAATTAAATATTAATATGAGTCTTACCAACAAAGTCTCTATAATTTTTTATTGCATTGTAGGAATGTTTAAGTGTGCCTAGGGTTTCTCAGTACTGCAACTAAAACCTTGAATTTAATTTATTTAACTGAATTTGTAAAAGTCTTTTTATATTTGGAATGCATATTAATAAATATACTGTTATTTTATAATTGTAATCTTTCTTAAAATGACTTAACCACACTATAAAAATTTATTGTAATAAATATTTTGTGGCTTAAAATAACTTATGCACCTAAGTTCTGTCCTAGTATGTATTATACCATAAATAACTTCCCGATTTCGTGGTTTAAGTTTATTGCTTTAATTATATCAACTGCTCTTTGCTCATTGAAATTATATTTTCTGAAACCATAAGAATTGAAATATCATGATTAATTAATTTTAGTGATTCATGAAATCCATTATACAAAGTGCATCAAAAATAATGTTATCCGTTTTAGATTAATTTTTTTCGTTTTACATTTGGGTTTTATTCCCCGTAACGCCAACGCATTACAAATACTCGATATTATGGCAACGTACACACTTTGCTATGACTATACGTTTACAACAACTTACAGTAATCGAATTTCTAACAGAAATGCGTCCGACTTAAGGTTCATTAAAGTAGTAGTCTGCCTGACAACTTTTGCTGAAAAAGCGCAGGCATAACAAGTTCCTGTAACTGGGATTTCGACACGCATAATTTCAATTCTTGTTCAAAATTATTTCCTTCCTTAAACAAAATTCCCTCGTATACTGTGAACCCCTTTCGGCTTTTGTTTGCTTCCTTTGACAGTTCGCTGTCCTTGGCATGAAGCTTGCGTGCTTTCAATTTTGCTCTTATCCGCCCTTCTCTCACTTGATCCCTTCCGATGGAATCAAAATTCTTTTTCCTACATTTGACTTTTAAATGCTCCAACCGAAGGTACTACGTTCGCCAGGAAACAGGCTTTTTTACCCGAAAATTTTGAATTTTGCCGAACCCTTGCTGTTCCAATCAAGGTAAGGATCTTTAACGTGCGTGACAACACTCATACAGAAAACCAACATTTTACCTCTCGAACCCGAGATCTTGGACTTAGTAGTCACATGCAAACCAACTAAGCCACGGAGCTGCTTCAAAATTTCTCCGTAGTTGTGACTATTCTGCGTTTAGTTTCAGTAAGAAAATCTGGGGATCTTCTGAAGTCTGCTTTCTTCCGTTTTTCGGACCATGGACGAGATACCCTAATAAGATATTGGCTACCTTTATTATATGATCCCATACAACGTACAATCTTGAAATGAAATTCCTGTATGAACATGATTCAATGCGACATTTGAACCGAACGTAGCCTGTACGACATTAAAAAACTTAGAGCTTTGTGGTCAGTAATATTGCCAAGATCTTGCCTTACTATTATGGTGTGTCAATGACGTAATCAACGAGATTCCCGCGTGTTTGATCCTGACAACTAAAGCAAAGCACGCCTCATCGCAACTAGAACTGTCACATTGGATATAGAAAATTATCATCAAATCTGGGTTTAAGAGCATTTTCAAGGTAAAGTGCCCTGATAGCCAATCAGGCAGTCCGCGGCTTAGTTGTTATGCCTGGAACTACTAAGCCCAAGATCCCGGGTTTGAATTCCGGCACGGTTCGCTTGAAGAATGTTAGGCGAACATTTTTCACAAAAATACGCTCTCGTTCGGATGAGAGGTAAAACGTAGGTCCTGTGTGCGAGTGCTGTCATGTACGTTAAAGATCCTTACCTTGTTTGGAACAGCAAGGATTTGGCAAAATTCAAAATTTCCTGGTAAAAAACTGGCCTCCTGGCCAATGTAGTAGCTTCCAGAGAAGCAGTGGAAGGGTGTAGGGCTTTGATAGCCTAGGCGGCTCCGTGGCTAAGTTGATTCGCCCAAGCTCCCGGGTTCGATTGCCAACACGGACCGCTTGAAAAACGTTAGGTGAGCATTTTTCACAGAAATATGTCTTCGTTCGGATGCGAGGTAAAATGTAAGTCCCGTTTGTATGTGTTGTCACGCACGTTAAAGATTCATACCTTGCTTGGAACAGCAAGAGTTCGGCAAAATTCAAAATTTCCAGATAAGAAAAATCGTTTCCTGGCCAATGTGGTACTTTCAAGTGTAGCATTGTAAAATCAAATGTATGTGTGCCTGAATAGCCTAAAAAGCTTTATCTACGAAATCCCTGTCTGTAGCGTATAAGCTGCTTTACTATAAAATATATATAATACCAACTTGTCGAATTCCGAGAAGTTTCAGTTATTCTTTTGAAGTGTAGCTCAGCTGCAAAAAAGACAGGTTTGAGTGTCGTTGAACCTACTGAAGGAATCTTTATGAGATGGTAATTGCCAATCCACCGTCTTCTGTGTACTCTTATACTCTAGTTCCACATTGGGTGCCAATATAAGCTGGTTATTTTCAAGTATTGGGGTGCACTATTAGCGTTAGCACATGCGAATAAAACTGTACTAAAATCCAATGTAGTATTACGACCATTCGACGTGTTACAATTCCGAACCACCATAAGTTCTTTTTTTTATTGCAATAATCCTTCAATTATTCACAATTATTTACAGAGAAGCCTCAATATAATCAAATGCCACTACGGGATCACTAATGATTATTAGTAAATTAGAAGTAAATACTAAACTAGTTTGTTTCTTTCAGGATTACAATATATTTTTTACTAAATTAATGCTGCAACTGTCGTAACCGCGGACCATACGGTTTATATATCGAATTATAAAGCTTCCACACCAAAAATCGCTAGACTCTTTTAGAATTTTCATACTATATATTACCCTAATGGCTATGAATCAATCCATTGTTCGTTTAATAACTTAAACTTTTTAATTTTAGATTATTTAACGTCATTATCACAATATGTTTCAAATAAATAAATAGCTAAATAGAAAATTATTAATTGAAAATAGCAATTAAAAAATTTCTAGGCAAGTAACTTCTTAGGATGTATTTTACATCTTTTTAAATGAACTTTAAGTAAAATACAATACACATTATTACCAGTTGGAAGAAAATCGGCATCTTCTGGAGTCAGCTTATGCAAAGTGCGTTCTACCCCACAAGGCTCAGAACCAGAAGCGAGTTGATCAAGCTTCGTTTTCGTGCTCTTCCACAATGCAAAAAGGAAAGTGTCATGTTGATCTCCTGACCATGTGTCCAATTCTAATGCAGCACGAAAAGCTTGCAAACTTTTCTTCGCCAATATTTTCGTTAAGAAAACGAAAGCCGAAGCTTAAATCTATCATTTGCTGCTTTTCTGGATGGCTGTCAATCTGTTCTTCTAATTGCTGCCCAGGTACCTTAACTGCCTTTGGATCCCACGGGTAAAGGCCATATTTACGAAATCCATTTGATAGAATCGATTCCGTGACATTTTCTTGGATAATTTCTTACAGTATCTTTGCGAAGTTCTTTTTCTTTAGAAGAGGAGACGCTTCTTTCGTAATATTTTCAATTCTCCACTGGTAAACTTTTTTCCATCCCTCTTTTAGGGTTCTAAACACAGAAAAATCCATCGGCTGTGGGATATGTGTGGCGTTTGGATACACCGCCACTAAAATAATTCCTTTACTGTCGCAAAATTGGCTGGTTTGTAGGATCAGATGTGAAATATAACCGTCAAATCACAGGTAGGCTTACTTGCATTTCAATTAGCCATGGATAAAATATATCCGCAATGAATTCGTAAAAAGCCTCACACGTCATCCATCCGGAGTCGGTTTTCCCTAGACCCCATTCTGGAAGGAAATTGTCAGCTATTTCCTGCGGTACAAGTTTGTATTTAAACACAACGGCGGTTGGAGCTAATACATCACTAGCATTGCCGGTCATTAAAACGGTGACACATTCTTTATCGTCTGCATTGACTTCTTGGTATACGGTCTTGTCCCCTTTTCCTGCAAGGACTTTCTGTCCCTTCGGGTTTAAGAAAAATGCCGTCTCGTAGCAGTTAAATAAGCGAGAAGGGTCATCTAATATGTGATTGTAACTGTTTTCTGTTAAGTATGCATTTACCTCTGTAAACCAGTGCAGTATATTCGTACCGGTGACTGCTGATCTAGACACAGTCAAGTTTTGGGAGATTCTTCTAGATATACTGCTGTTTCTTTTTAGAAATGCCTTTACCCAAGTTTTACCGGGTCTCCCGTCTTTAAATGGGCGTGGACGTCCCATTTCCTTTATTACCCTTTACACACTGATGGTAAGCTCATCCACTGTTACCGGGAAACCAGCTTTTGCTATCTTTTTGACGCACTTGCATATTTCCGCCTCCTCTTCTTTGCTGAGAATAGAAGCAGGCCCCATCTTCCTTTGAGCTGGACTCTTTCCTTCGACTTTATATTTTAAAGTTGTCCTTGGGACTTCGAACTTTTTCGCTGCTGTCCTTATCGGTGTTTGGTGAAGCTGAACGTCTTTCATCGCAGCTTTCATGGCTTCTTCTGAATTACTCAGGAATGAGCCCATGGCTCCAGGCATCTTCTTTACTATTTTTCTATTTCATAGCAGGCCTGAAAAAATAACTAGCATAAACATTCCATTTTATTTAACCCTTAACATGTTTCACAATAGATTGAACTATACTAAGTAACTTATACAAAACAAAAAAGGTTTCAGGTCAAAATCTTATAAAATTAAAATGTTTTTATTTTAAACTTTAAAAACAATTGGTTTTACCTTAGCATTTTTAGGTAAAATGGTAAAATCATTAGCACTTTAAGGACAAATTAAAAATGTCTAGCACCCATATCGTTTAATTAACCTAATCCACCTAATAATTACTTAAATGTAAAAAAATTATGTGTCAAAAGTTGACCATAGCTTGTATCAGTAATTGACCGTGCGGTCAACTACTGAAACGAGACGCTCTAAGAACGAAATAGTCAGAGACAAGCTCTTCCCTACACCTAGGAACCAAGAAAACGTTAATAAATAAGTAAATTATGAAAGAGTCCATTTATTTAGTAATTGACCACCGCGGTCAAACTCTAGAGCAATCGTGAATTGTGGATTTAGCAGTTAACCACCCCCACAATATGGCCAGAGCAAGGTTATGACATCAGAATCCCATGATTTATTGCAGATAAAAATTATAAGAACAAATCAAATTAACGACTTACCCAATATTCTTCGTTGAAGGCGTTTTCCTTTAATAACAACATACCGCTGTTCTTAGGTAAAAAGCTAACAAATTCACGTAAGAGCTACTAGCACTTCTGTAAACTAACGGTAACCATTTTTACCCACAATGCACAGCATATTTAGTTCTTCCAACCATGACCAATAGAGACCAGCACCAGTCAAAATATATCTTTTTGTAGAAGCTATTGCTAGTTGGGACCTTATTAATAGCCGTTAAGTGCCAAAATGGTCAACTACTAGTGCACAGTCAACTACTGGTGCCTTTACGTTAATTGTTGCCTTAAGTAAATGGTACTGATTATGAATGGTAATAGCTTGTTGAACCAACAAGTGCACAAGTTTGTATAGTGTAGTAATAATATGATCATTATAATCAACATTCATTTACTTCAGTAACAGTTTAATTTTTGTGATTATAAACACAAAATTTGCCGCTTACTTTGGGATCCAAGATGGCGGATTGTCTGCTCGTACCATCTAATGCTTTAGTAACACCTATTTACGTCTACACTGTACTACGAAGTTCCTATTGATCACATGCAATCGTCTAAAACAAATCAGATTATTTTTTATAATAACTGAATACATAATTTGATAAGAATTAGAAATGGCGGTATAAGTTTTTCAAAATCTCATGGGCTGTGAGATGCGCAATAAAGGAAGCGAGAGGTATCGTATAAAAAGAAAGAACTATACAATATAAGTAAAATGTAAAAACATTGCATTTTCGAATTCTGAATTACTCAGCTGCTATGCTATGTGGATTGCATAACCATTAATTTATCGACATAATATAAATTTTAAAACTACAATGTTTGTATGCGGAACCTGTAACTTTTTAGGTGTATTGTTTATTATTCTTTTCGTGTGCCATGTTTCCGTGCATGTGTGGATAAAAATAGACAGGCTAAATTTTTGAAAACTCTTGGCATCCAAAATACTGTCCTCTTATTATTTCTTAAGATTGCATATTTCATAGAAATTTAATTTAAAAAATCATAAAATTACTACCAAATCCTCAAATTGGCCCACATTAGATTTAGGACTTCTCTTAATAATTTTCTTTCTTGGTGATACAAATTTGCCACCCTCTGGTTTGCTCTTCGCTTTTGAAATAATTCGCTCGACTGTGTTTAGTCCAACTCCAGTTGCGGTTGCTACTCGTTCTTGTAAATTATTCATAGGAATGACAGGCATTCCATTCTTTTCTTCTCTCATAAACTTATACACACTATAAATTATTTCTTTTCCTTGTCTGTACACTGTTTTCTTGCGGTTACTCATTGTAAAATTAAAAGCTCAGAAATAACAAAATAATCTGTAAAACCAAACATTATTTTTCTGATTGAATTGAAATCTTCATTATACCTACAAATAAAAAACTAGACTGAGATACAGTAGTTTTGAGAAACTGGTTAAAGTGAATCAAGGCTGAAATCTCATAAATAATAATCAAAAACAATAATAATGAACCACAAATCTTAATACGCAAATAAATGACAGTTGAATTAAAAATCGACAGCTGAGTTGTTAATGTTTTTGCGATGCACTTTAACGTAAATAACTTATATTGGTGTTTGTGCAACAGCCCATGAGGTTTTGAAAGACCTCTGTTTGTTTAATCACTAATTTAGACACCAGTCCCAACAGTAATGTTATTCAATATAGTATTCCTTTTTCAAAACAGAAATACATTAAGATATTGTTTCTAACTGTTAACAATAATGTCCAAATAAACTTATATCTTTCTTGGAATTATATATAATAATATTCTAAATGCACTTATAAGTAAACTGAAAATATCAAGATATGGTTCCAATTACTAAAAAAGTTCCCCGAATTTTAAAAATTCAGTAGCTTCAGAATTTTTGTATGACACCAAAATTTGGGTTACACTACTCTACAACTTTCGTGGAATGTGTTCTTATTAAATCTGCAAACTTTATATAACTTTTTATATATACTCAGATTAGTAATAATTTCTTTATTTCGTTAATTAGAATAACCTTTATTGTTAAACTATTTCTGTGGATTATTTAACAACATATAGTCATTGCTCTCTGAGTCAGAGTAAAATTTATGTTATAATCGGCTATGATAATGACAGTAAATACGGTAAAGGTATAATATGCATAGAATAGAATAACTTTGAAACATATCTAAAAGATGCGCCTATTTTTTGTAAAGTTTGTACTACTACAGAAGTTTCTTATTTTATTACTTAATTAAAAAATTATCAGCAACACTATTTTTTATATTTTACTAGTAAATGTTTCATAAATGTTCACGTTCTGTTAATTAATCTGACAATCTTATATTTAAAATAGTTCAAGCACTACTGTATACTATATCTATACTTAATATTTATTAAGTGTTAAAATGTATTTTCACATTAGTTATTAACGCCTTGGTGTGATATTAAGCAATTTATAAATAAATATTCGAAAACTATATGTGTTTTAGTTTTATTACCTGTTTTGAGACGTTTGGTTTCGACTTATAAGTAAGTTGGCTTTAATGAGATCAGAAAACGTTGATTGGTGGTCATCAACCAACTAAATAGATAGTAGACGTACCTAACTAATCAAATAACGTTCTCTAGACTTTATTTGATTGACAGTAATGCTTAAGTTTTGATCAACGTCGGATCAACGTTGATAATGGTACAATTTTAATTACCAAATTCTTAACCTCCAAATCAATTTTGCTTTGGTTATGTGTTTTATACATACACAAATAGATTTGGAAATTTTGCGTATCTTACAGTAGGCGCCCGATTCTAAGTCTCAATTAATAAATATTCATGTGATTTTTATGTAATATAAACCATTAAAATACGCACCATATGTCGGCACTCGTACGGCGATTGAACTTGCCGTAATTGTTAAGTTTTTGAACGAAGTCGGAACAGATCCAGGTAAATTTTGTTTTGATTCTGTTGTAACGGTATTAATTTTTAAAATGGTGAACGTAAATTGCTACACATTTCGGGTTCAAGGCGTTGAGCTTCAGTGTAAGTGTCTTAATTTTTTAAAAAACGCGTTTTATGATCGTGTCCATAGGAAAATCTAAAACCACCGTTCAGAACTTTGAAGGAACTTTAATCTTTAGGCGTACGAGATGGAACTATAAAAACCTACTGTGCAGGCGGCTAACTTGAATACTATCTTCTTGGAGATCATAAAAGGGGCAGGGTTGAAATATTCTTTGTAAAACGGTAAACAAAATAAAGTGAAGTTGGACACCACTATATTTAGCAAATATTAAAGAAACTTGATTCTTAGGGTAGATACAGAAACCCTATCCGAGTAGATTATTTAAAAAATGTTTAATTTACTCTTTTTAGAACATAGTAAAATCAGAAGGTATTTATTATATAACAAATAATTTTTATTCAATAATAATTATAAAAAGCAATAAATAATTTCACCTGTTAGTCATATCAAAATTATTAGGTAAACAATATTTCATTTCTTTGGATTTATATGAGCATCAGATCTGATAATCACGTACAAATTTAATCCAAAACTGTAATTGAAATTGTTAAGCGCATTCACAAATACCTTATTAATATCAATCCTAATTTCTACTTTCACCTGTTTTGCTTGTAAAATGGGCAGTTGTAAACAAACTTGGGAACTGATCGCACGTGTCTGCCGTCTTTCTCGTATAGTCGACCAGTCGGTATCTTAACATTAATAGTGGCTTCATGCGGGAGTGTCAATTGTTTAGTGAACAATTTAAGGAAGTGAATGGGCAGCCCTATGTGTAATGGTATAATTGGAATACAGTTCACTCAGACAAGTAATGGTGGAAAATATAATTGATTTTTATACACAAATTTATTCGTATGAAACACCCATTGATCCGTCCATAAGTAGTCTAAAAATAGTTATTAGTATAAGTTTCAATTATACCAAATTTAGAATAAATATAATTTTCCAGAAAATATACATTTTAGGTAAAAAATATTATATAATCAATAAAAATTATAATTTTGACACAGCAGGGTGTCGAGTTTTACAGACTGAAACGATGGAAGTTTTCAGGGCTCGAAACTTAGCCGTTATGGGAAAGGGAGTTGCAAAATATAAAAATTCTTTTGGGATTATGCAAAAATTACTCACCCTTAATTACTGGTCGTTAGCTTCTACCCTTAGATTGGTTAGGCACAGGTTGCAGCCCGAAGAGTAAATTTTGGAAGTTGGATGCTTATGGTTTTATTTTAAATGAAAAGATTTTGGGTAGCAACATACACAGAGGGATGGTGATTCAACCGGGGAGCTGTTTCATGGACTAGTGCCATACTGGACGGCATCATCTTCGAGGGCTAGTTAGCAGATATCTGTTGGAAGATAGTTACCAGGTAACCAATTGTATAAAAATATTTTTGTGGTGAATACTGAATATTTGCTATGGTTTTTTTGCTTTTTGTGCTTTGGAATGTTTCTTATTCGATGTATATAATGAACTAAAAATTTATAGGACTTTAGATGTAAATGAAATTTATTTAGGTAGTCAAGAACAATTAATTTACAGATAACAAGGCTATGCTGTAAAAAAGTATAGGGGGCTTATTTTACTTTATAGTGCGGTAAATTTGCACTCACATTAAAAGAGTTTTACTATAAGCTCGTGATAAAACAAAGGGGTTAACGTAAGATATGAAGAACGTCCTCTTATTTTAATAAAATATTTGTTTAATAAGGTTATCAAATTGAATTACTTTTGAAAATGAAACTGTTGACATTATTAATAACATGAGTGTACATAATGAAAGGTATTTTGAAAATGTAATATTTATTTCATGTAAATAGAGTGTGATGTATTTTGTGAATTGCGTTATTTTGAGTGTGTATGTAGGGTGTGAATTTCTATTAGGTTTCAGCATAAGGGCAGTGAGCGGGAGTTTTTAGATTCAACGGTACCAGGTAGGTAAGCGTCTGTGTTAGTTTTAAGAGGTTTTAGTGGATTTAGGATTCAAGAGCGGAGCAGCCGATGATTAGCAAAGGAAACTACGCAGAATTTAATATATTCATTCAATAAGTGTTTAAGTTTTTCTTGGTTCACGAGCAACCACGAAGCCTTCCGAAGAATTCCAAAGATCACCGAAGACTTCCGAACTGCTTCAAACTGTAGAAATCATTCATTTTTTTCTATTTAACTTTCATTGGTATATATTTATGAACTTTATAATTATTTTGCTTATACATATTAAAAAAATAATAGTGCCAAGCCTAAATACTTTCAGACGCTGCCCACGCGAACGATAACACAAACGAGGTTATATACAGACATGGAACTTCCGGGCTGTGTACACGAAATTATTTCAATAAAATCCAAAACCAAAGTTTCTCGTGTAAAAATTAATATAATATTTAGAAATATCAAAAATTACAGTAAAGCGCTTTCGGCGTCAGCCATCTTCGGTGCCATGTCCAAGTGTTTTAAAAACATATTCATCAAACTAATTCAATAAATTGAGTTCATTTAAATTACTTAACTAATATCTCATAATAAAACTAGTTAAAAAATTTGATTGTCTTGTCCACGTCGTTGATGTTCCTTTCGACTTCATCAACGACGTCGACAAGATGTAATCCACAATTATTGAAACAATCAAATTTTTTAACTAGTCTTTTATTATGTGATATTAGTTAAGTAATTTAAATGAACTCAATTTTTTGAATTAGTTTGATGAATATATTTTTAACAGCTGTAATTTTTTTATATTTCTAAATATTATATTAATTTTTACACCAGAATACTTTGTTTTAAGATTTTATTTATATACAGACGCAACACATGTTCAACGATGATAGACCAAATGCGTGTGATAAATACACCATCTCATGTTGGTTCGCATACGTTATACCAGCTGCATATATTATAGTATGGTCCATTCTTATAACGTCCTTAATAAAAACAATGTTAATAGGCACGACAAATCAACACCGTATAATGGGAATAATAAGTAAGAAACGTGATATACACACGTGAGTCGGATATACAGCGCTAACTTCAAACCCAAGATTAGAGGTTCCTGTTTATGTTTAGACGTGCTACTTGGCAATACCTGCGCCTAGGAAGAACTTAGAAGCTAACACGTTTCAAACCTCATTGCTATTGATAGTTTCAATTAACAAATTTGTTTATTAATTTTTTTATACTGGGTGTCCGGAAAATACGTGTACAACGTAAGAACAGAGATTCTTTGGCTCGAAATAGATCGATTTGAGCCAACTTACCTATTATACAAGTTGCTTCATTTATCCGCTAGAGGGCTTCAAAAAACGTGAAAAATATTTGATATTTTAAAATAACTCGAAAACGCGTCGATAGATTTTGACCATTTTTGGGGTGCGAGTTTCTACTTTCAATTGACATCTTCTGGTGGTGTACGCAATAATTTTAAAAGCATACGAGTGCCCCAAAAATGATGTATTGTATAAATATCCGACCATTACTTTTTTCCTGTTAATGCAATGACTAGCAATTTTTTTTATGAGTAGCCGACTTAATTTGGAAACTTTTTTGTTTCTTGTAAAATTTTGATTAGACGAGCGGTTTGACAGAAAAAAAGTAATTTCAAATGTCTGCATACTTTCGTCATCATTGCTGCATTAACTGTAAAACGGGACAAATAAAAGAACATAGCGCAGTAGTAGGCTTTGCTTTTGTTTTGTTACTTAATTTGAATATTATTTAATTTCAGTTTGCCTGTGAAGTCGTGAATTTCTGCTTAATTCAATAAAAGTTTGCATCTTTCATCTTACATTATGAGTACTTACACAAACAACGAACAGGTGAATATGCTTTTGGTTTTCGGATTTTGTCAAGGCAATGGTCGTGAAAGCGTCAGAGTCTATAGGGAAAGATTGCCTAATCGCCGAATTCCAAACCACCAAACATTCGCAATTATTGAAAGACGTCTTCGTGAAAATGGTAGCTTTCAGTCAAGAAATGCGGATCGAGGACGTGAACGTACCACAAGAACTGCGGATCTGGAGGAACAAATTTTGGATAGAGTTGAAGAAGACCCAAAAATAAGCACCAGACGCTTAGAACTTGAACTACAAGTTCCTAAAAGTATTGTTTATGACGTTTTAAAGAAACAGTTATTACACCCATACCACGTTCAACAGGTACAAGACCTTTTGCCTATCGATCCTGAGAGGCATCTAGCTTTCTGTCAATTTATTCAAGATCAGAGAATTCAAAATGCAAATTTCAGTCGCAAAATTTTATTTACAGACGAAGCTTCTTTTACAAGATCTGGTATTACTAACATACATAATGAACATGTTTACGCTGTAGAAAATCCTCGTACAACTAAAGTGACTCACTATCAACATGAATTTAAGATTAATGTCTGGGCTGGAGTTATTGATAATTAAACGGAGACAATTACTTCAACTTTCTAAAACAAACATTGCCGAATTTATTGGAAGATCTGCCATTGTTACTTCGCCAAGACATGTGGTTCATGCACGATGGTGCTCCTCCCCACTTTACTTTAGCTGTTCGACAACATTTACACGAAAAATATCCGGATCGATGGATCGGAAGGGGAAATGATGCTCTTACAAATTGGCCAGCACGATCTCAGGACTTGACGCCCTGTGATTATTTTTTGTGGGGTACCTTAAAATCTAAGGTTTATTCGTCTCCACTTGATAGCGAAGAAGAATTGTATAGACCAATTTTAAATGCAGCCAACTCTTTAAAAAATAATGCACAAACAATGCAGAGGGTTTAGTTAAACTTCTTACGAAGAGTTAATTTGTACATTCAAGAAAATGGCGACCATTTTGAAAATTTATTGTAATGGTCCAACACTTGTACCGCGCTGTTAATTTTCAATGATAGTAATAAAAAATAAACAAAACAATGAAATAAAAATAAAAAAACAGACATTTGAAATTACTTTTTTCTGTCAAACTGCTCGTCTAATCAAAATTTTACAAGAGACAAAAAAGTTTCCAAATTAAGTCGGCTACTCATAAAAAAATTGGTAGTCATTGCATAAACCGGAAAAAGGTAATGGTCGAATATTTATTTGTAAGATTCAAACATCTAAAGAAACAAATAAATACATGCTTACGTATCCAGGTGACAAGAATACAATACATCATTTTTGGGACACTCGTATGCTTTTAAAATTATTGCGTACACCACCAAAAAATGCCAATTGAAAGTAGAAACTCGCACCCCAAAAATGGTCAAAATCTATCGACGCGTTTTCGAGTTATTTTAAAATATCAAATATTTTTCACGATTTTTGAAGCCCTCTAGCGGCTAAATAAAGCAACTTGTATAATAGGTAAGTTGGCTCAAATCGATCTATTTCGAGCCAAAGAATCTCTGTTCTTACGTTGTACACTTATTTTCCGGACACCCTGTATATAGAATCAGAAAGAATACTTTGTATTAAACCATAGAACTAGCGATATTATTATCGCAGCAAGACAAACTTTGTGAATAAAAAAGAAGCTTAGGAAAATAACTAAATTTTTATTGTCCTATATTTTAGACAAAATTAAAAATGCAGATCTGTTCCTATAGTATTTTTAGCAATCCAGTCATCAAATTTTGCTGATATATCAGCAGACATATAATTCTTCCAGTCTCCCACTATACCACTTCTTATAAAATCATTATTACTCTCGTTCATGCACGTACCTCGTGCTTCAAGAATAGGTTTCACATTTACCGCTCGATTATTTTTCATATTGTTGAATTGTAAATGTTCGTATAGCTCTTCTACATCAGTCTTAGTTAACGGCTTCTCTAGAAATTCAGAAGTTTGAATAATTACATTCTTTAAGTCACGCTTCATAGTTTCATATTTCAGAAACAATACATTTGACTCGTTTCTTTTATTCCAAAAACTCAAATAATGAGGAAACAGAGGTGCCGCGGGTACCATATCGTTTAGAAGTAGTTTGCAAAATTCTTCAAAGGTGCAGTTTAAATTGTGCACTAGTTGTAAATAATGATAATAAGACACGCAGGTATCCTTGGGATCTCTCGCAATATAAATTATCTATTAAAAAATTATAATATTACTTGTTCTATGGAACTGATAAATAACTATCTTACTTTAGGTTTGACTATGTTTAATTGAACAGGTAGAAGTTGAATTGGCAAGTGACTCTTGATGTATCTGGGCGATGGACGATTGTGCTTTAGGAGATCGATGGAATTTCCATGTTCTTTCATAAAGATTTCATATTCTTCTGTGACGAGTAAAGCAGAAATCCTGCAACAATTATTAGTATTGATTTTAGTATATAATTTAGTTTCACACATTAAAATAGTTGCGCTTATTAGAGAGTTAAAATACTGGACTTAGAACAAAATTTTCCAATAAAATTTGTAGAGTCCAATACTCTAGCTCTTTTGGTTCACATAATTTTCGTTTAATGACATTCCAATACTTTCCATTAATCTTTAATCTGTTTAATAACGAGAAACATATTTACATAGTACATTACGACGGCTAACGGTAACATTTTTATTCATTTAGAATACATCGAGTCTACTCCACGTACTTTTTCAGACTGGTTTATTTCTCATCAACAACCTGTTTACCTGCTTTTCAGGAAGTCTCTTGCACCCTCCACCATATTAAGACCGAAGTATAATACATCATTATACATCTAAAACATATTCAAAACGAAATATACCCCTTACTTTAAAAAGGTCTCTTTCAAAACAAAAGCAAGACTATAAAGGTGTACAAACTAAAATATTATTAATAAGCATACAGAAGTCCAGGCATACTGCGCTATTTCTCAAACAGGAGTAAACACAACCTAGGCATTGCATGATGAACATCACCATTCTGAGTTTAAATTTTTGCAGCACACAGTTACAATCTGGACCGCAAAACACTTCACTTATGCATTCTAACTTCCACTGGAACGGAGGTAAATTAGTTTCCTTGATTAACACAATTTGCCCAATCGTCACATTGTCCTTTTCTACCCACCATTTCCTTAAATTTTGTAATTCTGAAAGGTAGTCTTTATACAATTTATTCCAAAAGTGCTGGTAGCGCATTTGGATATACCAGTATCTTGAAAGACGGTTTGCAGGTAAATCCCTGGTATCTGGGTCGGACAGTGGCACGTAAGCTGGCGGCCTATTAAAAAATGGGGAGAAATGAGGATATGAAAATTATCAGGATTTGAGGAAAAAGGAGCCAAGGGTCTTGAAATAAGGACCTTACATGTGATTTTCCAGTGCTCCACCCGAAGGTACTACATTGGCCAGGAAGCGAGTTTTTTTTACTTGGAAAATTTAGAATTTTGCGGAACCCTTGCTGTGCCAAGCAAGGTAAGGATCTTTAACGTGCGTGACAACACTCACACACGGAACCTCCATTTTACCTCTCATCCGAACGAGGGTGTATTTCTGTGAAAAATGCTCGCTTAACATTTTTCAAACGGACCGTGTTTGAAATAAGGACCGCTTAATTTGTGTGAGTAATATGTAAAGACCCTCAAATGTAAGAGAGGTATTGCCAATTACACGTTGAAGATGTACCTTACCTGACTTTACTACAGCCTCCCAAATACCACCAAAATTAAGAGAATTTGCTAGTATAAATTTCTATAAAATTCTCGCATTTTTTAAAGTCAATGACAATAAAGGGGAAGTATCCTTTACAAATTTTAGTTCAATGTTAGCCCCTACAAAAGATATCCCATTGCCAGAAAAAACAATTAAATTTTTCTTTTCTGGCGCAAAATCTATAGAATGTAGCAATGAATATTGCTAATGTAATCTGTTATTATATTAACTCATGATCAATGGTCTTAGTTGCCAAACATATAGAAAGACATATGTAACTTTGAGAATCAGACTATCTGCCATATTTATTCTTTATATAAACAATTTCTACGTAATCAACGCCAACATAAGGAAAGAAGAGACATGATTGAACTTGTTGGCAGAATTCCCATAAACTGGTTTACAGGCTTAGGACCTGATTTAAAACACCGAATGCAATTAAATAAAAATTTCCTGATTAGATTTTGACCACTAAGAACCCAATATTTGTCTCAAATTGAACTTAATAACATTTATGGCCCACAATGCAACAATCTGTGGCGATCCCTTGGAATGTATATAACCATATTTTATTTTAATAGTTTCTGTATTAATAATTCCCGCCAATAAGATTAGGTAATTTTCCTTAAGGAATATAGGCAACATGCATTTTGATCTGAGGTAGAATTATTTCTGTATCATATATTGTTCATATTCAAACGTTGTGAAATTTATTATGACGGTTTTTAAAGGTTGGAGATGGTATCATCATTGTAGTTTCGTTCTAAAATTGTTACAGTTTTATAATTCATTTGTTTTGATTAATAATATATTACGCTGGCGTGCCAATAATCTTATCCTCTGAGTATAAACACTTCACAGGCAGATTTGTGCTGACTCAAGTAAATCAAAAGTCACTTTTTCTGTTTTAATCAACCTATCCGTAAGTTAATTGTACATACTTATTAAATAGAGAAAACGACACCAAACATGTTTCCAAATTGCAGTCTTAATTCATCTGTCCGACGTTTGCCGAAGATGTTTCGAATTATTTTATAAATGGAAAATACATTTTTTTAGAGCATTTTGTACCTTTGAGAAGCGTTATCGAACAGGTTGAAAGTAGTATGTTCAGAGAATACCCTACCAAATTGGTTATTTTTAATTTTAGGGGCAGATTGGTTCCTTAATCGACAACTTTATGTTGAAGATAAGCGTGTTGAGGGTTTTGAAGTCAACCTTTATAGACATTAAATAGTGTCCACTTTAGCTACAATCAACAATCACTTATCAGGTCTTTATGAAAACCATCTGAAACTATACCCGAGAAAATTTAGAAATAACAACATTTGGAATTCATTGCATGAATTGATAAAACGTACCTATAGTACGTCTGTGTGATAAGATTAAAGATTGAGTTAAGTATATTTGTGATCTATTTGACTTTTAATATTTGCTTAAGAATGTCTATTATGTATTTGTAACGAACACATGTGTGTAATACCGTTAAAAATAATAGTATAAAGACGTGTTTATATTTGTTTTTTAAGTGAAGATATAGTTACAATTAGTTGTAGTAAATTATTTTGCAATAACCTAGAGATATGATTGAAAACTCGGGTCATTTAACATTTAATCGTATAAACTTTCCTTTCAGCTAGCAGTTTTAAATAGGTTTTAAATAGTATTGCTTATTTTTAAGCAAAAATGTATTTAACAATTTCTCAGGTAAATTTTAAGACAAAATCACTCTCCCGATCTCAGGTATTAGCACTTTCTTATTATTCCTTCCGGGGCTTCTCTCTCGAAACTCCGCGAGATTAGGTGTCGTCCAAGATACTTCCCGATTATGACATATGTCATGCCTGATACCATTCTGGATCCTCTTCAAACACTTAAAATACCCTTCCCACTGAGTTAGCCGGCACGCTTTTTTATTAGTACAGTGGCGGTTTTCGATATTTTATCAAAACAGGATTTTTAGTAGATCACTTAATCGAGTTTTTCTGTGGATTACCGGCTAGATTTTCTAAGGCCAAAACTGAACGTAACGAACCTCATATTCGGCTTCAAGTATAATAAGAATGAATCTGTTTTGAATAGCATAAGATGCTTTCGATTGTATTTCAATTCGGATAGCTGCACCTCCCCATCTCCCAATCCCCTCACCGTTAAGGAAAGGACTTAAATAATGTCGATTACCTTTTGTATTAACCTGCAGGTTAAAGATTATCAATTCCTTTTGCAAAAAATTCCTTGATTATTTTATTCTATCTTTCCCCAATTTTAAAATCGCATGCAATAAGCAACCACATGCATAAGCCTATGTAAGACACTGACATTTTGGAAATTAAATCCAATTTTCTGCACCACCAAGTTAACCACTCTTTCTTCATTTTTATTTCTGGGACATAATCAATATCGACAATTTTGTTACACCTGATAAATAGTCTTCGAACAAGAGAAATTCTGGACCAGACCACCATTTTATGCAAGTTAATATTTTAGCAGGATGTAAACAGCGTGACAGCAAGTCCGTAGGATTATGTTAAAAGTTAACGTAGTTCCAACAATTGATCTCGGTTAGCCTTGAATTTTATTGACTCTGTTTCCAACAAAGGAATGCAATAAATCAAGAGACATTTGAATCTGACTTAAAACTATCTTCAAATTTGACCGTAAAAGTGTATCTGAAAATGTCAATTCTATGCAACTTTTTTTTTATTCAATGGTTTGGCAAGCAACAAAGCTCCGCAGAACTCTAAACGAAGAATTGTTTTCAAATTCAACAAAGTAATGAAACTCTTACTTCATCATCATGTGAAGTACTTCACAAATAGACACATGCTCCATATGCCTCTAAAGAAGCGTCCGAAAACCCATAAATTTCAATTTTGATTGGCCCTTTTGTAGTTTTTAACACAGCAACTTTAAAATTAATACTAAACATCAGTTTATCCAATTTAAATGCTCAATATAAGCCCAATGTTTCGTGTTGATCTTTTTCAACAAAGTGAACATTATTTAAATTTGAATCCATTTCTCGAAAGCTTTCGATGACCATTTGATCATTTGACACCCATTTTCTAAGTACCAAACAACCGATTTTAAATATAGAATCAACTTCGAAACACGATTAATTGTGTCTACATAAAAATCCTTTATAATTGTGCAAGACTCTACCGAAAACGATTCCATGTTCTGTAACCCAAGATGTTTCAAACATCATATTGCTAAATAAGGAACAGACTTTGTTCAAAATATTACTGTATTAAGCATAGATTCGACAATTTCTTATCTAGAATCTGATCACCACAAAATGTTTTGTAGTGACCTTTGAAGAGGATCGACCAAAATCATTCTGTACATTTTTGTATTATCTGCACAGACAGCATGTTATGCTTACGAAATCTTAAAAGAATATCTAATAAATCATCTTGAAGATTAGGCTCTGTGTACTGTGAACCATTTACTGTAGCACCTGTATAAGTTTTTCTTGGCCTATTGTAAACCACTATTAATTTTGTCGTTGCACTACCTTCATTTATTACTCTATGATGAGGTAAAAAATAAGAAATCTGATCAGTTGATGATTGAGATTGTGACATGTGTCCTATACTTTTGTTTTCTGCCATAAATTCAACGTACATTTTCAATATAGAATTTTCCTCTATTCGTCTTTTTAATGAAAGAAACCTATCTAATGAGTACTCTCTAGAAGTTTGAAGTAGAATCGCAAAAAGGAATCTTAACAATGAACCTGCCATCTGCATCACGCTTTGTAGTTTCACTAAATTTGGTTTCACAATGTTTGTTTTCTGGCGATAAAAGCCCAAAATTGTTCCAATTGTTTTTTGGACATCAACATGATAACCAGCTGCAATTCAACTCAATCTATTTTTTGAAGTACTGGATAATTTTTCCATAGACTAAATTGCCCAATGCAGAAGGTTCGTAAAATATTCCAGCTCCAAGAAGAATATTCACTTTTCCCTATGATGCAAATGATGGATCTGCCATTTTATATCATGTGGAATGATTAACTGCATATTTAAATTATAACTTAGTATTGCGCTATTTATTTGAGGAACAACAATACATGACAACACTGTTTCATAACCATTATAAAGTGATTGAATTTGAATCATTCATTTCTTATTAATATTAAATATTACCATATTAATCTCAATACTAGAAATTTTCACATCTTGTTCAGTAACTACAATTTATTTCACGCATCCAAGTTAACCAAATTTGACTGAAAGCCATTGCCAAATAATACTCGAAGAATTTGAGAATAACCAATTAAACCTTCTACTTCACAAGTGCTATGGATAAAAGTACCTCCGACTGAACATTTTGATCTTTTTCCACAAAAACTGAATTAACTTGAACTGACAATTCTCCAGAACCTTGTCTAGTGACATCAACGTTACTTCCTTGAATATCTTCACTTGCATTGATCTTTCCTAGTATGATTTTAGTCTTGTCATAATGCAAATGTGTATTATGCTTTGTACCACATTTCCTAGAGCCACTCGTTTCACAATTTTTTGCTACAATGTGCCGTGTTTTTTAAACAATTGAACCACTAACCTAGACTTTTGACCTTTTTAAATCTAGATTGAACTGAAAGTTTCAGAAGGTCCGAACAATTGTTTGAGTAATATTTCTTTTTTGCAAAATAAACAAGCCACATTTGCTGCAAAAAAATGATTTAGTTTTTGCTTTGTACCTTACTTTCGTTTTATTTTCGTTCTTTATTTTTAGTATCTTCAGCATTCCTAGCATTTTAGTTCGATTTTTTAAAAATGTTATAAATTGTTCCAAAGTAAAATCCCTAGCCCTTTTCTCTTGCCAGACCCTCTGACTTAGAGCGACTAGCCTATTTTCAATTGAAAATATTACCATTGAATCACAACTATCCGTATTAATAAGTACCCAGTTTTGCAAAGCATGCAGATACTTTGTTATTGCTTCAGCCAATGAATTGAAGTGTCTCGAAATTCTAACAAATTTTCTCATTCCACCAAACTATGATTCGTCCCGTCCCGTCGCGTCCTGTTCCTTTCCGTTCCGTTCCGTCCTGAACCGTCCCGTCCCGTACCGTTTCGTTCCGTTCCCTTCCCTTCCTTTCCCTTCCCTTCGCTTCCCTTCCCTGCCCTTCCATTCCCTCCCCTTCCCTTCCCTTGTGTGTGCGTGTGTGTGCTTGTATGTGTGTAAAACAAAATTTGCAGTTTAAATTAAATCAATTACGCGAGATGTATCTGTAAATCCACTCAGTGTATTTACCTATACAAATTGAACTGGTATTTGCATAGCTATTACAAAACAATTACTTTTTCATTTATAAAGGGAAAAAAACATCAAGTGATTTAGGTTTCGACCTTCATATGTATGTTCGTCTATAAAACACAGTATAGTTTCGAATTAACTTATGTACAGTTTCAGCCTCAGTACTGGTTTTTGCCAACTGATAGCGGTCTATTTATCCTTTCTCCAATGTATAAGGATTCCTTCGTTCATATACACTGAAGTTACTTGATGTTTTGTTAGGGTTAATACTACTCCATTCTGACGAGACCCTATAAAGTCGAAACTTGACCAATGGATATTTTTCCTCTTGTAAAACGTTTTATAAAATGTTTTGTAATGACTATGCAAATACCAATTCAATTTGTGTAGGTAAGTACACTCTGGGGATTTACAAATACATATACATGTTTATAATGCCGTTTTTCACTAGATAAATCGGGTAATAAACAATTTCACTTAAATAACAAAAAAATTATAATTTATGAATTTTATAGACCATCGTATACTTGGCAATTATATTTAGCGAAGACAATGTCGGTTAAACAGGTTACAAATAGTATATTCTAAATAGTTATTTTTCAAACCAATTTCATTTTCTTGTTTACAGGAATTTGAAAAGAGAATAGCATTTACATATTTAGAAGCTTAATTAAATACGCAAGTAAATAGTACATTCAATCATTTAAAATCACGCATGGGCGGCATTGTAATTTATTCCCGTTAAATGGCGTCTCTAAATTTCACCGCAAGAAGACGTTAGCGCAGCGCAAATTGTTTTTATGAGTTTTGCCATAAGAAGGTGATGTAATTAGAATATATAGCTTACTTTCTTTTAGCCCAGATTTGCAAGTTACGTTTGTAGGATGCTCACAGGCTAGATCTTCTCTAAATAATCGTCCCTTTAGGTCAATTTGCTTCGGCCATAATACTTCTTCTTACTGATAAGGTAATCAGGAACGGCCCAGGTAGGAACGGTACAGATACAATAAGATACCCTTCAACACAATACTCTAAATAACTACTTTGAAGTAATCAAAGATAAAGATACGTCAGGTACAAGACACTATCACCCCGAGAATTTCCGCTGGATTTCCGCAAACATTCATATACTTGTGGTCCACGCGTTCATCCAGCGCCGCGGTTGGTCGAGAAACGTCACACGATCAACGAATCTTGTGAGAAAATGCGTAAGTCGCAGATCCCACAAAACCAAAAACAGTTGCCATAAAATGGCACAGGGAATCACTAGAACCCAATTTTAAAAAATATATTGCGCAACATGCGTAATAGCCTGAGTTATTAATTATTTATATAACCCGGAGTTGCAGTCCGCATTGGTTTTATAACCTGAGAAACAAATTTTCACACCTCTTTTTTTTTATTTAAATGCTGCTCTTAAACTAACTTGCATGTGGTTTTATAGGTTTGATGTCTTTTCGTGCTTCCGCATGAATAGAAATAAATTTTACGAGTAACGACAAATTCATTCAGTTTGGTTTCTTCTTTTAAAGTGAAAGGTTTTACGTCTTTCTTTAAAAAACAACGATTTTAGTTATTCCTTCCGGACTCGGGTTTTTTTCTAGTACGTACAATTAAATGTTAAACCTACAAATTTCCTTTCTATTAAAAACGAGCGTGAACTTCTGCGTTTTACACAAAATTATATATACAGGGTGCTACATATTTGAATACAGACGGGGATTAATCTTTGGACGATTCTAAGACAAAAGTTCATATAAGCATAGGTTCGTTTTTACTTTACTTTTTATGTAGTGTGTTAAAGCTTTTTTTGAAAAGGTTTTTTTTAAAAATCTCAAAAATACATTAGATATTTTTATAAAACTTCGTGGATGTAGGTAGGCTAGATGTAGAGATGCATCTTTCATGTAAAACATTAATTTTTAATTATAAGCAGTGGTTTCTCAATTTATATGACACGAATATTATGATTGAAAAACTGATACGCTACTGCTTTCTTGATAAACAAAAATTATTTTTATAATGGTGCTTCATTTTGTAATAAACTAGATCTCCTGACTTATTTCGTATCTTGAACTTTTTGCAGTAAAAAAATAAAGAACAATCATTTGTGTGTCTCTAAACTAATAGTAGGATATTAAAGTACTCTAGTAGATTGTGGTTGTAAAATTAATACTCTTCTGTTTGTATTAATTTTGACAGTTCAACTTAACTTGACCATTGTTGAAATACCTGCACATTGTTATTTTGAAGAAAAAAAATAGTTAATTTTAGTAATGAAGAGTTGGCAGGCATCCATTACCTGTATAGTTTCACTAATGGTAGCGCGAAAAAAGCTGGCGATTGCATCAAGATTACGAATAGTCACACCAGATAGAGGGTTGCATGAAAGAACTACTTTTAAGCTAAACAATCAATTAAAAGGTGACCACCGGAATGCAAGAACTACATGAACTGATGAAAATCCTGAACTTAGTACTAGAATGATTGGAAATAATTGAATATCTCGCACGTTCTAGTTTAGAGAATTCTAAATGATTATCTGTTGTATCTGTATCATACTCAACGCGCCCAAGCCTTACTTCCGCGAGACATTCCTTTGCGAATTAATTTTTGCGAATGGTTTTTAGTGAAGACTTTGTAAAACCCCGTGTTCGACTGTGGAATAATGTTCACAGACGAAGCTAACTTTTCAAGAAGAGCGCTATCAGAAATTCTTACAATAATCATATTTGGGCCGAAAAAAACCTCCATTAAATTATAGAACATTGCCATCAAGAGCAATTTTTAGTAAATGTGTGGGTTGGAATTGTTGGAAATAACCTTATTAGACATTTTTTCTGCCAGCAAAGTTAAATAGCCATACATTTCGCCAGTTTCTAGAGGAAGATTTGCCCATATTGTTAGAGGGAGTGCCAATTTCAATTAGACGTAAAATGTGGTTTATAATTATGGTTC